>CM042059.1:55518888-56135000 GCA_023525745.1 Arctium lappa | reverse complement strand
ATGATTCTCACCACTCATCAAAAAGGGGGAGAAGATACAAAAAGGGAGAATTATCAAAGAAGGAGAATATAATCTGAAGACTGCTGAAGTTTTGATGCTATCAACGACATATCTGAAGAAAAGTGAAGACAAGTGAAGACCCGAAGACAATTGCAAAAAAATTTTAATCTTGAATCCAAAGGGGGAGATTGTTGGATCAAATAATTGTATTCAAGATTAAAATTAAAGTTAAAGTTCAGGGTTTAAACTGCAATTGTGTCAAAGTTATTTAGAGTGTTTATTATGTAATAAGTTAATAGTTATTAAGCTATTGGGCCTCAAGCCCATAAGCCCATTAGGCCTTAAAATCCTAAGTATAAATAGTTATTGTTAATTAGATTTTAGGTAAGAACCTTTCATAATTTCATAATTATTGTTTAGAGAGAGGTAGAAAGTTTTCTCTGTATTCAAGGGTATCAAGAACACTCAAAGATTTCATTGTTTATTCAAGGGATTGGTAGGTTACTCTGATTTATATATCTCTTGATTATTATTGTGTTGTTTGATTACTTGATTGATTATTTACCAACTAGATTAAACTGGGATAACACGATCAAGAACAAAGTTCAAACTCGTTATTTCAAGAAAATTTCAAAAATCAAAGATTGACATTGAATTTGTTCAAATTACGAGATGTAATCAAAACAAGAAACAATCCTAAACACAATTCGAATCCAATGATTCCAATTTCTTGCAACAAAAACAATTTTACCAGCAGAATTCGGATGAACAGTGAAAAACACGAGTTCTTGACAAAAATTTCGAAAAACTCAAATTTTCGATCTAAAACACTCCAGATTTCAATTCAAACTTTGATCAAATCATTTCTGAAAAGTTTGGTTCAGCTCTGATACCAATTGTTAATCATAAAATCCCATTTCAATCAAGCAATTACTCAAGAATATGATCAAGAACTAGAGAGAGAAAGTAGATCTTGAATATTAACCACAAGTCTGAAATATTACAATATGTGCTTAGTTCTCTAGTCTCATGATTACAAAAGCCATATCCCTATTTACTAAGGGAACATGGACAAAGCTTAATGACAAAGCAAACTAAACACCATTGACTAACTATTACAAAGACAATGTTGACTTTTACATCTTTGACTTTCCTATTAAATCTTCGATACAATATTTAGACTTAACAAGTTCTTTGATGTATTTAACTTCAAGTAGGCCAGATATTATGTTCTCTATATGTTTATGTGCTCGATATCAGGCTAATCCCAAAGAATCCCATATGTCTGTGGGTAAGGATCTTTAGATATCTGAAGGGCACTGCAGATCTTGGTCTGTGGTATCCTAGAGATACTAGTTTTGAACAGACAGCCTACTCAGATGCAGATCATGCGGGTTGTATGTTAGATAGGAAGAGTACATCGGGTCATATACAGCTTCTTAGAGATAAACTCGTAAGTTGGGCATCAAAGAAACAACTGTGTGTTTCCACATCAACGGTTGAGGTAGAGTATGTCACTGCGGCAAGCTGTTGTTCTCATGTGTTGTGGATGAGGACACAACTACGAGATTATGGCTTCAAATTTGACAAGATCCCGATATACTGTGACTCAAAGAGCGCCATTGCAATATCAGCAAATCATGTTCAGCATACAAAGACCAAACACATAGACGTACGATATCATTTTATCAAAGACAATGTCGAAAAAGGTAAAATAGAACTTTATTTTGTAAACGTTGATTATCAGCTTGCTGATTTTTTTACCAAGCCTCTCGATGAAAAGAGATTTAATTTTCTTATCTCGAAACTTGGTATGCTAAATCTCAAGACATAATCTATGATTACCTATTAAAGTTTTTCTTATTGTTATTTTTCTTCATTTCTTTATTACTATTCTGAAAGATATCTGCACTTTAAAGTTTCTTCATGATCTCAGGGGCAGTGAGAGAAGATGAAAAGATGATATACATATATTTGAGGGGGAGTTTATGAATTTTTCTTATGCTAATCACTGATGATTTTCTGATGCATAAATGCAGGGGGAGTTAGAGTTAAAAGATAAGGAGTATAAATTATGACTTCTGATTACTTCAGATCAAAACTCGTACATTCAATGTTTTACTGTTTTATGACATTTTACTTTTTCAATAAATGTTGTGAATAAATTTTGCACTTTGACGACTTTGTGATTGTTTCAGATTAAGAGGATGCTTACAAGATCATATCTTATATGACTTACAGCTTGACATCATGATATTTAAGACTGAACGAAAAGTTTTATTTCTAATCTTAATCTCATACGTATCTGAAAGGATAACTTTCAGGTATGAAAACATGTTCTTAAAATGTTCAAACCACTTCTGATTCTTAAACGATTTCATGGATATAGAAGTGTGATTTTAAATGTTTTCATGATTAATTGTGCTTACATGTTTATAAACCGTGTGTTTCCAAAGATAAATACTTGCATGTTATCTTTTCCATATACTTTCAGTTATTCATACACACCGGTTTAATTTTTGTTGGATATGTTCTTATCATGTCTCTAAAGTGAAATATATTTTCGATGGTAAGACACCCCGATTGAACTTCAATGAATTTTGAGCGTGATTTCATTTCGAAACGTTCTTTCATGAATGTCTATATTTTGGTTCGTATAGACTATATCCAATTTTTGTTGACCTAAGCCTTAATTGAAAAAGATCAAATCTGAATGATTACGTATGTCCGAATTTGATGATTATCTTTTTCATACAATGTCAGATTTTCAAACAAGTTTCTTGTATTCATTTCATTCTTTCAATATACTTGTTTGAAATATCTTCAATGTTTAAAATGCTCAAATGTTCATGATTATCTCATTGAGCATACATCTATCTGACTTGTTTATCTTGTGCTTTAACTGAAAAGTTAAACCAGTTGAGCAACATGTTCTTTTAGGACAATATGGGTTCATTGTGTGGGGACTTAAATGAAACTTCTATAGATTCACGTTAACCAGTGTTTCCTACCCAAGAAGTTAATCCATGAGTGATCGAGTGTGAGGATTCAACATACTGAGTGTGGGTTGAGTGATGAGGTAAAATGAAAAAGAGAGTTTGGTTAGAAGTGAGCTTAATGATTAAAAGAAAGAGGGTGTGAGAACAGAGTAAAAGAATATCAAACTCTGCACCAACTTTTTCTGAGTCGGCCAACCACATTACTAGTGTTTCACATTTCTTCGTGAACATTATTGAAACAGGCAACTAGCCCATGCCAACTCTTGATAAAAACCCCCACCAACTACTCATTTTCTTCTCAACAAGAAAATGTTTCAAATTTCAAGGGGACGCAGCACATAATCTATCTGATTTTCATTTGGAAAATTTGGATGTTGAAAACGAAGGAAGTCTGCCCCATCTTCTCACTTCGATCATGTACAATCGAGTATGTGTTTAACTATTGTTGTCTCAATGGTTTACACAATTTTGAACCTTATACAAAGCAATCGTCAAGTGCTTAATTCTTTCTAACACTTGCACGAACACACAAGGAAATTTGTTTTTCTTGTCATAACGTTCATAGAAATTCCTTTGTGGTGTTTCGATGATTGAATGGATGACCTGGGGGAGTGAACATCAAAAAGCTCCTTTCTAATGTGTATTTGTTACACACAGTGACTTTGTGTTACTGACAGGCATTTTAACTGATTCATTTGTTGATTCAGGTGTTACACTCATATTTTGTCTGAATTTGAAAAGATTCGGATGAATATCTTTTTGGATCGACGGAGAATTAGAGGCTCTTGTGTTCAGGGGGAGTAAGAGTTAAGGAGTAAGGCATATGACTTATGATTACATCTGATCATAACTCATACTTTCAAAGTTTTATTGCTTTATGTCATTTACTTTTTAATAATTTTTGTGAATAAAGCTTTGTACTTTGACAGACTTGTGATTTTTTGCAAAATTAAGAGAGAGCTTACATGATCATATCTAATATGACTTAGAGCTGACTTGATGAGATTTAAGACTGTGCAAAAGGTTTATTTCTAATCTTAATATCATTTGTATTTGAAAGAAGGACAACTTTCAGATATGAAAACAAGTTCTTAAAGGTTCAAACCACTTCTGATTCTCAAAACAGGTTTCATGAATTTAGAAGTGTGATTTTTTAATTGTTTTCATTTTATATGTGCTTCATTGTTAAACTAGTCGTGTGTTTCCAAAGATAAATACTTTTTCTTTTCCATATACTTTCAAGTATTCACACACACCGGTTTAGTACTTTTATTGAAAATGTTCTTACCATGTCTCATATTGAAACAAATTTTCGATGGTAAGACACCCCTCTTGTTATTCAACGTTTGAACGTGATTTCATTCAAACGTTTCTTTCAAGAATGTCTATATTTTGATTCGTATAGACAATATCCAATTTTTGCTGACCTAAGCTTTACTTGATAAATCACTCTATTTGATCTTTTTCATACAATGTCAGATTTTCAAACAAGTTTCTTGTATTCATTTCATTCATTCAATATACTTGTTTTGAATAATCTTCAATGTTTAAAAATGCTCAAACCTTCATGATTATCTCATTGAGCATACAAACATCTGACTTGTATTTTTGTGCTTTAACTGTAAAGTTAAACTATTTTGAGCAACATGTTCTTATAGGAAAACATGGGTTCATTGTGTGAGGATTTAAACTGAACTTTTATGGATTCACGTTAACTAGTGTTTCCTACCCAATAAGTTAATCCTTGAGTGATCGAAGAGTGTGGAGTCAAAATAACTGAGTGTGGGTTGTGAGAAGAGGTAAAATGGAAATGAGAGTTTGGTTAGAAGCGAGCTTAATGTTTAAAAGAAAGAGGGTGTGAGATCAGAGTAAAAGAATATCAAACTCTGCACCAACTTTTTCTGAGTCGGGCAGCCACATTGCTGGTGTTTCACTATTCTTCGTGAACATCATTGAAATAGGCAACTAGTCCATGCCAACTCTTGATAAAAACCCCACCAGTTACTCATCTTTTTCTCAAAAAGAAGATGATTCATATTTCAAGGGGACGCATCACATAATCTATCTGATTATCATTTGAAAAATCTGGATATTGAAAAAGAAGGAAATCTGCCCCACCTTCACACTTTGATCATGCACAATCGAGTCTGTGTTATACTATTGTTGTCTCAATGGTTTACACAATTTTGAGTCTATCAAAATCAATCATTTGTGCTTAATTCTTTCAAACACAAGCACGAACACACAGAGAATTCGTTTTTCTGTCTAAACATTCATAGTCTAACCTTATGTTATTCGATGATTAAATGGAAGACCTGGGGGAGTGAACATCAAAAAGCTCCTTTCCAATGTGTATTCGTTACACACAGTGACTTCGTGTTACTGACAGACACTTTAACTGATTCATTTGTTGATTCAGGTGTTACACTCATATTTTGTCTGAATTTAAAAGATTCGGATGAATATCTTTTGGATCGATGAATAGTCAGAGGCTCTTGTGAAAGATCAGTGGTCAGATCAAAATGTTAATGACATTTATTGTGAAAGTTTGGATGATGTCAATGCCATTTCATCAAAAAGGGGGAGAGGTAATCAAGAAATGAATATGGAAGAGATGAAATGATCAAGAAATGGTTGTAAAAGAAATTGTCGGTCCAACAATACTATCAAGTTTATAGATTAACGACACAATATGATTACCAACCTGTATTGATATATAACAACAGTTACAAGGTTGATCAGATTTAAGCTTGGATGTGTTCTCTATGTTTTCTCTCTTTTTACACCTTCATGTGTGTGTTTGTTTGTGTGAATCTTAATCTGATCTTGAGAGAGTGAGATACACTTAATCTAACAAAGTGTGTTGAACACACTATCTAACATAATATCTAGATATTAAATCTAGATATTATTTCTAATATAAAGATACTAGAAACTAACTAAACTAAATAATAACTAACAAAGTTAACTAAACTATTACAATACAATAACAACTAACTTTGACTATTTTATTACAAATGACTTAGACTAATATTAATGAGACGACTTTTTCTGCTTTAGCTTCAGATTGCGATCTTCAGTTTGGATGATCTTGAATCCAATGAGACTGTGTCTTAACAATCTCCCCCTTTGGATCAAGATCATTATGAAAATGATTTTAGCAATACGATCTTCTCTTTCAGCACAGAAGATGCAATCTCTCTCTTAGTCTTCAAGATATAGTAAACTCCCCAAAAGATGTAGTTTTTCTTTCTTGGATGTTGGGAAGAAATTATCTTCAGTTTCAGCTCGAAATTCTTCATCAAAGTATCTTCAAAAGAAATTTTCTCTTGAATCAACATATCTTCAGAATACTTGCTCTTTGAAGAATTCAATCTTGGACGTGATTCTTGAAACATGTGATTTCTTGGTTAGATCTTCTCCATTTCTTGGGTAGATCTTCTCCCCCTTTTTGATGAGAAGTGTAACAAATTCATCAAAACTTGATGACAAGAAATGTTGTTCATAAGGAGCCTCTGATTCGTCAATGCAATAGATATTTATCCAGATCTTTGCAAATCTAGAAAAAATAGTCATGTAACACCTGTAGCAATAAACAAATCAGTTAGAAACGCCTGTCAGTAACACTAAGTCACTGTGTGTAACGAATACACAATGGAAAGGAGTTGTTTTGATGTTGACTCCCACAGGGCTTCCATTTAATCATCGAAACACCACAAAGGTTATTTCTATAAACGTTATGACAAAGAAACAAATTCCTTGTGTGTTCGTGCTTGTGATAGAAAGAATTAAGCACTTGATGATTGCTTATAGGCTCGAAATTGTGTAAACCACTGAGACAACAGTAAGTTAAACACAGACTCAATGTGCATAAGTGAAGTGCGAAGGTGGGGCAGACTTCCTTCTTTTCAATATCTAGATTTTCCAAATGAAAATCAGATAGCATATGTGCTGCTTCCCCTTTGAAAATGAAACATTTTCTTGTTAAGAAGTAAATGAGTAGCTGGTGGGGTAATTTCAAGAGTTGGCATGGGCTAGTTGCCTGTTTCAATAATGATCACAAAAGAGTTGTGAAACACTAGAAATGTGGCTGCCCGGCTCAGAAAAAGTTGGTGCAGAGTTTTGATATTCTTTTAACTCTGTTCTCACACCCTCTTTCTTTTAAACATTTAGCTCACTCCTAACCGAACTCTCTTTTTCATGATAGCTCATTATCCAATCCACACTCATTTATTTTGATTTCTCACACTCAATCACTATGGATTAACTTCATGGGTAGAAATCACTGGTTAACGTGATTCCATAGAAGTTGTGTTAATTCCTAGCACAAAGAAATTCATGTTTTCCTAGAAAGCATGTGATGCTCAGAATGATTTGTAATCATGTAAGCTCAGTAGAACATTTAAAGTACACTCCCGAAATATAAAATCTTATGAAAAAATCAGGAAGTGGTTTGAACGTTTAAGAATATGTTTTCAATGATTGAAAGTTGTCCTTCTTTCAATCAAATATGAGATTAAGATAAAGGAATATACCTTTAAGTTCGATCTTACATCTCATGAAGCTTAGCTTAAAGTCATAAACATATGATCGTGTAAGCTCTTCTCAAAAATTCTGCAAAAGTCTTAAGTCAAGTCAAAGAAACTTTATTCACTAATATTGAAAAGACAAAAAGCAGTAAAACAAAGAAATTCTCTTACTCCCCCTGAAATTATGCATTTGAAAAAAATTATCATTAAAAATATATGCATTTATAATTTCAGAATTAAATATGTACTCCCTTTGAAGGTTGAATTTCTCGTTGGAGTATCGGAGTACAATCTCTCATATCAGCATTAGAGTAAGGTCTTTTGATTATTGAAGTGCGGATCTTGAACTGTTGTATTCAAGAGCCATTGTTGACATTGATGTCCGGGTTCTGAACTGAAGTATTTAGAAGCCTTAGTTCTCCTACTCCCCCTTGACAGTAGGTGCCTGCAACACATAATTAGTTTTCTTTGGTACCCACTGGTATTTGGGTCCATATGTGTTAGTTGCAGTTCGTATGGGGGTTATGGAATAAGAACCATACCAGTAATGATCTTTCGTCTTGTGAACAGGATCATCTGTACAACAGTAAGAACAAGAAGTTTCCTTACCTGATAACCTGATCATTTGATCTCTCGTGTAAATATGAGCAGGTTTACTTTTCAGCGTATTGTTCTTCGTTTCATTATGCGTATGTACACATGAGCTTTCATCTTTAACTGGTTTCTTCTTCCAGAAAAGATTTTCTTCCTTGTAGCTCCCTTTCCTCTGAGGTGAACCTGAACCATCTAACTTTCTGTGAACAGGAAAGTTAGTAGTATGAATCTGATTTGAAGATTTAGATTTATCAGGTAATTCAGATTTCTGAGATTGGCTTTTCTTGCTTTTACCAGAGGTGTTCTGTTTCTTTGAACTCTGATGTTTAGAAACACTTGGTAAAGCCTTTCCTTTTTCAAGAAAAATAGAATGATCTGGAAGTGAAGCATTGAAATCAACCATCTCTACTCCATCTATACACCCTTTTTCAGTATTTAAAAAATCATTTGCAGGCTCAAATAAGTGATCAAAGAAATCAGTAGAAGTGTGAGGGGTTTTTGAAACTGTAGAACACCTTTTAGATTTAGAATGAAAAACAGTGTTCTTCAAAACAGTAGAAAACACATCTTGTTTTATTTTCACCAAAATTCTTTCGTCAGATAAGACATTTTCTAACTCAATTATTTTGCTTTCTAATACAAGTGGAGGTAGATAAGTTTTAGCTCGAACATGTTTTGCCTCCATCTCAGTAGAAGAATATGTAGCAAAAAAATCTTTTGAAAGAACTTTTGGTTTTTCCGAAAGATAACTATCATTCAGTCTTGCATAACAGAATGGTAGTTGCATTTTCTTCAAATTCTTTCTATTTGTATCTTCTATTGCCTCGACTTCTTCTGATGCTTTGGTAACAAATTTGGGTTTCAAATGAGGAAGTTTACGAGCAGCATACATATAATCTGCATTATATAAACCATGTTGTTTTCTGATAACATGTTTCAGGTAATGAGGATTATTACAACCTAATCCCCATTTTGCTTTAAAATCAGCCTCTTCATTTGGTGTATTCATGAAAATAGTTTGATCTGTTTGGCCTATTGAGTAGAGTTTGGTTTCCAGACCATTTATTTTCTTATTTAGAATCTTGTTCTCAGACTGCAGCTTAATAATAATTACGGCAGTTTGTTTCTTTTCTAAATCAGACTTAATATTTTGAGAAACAAAATCAGAAATCTTCTTTTCTAAACAATCGTTTTTAAGATTAAAATCAGAAGCAGATTTGCGTAGAGAATCCATGAGATTTTTGTTCCCAATAACTGACGTATTTAGCTCAAAGATCTTTTGATTCCGCTTAGCAACTCTGCCTTTTTCCTTTTTCAGTTTCGACTGAAGGTCTTGAAGTTCGACCATCATCGCATCCAATTTAATCATAAAAGTATTTTCGGTTAAGTTCATTACCTCTTCAGTTGCTTCAATATCTGAATCATCATACTTTGCATGATTGGCCATCAAGCACAGGTTAGCAGCTTCTTCATTCTCTTCTTCTTCATCTTCCTCTTCAGAATGATCTAACCAGAATTCGTCTTCAGCCATTAATGCTTTGCCGGATTCTTGTTGCTTGGCTAACATTAGTTTGTTCTGGTAATACGCCGAATTGCGAACCTTTGGCTTTCGACAGTTTGAGGCGAAATGTCCAGTCCTGACACAGTTGTAGCATGTGATTGGGACATCGGTTTTCTTGTCTGTACTAGTGTAGTCATTCCCAGATTGCTTTCTTTCTCTTGGTTTTATCTCTTGAGATCTACTTCCTTCTACTCTTTCTCTATGCTCACGGTTCTTGGAGCTTGATGAAGAATATCTCTGTGAGTTTGATCCCGGTTTCTTGTAGAATTTCTTCTGGAATGCACGGGTCAGTAATTGCAGTGCTTGCTTGAGACTTTCTCCATCATCTCCATCAGATTCAGTTTCTGATTCAGAACTTGTAATTACTTTCTTCTTCTTCTTCTTATCTTTCACAACAAGTGCAACGGAATCAGGAAGTTTCTCAACTTCTTTTTTCTTCTTTCCATTCCTTTTCTCTTCTACTTCCTCTTCGTTCTGCCTTAGTGTCTCATACACTTCGTGGAGTGGAATGTCAGACAGATCTTTCATCTGTTTCATTCTTCGTGTATGCTTCTTCCATTCTGGTTGAAGGACACTGAGAAACTTGACGTTGTTCTCTATCTGTTTCTTTTTAACTTTATTCTTTGACAGCTCGTTCAGAAGCAGAACATATCGTTCATAAGTGTCAGCTAGGCTTTCATCTTCAAAGGCTTTGAATTCTTCGTAACTATTTATACAATTTGCGACTTTCATCTGGTTCCCAACCTTAGATCCCATCATCATCTTTTGAAGTTGATCCCACATCTTCTTAGCAGTAGCTTTGTAACTATCTATTTTGATGTAGATATCATTCGGGATACTTTGAAGAATTAAAGATCTTGCTTGCTTATCAGCTTTGAAACGGTTCTTTTGTTCTTCAGAAAATTGGGCATATGCTAGTGTAACAGTTTTCATCTTCTGTTCTCTTTCCACGTTCCCATCTCCACTGTCAGAAGAATCATCTTCATCATCATCATCATCATCATTATCAGGTACTTGGACAGAAAGTGGTGCCATGGGACCTTTTATAGATAAAATAATGTTATCTCCGTTTGAGTGTCGATCCACAAAGTCAAGAAATCTGTCTTTCCATTGTTCGTAATCCCCTTTGAACAGAACTGGGGGCTTGACATCCGTACCAATGGAAAGAGCGTCTTTTGAAGTCATCCTGTATTATATCAAAATAAGAACTTGGATTTGATCGTTAGTCCAGATAAAATTTGATCACACAAGAAATTTTGTCCCCCTAGGCAGACTTAGCATGGGGGTCCCGCTACCCGGTTAGCGGGTGGGGTCAAGGGGCAACGCCCTTGCGGGGGTATGGGGGCAGCGCCCCTAGAGAAAAAAAATTATGACAATTAAAGACCCTATTATAGTTTTGCAAATTTTGTCAAAGTGTGAAATTTGCGTTTCAAGGTAAGCGCAAAATAAGGTTTGCGGGTCTAGTTGGAAGCGCAAAGTAGAGGTTTGCGGTTCTAGTTGGAAGCGCAAAGTAAGGTTTGCGTTCCTGACTTGATCCAAGAAGAGAAGTTGAGGTTTGCGATTGCTCTTTGAAGCGAGAAGTGTGCTTTGCGTTTGGATTGAGAGGCGCAAAGTGAGGTTTGCGGGTCACTTGAGGAGCGCAAAGCGGGCTTTTGCGTTTCACTTGAGACGCGCAAAGTGGGACTTTGCGTTTGATGTGAGACGCGCAAAGTGGGACTTTGCGTGCTATTCTTCCTCTGCTTTGCGGGTGTTCGTCCTGAACTTCTAAAAATCTTCTGAAATCTGTTCCTGAAACGATTTAGCAATACCAAACCCTACCAATGTGTCTAGAAACACTTTTAGAATAGAATATTAGCACTCGATCTCTCTAAAACAGACTTTTTCGAAAATAAATTGATGACACAGTGAACTTACCCACTTCGACTGTTTTCACTCAAAATCCACAAATTGGAACTCGATTTAAGCTTAAAAGTGAAATCAAATAGCAACAACTCGATCTAGCATGTAGTACGAACACAACCTGATCGATTCTAACACCTAAAACACTCAAAATCACAAAGTCGATTTTTCTTGAAGAACACAGAGTCGTTTTTTCTGAAAACTTGTTTTGATCTTAATCAGGCTCTGATACCAATTGTCGGTCCAACAATACTATCAAGTTTATAGATTAACGACACAATATGATTACCAACCTGTATTGATATATAACAACGGTTACAAGGTTGATCAAATTTAAGCTTGGATGTGTTCTCTATGTTTTCTCTCTTTTTACACCTTCATGTGTGTGTTTGTTTGTGTGAATCTTAATCTGATCTTGAGAGAGTGAGATACACTTAATCTAACAAAGTGTGTTGAACACACTATCTAACATAATATCTAGATATTAAATCTAGATATTATTTCTAATATAAAGATACTAGAAACTAACTAAACTAAATAATAACTAACAAAGTTAACTAAACTATTACAATACAATAACAACTAACTTTGACTATTTTATTACAAATGACTTAGACTAATATTAATGAGACGACTTTTTCTGCTTTAGCTTCAGATTGCGATCTTCAGTTTGGATGATCTTGAATCCAATGAGACTGTGTCTTAACAGAAAGTTGTTAAAGAAGGTTATTGAGATTGTAAAGGATTGCTAAGATTGTTGAAGATTGTTGAAAGTTGAAACAGAAATTTCAAAGATTTCAGAATGTGAGCAGAATTTTACTGAAATTTTCTTTGAAGACAATTTGTTGAAGCAAACCGAGCTATATTTGAAGATAATTTCTTTCCGATGTCTAAAAGAGGTTTTTACAACCTTGGGGAGATTGTTACTATTCTTGAAGACAGACTTTGGGGAGATTACAAAAGTTTTTGAAGACAAATTTATCCAAGAAAGGGAGATTGTTATTGAGCTTAAAGAGATTGTGCTTATGTTGCTAAAGATCAATCAAAGGAGGAAACTATTCTGTTACCTTCATCAAAGGGGGAGATTGTATTGCAAAATCTTTTTAGAGATGATCTTGAATCCAAAGGGGGAGAATGTTAGTGCACATAAATCTGTTGGATACAAGATCATGAAGACTGAAGACTGAAAGTCAAGCAAGTCAAAGCCAAAGTCAACTCTCAAGTATAAAGTCAAAGTCTCTTTGTAATAATAGTCAAAGTCAAAGTCAATGTATTTTGTTTTAGTGTTATGTTTTATAGCTTTGTTTAAATAGTTTGTGTCCCGTGTCAAATAGGGATATGACTTGAAGTATTGTAAATGGACAAAGTGTTCTAGAAAGAGAAACTGGCACGGAGAGCTTTGTAATCGAATTCTTTAATCGAATTGAAACAGGTTGTGTATTTGATTGTAATCTTCTTTTGTGATTAGTTTGTGATTAGAACTTGAAATTGGGACAAAATAAATCCTATGGGATATTGGTATTGTATGTAGTAATTTTAAGATGTTCGGAATGTGATGAGTCGTTGTAGTTGATTGATTTTCCTTAGCTAGTAAGAGATTTGTTAATTGAATATTTGGTGCTTGGGTGTATTATGGGAGTTGTATAATCCTTGGGTCAAGGACGACCGTCCATTTTGGAACCTAATGGTACTCATTAAAACTAAATGGCGGTTCAGTACCGGGAACAGTTGGATTTGGAATTTTGATGGTTGTGGTAGTGATCAAACCTTGGGTTGGTTAAGGGAATAGTTAAAAGCGTGTAGATCCGGACTGATTGGAAGTCAGGATCTGCCATTGGAGAAGTATGGATCACCTAAGGTTGGGAGATAGCCCAAGTCTTTTGGTTAGAAACTATTCTAGTAAGTTAAGCGTTCACTCGGATATAAGTATAATGTACCTAAGGGGACATTTGTAGTATTTATCAGTGTAAAGTTATCGTGATTGTTCTGTCAAGTAGATTAGAGATAACTCCTCGTAAACAGAGACAGTCAATTATGAGGGCAACGTTAAATGGGAAGCTAGATTTCGAGGACAAAATCTCTTTTTAGGTTGGGACGATTGTAACAGTCGTAATTTTCGGGTAAACATAACTTCAAGTCAATGTGGAAATCGATCTTTCAAGATAAATAGAAGAAATATGATTTTGGATTGAATCCTAGATTTTATAGTCTTGCTAGATGTGAAATTCAAATACGAGTCCAACGGTCCTTTCCGGAGCAAAAACGGAGATATAACGAAGAAGTTATGACCAAAACAGTGATCGGGCACGCGACTAGTGTCAAGTGGACGTTGTTGGGTCATCTGAAGATTTGAAGATGACCTCCTGATCTTCCATCTTATATCATCCTACTTAGAATATGTTTAAGGTTCTTTTAGCAGCTTGGTTTCTATACAAATGTTCGGTGAAGTCGAAGATCAGCCGAAGAAGACAAAGAAGGAGTACATCTCTCAAAGCGGATTGAAGATAGTCTCCTCAGCCTAAAGCCAAGCATGCCCAAGTGATCAACACCATCAGCCAGGATGGTGTCAATCACATGTCTCTCAGGAGTATGAAGGTGTCCTCACATCTTCAGGAGTCGAAGACCTCTCAGGTCTTCGGCAGCCGATGATCTCATCTATCCTTAGAGTATGAAGGTGTTCTCACATCTTCAAGGAGCAGCCGAAGATTTCTCAAGTCTTAGGTAGCCAATGATCTCTCCTTAGAGTATGAAGGTGTTCTCACATCTTCAGGAGCCGAAGATCTTTCAAGTCTTCGGCAGTCTATGCTTAAGGATTTCTTTCAAACACATTGTACTTTTCTGACAAAGTATATTGTGATATCTTCCATTGACGTGGACCTCATCTGGAGATCAGATCAAGTAAGTTTTGTCTACTACACCATTTTAAGGAAAGGTCTCTACCATCCTTCTGCAGGTCAACACTTCAAGCCAAAACACCTCAAGACAAAAGGTACATCCTGTACCTTTCTGAAGACCTGTGTCCATCCTTTGCTCAACAGGTGTCCCATGCATTTAATGCATGAGGCACTATATATATGGAGGATGGTTCAACATGCAAGATCACCAGCTCTCAAGCATTCAAGCTCTCTAAGTGCACTGCATTCTCTCTCTAAGAAGTTCTTATTGTTTTCTAAGTGTTTTACAATTGTTCTTCATTTCTCTTAGTGTAAGATTGTTTGAATAGATTTCATCTATTCTCTTCCGCAACAATCAAAAGTTTTCTATGTGTAATTCTTGATTTCAAATCAATAAGAATTAAAGTAAGTGAAAAACTGTGTGTATTGTATTCAACCCCCCCCCCTTCTACAATACTTTTCTTCTTTACTAACTGCTATTTGGGACCAACAAGTGGTATCAGAGCGGTTTAGTTTAACTCAATAAACTAGATCCGTGATGGCAGCCTCTTCTTGTTCTTTAAAAAATGATTCTTCTCAAAACTTCAATGTTGTTTCATACGACAATGGCTCTATAGCCAAACCACCAAGGTTTAACCCCAATAACTTTTTCTTGTGGAAAAGTCGTATGATACTCTTTCTAGAAGGAGTTGACAGCAGATATCCAACTATTTTACATGAAGGTCCCTTTATTCCTAGAGTTTGGGACCGATATAATGCAGACAAGGGAAAAGCTGATGAGGACTCTTCTGAAGAAGAAAGGACTCCAGCTACTGGGAGATACATTCTAAAGGACCCCAGTAAATACAATGATGAATACAGACGTCTTATAGCTCTTGATACTAAAGTCAGAGCCATCATTGCCCTCTCTCTGCCTGATGAGGTCTATCATTCTCTCGTTAACCTTTCTACTGCAAAAGAAATGTGGTCCACTCTGTGTGTTCTTTATAAAGGTACATCTGAGGTGAAAAAGAGCAAAAAGGTTGCTCTTGTAAGAAAGAATGAACTCTTCTCTCATGAGAAGGGTGAGTCTCTCTCAGACTACTACAATCGCTTTAACAGTCTTCTCAATGATCTTAAACTTGTGGGTCGCATATATGACAATGAGGAAGTCTTGTGCAAGTTCATGGACTGTCTTCCTGAGTTTTGGGAAAACATCTGTACTTGTTAGGTCTGATTTTATAGTAATCATTGTATTTATAGGACTTGGTCAATAATGTGTTTAGTGCTTATCAGTATTGTATCTGACCAAGGGTATTTAAGTCCCTTTGGTCTTGTTCCTTTGTAACTTTGAACACGCACTATCATTGGAAATTCTACTTTGCGCTCCATCTTTCTCTCTCTCTACTTTCTCTCTCTAGAAGTTCTAGTGATCTTGGACTTACAATTGGTATCAGAGCAAGCTAGATCTTGAGAGAATTGAGAGATTGATTTCCTGAATCTGAATTAGTGATCGAAATCGAAAATTTGATCGATTTTCTTGAATTTTTCAAGAAAATCTCGTTTTCTTGATTTCTCACAAAATTTGGATCTGTTTGTGATCGATTTTGTGCAAAATTGATTTGTTTAAACTCGTTTTTAGTAATCGATCATAGTTGATTCTCATTATTTTGCATAAAAACCATGATCTGATCATCGATTTTATGAATTTGTGATTTTTCTGAAAACACGAGTTATTGTACTGTTTCATCATACGATTTTGAGTTTTTGATGTTTTTAATCGAAATTGATAGTTGATTTGTATTAGAAAGATGTTTTCGATTATCATTGTGTGAATTTCTTGTTTGAATTTCAGTGTTTTAATCGACCTTAAGTGATAAAATTGATTTTCTGTGGTTTGCATTTCATTCATATCGGTTTGCGCTTCATTCAAGTTTTTTTTCTTGTGTTTCAGGTTTTCGGTTCACGTTGGACCCGCAAAGCTCATTGTGCGTCTCAAGTGACACACGCAAAGTCAGGTTCTCGGATCGTACTACACGCGCAAAGTTCACTTTGCGTTTCTAGTTAGACCCGCAAAGCTTCATTTTGCGTTTCTAATTAGACCCGCAAAGTTCACTTTGCGTTTCTAGTGTGACCCGCAAAGCTCCACTTTGCGTTCCTCTCTTGACCCACAAAGCTTCAGTTTGCGTTTCTGTCTAAAAAAAAAAAAGTCTGGAAAATTTTTTTGGTCATCTTTGGAAAAAAAAAATTCTACCTCGCGAAATAACAAGTAGTGTTCAAATTTCAATTTTCATGAAATATTTTTTTTAAGATTTCAATTTGATCTGATTTTTGTTTTTCTGATATATAGTTTGGGACGATCATTCACTTCAAGTTGATTATTTTCTCAAGATGTCTTTGCAAGCACAGATCTACAAGAATGACATCATGATGTCTTTGGGGTCTGATACTCGTCCACCAGTACTGGTCAATGAGAACGAATTCGAACAGTGGCAGGATCGGTTCATCAACTTTATTGAAAGGCAACCGAATGGGGAAAACATGATGAAATCTCTGTATGAGGGCCCCATGGTGAAGAAAATGAAAGTGATCCCAGCTACTGCTACTACTCCAGCTACAGCAGTTGAAACTCCTTTGAGTGAATATGACGAAAAAGAGCTATCAATTGTATCAAGTCTACCAAGGATCTTGACTCTATGCCTCTCACTGCCTTGTATGGCACCCTCTTCAACTATGAGCAGTCTAAACTGCTTAGGAAGTCATTCACAAAAGACATCAAAGGCTCTTCTCTAGCCCTTGTCGGTGAATCTTCCAAAAGTACTGTGTGTGTCCCTAGGATCACCTATCCTTCTGACTCTGACAACGATAGTCAAGAGGACCCCAATGACCCTTCAGAAGCCTATCTCAGTGAGGCTGATGATGAAGGAGAGGAGGCCTCTGTGGCTCAGCTGTCAGATGGTGTTGCCATACTGGTTGGCTTTTCTAAAGGCAAACCTCACTTCCCTTCTTGACAACCCAGGTTTTCTAGAAAACCCTCCTCTACTCTTTCAAAAAATGCTTCCTCTGACAAATCAAATGAGGAATGTTACAGGTGTGGGAGGAAGGGACACTTTGCTTCTGAATGCAGAAGCAGGTCCTCTGATAAGTCTAGACTGCCCTCCTCCAACCGTACATCCTCTAGGTTTGTCAGAACCAAGTCTGATTCCTTTCAACCCTCTTTTCAAAAATCAAAAACTTCTGCTCCTTCAAACTCTGACCGTGCTGAAAAGTACAAGGCCAAATACAAGAGAGAGAAGGAAAGGAATGCTCTTCTAGCCAACAAAGGAAAAGGTCTTCTTGCCAAATCTCATGATTGGGCAGATGAACCAACTTCCGAAAGTGACAAGGAAATGGCCAACCCTTGCTTTATGGCTAAAATAGATGATGCTGATGATGGTGAAACCTCTTCCACCTCCATGGCTCTTGTGTCTGCTGAGTGCTCCACATCATCTTCTCAGGTACATCCATTTTTCTCTCTCTCTGATGCTGAGAAAATTGAAGCCTTTGACTCTTTGACCATTGACTTCTATGAAGCCAAGGATGCAAAGAAGAAGGCAAATGCTCAGATAAAATCTCTTTCTTCTCAACTGCAAATCTGTCTTTCTCAACTAAAACACTTTGACAAAATCAAGGCTGAGCTTGAAGATTTGAAAACTATAAATTTTACTCTTGCTAAAGAGAAAAATAAACTTCTTAAAAAGTTTAAAAAGGAGCAAGAAACTGTGAAAAAAGTGAACAAGCTCCTCCAAGAACTTAGAAAAGATTTTTCAGGATCAAATATCTTGTGATGACAAATCTGGACTAGGCTTCGGAAAATATGACCTTGAACCTCCTTCTGACACCCATGCTCCTTTCTCTCTTCCCTCATTCTATGAATCCTCTGAAGAGAACTATGATGACTCTGAACTTCTGGACTCCTCTGATTTCTCTAAAGATCTCAAGTTTAGAAAGTTTATCAAAGCTAAGAGCATTAACTCACCTAATGAGAGTGAGGAAGCCCAAGACTCAAATAACCCTTCTAAACCAATTATTGAGTCTATGTGTTCCTTAACAATAAACGAGCCTTCCTCTTCTAAACCCAAACCTTCCAAAGTACCTCAGCCTTCTTCAAACAAAGTCTCTTTCTCCAAAAAGGGAAAATCTGTTGCCAATCTTTCTCCCCAAAAGAAACTTCCCAAGAAAAACTCAAAGAAACCATCTTCTCTTCCAATCCCCAGGGCTGTAATGTTAAATAAGCTAAATTTCAAGACATCCTCTTCTATTCCTTCAACTGACTCTGGCAAAGGTATCTTGGGTCCTAAGCCTCTTGACTTTCCTCTAACCTCCAAGGCCATGAAAGTCAATGTGACCAGTCATCACAAGGAATCTGGTCAAAGCTCCAAAAAGGTCTTTACCTATAGAAAATGTTATAACTGTGGTAATACCTTTCACCTTGCTAAGGATTGTCCTATGGAAAGAATTGATAAAAATGCTTCCAAGGATTCTTTCTCTTCTTCTAACTCAAAAGGACCCATTTCCAAATGGGTACCAAAGAACTGATTTTCTTGTGATTGCAGGGTCTAGGGCACCAACAAATCTGGTATCTCGACAGCGGGTGCTCAAGACATATGACCGGCAACAAATCTCTCCTTGTTGACTTCGTGCCTACCAAAGGTCCTTCTGTCACCTTTGGTGATAACTCTAAAGGAAGGACTAAAGGTTATGGAACACTCTCAAATGGTTCCATCACCTTTAATAAAGTAGCTTATGTTGAAGGCTTGATGCACAATCTCCTAAGCATAAGCCAACTGTGTGATCTGGGGTACAAGGTGATGTTTGAATTATCTTCATGCATCATTTTCAACGAAAAGATGGAAACTGTACTCTCTGGCTACCGCAAAGAAAATGTCTATGTCATAGACATGGGACATAGCTCATCCTTCGAAACAAACATCTGTTTTGTCTCTGAAAACTCTGCAAAAAGATGTTGGCTTTGGCACAAGCGTCTCTCTCACCTCAACTTCAAGACTTTGAATGTCCTTTCAAACCAGGAGCTTGTTACGGGCATGCCAAAGTTATCCTTTGTGAAAGAAAAGTTGTGTGTTGCATGTGAGAAAGGGAAACTCACAAAATCTTCCTTCAAGTCCAAGCAATGCTTCTCCATCACTCAGCCTCTTCAGATGCTCCACATGGATCTGTGTGGACCAGTCAGTACTCCAAGTGTTGGTGGTAGAAGGTACATTCTGGTTATTATTGATGAATTCACTCGTTACACTTGGGTATTTTTTTTTCTCAGGTATAAAAGTGACACTACTGAAGAAATCATAAAGTTCATCAAAAAGTCTGAAGTGTTGAATGGGCAGCTGGTAAGATCTGTAAGAAGTGACAATGGAACAGAATTCAAGAACAGTATGTTGGATGACTTTTTCAATGAAAAAGGCATCTCTCAGAACTTCTCTGTCGTCAGAACTCCACAACAGAATGGTGTAGTGGAGAGAAAGAACAGAACACTATGTGAAGCTGCCCGATCCATGTTGAGTGAATCTCATCTCCCTACCTACTTTTGGGCCGAAGCAATCAACACTGCATGCTTCACCCAAAATAGGTCTATCATTGTAAAAAGACATAATAAGACTCCTTATGAAGTCTTTTATGGTAGAAAACCCAACATTGGTTTTCTTCATGTCTTTGGGTGTGTCTGCTACATTCTAAATGATAGAGAAAATTTGGGAAAATTTGATCCCAAGGCTGACGAAGGAATCTTCGTGGGATATTCTCTCACTTCCAAAGCTTTTAGAGTCTACAACCTCCGAAGGAAGTGTATTGATGAATCCATCCATGTCAAGTTTGATGACCTCAAGATATCATCACTCTCTTGTGATGATGAAGAATTAAACAGATGGATATCCTCCCGTGTTGATGATGGTCCTCTTCCAACATCATCAGACATTCCCTACACAGTTCCCACTTCTCTCTACCAAAACAATGAACCTTCTACATCTCACAACCCCTCCTCTCATCAAGAGGATGATCCTCAGCCTACCCAACCTCAACATACACTCCAAATCATCCCAGTCTCTCAATCTGACATTCCCCCCTCACCTATACAAGTCGATCTTCCATCCATCTCTCCTCAAAATTTCCCTTCCAACTCTTCTCTACAAATCTCTTACCCTCCTCCTTTACCTCCTGCCCTCAAGTGGACAAAAGATCACCCCATTGATCAAATCATTGGTGATCAACAGGCTGGTGTACAGACTCGAAGAGGTGTTGGTAACATTTGTCTCTATGTTAACTTCCTTTCTCTCATTGAACCAAAGAAAGTTGACGAAGCACTAGCTGATCCATGTTGGATCACTGCCATGCAAGAAGAACTTTCTCAGTTCGAAAGGAACAAAGTCTGGAGATTGGTTCCTCGTCCTTCCAGAAAAACCATCATAGGAACCAAGTGGGTCTTTCGGAACAAAATGGATGAAGAAGGCACGGTGATCAGAAACAAGGCCCGACTGGTTGCACAAGGATATAGGCAAGAGGAAGGAATTGACTATGATGAAACATTTGCTCCAGTTGCCAGACTTGAAGCCATCAGAATCTTCCTTGCTCATGCTGCCTACAAGAACTTCAGAGTCTTCCAGATGGACGTAAAGAGTGCTTTTCTGAATGGGGAGCTAGCTGAAGAAGTCTATGTGAAACAGCCCCCTGGATTTGAAGATCCAGTCCATCCTGACTATGTGTACAGATTGGACAAAGCTCTCTATGGTCTAAAGCAGGCTCCCCGTGCCTGGTATGACACTCTTGCTGACTTTCTCCTGAAGAACAAGTATACAAGAGGTAAAATTGACAACACTTTGTTCATCAAGCAAACCTCAGGTAATCTTATTCTTGTTCAAATTTATGTGGATGATATCATTTTTGGTGCCACTGATGAGTCACTGTGTGATGAGTTTGCCTCTCTCATGAAAAGCCAATATGAGATGAGTATGATGGGGGAGCTTACCTTTTTCTTAGGACTTCAAGTTAAACAATCTTCAGAAAGAATCTTTATAAATCAAAGCAAATACATACGTGATCTTCTGAAAAAGTTCAATTTTGAAAACTCCTCCCCCATGAAAACTTCTATGGCACCACCTTTGAAACTCCATGCTGATCCGGATGGTGTATCTGTGGATATCACCAGCTACCGAGGCATGATCGGATCTCTTCTTTATCTTACTGCGAGTAGACCGGATATTATGTTTGCTACTTGCCTGTGTGCGCGTTACCAAGCCAATCCGAAGGAATCTCACTTGGTTGCGGTTAAACGCATTTTTCGGTACCTAAAAGGTACCATGAATCTGGGTCTTTGGTATCCCAAAGACTCAGGTTTTGATCTAATGGGGTATTCAGATTCTGATTTTGCAGGCTCTAAGATTGACAGAAAGAGCACCACTGGCAGCTCTCAACTCCTTGGTGGCAAGCTTGTTAGTTGGTCTAGCAAGAAGCAGAACTCAGTCTCCACCTCTACCGCTGAGGCTGAGTACGTAGCTGCTGGAAGTTGTTGTGCTCAAATCCTTTGGATGAAGAACCAACTTAGAGACTACAATCAGCTGTACTCTCACATTCCGATTCTGTGTGACAACTCAAGTGCGATAGCCATCGCAAACAATCCGGTGCTACACTCTCGTTCCAAGCACATCGACATCCGATATCACTTCATTCGGGATCACATTTCCAAAGGTGATATCGAGTTACATTTCATCCCTACCGACCTCCAACTGGCGGATCTCTTCACCAAGCCTCTTGACGAAGCTCGGTTCAAGTTCCTTATCGGAGAACTCGGTATGTTAAATACCGATATTTAATTTTTTTTGTCTTTAAAAAAAAATTTAATCAGTTTTTTTTCTTCCTTTCTCTATATCTCCCACACATCTCTCTCTCTCACCCCTTTCGGTTTTCCCTCTCTCTCTCTCTCTCCACCCCCTAGCCGAACTCTCTCTCTCTCGGCCTCTCCTCTCTCTTCGGCTAGCCCACAACCAAAACCCCCTCCCCTCCTCCCCTCTCCCTTGGCCGAACCCTCCCTCCCTCTCCCACTTCGGCCTCTCTCCCTCTTCGGCCCCCTCTCCCTTCGGCTCTCTCTCTCTCCCTTGGCCGACCTTCCCCCTAGCCGAACTCCCCCCCACCTCCCTCCCTCCCCTCTTCAGCCATCCCTCTCCCTAGCTGAACCCTCATCCCCCCCTCCCTCCCCTCTTCGGCCCTCATCCCCCCCCCTCTCCCCCCCCCCCTTTCGGCCCTCCCCCCAATCGAACCATCTCTCTCTCTCTCACTCTTCGGCTACTAGCCGACCCCACTCCCCTTCGCTCCAACCTATCCCTTTCCCTCTCTACTCTCATCTCTCTCTCGGCTCCCTTAGACCCCCGAACCCAACCCCTTTTCCCCTTCCCCCCCCCCCCGCCTCTCTTCTCTTTCGGTTCTCCACACCAACCGAACCACCCCCCCTTTTTTCTAGCCGACAGCCCCCCCTCCCCCCATCCCATTTGTTTTTCGGCCGAAGCCCCCCCCCCCTTTTTTCCTTGATTTTCGGTCAACACCTAAACCACACCCTACACCCTTTATTTTTTTTTGTCCTATTCCCTCCCCTAACCCAATTCCCTTTCCCCATATCCTTTCCTTTTTCTTTTCTTTCCTTCTTCCCAAGAGTGTACATCTCCTAACCTACCCATCCCATCCCATCCCATCCCTCCTTTTTCTTACACCTCCTACTTCTCTTCTCATCCTACCACTCCATACTTGTTTTTTATTTTATTTTTTATTTTTTCTTCTTTTCCAAGACTTTCACCCAACCATCCCATCCTTTCTTCTCCCAACATCCTACCTTTCCCCTTCTTCCTTCCATATCTCCCTTTTCTTACACTCCTCTCCTTTCCCCATACATATCCTCCCCCTTTCTATCACCTTTCCCATCCTTACCATACTTACACAACCCTCTCTATTATCTCATACCTCTTTAGCCTACCCATTTCAAATCCCTTCCTTTTCTTTTTCCCTCCCATTTCTACTATAAATATCACCCCTCCCCTTCCATTTTCCACCATCCCTTCCTTCATTATTTCTTCTCTTCCTCCTTCGGTATTTTTCATGGCTTCCTCATCTTCCCCCCACCTTGTCAAGAAAAATGTGTTCACCTCCCCCACCTCTCATTTCGATCTCATTTTCAACCCATGCAATCATGTTGCACGGTTGGAAAGTGATCCCAAGCATAGTGAGTTTGACCCGATTGCTTCCTTCCTCATGAAGTCTCCCCTTCACTATGCCTTGACATACAATCCACCAAACATAAGCAAATTGCTCATTGGCAATTTTTGGCTTACTTGTATCTATGACGCTACATCCGAGAAAGTGTCGGCTTCCATCCTCTCCGATCCCGCTTCACCAGATCTCTCTTTCGGGGTTGAGGATGTTCGTTCGGCACTTCATCTTCCTATCTACTCACCCTATGAGAAATTCCCTCTTGGCAATGAGCATGAGGAAGTTGTTGCGGCTCTGAACTACATCCGTGGTGAACATGACAGAAGTCCGGGCACACTGCTTCGCAAAAACATGGGAGGTATCTGGCATTTCTTCTTCTCTCATGTTATTTTATGTCTTAGCAAGAAAACTACTGGACATGATCAATCTCCCTCTTCCATCACCCAACTGGCACATGCTCTTATCTTTCAAAGAAAGATTGATTTTGCACGATATTTCTTCCGTGAATTAGTCAGTGTCATCACCCCTCACAAGCGGCCCCATGTCGCTTTTCCTCGGTTTATATGGCTCATCATTTATCATAAATTTTCTACTGCCATTGATGCCTCTCATAGCATCACTTTTGACTACAAGGCGCCGATTATGACCAAACCCCTTCTTCATAAGGGGCCTTTGGCAACTGACAACCCTCTGCTCCCAGGTATGGTCTCTTTCCTTACTTCTCCCAATCTACAGTAGGGAGATGCCAAGGACACTCCAGTGTCCAAAGGTCCCTCCTCTGTAGTGGACCCTTCCCCCTCACCTCTTGTGATGTCGGCTAGCACTATCTCATCATCAGCTACCGACACCGCCGCACCTGCCCAAAGGGCCATACCACTGAAAGGACCTTCGGTGGTTATCCAGGCCTCACCCACCACCTCAAAGCGGCGGCACTCTACCTCTTCCCTCCCTCTTCTCCCAAAAGAACGAGGAAGGTTTCTAGGGCCATCCCACATACTCCATCCTCCGATTCTTCACAATCGACGGATGTTGACATTGTCCCATTCGGGCCCGGGGATTCCGACATACCCACTGCCACCACCTTTGTATCCTCACAAAAGGATGAAACTGTAATATTTGGGGACCCTCAACTTCCCTCTTCCACTCTCTCCTTGGTGGATGAGGATGACTTGTTCTTCTCCCCGAACCAAGGATCTGCTTTCTCACTGCACGGCCTATCACCCGACCAATTTTTGGTCGATGCTTATGCACCGCCCGGTGAAACACGGGTCTTACCAAAGGCCAGTGTGGAGGGTATTTCACAACTTTTGGCTTATTTGCAACAGGGAAACGAGCAGGTGTCACCTTCCCCAATTCCTTCTACCTCTACTGTGCGGGACACTCCTACCTCTGCTCCCATCATTCCCCCAGAGGTTCTGGCCGATATTCAGGAAGCCAACCGACAGCACCGCCTCATTGGTGCTCAGTTTCGTGAACATCAAACAATTTTGGGCTCTCTTGTCAAAGTCACTTGTGACAAACTGTTATCTCTTGAGACCTCCAATCAGCACCTCACTGCCTTGGTCACTGCTCTTCAAGCAGCCTCTAGTGCTCGTGATGAGGAGGTTCATCGGCTTCAAGCGGCTTCGGAGTCTCATCGGGCCCTCACTACTCAAATTCTTGAGTCCTTGCAGTCTCTTCATCAAAAGGTTGATTATGTGTTGGTTGCTCCCCCGTCAGCCGCTGAGGGGGAGAAAGAGACGGTTCCCATTCCTTCAGACAGCGGCTGTCAGGGTCCCACTCCCATCACCAATGCTTCAACTGAGGGGAAGAGTTCTAGACAAAGCAGAGACAAAGGAAAAAGCAAGCTATCTCCAGATGAAGAGGCCTTTTTATCTCATCAACAAAAGTCTGCTTCTCTAAAGGCTTTTGTTTCTGAAGCTGATAGGCTCAAACTTCAACCACCAAACAAAGTCACCTCTGACTTTGGCCTTTCTAAAGTTAAGCTTGATTCTCATGACATCCCTTGGTACCGAAAGACTTTAATGGAAAGAAAGTTGAAGTCTAAAATTGTTGAAATAAAGCTTGGCACCACCAAATGCTCTGATGAGGTTCGGATGTTAATCATTAGAGAAGACAAAAGTCATCACTCCACCAAATTCAGCGATCTTGAAGACTATGGACTCTCTGAATGGTACGAACTCTCTGAACTCTTATCTAAATCTCTTAGTATGCACAAAGTTTTGGCCAAGAAGACCATCAATCGTCTTCTTGAAAAAATGAAAGACATTGCAAAAGATTATAAGCATTCTCCTGAAGAAGAAGCTCAAGTTCAATGTCTCAAAAAGATGTGTCTCTCCTCCTCTCCACAACTCTCCTCTTCTGTCACACAAAACCTCTTCAAGGACATGGTTGTCAAGGGAATGATTCCTGATATAAAGAATCTAAATCTGAAGACTCCAGGTGGTCCGTGTCCGACCCGTATTTCAGGCACTACTGGTACTGTAGTGTTTAGGCCAACCAAAGGAGTCTTTTTCCTTAATGAAAAGGAAACTCCCATGTTCTTCAGACATAAGGAGATCCCCATTGCTGACACCAAATTTCTGGTTGCTATCCTATCTCTTATCCCCATAAGTTCTGAAGGCTCTCTCTTTCGTCGGGATATTCTTGCTGAGCTCCACAAAAGACAGAAGAAAGAATGAGGTTCTTCTCTAAATCTTTTTATCTTTCTAATGTACTTGTAACCGTTGTTTTGCTAAGTGATATTTAATACAAATGCATTTCCTCTATTTAGTTTGTACAAATATACTTCATTCTTTTATTCTTTTGTAAATGTCGGATATTCTTATAAATCCTTATACAAAACAAAAAAAAATATCTATGTGAAAAGAACCCAAAAAGAGTAAATACGGGTCAAAATGAATTTATTCAGTATACTCTTTGTTTCATTCTTTAGTATGGATGTCATCATCAAATAGGGGGAGATTGTTGGGTCATCTGAAGATTTGAAGATGACCTCCTGATCTTCCATCTTATATCATCCTACTTAGAATATGTTTAAGGTTCTTTTAGCAGCTTGGTTTCTATACAAATGTTCGGTGAAGTCGAAGATCAGCCGAAGAAGACAAAGAAGGAGTACATCTCTCAAAGCGGATTGAAGATAGTCTCCTCAGCCTAAAGCCAAGCATGCCCAAGTGATCACCACCATCAGCCAGGATGGTGTCAATCACATGTCTCTCAGGAGTATGAAGGTGTCCTCACATCTTCAGGAGTCGAAGACCTCTCAGGTCTTCGGCAGCCGATGATCTCATCTCTCCTTAGAGTATGAAGGTGTTCTCACATCTTCAAGGAGCAGCCGAAGATTTCTCAAGTCTTCGGTAGCCAATGATCTCTCCTTAGAGTATGAAGGTGTTCTCACATCTTCAGGAGCCGAAGATCTTTCAAGTCTTCGGCAGTCTATGCTTAAGGATTTCTTTCAAACACATTGTACTTTTCTGACAAAGTATATTGTGATATCTTGCATTGACGTGGACCTCATCTGGAGATCAGATCAAGTAAGTTTTGTCTACTACACCATTTTAAGGAAAGGTCTCTACCATCCTTCTGCAGGTCAACACTTAAAGCCAAAACACCTCAAGACAAAAGGTACATCCTGTACCTTGCTGAAGACCTGTGTCCATCCTTTGCTCAACAGGTGTCCCATGCATTTAATGCATGAGGCACTATATATATGGAGGATGGTTCAACATACAAGATCACCAGCTCTCAAGCATTCAAGCTCTCTAAGTGCACTGGCATTCTCTCTCTATGAAGTTCTTATTGTTTTCTAAGTGTTTTCTAATTGTTCTTCATTTCTCTTAGTGTAAGATTGTTTGAATAGATTTCATCTATTCTCTTCCGCAACAATCAAAAGTTTTCTATGTGTAATTCTTGATTTCAAATCAATAAGAATTAAAGTAAATGAAAAACTGTGTGTATTGTATTCAACCCCTCCTTCTACAATACTTTTCTTCTTTACTAACTGCTATTTGGGACCAACAGACGTCCGCATAGGGAAGCAAGTGGACGTCCGCATAGGATCTTCCGTGGAAGCAGCAGAAGTTTCGTCAATTTTCGTCTTGAAGCATATGGACGTCCGTATAGGGCTCCAAGTGGATGTCCGTATTGAGCCTGACAAAATTTTCACCCTTTTCACCTTCAACTTATCCCTCCTCTCTCTCATACTTTTACCCCCACATCTAGATCTGATCTCCCTCTCCCTCATTTCGATTTTCTCATCCAAAAACCCCAAATCCTTTCTCCTTCTCCATCTTTCTCTCCTAAATCAAACTCCACACCATTTTTATGAACCTTAACCTTTTTAGAACTCATTCCACTTCATCTTCTTCATCAAGTTTCTAGGGTTTCATCCAACCTTTTTTCTCCATTTGAATATTGGGAGTTTGTGGTTCATTTTAGTGACCCAAGAGGTATTTTGGTTGGTGGATTCAAGTTATGGTTAAAGTAATTTTCTCTTTTCTTTATCTATGGAAATTAGGGTTTTGGTATAAGTTGAAATCTTCATGTAAAATGTTTAGGGAACGATTCTAAGTGGTTGGATATGAATATTAATGGTTGAAAACTTGTGGATCTAGGTTTTTTGAAGTTTTGGCTTGAGGATCCAAATTTCTTCAAATGATCTCAAGTTGGAAAAAATCTCGATTTAACCTAAATTTAGCAAGGTGAGTTCAAGTTAATTTGGGAAAACGTTGTACATGCCAAAAATGTCTATTTTAAAGTGATTACGTGTTTACATTATTTTTATTAAAAGTTGGAACATTTGAAGAGTTGTACTCATTTTGGGTTATTTGGTTTTATAAAACTTTTGAAACACCCGCATTTGGGATTTTTGGACATTTTGATGAATAAATCATTTTGATATATTTCTTTGATGATTTAATATATAAATGGAGGTCATTTTATGTAATTGTCCATTTGGTGTTTGGAAATGCATATCATTGTGTTATGAGACATTTTGGAAATATAAGGGCATGAGTTCATTTGGAAAATAGTTTGTCTTAACCAATGATGAGTTTTGGGTTAATCATACATTTGGTCATTGTCAGGATCGAATTCTCAACAAGAATTAATTCTCAGAAACAATATCAAAGAAGTTTGCGGAATAACACTTTGATATTCAATGAAACAGAATAACACAGAAAATATGAAGAACAAACTGTAAACTTGTATTGAATGCTTGAAGCTACAAGATTACACACTCAACCTCAATATTGATGAACAGGCTCACCAATACGAATTCTACTTCTCTAGAATTAGGATCTATTGCCTTGAGGTTGATTTCTCTCTAGAACTTCTAATAATTCTATACATATACTGATTAAAAGATAATTACAAAGAATAAACAAATCTGCAGTATATCTTCCATATATATCTTCTATGTAAATCTTCAGTATATCTACAGTATATCCAGCTGTCATACTTTCCATCCGGATCTCTTAAGCAGCACTAATTATGCTCAGCAGTAGTAACTTCTTCTAGCAGCATTAACTACTAAGCAGTACTAACTACTAGCAGTACTAACTTTGTTCAAGCAGTATTAATTCTACTAGCAGTAGTAATACTCAGCAGTATTAATCTTCAAAGTACTCTGGCAGTAGTAACCACACATGTACTAGCAGTAGTAACCACACTTAGTAGAATCTTCAGTTCCCAACAATCTCCCCCTAACTTGACTTTTAGAAGAGAAGTCAAGTTCTTCAGATATTTCTTCATAAGCTCTCCAAGATGCTCTCAAAACTTCAAAGTTCATGCTCCTATATCTGGATTCAGTCCCAAACTCTGATTGATTATCCTCTGAATTAGGTACTTTGCCATTTCTGAATTTGGTGCACAACCCAACTTCTTCTTTAACATGGCATGAATCTTCAGTCTGCTGTGATTGTATACTCTATCCACTAGGAAGTATTCTGTGTGATTTCTATCCAAATTCACTGCATATACTCCACTAGTTTCATATAGAGTCCAATTTGTGACAGCTTGAAACACATTCCTTATGACCTGGTCCACCTCTTCAGGTTTGAACATCATACACAAATACTCCATCACCAGTTTTGTAAGTGAAATCCCTGGAGCTTTCAAATGATCTGCATACAACTTCATTCCTATGTCAAACATCTCTTCTATATCAGACCTAGAACATGTTCTGACAATCTTGACCCAAGTGTTGAAAACCTCATACTGATCATCCTTCCTCTTGAGTCTGATATACTCCTTTCCATCCACTGTCAGTATATCCCAGTGAATGACCTCAGGAGGCTTAACTCCTACAGGTTCTGCAGAAATTGGTTCAGGCACTTTGTCCATCACTACCATATACAAACTTACATCATCTTTGGTTGATGACTCTTGTTGGTTAGATGACTGAGGTGCCACTTCTTCTTCAGCAACCTTTTGTTCTTCTTCTACTCTAGGCTTCTTATTTTTCTTTCTTTTAGCCATCATTTTGGTTCTTTTCAAAGTCTTTTGAACCTGCACTAGAGTAGCTTCCTTCTTCTTTTCTTCCTTTTTCCCTGCCATTTCTTTGATAGGAGTTCCCTCTTCACTTTCAGGGAATGGTTTATTCATATCAATATCATTACTCTCCTTGGCCTTCTTTTCAAATTCCACTCTATCCTTTTCATTGCTCTTCAGCTTCCCCATTTCTTTCTCATAGAGATCTCTGATTTGATCAAAATTCATCTTCACAAACATTTCTTTCTTTACCCTAATTGCACTCCTCAAGAAAGTTATCATTTTGTTTCTTTCCTGAGTGGCAAGGTAAGTTTGTGAAGGTCTTCTTTTCTTTGTACTTGATTTTGCTATCATAGCCTTTCTCAAACTTATGGCCCTTTGTTTAGCCTTTTCAGTTTCAAGCCCTTTTTTATAGGCTTTATTTAATTCAGCAGCTAAAGCCTTTGCCATCTCCCTGTCCTTTTCTACCTGAACTCTTTCTTCCTTCTCAATCTCCTCCTGCATTTTCCTTGCTAAAGCTTCATCTGATTCAACTAACCTTTGCTTCTTGATTGGTTGATCAGATTCTACCATCTTTGCTTTTCCCTTATTCTTTGATTCTGCAGCCTTGTCTTTCTGTTCTGATTTCCTATCTCCCCCTTCATTTATGACCACTCCCTTTGCTTTGGGAGTGTCATTCTTTGCTTTGATTAGCATTTCAGCTACTTCAACTTCTGTTGGTGATAACTCTGTTACTGCTGCTTGTGAGGTTTCAGCAGCATTAACAGTTTCTGCTTCCTTCTCCCCCTCAACATCAACATTCTCTTTATCAATCTCCCCCTCTCTTGTTGCTTCTTCCATGTTTATCTCCCCCTTTTTGGGAGCATCCTTCTCAAATTCCCTTCTCCTTAGCACAAAATGTTTCTTCTTCTGTTTCTGTACTAGTTTCATTACCAATTTCTTGAGCTTGGTAATCTGCACTTGTTGAGATAGGATAACCAGCTTCATCTCCTCTATTTATTTTCCTTGCTTAATAACATCCTGGTTGATGTTTCCCATGGTCTCCATCAATTCATCATAGTTATAACTGTCCTCACCTTCTCTGGAAGTGTTACCCTCCTTTGAAGGATCATTGGATCTTTTAGTAGTAGATGTCTTCTGCCTAGCAGAAGCACTATCCACCCCCTTGGTTTCTTGGCACCAGGGACCTTCAAATGATTTCTCATTTGAAGTTGCCATGGGGGAGGTCTTATTTATGTTACCACTTTCCTCCTCTGTGCTAGCAGGAGTAGTGGCAGCCTCATCACCCATATGCTCTTCCTCCTCCTCAGAGAGCACCTCCTTGGGGTTGGGAGACACCCCTGTGGGTTCCCTATGGATATTCTCTAAAGGAGAATTCTCCTTTAGAGGGCTTAAAGGCTTGGGGGATTCTGGTACAAGAAGGGAAGGAGCCTTCTTTACCTGTTTTCTCTTGTAAGTTTGGGTAATTGAAGAGGTTGGTTTTGCAAGAAGGGACTGGGGAATTGTTTTTGAGTGGGAAGGTTGGGCTTGGCTAGCAGTGGGATGGTCTAATGGGGGCCTTGACCCTGCTGCCATACCTTCATTGGTTTGGGACACCACCATCATTGTAGAGAACAATGGGGTGTCAACTCCTTCCGAGTCCCCAGCAGATCTTCTCATATTTGAGAAAACCTTGCCTTTTGGGGGTTTAGGTACATATACCCCAACAGGTTGAGGTATATCCGTCAATTCATGGTTAATAACTTCTTGAACAAACCTGGGGTACATGAAGAAGCTCTTCTTGTTATCCAGATTTGAGACAAGATCATGAAAAATCATTTGAGAAAAACTGAATTTTCTAGCAGTGGATAAACACACCAATGCATAAGCAATGGGACTGCTAAATTGGCTCCAGCCAGTTGTTTTCTTTGAAATACAATGCATTAAAGTATGAGCAAAGAACCTCCATTGGGGTGAAAATTTTGCTTTGAAAAACTTAAAAATTCCCAATTGGCCTTGATATCCCATTCTGGAAAGAGTTGAAAACAGTTCATCACTAGGAATAGAAGTTATACCAGAGGCATCGTCTAGACGTAGACTGATGCGAATAACTTCTTCAGTAACGGTTAGGGGTTGGTCACATACCCTGGTCTTGATCATCTGCACACCATTCTCAGCTATAATGGTGGCATTTGCCCAGAACTGTCTCTGATGCTCTATAAAGATGGTTGGGGACACCGTGAGTGCATGAGCAATGGGACTTGTCCTCAGAAAGTTGACAATCTGGTGAAATCCTTCGGCTTGTTTGGGTTTCTGTAGCATCGCGATTTCATTGTGTTCATCTATGAAAGCCATTGAAGCCATTGATCCTTGCAAAAAGCTTGCCTGAAAACTTTGAACTTGAGAGAGAAAGGGTTTAGAGCGCAACTGAATAGTAAGCAAAGAGTCGTTATGAACGTTTAGGCGGGCAAAGGGTATTTATAGTATTCGGATTATAAGCAGTATTAACCTAGAGCAGTATTAACTAACTAGCAGTATTAACTGCGAGCAGTATTAACCGCGAGCAGTATTAACTAACTAGCAGTATTAACCGCGAGCAGTATTAACTAACTAGCAGTATTAACTGCGAGCAGTATTAACTGTGAGCAGTATTAACTAACTAGCAGTATTAACTGTGAGCAGTATTAACTAACTAGCAGTATTAACTGCTAGCAGTATTAACTGTGAGCAGTATTAACTAACTAGCAGTATTAACCAACTAGCAGTATTAACCAACTAGCAGTATTAACCCACTAGCAGTATTAACCAACTAGCAGTATTAACCAACTAACAGTATTAACTGTACTTACTTCTTGAAGCTTAGTCTGAATTGAGTACTGCTATGTATGCCCTGCAAAGATAGATTAGTACCACCAAGAATCTATAATATTCAGATATGTATCCACTTTTTGAGATAATGTTTATTCAGAGTTGATCATTCCCACACTTGTTACCAAGAAAGTGAATCTACCCACATCAAAAGCTTTGGTGAATAGATCAGCAAACTGGTTGTCAGTATGAACTTTCACAACTTGAATAAGTTTCTTTTCATTACAGTCTCTTATAAAGTGATACCTGATCTCAATGTGCTTTGTCTTAGAGTGCTTGACAGGATTATTTACAATGCTGATAGCACTGCTATTATCAATAAAAATGGGAGTGTGTAGAAAGGTTACCCCATAGTCCATCATTTGATTCTGAATCCATAAGACTTGAGAACAACAACTTGCAGCTGCTATGTACTCTGCCTCTGTTGTAGATGTGGACACTGTGGTTTGTTTCTTGCACTGCCAAGAAACTAGTCTAGCACCCAAGAACTGACATCCTCCAGAAGTAGACTTTCTGTCCAAGTTTGCCCCACCTAGATCACTGTCTGAGTATGCAATTAGGTCAAAGGGTGAGTCATGAGGATACCAAAGTCCCAATCTGGGTTGTCCTTTGAGATATCTGAATATCCTCTTAACAGCTTGAAAGTGAGATTGCTTTGGCCTAACTTGGAATCTTACACACACACAGACTGGAAACATTATATCTGGCCTTGATGCTGTGAGATACATGAGAGAGCCAATCATGGATCTGTAATGATGCACATCCATATCCTCCCCCTCAAGATCTGCTGTTATCTGTTTGTGAGTTTCCATAGGTGTACTAGCAGGTTTTGAATCTGAGAAACCAAACTTGGTTAGAATGTCCTGCACATACTTGGATTGACATATGAAGATGCCATCTGACTTCTGTTGAACTTGGAGTCCAAGGAAGAAAGTAAGTTCCCCCATGGAACTCATTTTAAACCTTTGATGCATTAGATCCTCAAACTCCTTGCTCATGTTATCTCTTGTAGATCCAAAGATAATGTCATCCACATAAATTTGGACCAACAAGATATCCTTCTTCTTTCTCTTGATAAATAGAGTCTTATCAATGACTCCTCTTTCAAAGCCATTTTCCAAGAGATAGGATGACAATGTGTCATACCATGCTCTTGGAGCTTGATGCAGTCCATAAAGAGCTTTCTTCAATTTGTATACCCTGTCTGGATAGCTTGGGTTTTCAAACCCTGGTGGTTGACAGACATATACCTCTTCTTCAATTAAACCATAGAGAAAAGCACTCTTTACATCCATTTGATAGACTTTGAAGTTCATGTAAGAAGCATAGGCTAGGAATAATCTGATTGCTTCTATCCTAGCCACAGGTGCAAAGACTTCTTCATAATCTATACCCTCTTCTTGAGTATACCCTTGAGCCACTAGCCTTGCTTTGTTCCTTATGACAATTCCTCTTTCATCTCTCTTGTTCCTGAAGATCCACTTTGTGTCAATTGCTCTGTGACCCTTAGGAAGGTCTACCAGATCCCATACATCTTGTAGTTTGAACTGCAACAATTCTTCTTGCATTGCTTCTATCCAGCTGGATTCTTTCATTGCATCATGTGCCTTTTTAGGCTCAAGCTGGGATAGAAAGCAAGAAAGCACTGTATGCTGTTGATCTTGCATTTCTTGAAGTCTGCTCTGATGTCTAGTCATCATAGGAGATGATATATCTCCTATTACCAGCTGTGGAGGATGATTCTTTTGAACTCTGGTGTTATGACTAGGTTCTTCATTAACATCAGCTTCTAGATTGGAGTCATTCAACTCAACTGAAGTGTTTTCAGCAGCTACTTCTGATTCTTTATCTTCTTGATTCTCTTCATCTCTACTCTGACTTGGTCCAGTAGATTGTTCCATTTCACAGTCTTCAAAAGAATTCACTGTGGGTGTGGGAAAGATCACTGATTTAGATACACTTTCTTGAACTTGTGTAGTCCCTGATCCTTCACCTCCTGAACCTGCATAATCATTACTACTGAAACCAAAGGAGTTAGTTAGTGAATCAATGTCAAATAGCCATTGAGGACCAGTTCCAATAGGATTTGGTGTGTTCTCATTGCATTTGACATTGTCACTTTCTTCAATTATTCTAGAAGATGAATTGAAAACTCTGTAGGCCTTACTTTGAGATGAATAACCAACAAGAAATCCATCATCTGCTTTGCTATCAAACTTACCTAAGTGAGTTTTGGTATTGAGAATGGTACAAGGACACCCAAAAGGTTTGAAAAATCCAATAAAGGGTTTTCTTTTATTTAAAAGCTCATATGGTGTCTTGTTCGTTGGTTTAACTACTAGAACTCTGTTTTGGACATAACAGGCAGTATTAACTGCTTCAGCCCAGAAGGTAATTGGCAGTTTTGAATCAGCCAACAGAGATCTAGCAGCCTCTATTAATGTCCTATTTCTCCTCTCAGCAACACCATTCTGTTGAGGAGTCCTAGGAGCACTATACTGTCTCTCAATCCCTTTCTCTTCACAAAAGGTGTTTAGATCAAAAAATTTGAATTCAGTCCCATTATCTGATCTAATGACTTTTACTTTTTGATTAGTTTGGTTTTCAATTCTCAGGATAAAGGACTTGATCAGTCCACTTGTCTCATCCTTAGTCCTTAGAAAATATACCCAGGTGAATCTAGAGTAATCATCAACAATAACCAAGCAGTAAGATTTCTTGCCTATACTCATAACATTTGTAGGACCAAACAGATCCATGTGCAATAACTGGAGACAAGAAGAAATAGAATTTATCTTTTTGGTCTTATGAGAAGTTTTATGCTGTTTGCCTTTGAGACAAGCAACACAATGATCATCACATGAAAAGACTTTAGAAGGTAAGCCCCTTACAAGGTTGTTTTTAACAAGTTTGTTCATAGTCTTAATATTCATGTGACACATCCTTCTATGCCATAGAGAGGATTCATCTATAGAAGCTTTTGAAACAAGACAATTTAGAGATGAATCACTTTTAACATTTTCCATATCTAGACAGTAAACATTGTCCTTTCTTGGAGTTCTTAGTAGTATCATGCTTTCATCAACTACTTTGAACCCTGGAGCAAGGATCATACACTCAGTGTTTGTAAATAATATACTATGTTGTTTGTCACAAACCTGTGATACACTTAACAGGTTGTATTTTAATTGATCAACATAGTAGACATCCTCAAATGTCATCTTACCTTTGGTTACATTACCTTTTCCACTTATCTTACCACCAGTAAGATTGTCTCCAAAAGCAACATGTCCTCCATTGATATGCTTGAAATCCTGAAGGCATGACATGTTGCCTGTCATGTGCCTTGAGCAACCACTATCAACATGCCATATGCTCCTTCCTTTGAGCTGTTGGTTGCCCTACACATAAGATAGATCAGTTAGTATGAATTAGGAACCCAAGCCAAAGTGGTCTTGGGTACCCCTTTCTCATCAAAATACTTGCATTCCTTCTTGACAAGATTTTTGAATTTTAACTCCTCATTCTTGGAGTATTTTGTCACAATAATAGGCTTGGAAACATTTGTGCTGGAAACAGTACTGGTTTTAGAGGTATTAACTGCCTTAGTAGCACTTGCATGCTTAGCAGTACTAACCTTGTTAGCAGTAGTAACTGTGTTAGCAGCAGTAACTGTGTTGGCAGTATTAACCTTTGAAGAGGTACTAACACAGATAGCAGCAGTAATACTTCCAGCAGCACTAACCCTGTCAGCAGCACTAACAGTTTTAGTACTTTTGGGCACCCACATTTTAATGCTTTCTTTTAAAATCTTTTTCTTTATGGGGCCTTTCTTTTCACCATGTTTCTTTCCAGCCTTTCTATAATCAACAGACTTTTGCTTACATCTTTGAAAGGTCATCTGTTGATTAATAGGATTGAAGAAGCAAGATTTAGCCAGATGATTTAACTTGCCACATATGAAGCAAGGTTTTGGTCTATTGATTTTATTCAGATCAACTCCTTGCTTCTGAGCCCATTGATTATTCCAGTTTCTTTGATTTCCTCTTTTTAAACCAGAATTTAGGCTCTTGGCTTTACTGCAATCACACTGTTTACCAGATGCAGGATTCACAACTGTGGTCTGTTTGTAATGGACCTTGTTGTCTTTTCCTTTGGTCTTTTCTATCTCCTTGGACTTTATCCAGTCTTTCCCACATCCCTCATTGGTGATTATATTGTTTTCTTCATGGATTTCTTTATCTATATCATTATCTCTCTTCTTACTGGCTTCTTTCTCAGTTAGATCCTTAATTACTACTTCATCCAAAGGGTCTATCTTAAAGGCTTTTTCAGATAAGTCCTTTTTCTCCTTGGTTTCTAACAAGTCTGAAGTAGGAGAGATATAATTGTTGTTATAAGGAGGAGGTGTACTGTTGTATCCAATACCAGGCTTCATCTTATCATGTATCTGAGCCTTTAGAAGAGAATCCATTGCTTTTGAAGCATATGAAAACTTCTCTATGTCAAGTTTAACTTTAGACAATTCCTCCTTTAGCTTATCACTCTCTTCTAAGGATTTAGACAGTTCGGTCTCTAACTCATTCTTTTCCCACTTCCAGTAGTTAATGTCATAAGAGTGTTGAAGTTCATTAGCTTGAAATCCTTTGATTTGTTCTTCAAATCTCTCAACTATTAGCACATAATCTCTTCTATCTTTTTCTAACCTTTTGAGGTCATCACACATACTTTGATTGTGATCCCTGTATCTTTTGACAGTGTCAATGCAAGTTTTAGTGCAAAGATTAGAAATTACCTCAGATGGGAGATCAGACACTTCTGCCATAAGAGCTTGATTCTGAATGGCTTCTTCAGCTTGATCACTCCAATCAAATCCCATTCCTTGTTGAGAAACAAGGGCTTGAGCAGGATTCTTGTTCTGAGTGTAGCTACCATTCTAAGCTTGTTGGTGGTTGTTGTTAGGAACAATACTCCTGCATTCTCTAGCAAAGTGTCCTTTCATGTGACACTTATAACATTCCACTTTGGTCTTGTCAAAACCAGCTCCATCCTCTCTTCTTTGAGAGAAGTTATTCCTTCCTGTTCTTTTAATGAACTTCTTCACCCTCATGGATAGCATGGCCATCTGCCATTTTATATCCATCTCCTCCAGGTCATCAGGGTGAAGTTGATCCAGATCATCATTGATTAATGAATTGTTACTATGACTGGACAAGAAGGCTTCAAAGATTGTTTCAGATCCTTTTTCTGAACTTGCTCCACCAGCAGTACTAACTACTTCAGGGATGGCAGTAGTATCAGTGGCTGCTGAAAGCAGTGCAGAGTTATGGACATAACCAGTAGGCTTCTTCTTGATCTCTACCTCAGTTTCAAAAACTCTTAGATCATTGTATAGATCATCAAGTTCTTTCTCCTCCAGATTGTCACTCTGCCTATAAGAGACAGTGTACATAGTCCACTCATCCCCAAGAGATCTGAGGAACTTCCTGTTGATGTCATCTTGATCCATCTTTACTCCAACAGTGGCCAGTTCTCCAATGAGTTTGTTGAACCTATCAAAAGTTTGAGTCATAGACTCATTCTTTGAGGAAGTAAAATTCTCATACTGCTGCTTAAGAACATCTCTTTGATTTCTTTTGATACTCTTAGTTCCAGCAAATCTTTTCTCTAGAGAATTCCAGAGAATTTGAGCATCAGTGCAATTGCAAAATTGATGCTGATATTCATTGGGGATTGCCAAGAGCAGAGTGCTCAAGGCCTTCATCTCTGTCTGTCTGATCTTTCTTTCACCATCTGTCTTTGGTGGAGGTCTTTTTCCATCTGGTCCTATCCTTCCAGCTTCAGAAGGACCATTCTCAATGATATCCCACATTGAGTAGTCAGTGAGAAGAATATATTGTCTGATTCTTATCTTCCACATGTCAAACTCACTGGGTTTGAGCATTGGAACCTTGGAGACCAAAGTGCTGCTTGATTCTGTAAGATTTTCCATGATAGATAGATGTTTCTGATAGAATAGGCTCTGATACCACTTGTCAGGATCGAATTCTCAACAAGAATTAATTCTCAGAAACAATATCAAAGAAGTTTGCGGAATAACACTTTGATATTCAATGAAACAGAATAACACAGAAAATATGAAGAACAAACTGTAAACTTGTATTGAATGCTTGAAGCTACAAGATTACACACTCAACCTCAATATTGATGAACAGGCTCACCAATACGAATTCTACTTCTCTAGAATTAGGATCTATTGCCTTGAGGTTGATTTCTCTCTAGAACTTCTAATAATTCTATACATATACTGATTAAAAGATAATTACAAAGAATAAACAAATCTGCAGTATATCTTCCATATATATCTTCTATGTAAATCTTCAGTATATCTACAGTATATCCAGCTGTCATACTTTCCATCCGGATCTCTTAAGCAGCACTAATTATGCTCAGCAGTAGTAACTTCTTCTAGCAGCATTAACTACTAAGCAGTACTAAATACTAGCAGTACTAACTAGCTAAGCAGTACTAACTTTGTTCAAGCAGTATTAATTCTACTAGCAGTAGTAATACTCAGCAGTATTAATCTTCAAAGTACTCTGGCAGTAGTAACCACACATGTACTAGCAGTAGTAACCACACTTAGTAGAATCTTCAGTTCCCAACAGTCGTTGTGTTTGCAAAACCGTTGGTTAAATGCGTTTTATTGTTTACACCGACTTTTATTGTACGATAAAGTAAATGGTTGAACTTTTGGCTTGGTTTTGGCTAAGATGAGACTTGGGGACATTCGTCTGGTTTTAATAGCTCGTTGTGGAGTTTTGAGTACGATGGTGGTTATTGCGCATCATTTGAGAATTACATGTTTTGAGTTCATTGGTCATTCAATTAGAGTCATGTATTGTTATAGACTGTAATGTAATTCATCCATAGGCATATGAGTCGGTCTTTAATATTTTTAAAAAGGGACTATTATTTCATGTTGGGACCATGATTAGTTATAGGGTCAACGAGGGCCTCATTGTGCTATTGACCCCGTAATGTAATTTCTGAGTCTGTTTTTGTGGGATAGTCATTTCCCATTTGTAGTTAGTTGAGACATTGGACCCTAGGATGGCAACTTGATACGATTATGTGGGACCAGATACTAGTCCTGGGTCGTAAATGTAATCCTAGTGAATGAGTATGACTGGGAATCATTGGGTGCCCTCCCCCACATCTTAGTACGAGCCAGCGTGTTCATAGCCTTGATCCTAGTATGGTGAGCTCAATAACTTTGAATGTGGCCTACTTTTGTGTTCCATCACTAGCCATGGAATTCGGGTCTCCCCCGTCACCGAAAGGTGTTGTTTTGAGTATTTAGTTTTATCTTTGTTTTTTTGGTGATGTTTTGAGTTTGGGGTATTCTCTATATGTTATAATTTTGGAGGCTTGAGTTTACTCATAATTTGGTCGTTTGGTTAATAAAGTTTTATTCAAATTTCAATATTTGAGCATTTACCATTATTCACGTTTTGAGTAAGTGTTGGGTTGCATCACTTTATGAAAGAATGTTTTGGCGTTGAGTCATTCATTGATAAAATGTGTATTATTGAAAAACAGGTCATTCTCATACTTAAAGTAATTCATTTTGAAGGATCATGATTTAAGTTACATTATTTTCGTTTAACGATTTTTGTAACCATGATAAAAACTCTTGAACTCACTAAGCGTTAGTCTAACTTTTTTTATTTGTCGGCATGTGCATCAAGTTCAATTTTGGGATTAGTTCTAGTGACATTGTGAAAAGATGAGTGCTAGCTGTGTGCTCGAAGAAGTTAATTGCTTGGTGAAGTCTTCCGCATTTACTTTGGATATAGCAACTGTTATTGGATTTTAGTAACACTCGACTTTAATTAATCTTTATATAAGACTTTATTTATTTTGTTGATGGTTAAACCTAGAATTGTATTTCAAGTATGGACTTGTCGTAAGAGATTTTACTCTACTTTGAGGTATTGTTGAAAATTTTAAGTTAGTCTCTCTTTCCAAATTTGTGGGTGTTACATGATATCATAATGAACATTGTTAATTTTGGGCTAACTCTTTGGGGGTTTATTTGTATATAAATCTCTAAAATCTTTGGCTTTAGGGTTATTTGTTTAAGGTTAATTTAAGGCTAACTCTCACTTCTAAATGAAAGACTTTTATCGATGTAATTTTTCATCAAAAATTGTTGCTAAAGGGTCAAATTATTGCAAATCCGTGACAAAAAGGTAGTCAGTGAATAGTTGGTGGGAAACTCAAAATTAGCAAGGTATTACCCAAGACACATTTAGCGACGGATTGCCTTACGGCAAAATTCAACGATAGATTACCAAAGTCATATTCAACAACGGTTACCCAGGGCCATATTCAACGACAACAATGGATTACACATTTGTTTAAGGTTAATTTAGAGTTAATTTGTTTATATTTAAGGCTAACTCTTTAGATTTTAAAGTTATTTACTCAGGGTTAATTTTTAATGTTTTTAATTGGTTGAAGATGAAAATATTCTTTTAAAAGAAAACTATCATGTGTATCACCTCAAGTGAAAATACACCAACAATCAATTATTTTTAGGCTCTAATAAATAATTTTTGAAAAAAAATGAATGTATCAATATATTAATGACGTAAATATTCTGTTTATATTTAATTTGCCCAAAATGACCAAAAATCAATTTATTTTTATTTATAATCAAAATCTATTTTTTTATACTACGATAATTTTTTATGATACCAATAACAAAAATAATTGAATCCACCTTTTGATCCCAAAACCAAATATGTTACGCTTTAGGGGTATAAGAAGAAATAGTTCAATGCTTACGCCAAGTTATTCGATCATGATCACATTCATTATCGTCATAACTTCATGACACAATCGACCTCTTGATTTGTGCATTACGTATAAGAGTAAGAAATGTTAATAAATAATAATTATATCAGCTATTGTAATTTTCTTTTTCTACGAACTCTAAAGAATTAAATGATTTAACTTCTAAAGAATGTCAGTGTTGGTGTTGAATCTGTACTTGAAAAATATGTTATAAGACGATAGATTTTGAATAATTAAAGAATTTAAAACTAAAAATAAGACAACCTTCGCAAAATTGATGAAAGTTTTGGAAAGGTCAAGCAAAAAACTTGCTCTTTTTCCAAAAAGAATTATTCAATAATTCTAAGCGAAGCTTTTTCAAAGAAGCACATACAATACTTTTAAACTTACAAGCTAAAAGATGAATATACTTTACTCCCATTTTTTAAGATCCATTATATAATAAGTAATGAGAAAGGTTTCTATATATACGTCCAAAATGATCAACAATATTCAAGGTTATAAATAGCATGAAGCACATCAAGGTTAAACCTCAAACATTCATGGTAAAGCCACGAAGTTTTTTAAGATGTGATGTATGGTAGCAAATATGTGTATCATACATATAATTACATACATAGACATATATAATATTCTCAACTATTACTTAATTAGTCAATCATGTTAAACAATTTAAATTGGGTTATCTATACTATATTATAAAAAGACATAAAAAAACTTTTAATTACAACATTTTAAGCACAAAATACAATTAATTAAAGCAAATTATTTAATTTACAATTTCATAATACATTGGTACAACTTATCCAAGCACAGTATCTCACATCATCTATTTGTGGAATGGATACTCATTTATTAATATAAATATTTGTTTTTTATATTTAATGAACGATTTGATCAATATTATCTACTATTATCAATATTTATTTTTTATATTTATTGGACGATTTGATAAATATTACTATTATCAATATTTATTTTCTATTTTATGATTTGCTCTTAATATATTTATATCTATATTAGTTATAATCTCATAACTAATATATCTATACTATATTATAAGAACATGCATTGATCTAATAAATATATTTAAAAAAAATAAAACGGGTAGTTTATCGTATAGTGTTTATCCTGTATTTAATATGTTTATTTGCAGTTAGTTATACAAATAAAAACATGGGACTTCAATAAATTATAATTATGTTTTATTAACTTGTAATTTTGAATTTCAACTAATATATCTATACTATATTATAAAGCATTTAAGCTAAACTCTTAAAAACTAATTTTTATGCATTAGGTACCACTTATTAATGCATATTACTTAAAATCCAAAAATACAAATTGATTAAATATAAGTACAACATATAAAAGCTCAATGTTTGAATTCGTATAACTAACTGCAGATAAGCACTTATTTTTATTTTCTAAAATATCTAAAATTTTTAACTATTGATATAACTAACCGATAAATATAAGAAAATTCGAGATAAAGAACCTTAATTTTATTTTTTATTGAAGTATGTTAGTTTTTTAATTTTAAATATAAAATATCTTAAATATAGTTATCATTTAAATTAAACATTTTTTGACCCGTAACAAAAAAATTTATTATTATTTTTTAAAAAAAACTATAATTAAACTAAACTAAAATATATTTTTGTTTTAAATCTAGGTTTCTCAAAATCGTAAAATAAAATTAAAAAAAAAGACTGACAAAAAGTATGAATAATGATCGAGGGTTCCGAGTTCTAGATTTCAGAAACCCGCTGCATTGCGATGGTACATTTCTAGTATATTATAAACTAGAAAGTAAAACATTAAATAGTAAAGAAAAATCAATATCGTGCTACAAAAATTGCAATTTGGGGCTTAACGTTTAACAGACACAAGTTTTGACTCATAGCACGCTAGCCGAGACATCAAAGACTGTCATGGTCAGCCTTTTACAACATTGATATAAATTCTCACCAAAATTTAGTAAAATTGCCTTAAAATTTTATTATAAATTCCCTAATAAAAAATATATGATTAAATTCCCAATCACACAAGGTTTTCATTGGGGCCACAAAGTCAGTCTTGTGAGGAGTGCAGAATAACAATGGTACATTTAAAAAAACTAGTGGGAAATTATTAAAGATTTAAAGGTGCAAAAAGCCCAAATCTTAAAAAGGGACTAATTTCAACCACCATATACCTAAAAAGTGAGCCAAGAAGAGTGTGTTTCACTTCATCATGGGGTCACTTTTACATCCTCAAATTTTGGTGGGGGTTGTAGGGTTACACCGGCATCAATGGCGGAACGAGGATTTTATATACCATTACAAAGTTTTTCAAGAATCGTACCATCTTATCTTTTCTTCTACAAATATATGCTCACCCGTTGACGGGCATCACATGTAAATGGTGGTATATTGGAGATGTACAAAAGGATCAGAACAATCTATGATCATACATGTAAATCATAGAAATACCAATATCAAGATAGACGTATAAAGGCTATAAGATAGTATTTTTGCATCTTTTGCAAAATTAATGTAATCAAAATATCTCAAAAAACGACACAATGCAAGATCAAATATTTTGGTTTCACCACATATATATACAGAAAATCTACGAGAACCCAAGTTCCGAATAGACGCAACGATAATCTTCGATTACCTCTCACTCTTTCCATTGGTAAGGTGCACGATCAACAATCAGGTAGTCTCCACGTATATCTTTAGCAACTCGAATATCGTTATCCAAGTAGACTGAATCAAACCTGATCCAGGATAAAAAAATCAGTACACATTTGTAAGTTGGCCAGAACATCCACAATTAGTTTTTACAATTTGAAATTAATGTTTTACGTTTTCTGTAACGAATGGGATTACTAGATAAACATGTAGAATGTATACCAAATTAGGAACTTGTTCTGTTAAGTGTGTAAGGAATTCAATATTCACTTTGGATTTTGGAAACTAGTTTGTTTGACTTCAAAAAACACATTTTTATTGGGATGGAGGGAATCACTCACAGTTTTGCACGAGCCGAGGGTTAACACAGAAATAGCCGCTCTATCCTTTGGAGTAGAGGACAGGTCTGCGTACATCTCACCCCTCCCAGACTCCGCGTTCGAGTGGGATAAACCGAGTACATTTATTTTGGTTAACTTGTTCTGGTATGGAGTAAATATGTCATAATCAACCTTTTATTCAGTCCAAGAATGGGAGGCACGATCGACAACAAGATAATCCCCTCTAATATTCTTTACCACCCGTATCTCTTCATCAAGGTACACAGACTCAAACCTATAGAAACATGACTTCATATTCAATAAAGAAAACCAGGACACATAAATTGCTGCCCTCCTACATTGAATGAGAAAGGGTGAAATTGATAAAAGAAATACCTAGCTGTTGAATTCATCATGGTGAACAATCATATAGAAAGTTTCTATGCGTATTAGGTGATAGAAGTGTCCTCACAAACCCGAGGCGTTGCCAAATTGTAAAATGTATGTTGCACAGAACTAAACCAACCCAAGACAAACCAAACGATCGCAGTATATCTCACTCGAATACTCGAATGTAGGGTCTAAGGGGTGGGATGTAAGCGGACGTCTCCTACCCCAAAGGTATGTTGCACTAAACTAGTTTTCCTAATTTTGAATGTTGTGATTGAATTAGCCAACTATCTATCAAATCATTAGCCATATTAATGTCCTCACTTGTAAGCTACTACCAAGTGTAACTATCCAAAAAAGAAATACCTTTACACTTTTTTTTCAAATCAAATAGGTCATTTTGGAAGTTCAAAGTTGTGGATATATAAAAAAAATTGTATAAAAATAGCTTCATAACAAGGTCTTCATATTGAGGATTTGGTGGTGATGAATCGGTAACAAAGCCCATATCATTCAAAGAAAGCGTTCCTCCTATCCTATGAAGACTGCAAGGTTTGACTTAAAACATTATTTAAATTAAGGCAACCATAAGCTAGCTTATTTTAAGAACTTGTGGAAAAAGTCCCATTGGTAAACCATAAGCATTATTTAAATTAATGCAACCATAAGCTAGTTTACTTTATGAACTTGTTGAAAAAGTCCCGTTTGGTAAACCATAAACTAGTTTTTTGAAAAGTTATTTCAGATTGCTTATTGGAGTTTTTTTCACCTTTTTCCAATTATGCCCCTTATAGTTTACATATATACCCTGATAGTTTCTTTCTAGGTCATTTTACATTATTATCTAGCTTATCAACTAGTAAACATGTCTAACTTATCAGCTAGTTTGCTAAACACAGCCAGTGTGAGCATTTGTCAAACAGCTAAAATACCCTTCATTAAAGAAATATGCCTTGTAGCAGATCCAAATCGATTATAACAATGATAATAGGCAATCAGATAAGTAGAACTTGGAAACTTGCCATAAAAGATAATATTACAATTTCACATTATATCCTATGCAGGGACTTCTTGCAGGGTTTAATGGAATGTAGGCAAGTAATAAGTTTGACTTTGAAAAACTTAATTGTAATCCCTTTTCTGGAACAAAGGGAGTATCTTGTTACACAAAGATTAATCATTAGTTACAACATAATCTATATAGTTAATCATTGAATACCACCTCACAATGTTGTTCATGAAATGCAAATGCAACAAAAGCACAAACATCATTAGTGTATGGTCTATCAATATTGTTTACTAAATGCATATGTAACAAGATCACAAGTAACCTGAAAAGAAATCATAAAACTTACCATCCTTGACCAAATGGTGGCAGTGGAAACTCCCAATCTTTCCCACGTAGAACCGCACTTGTAAACCTACAATAAAAACATGCACACAATCATCAGTTCATGAACACTGAAAGCAAATTGGGGTCAGCAAGTGTCCTCATGCTTATTCAAGGAGCCCCAACTCAAAATGATCAGATTATGTTCCTAACTAGCCATCCTAGTTCTAGGAAAAAGGGACCATCCATAAGAATATAGCCTATAGGAAAAGATTTGAACTCTCCATGATAGTGCATCTTTGACTTTTAAGGTCAAAACCTTAGTTTTCAAATTCATATTTGAGATGGGCCATGTTACCATTTGAATTTCAACACTTTTCCCGTTTGTGGTAACGGTTATGAATTTAAATGCCATCATGAAAGTTGTCTCAAGAGACAGAAGAATTTGTATCAATTTGGATATTGAAATTATGGATTTGACCTCAAAAGTCAAAATGGGAAGTGTGTGTATACCTAAAATTGTTATCCCCTTCATTCCAACCAAGATACAAAATAATTTTCATCTTTAAAAATCCACATGAATTCTTGGCGGTTTCAAGAAAATTCTGATGATTACATTAAAACCTAAAACAAATATTACAAGTAGAATGAATATTGGCGTTAAATTTAAGCTAGAATTCATCCACTGATATGAATTAAGGAATTTGTGTGTATACCTAAAATTGACACGTTGGGGTGAAGCGATTTCCATATCAGAACGAACAAAGAAAACTCCATCTGGAGGGAAAGTAATGACATTATTCAGACTTCGTTTCTCAACATCAATCACTTGCAAAACATCTCCAGCTTTGGTCCCGAAAAAGCTCGCGTTCTTGATGATAAACAGCTGTTCTTTCTCGGTGGTCCAAAGCAAACGCCAGGTACCGGAGAGTGAGGCGTTGGTGGTGAGCTGGTCACGGTTGATTAAAGAAATAGAGTCGATGGCGTCAGTGATTTGAGACAGCTTTCGCCGGTCGGATTGGGTGGCGAGGCCTCTGTTTTGATCGGAAATTAGATCAAGGAGGTGAGATTTAGCGGACGAGAGAGATTGTGATGAGAGAGAGGAGCGAGCAATTAGGGTTTTGGAGAAGCTTTTAGGAGGTTGATTTTGGGGATTTGAAAGGGCGATGGCGTAGGAAATGGCGGGAAGCGACGATGACGCCGCCATGGTTGTGGAGGGAGGGAGATGATAATTGTATGGTGGTTGGGATTTGGTTGTTTCGAGGTCAATTTTATAAATTAGTTTGGGCAAATTATATATCAAATCTTTTACCAATTTTTATTAGAAAATTCGCTGAAATAGTCATATTACACTACCTATTGCACCTCCTAGCCGTTTCTCTCCCCGGTTTATGAAAATAGACCTAGGTCCATAATGGCGGACCTGTAGTTCCGCAATATGCCCCTAAACGACAAAAGTAATTGGCGGCTCTACCCAGATCCGCAATGAGTCGGGTCGGGTAGGAACGCCATCCGCAAGTTAAGACACGTGTCACTCTCGGGTAAGCCGAATGCAGGTCCGCAATGGCAGACCTGCCGTTTTTTTATATTTTAATTATTGAATTTAATTCCACACGGTTCCCCACCTCACCTCAACTACCTTTTTTTATATAAAAACCAGCCGACCGGTTCCCTCACCATACCCTACATGGATTTTTTTAAAGGAAAACATTGTTTGACATTCGTTTTTCTCGTTTTTTTTGTCGGATCTCGGTTCGTGTTTCTCCAAATCAACACGTGTGAACAATGACACCAAAGGTAAGTATTCTAAACGACGCTTATATACAAATGAACCACCTCCGCCACCACACTGCACCACATCCAGGGCCACCTCCGCCACCGCCACTGGCGGACTTGCGGACCTAGCCCGGTGGCGGACCTGGTTGACCATTTTTTTTCCTTTCTTTCGATTATATAATGTATATTTTTTTATATTTTTTTTCGATTGTATGTAATGTGTTTAAATATTTTATTAAAATTATTTTAATATTTTAATTATTACCTTTTCGATTGTGATCAATGATTTTAAAATATTTATTAACATAATTTATATATAATGTGTTTATTAACATAATGTGTATAAAATGTGTTTATTAACATTGTTTGAATATGATTTTTGTAGACTTTAATTTATGACACTTTAGGTCCCCTAAACCTTAAATTAAATTTATGACACTTTAGATCCCTAAAATTAAATTAATGACACTTTAGATCCCTAAACTTTAATTTTAGACAGATTAGATTCCTAGACTTGCATTTATGACACTTTTGGACCTTTAACTTTAAAATATGACTCTTTAGGTCCCTAAACTTTAATTTTTACAATTATGGTCCTTTAACTTTAATTTTAGACACATTAGATCCCTAGAGTTGCCTTTACGTTCCCACTTTAATAAATTACACTTATGGTCCCTTAACTTAAATTTTAGACACTTTAAGTCAGTAAACTTTAATTATTGACACTTCAGGTTCCTAAACCTTAGTTTATGACACTTTACGTCCCTAAAACTTTGATATATGACTCTTTAGGGCCCTAAAATTAAATTAATGACACTTTAGATCCCTAAACCTTAATTTTAGATAGAGTAGATCCCTAGACTTGCATTTATGACACTTTTGGACCCTTGACTTTAAAATATGACTCTTTAGGTCCCTAAACTTTAATTTTTACACTTATGGTCCCTTAACTTTAATTTTAGACACATTAGATCCCTAGACTTGCCTTTACGTTAATGAATTACACTTATGGTCCCTTAACTTAAATTTTAGACACTTTAAGTCAGTAAACTTTAATTATTGACACTTTAGGTCCCTAAACCTTAGTTTATGACACTTTACGTTCCCACTTTAATAAATTACACTTTAGGTCCCTAAACTTTTAAAAATCCCATATTAGGATCCTTAACTTTAATATTTGACAATTTAGGCACCTAGTTTGACATTGAGGTCAAAGTTGATCGTGGTTGAGCAGATTAAGAGTAAGTTGAGCCCACAAAGGCTGGAGATCTTGCGCCAGATGGTTTTTGGTCATTGGTTGTTGATGGAGGACTACTCCTATGACCCATTACTCATGCACATCGTTTTATGGATGGAGATTTTCCCGGAGAATGATGTAGAGTACAATATGTTCTTCGAGGTGGGAGAATATGTGCTGAGATTTGGGTGGGAGGAGTTCTGCCTCGTGATAGGACTCCGCTTTGGAGAGATTTCGTCACTGCCAGCGAGGCAGGCACAGAGGTCCTCCGATTTTATCCGTCGAGTTTTCGGTGATGTAGATAGGTTGACGATTCGCCAGGTAGATCGTAGATTTTCATCATTGGGAGATGGAGATCGTCTTACGGACGATGATGTTATCCGTATTTGCTTGATCATGATGGTGGGGGTCTTCTTTCATGGTCGACAGGGCCATTTACCTGTTTCCGCCACCGTGCTTACTGTAGCACAGGATTATCGGTTTTTTAACCGATTTCCTTGGGGTTCTTATGCCTGGGAACCTACCTTTCGGCAGATGTCCGGTGCCATCCGGAGACGTACACCGAAGCAGCCGAAGTTGACACTTACAGGGTTTTTACATGCGTTCAAGGTTAGTTGATTTACTATTACTAAACTTATACATGGTTAATGCATTCCATATTTTAACAACTTGTAACTCCCAGGTTTGGATCTTGGAAACATTTCATGCTGCTTCCCGGTTTGTTACGAGGCATCCTAGGCTTTCTAGGGGTGTTCGTTGGACTAGGATGATTATCCTTGGCAGTGGACATATCGCAGTTATACTTGATGTGTCACAGGTACATATTTTTAAATAACTTAAAATATTAATTATGTTAATGTTAAAATCTAACATTATAGATTATGAATATTAGGAGGGTCGGGCACCGATTGGCCTTCTTATGGCTACCCCTGAGGATGAGGCATTCCAGTGGTATCAGATTAGCCACCGATTTTTCCAGGGGATGGAGGAGCAGAAGATAAAGAGGACGAGAGTCGGCGGTGACGGTGATAACGGCAACGATGATGACGACGACGAGGGTGGTGATGGTGGTGACGGTGCTGGTTTCCACCACGATGGTGGTCACGGTGTTGGTTTCCACCATAACCCTAGTGTGGGGGGGACCTTTGGCTCAGGGATCCATCAGGCATCCTAGCATGAGTCCCCCCATATGAGCATGCCACCCAGTGATCCTTATACTGCATATTGGGATCGTTTGACCACCGTGGAGGGAAGGATAGATCGTATAGAAGGCTCTGTCGATGATATAAATGTGTGGCGGGGTGGTCAACAGGATATGTATACTCATATGCAGGATATATACCGTGAGATGCAATAGTGGCATGTAAGTATTTAATTTTAATTATGTACTTAATTTTACACTTATTAACAACTGGTATTTGTACGTAGCTTTCCGCTCGTTCACCACAGCGAGCCTCGAGCGTGGACACCTGGGTTTCATCACCCAGGATGCCCGATCCATCGTAGGCTTTTTCCCACTCCCACCAGCAGGCGGTAAGTCTCATGAATCGGTTAATGTTTAACTTATTTTTTTTCTATGATTTTGTACCGTTATTTATTCATTTCGTTATGCAGGGAGTGTCAGATACAACCGATGTGGGTGGCCCAAACATGTCAGGGGCGTTCGATATGGTTGGCCCAAACATGCCTGGGTCGTCCTTTATGGGTGGGGCGGTCCGGGTGGGAGGGGTGTACGATAGTCCCCAGTTTTATACTCCTAGACCGTCCCCCATCGTATCTCATAGACTACCTACCACTGTGGCTCCGAGACCACCTCCACAGGAGAACCTTGGGAGGGGGCACACGTACAACATCCCTCCTATCTCCAGGTCTCTCCATACACCGCCCTCCTGATTCTACACCCCCAACTCCCCGACAGAAGAAAGGGAAAGGTAAGGCGGCTTCCACGACTGGGAAGGTGTAACACCCCAAAGCCCAAAGCAACAGGCTGACACAATAACTTCGAGTCCAACTTAAAACCATGGTGAAAGTTATTGGTAGCCCATAACTTGGAGCTTATAAGGAGCTCCCAAATCTAATTTTCTACCAATGTGGGACGAGTTGTTACAAACTCCCCCACTAAAACTCCTGACGTCCTCGTCAGGCCTGCCCAGAATCTTCCTCCTTGTAATCGGCGATGTGGGATTCACCTAAGATGTTATAAACACCCCCTCTCGAGGACTCATAATACCCGATGAGGTTTGCCCCACCATCCCGATGGTACAAGGAGTGGCTCTAATACCATTTGTAACACCCCAAAGCCCAAAGCAACAGGTTGACCCAATAACTTCGAGTCCAACTTAAAACCATGGTGGAAGTTATTGGTAGCACATAACTTGGAGCTTATAAGGAGCTCCTAAATCCAATTTTCTACCAATGTGGGACGAGTTGTTCCATAAGGCCTCTGCATTGGTGGAACGCATGTTTCGGGATGGGACATTGCCTTCTCAGGTGCAACTTAAATTTCCACCACTCCGTCCCGTAAATCGTGCATTTTGGGGGAAAACTATTGGGGTTGGAAGATAATGGATATTTTGATACCGAGGTTAGTGGCTTAATTTTTTATTTTAGTAATACAAATTTGTTAATAATAATTCGTATCTAATGCTTAACATGTAATTGTTTATTAATAGCACGTGGAGATATGTGTACAACTTCACCTGGATGCACGCCCTAGCCACACTAATTGGACGATGGTGCTCCCGGACTTCATGTATTACATCGATATGAGTGACGATCTTTCATACCTGACCGGGCGGTGCAATGGTGAACAGCGAGATAGTGGTTTTCCAGCGTGCGGCATCTTGAGTCGGGTATGGAAATAAGTTTACATATATACTATTTAATAAATTACCGATTTATATAATTGACATGAAAGACATCTAACTTTTTATGTTTTAGGTGTTCATCCCTATATGTATAGTTGATAGGCATTGGTTGCTTGGGCACTTCAATATGGATTCCATGGTGATGACCATATATGACAGTCTCAAGTTACCAACCTTGTAGCAGCTACTCATAGACATGATGGAAAATTCAACAGGAAGATGCCGCAATTGTTTATGAACATTGGTGAAGGTCAGCGAGCATCTACGTTTATCTCCTCCCACGCTTGGCAATACGCGTTGGATGTGCCACAGCAGGACGGACCGCATGGAGACTGTGGTCCATGGGTATGTTAATTTATCGCCGACTTGGTGGATGGGCGACATCCAACTAGCACTGATACATCCGCAGACTGCAAACGGTGGCGGCAGGAGATGACAGATATTATATGGTCTTTGAGGACGACTGGACAGGATGACATGTAGTACCTAGTTTTAGGATGTAACAGTCTGTACAAACTATTTTTTATTGAGCACGTTACTTTTACTTGTAGTACATATTATACATCTTTTACAAGTTTAACTTAACTTTAAAACAACATTACAAAGGCAGTAATAACATTTAAAACTCCTCAAAACACACAAAATACGAAACTGTTTTATTCACGAACAAAGTAGAACATCAGACAGATATGAAACAGTTAAATAGAAATCACATGTACAAAGCATAAACATACAAAGTCCAGATACCAAACCAACAACAGTAGCACCATCTAAGGATAAAGTGTTTTACATTGATCGATCCAATTTTGTTTTTCGGTTATCTCGGCTTGCATGACTGCGAACTCTTGGATACTCTTGTTGGCTCATTCGTTGTCGTAACGAATATGGTCGTCCTTATCTTTTATCTCTCGCTTCAACCTTTTTATCTCTTCCCTGTTTGCGTCCATCATTCTCAAGTACTTCCTTCTTGGACAAAATTTGTTTCCACTTTTGACTGAGTTCCTCGATCCTTGCCTCAGCTTTTTCTACGGATTGTCTCATCCGTTCCGGCATTGTTTTTGAGGAAGGGGGGGTTTGAAAAAGAGTCTCGGTTTCCATCCATGTGATATAAGTTGAAGTTGCAGGTGTATGGATGGTGTGGCTTGTAAGTTGGAAATAACGTGAGTATTTATAGCCAAAAAATAATGCACCTCCGCAATTGCGGACCTAGATTTGGTCACTGCGGACCTAGATTTGGTCAAGATAACCTGCAACTTTTCAGGTGAATCTTGCAGATCCGCAATTGCGGACCTAATGCACCTCCGCAATGGCATACCTAGTGCACCTCCGTAATGGAGGACCTGAACGACTATAAGTACCCCATGGTTAAGTGGTTGTAAACCATAGAAAAACAAACACAATGTGAATCATCAGAGTGATTGAAAAATTTCTTCTTACATGGCATCTCCGAATCTTCATGTTTGGATCTTCAGATGTTTAACTCAATCTCTTCCAGACACTACCACCGAGTTATATGGTTAGTGTTCATATTTTTTTTGGTTTTGCTTGTGTTAAATGTTGTCGAAGGCTAATGTTGTTCATGTTTATCAACAGTGGCTTATCCATAACTATTTACCATGAAAGTCCACCATGAAGGGTATTTCACGGAATAACCTAGAAGACACTACTTCCGTAGTCTAGAAATCTATGTTGACGTGTTAGATGTCGACAATCTTTCCATGCACCTGTTTCACCAGATCATGAAAGAGCTAGGTTACGACGAACCGAAATATTATAAGTTGTATTTCAAAAGGCCGAATGGAGACTTATTGACTGGACTGCAAGCATTGGCTACTGATGAAGATGTAGCCAATATACGTCAGTACGTTGACGGCCATACCGTAATTGAAGTGTACAACGAGAGAGTGGAGGTAAAAACTTCCGGACTCGTATCACCAAAGCATATTAGAAGTCAGTGGGGATTCCAGAAAAACCAAGCATCGTGTAGCCGTACATTTACATTTAAATTACCGTGTATGTTTGTAATAAGCAAGTTTGAAACTATAATATTGTCTCGAATGAGAACGTGTGTATGATATGTTCTTAAATAATATTGTCTCTGATACTTTCTTTCTAGTAGTATAAAATATAAACTGTTCAAACCACAAAATATATTAGACAAATGTGTAAGCCTTTTCAGGCGAATCGTCCTACACATTTTCAGGCGAATCTTTCAGTCGAATATTACAGGCGAATCTTGCAGGTCCACCATTGCGGAGCTAGTGCACCTCCGCAATGGCGGACCTAGTGCACTTCCGCAATGGAGGACCTGAACGACTATAAGTACCCCATGGTTGAGTTGTTGTAAACCATAGAAAAAGAAAATGCATTCAACGCACTTAACTATCACTTCAACGTGACATTGCTATAGACATCAACGTTTCCTTAGATTACTCCCTTAGAAACCTTCTCACTACCCCAATGGTAATCATACCAAGGTAGTTCAAGTATACACATGTAGTATGTAGGTTCACCATAACACTGGTCAGGTGCCATTATGAACGTACCGCACATGCTCATCCTTGCGACCCTCGACAAGTTTCCCGTTTCTAGTGACTCGATCAACTCTATAATATCTTATCTTAAGGTTCCTAATGTGCAACTTCACTTTCAATCGCTTATAAAAACGCTAGTTTGAGTCTAGGCATCCTATAATCAATACCTAATTCTCTCAAACTTATGCTCTGATACCAACTTGTAACACCCTCAATTATGGAAATAACAACTTATTTAAAATTTTCTAAATACATCAATAAACAAATCATCTACAACTGCAAATTAAGATTTAACCTCAATACAACCCTTCATTATATACAAAAGTCTATGATAAGGACAGGTGCTACTAAAACCTCATATTAATTACTATCTCCAACATTGCGGAAGACTTCCCAACTACTTACATTTGCACAGAGCTAAGACTCAACTCTTCATAGGATTGCTAGGACCAACCCCCGGCCTTGAAACCTGATGCACATGCCGACAAATAAAAAGGTTAGGCTTAACGCCTAGTGAGCTCAAGAGTTTTCAACATATATGAAATAATAGTTTAAAAGAAAGAATGCGGTTAAAAGTTATAGTCCTTCAATATGATACGTCTTACATGTGAAAACGACTCATTTTCAACAATAAGCATTTTAGGTTAAGAACACCAATTAAGACGTTTTCCAAGCCAACTACTTCAAAGATAATGATACTAACATAAGCCGCCCATTCATAAATTAGTTTTTAACTCAAAACTCCCTCAAAGTAAGTATAAGTTGAACTCTCCATTTATGAAGATAATGTTAAACCTTATATCCCAAAACACCCCAAAACACGGGTGGGGAATAATACTCAACCCATAAATCAAGGGTAAAACCCAATTATACAAAACGTCACCGAAAACTTGGATAATAAAACTCAATACCCAAAAACAACACCTTTCGGTGACGGGGGATTCCCGATTCCATAAAATGTGGCGGTCCACAAAGTAAGCCCATTTTATGTTGTTATCACTAGTCATATAAACAAAAGTACACGCAAGAGATGTCAGGCTCAGTAGCTTTAAACGTACACCCACGGAAACTCGAGTTCAACCCCGTCGGGTTCCTATGTCGAGCCCCTCATCTAATATCGTAATACTTGAGCACGAAGGACTTATACCGCACCCCGGTACCTTAACGTGCAGCACGAAGGACTTACATCGCACCCGATACCTAACGTGCAACTCGTAGGACTTACATCGCACCCGATACCTAACGAGCTTCATCCAAAATTGCCAACAAGGCTCGAAGTCGAGTTACCCAAAACTGGACAATTGTCCAAAACCCCATCAATATAACAATGCCAAGCCGCAGGCTTAGCAACCCAATTGACTCATTGATAAATGAAAATAACAATACGATAAAACGCACTTGACCAACGGATATGTCAACACCACGACCAAAAGTAAGATTAGTTCAAAACTCAACATTAGTTGAGACAACCCATTTTCCAAATGAACTTATACTCCTACAATTTTTCCAAATGTCTCATAACACAAAATATGCATTTTCCAACTTTAACTGCTGATAAGAATGAAAATCATAAAATGAGACTATAACCATTCTTTCCAGTACCTCGCATAAATGTGCAATTAATAGTTTACAAAACACTCCATTTCGTGAATGATGCATAAAACCCGACAACCATTTAAAAGCGTATTTCTTTGACCAAAGATTTATTTATGCAATAATACCTCAAAACACATTCATTTGTGACACATTTATTAAAATACCCAAAAATTCCAAATATGGTGTTATACAAAGTTTGTAAAGTTGAATACTTCAAACATCCAAAGATTGGCAAATACCCCAACACTTGATAATTTCATGTAAAACACATAAACACTTTAAAATAGACATTTTGGCATGTACAACGTTTTCACAAATCAACTTGAACTCACCTTGCTAGATTTAGGCTAAATCTAGATTTTACCCAACGAGCTCTTTTGAAGACCAGTTGAATCCTCAAGCCGAAAACTTCCAAAACCTAGATCCAAAGTTCCAACCCATAAATAACCATTTTCAACCATAAGGAAACGTTCTCCAAACATAAAAATACCAAGATCCCCAAACAAGATCAAAACCCTAATTTCTTCAAAACCACCAAATCCGAGATTTGAGATATCGAATATTAAGAAACCACCAATGGAGCATTTATAACCTTAATACAAGAAAACTTACCCTTGAAGACAAAGAGGCTTCCGAGAACACCCAATCCAACACTTCAACCCGAGCTCCCAACCGATGAACTAGATGAGGAAGATGAAGATGGAGGTTTTGTGGTTTAAGGTTCCAACTAGTTAGATGATGAAGAATCATATGATTCAAGAGGGAAAAACCATCAAAATGGGTTAGGGTTCGGTTTTAGTGTTTGGGAGAGAAAAGAGAAGAAGATGGAAGTGACAAATGAGAGAAAGGGTGGGAAATTCAGGCATTTAGGAACCAGTGGCCGCGGGCGATTATGCCACGCGATAGTGACATTGTCACTATCACGAGGGCACTCTCGCGGGGAATGTACCGCGGGTGGTACACCCCCGGCGATTGTGCCACGCGATAGTGACACATGTCACTATCGCGAGTCACAATCGCGCCACACGTACCGAGCCCCAAAAAGGTTGAAACTCGAGATTCTCGCATGGGTTGACTCAAGGTTCGAAAGAACAACATTTACCTATCAAAAGATAGGCGGGAAAGGCGGAGGGATAACCAACGAAGGATGGAACTTGCTTTACGAAAAACCGGGTGTTACAATCCTCCCAACCTTAAAAGAGATTTCGTCCTCGAAATCTGGAAGCACCAATCACCCAACATTCACATTTGAAAGATCGATTGATTCCCTATCCCAAAGGGATGCCTTCATAAAACTTCACCTCATATACGGACCCGATTACATTCCGGTTGAGGTTTTCGCTGAGTTTCTCATAACGTGCCGTTACAAACTAAATCTCAACGTTCAAAATATTTCACCGACGCCAGGATGAAAGTTGAGTCCTTGATTAATCATTTTCTAAATCGTTCACTCTCGGTTGCCTCCCAACCTTAGATTTCTCATAATACCCCGAAAGCAACTTACGACCTTATCTAGCCATTTCCATCAAGAATACCCCAATCCGAACTATTCCCTTAGATACTTCTAATTACGACGCATCAAAGTCTCCTCAAAGTTCATTGGTACTTAAAGTCCACCTCGACATTCCCACCAAATGTCCCCAAAATCGTCATCACTAAGGAGTTATTGTCCTTTGACGAATCTTCCTAACGACTAGTTGGGTCTGAACCATCGCAACCTTTAAATGCGTTCCTCAAATATGACCCGGACACAATATCTGCAAGTGCTCCCACACTTCTATAGACCCAAGCATTGTTTTTCCACCAGAAACATACCACTACGCTCTATAGATAGTCGATTATCCCAAATCCCATGAATCCTCAGATTCCTACAGATCCACTCCTAATATTGATGAAGATGTCCTTCCAAGGCACACCAATGCGTCCTTTAGGTAACTGGTTAACCCAAATTCGGCTATCACTCAACTCCGTTCCAACCCCAACCACACAACATTCCTTTAACAAAATCTTTATCACCACGGGAATGCTTAAACACGTTGATACTTAACCCTCAACACCTAAACTCCTTCCAAATTCCATCACTGAAAGGTCAATATTTCTTATGGTTCGACCGGGATACATCCAAACATTCCCAGCTCCACTGACTCCAAGAGAACAAGTCGACACCTAAGGCTAAACGGTGACCTCGAAAACATGGACATTCCGTCCAAAATCCCATTCTAGACAGATAGTCGCACTAAGGTTGGCACCAAATCAGAGAGTTAACATTTCAAATCCTACAACTCTAGCAGACAGATCACCAAAATTTCCTTTAATCGCGGAACCCGCTAAGACGGTATACTGACAACATAGCCCATGATGTGACACCAACTAGCAAACCACCAAAGCGAAACCCAATCTGATTGCCAATAGTTACCTAACGCTTTAACCCGCATGATCGTCGGAGCATAAAATCGCCCCTTAAATACCCGGGAAGACTTAAGTCTACTAATTTCATTAATACAAACGCGCGCAGATTCGAAAACCCAATTCCAAAATCCAAGACTGACCGCAAGCCAGATCATTCGACGCTTCAACTCCTAAGGACTCCCTTAGCCCCTTAATTGCAACTCATTTCCACGACAGGGGTTAAACCTATAGACCTAATGAGTTCAAGGTTTTTCAAATAATAAGCCAATTTAAACTTTTATAAAACTTTCAAATACACAAGTTTTATAACGATCAACCGCGCGGTAAAAATACACTACCGTTCGTTGGATAGGTTTCAAAATCGATCACCAACACTACGCATATAAAACCATTTCCAAAACTCGTTCGATCAGTAATTACGTTAATAAAATGGTAACAAGAGATGCGCAACAAAATTTTCAAACGGACTACCATGGTCCTAGTAATGCATCAATTTATATTATGCATATGAAAGATAACCTTCCGCACTATAACCTGTGCAATAAAAGTTTGTACAATTCCCAAAAGAGACATTCACAAATTAATTCTAAAGTTCTGACTTCCCAACCCAAAAGTTGTCGCAACATAAAATTATTAACCACTCCATATGCAACAGTTTGTTCTCCAAAGTTCGATGAAATGATAAGAATGCAAATAGTTCTCAAATCGAGTTTAAAACTTTAAGTCGCCTCGATAAGACACATTTGACCAAGATGGTAACTACAATGATATGCAATTCGAAAATTCATTTCATGTATTGCGGAAAATTTATAACAGCAAGGTCAATAAGCGAAGCACGCTTAGATTAAAATTTAATTTAAGACTATATAAATATTTTGCATATTTACTCACGCGGGTAAAAGTCGGATTCAACCCAAAAGTATGCACATATACTCGTGTGAAGCTCAAGATGCAATCATGCGACATTTCGATTTTTCAAGGTGCCTCTTACGGTTGCAAAAGTGTCGATGCAAGACTCGCATGAAACAAAGTATTGAACACAACTCGTAAATTAACGCACACAATGATGCATATGCACATGTTCTCAAAATTATTTTACGCAACGCAAAATGACGTAAGACGAGACACCCTAACCCAACTGAATTTTCGCAAAGCTCAATAATGCTAAAATCGTGCAGTGACAAGTTTTCATTTCTCAACAAGAATGTAAGACGGCAATATGGCTAAAACACTAAGCCTTTAAGAGTTTCCTCTTTTAATGCCATGAAAGGTAAAATGACACCTTTAACAAAATTCACATGGGACACGACGCCAACTAACTCGTAAGCTTAAAAGAAGCAAAATTAAAACTCACGCATGGAAAGACATCGTATAAAACAATACTCCATGAAATTTCAACAAAACTTACACAAACTAAAATTCCCAAGAAATTCCGACTCAACGCGTGGGAATAACTTTTCTTTTAAAACCATTGACATATGTGGAGGAGATCCAATGCCTAGGTTAAAATCTCATAGTTACTTGCCCAATACTCAAATGACATTAAAACATGAATATTACAATATCCACAAATAGCGTTAAACAAGAGACGTGAATAAAGAGAGTTTTGATAACAATTTGCAATTACGTGCAACAAAACAATTTATGCATGCTTAAGCTCACAGTTTAAAATCCGATGCGTGTTAAATGCTTTACCAAAACTTTACAATATAAACCACTTTTTGTTTTACGAACACAAGAAACAATTTATGCAAATTTATTTCAGAAATAAATTTTAGTGCATGAATTTGGTCGGCATTCACCCTTCTAGACTACGCTTCTCAATAATTCGACATACTAATACCATCTGGGTGTATCAAGCATCTTAGGACAACAACCTCAATTTCCTACTATTGTCATCCGGATACTCCACATCTTAAAGCGACACTCGGATATTTCATCGGTTCACCTTACAATCTCTCCTCGTATAACGTCAATTCCATAAGCTCAAGGTTCTACTCCAACCAATTATTCTTACTCAGGACGATCAACTTAATGCATTCAACGCACTTAACTATCACTTCAACGTGACATTGCTATAGACATCAACGTTTCCTTAGATTACTCCCTTAGAAACCTTCTCACTACCCCAACGGTAATCATACCAAGGTAGTTCAAGTATACACATGTAGTATGTAGGTTCACCATAACACTGGTCAGGTGCCATTATGAACGTACCGCACATGCTCATCCTTGCGACCCTCGACAAGTTTCCCATTTCTAGTGACTCGATCAACTCTATAATATCTTATCTTAAGGTTCCTAATGTGCAACTTCACTTTCAATCGCTTATAAAAACGCTAGTTTGAGTCTAGGCATCCTATAATCAATACCTAATTCTCTCAAACTTATGCTCTGATACCAACTTGTAACACCCTCAATTATGGAAATAACAAATTATTTAAAATTTTCTAAATACATCAATAAACAAATCATCTACAATTGCAAATTAAGATTTAACCTCAATACAACCCTTCATTATATACAAAAGTCTATGATAAGGACAGGTGCTACTAAAACCTCATATTAATTACTATCTCCAACATTGCGGAAGACTTCCCAACTACTTACATTTGCACAGAGCTAAGACTCAACTCTTCATAGGATTGCTAGGACCAACCCCCGGCCTTGAAACCTGATGCACATGCCGAAAAAATAAAAAGGTTAGGCTTAACGCCTAGTGAGCTCAAGAGTTTTCAACATATATGAAATAATAGTTTAAAAGAAAGAATGCGGTTAAAAGTTATAGTCCTTCAATATGATACGTCTTACATGTGAAAACGACTCATTTTCAACAATAAGCATTTTAGGTTAAGAACACCAATTAAGACGTTTTCCAAGCCAACTACTTCAAAGATAATGATACTAACATAAGCCGCCCATTCATAAATTAGTTTTTAACTCAAAACTCCCTCAAAGTAAGTATAAGTTGAACTCTCCATTTATGAAGATAATGTTAAACCTTATATCCCAAAACACCCCAAAACACGGGTGGGGAATAATACTCAACCCATAAATCAAGGGTAAAACCCAATTATACAAAACGTCACCGAAAACTTGGATAATAAAACTCAATACCCAAAAACAACACCTTTCGGTGACGGGGGATTCCCGATTCCATAAAATGTGGCGGTCCACAAAGTAAGCCCATTTTATGTTGTTATGACTAGTCATATAAACAAAAGTACACGCAAGAGATGTCAGGCTCAGTAGCTTTAAACGTACACTCACGGAAACTCGAGTTCAACCCCGTCGGGTTCCTATGTCGAGCCCCTCATCTAATATCGTAATACTTGAGCACGAAGGACTTATACCGCACCCCGGTACCTTAACGTGCAGCACGAAGGACTTACATCGCACCCGATACCTAACGTGCAACTCGTAGGACTTACATCGCACCCGATACCTAACGAGCTTCATCCAAAATTGCCAACAAGGCTCGAAGTCGAGTTACCCAAAACTGGACAATTGTCCAAAACCCCATCAATATAACAATGCCAAGCCGTAGGCTTAGCAACCCAATTGACTCATTGATAAATGAAAATAACAATACGATAAAACGCACTTGACCAACGGATATGTCAACACCACGACCAAAAGTAAGATTAGTTCAAAACTCAACATTAGTTGAGACAACCCATTTTCCAAATGAACTTATACTCCTACAATTTTTCCAAATGTCTCATAACACAAAATATGCATTTTCCAACTTTAACTGCTGATAAGAATGAAAATCATAAAATGAGACTATAACCATTCTTTCCAGTACCTCGCATAAATGTGCAATTAATAGTTTACAAAACACTCCATTTCGTGAATGATGCATAAAACCCGACAACCATTTAAAAGCGTATTTCTTTGACCAAAGATTTATTTATGCAATAATACCTCAAAACACATTCATTTGTGACACATTTATTAAAATACCCAAAAATTCCAAATATGGTGTTATACAAAGTTTGTAAAGTTGAATACTTCAAATATCCAAAGATTGGCAAATACCCCAACACTTGATAATTTCATGTAAAACACATAAACACTTTAAAATAGACATTTTGGCATGTACAACGTTTTCACAAATCAACTTGAACTCACCTTGCTAGATTTAGGCTAAATCTAGATTTTACCCAACGAGCTCTTTTGAAGACCAGTTGAATCCTCAAGCTGAAAACTTCCAAAACCTAGATCCAAAGTTCCAACCCATAAATAACCATTTTCAACCATAAGGAAACGTTCTCCAAACATAAAAATACCAAGATCCCCAAACAAGATCAAAACCCTAATTTCTTCAAAACCACCAAATCCGAGATTTGAGATATCGAATATTAAGAAACCACCAATGGAGCATTTATAACCTTAATACAAGAAAACTTACCCTTGAAGACAAAGAGGCTTCCGAGAACACCCAATCCAACACTTCAACCCGAGCTCCCAACCGATGAACTAGATGAGGAAGATGAAGATGGAGGTTTTGTGGTTTAAGGTTCCAACTAGTTAGATGATGAAGAATCATGTGATTCAAGAGGGAAAAACCATCAAAATGGGTTAGGGTTCGGTTTTAGTGTTTGGGAGAGAAAAGAGAAGAAGATGGAAGTGACAAATGAGAGAAAGGGTGGGAAATTCAGGCATTTAGGAACCAGTGGCCGCGGGCGATTATGCCACGCGATAGTGACATTGTCACTATCGCGAGGGCACTCTCGCGGGGAATGTACCGCGGGTGGTACACCCCCGGCGATTGTGCCACGCGATAGTGACACATGTCACTATCGCGAGTCACAATCGCGCCACACGTATCGAGCCCCAAAAAGGTTGAAACTCGAGATTCTAGCATGGGTTGACTCAAGGTTCGAAAGAACAACATTTACCTATCAAAAGATAGGCGGGAAAGGCGGAGGGATAACCAACGAAGGATGGAACTTGCTTTACGAAAAACCGGGTGTTACAGTGGTGCAGAGATAAATCAAGGAAGACAAGAACAAAATAAAGAATATCAAAGAAAACTATCCCCGCATAGAGGACATGATCAATGAAAAGGTTGATTTGATCATTAGATGTAAAGATCTCTACCCAAAGGGATACTAGTTTACCTTTTGGTTCTATCCTTTTGTGTTTGAATGTTCATGTTTTGAACTTTGTTTAAATTAACTTTGCCATGTAGTAGTAGATAGACTTCCGTTGCTCGGTTCTATCCTTGGGTTAAGTAATAAAGTGTAACATTTTGTTTACTATCATGATACACAAACATTATTCATTATAATCAATACGTTCATCACATACATTGTTACTCGTTCAGATCAACGTTTAAATCAAAATTTTGATGTCTATAAGTACCTCCATAATCGTCGGTAGACATTGGTTGAGTAGTGCGGCTACCAGATGCTCTTTGGCTTCCACGATTCACTGGTGCAGGCGCCTGATATTGAGTCCGAGTATGTCCGATTTCCCCACATCGAGTACATCTCCTCGGTGTGGGATCCTCACCAAGAGATGGGATACGATCATGGTTACTCGTTCTTCCGACGTGTTTCTTGTAGACCAGTGGTTTAACGTTCATAAGCGGGGTGTTTGGAACAACCCATGTATCAGGATGCCCAGGTGGATGTATGAGCTCTAAGTATGTGGCTCGAAAATTATCCGCTTTGAAGTAAGGTGATACCATGTGGATGACATATGTATACCGTTCATGCTTGGCAATGACGAATGCATGACTACAAGGTAAACCAGAGATCTGCCATTTCCTACAAGAGAAACTATAACGACGGTAATCCACTTTCGCGTCCCTACGGGAATCTTGAACTTCGTATAGGCCATGACCTATTTCATGGACAATAAACCTTTCCGACTTCACTTGTCTCCTTCTAACAATTTTTTCTATTTTTGGGGGGAGAGCATTTACCCATCTCGCTGTAGAAAAACGAAATATTAAAATATTGCAAACATGTTGTCAATTTTTGTGACAAACAAAATTAACAGTGGATAAGTGTGTCTATGAAAACCTGCTTTGTTCCGACGAATTGAATACCAGTCTTGTTGAAATTCTCGGAAGTAATCCATAAGGGACACGATAGGAAGTTTCCGAGCAAAAAGAGACAGTGCATTGACCGACTTGGCGCTGTTTGAAGTCATAATGTTGTAACACATTCCGGGGAAATAGGCTCATGACCATTTCTCCTTACCAACCGCGTCCATAAGTGGTGCTCCCACAGGTATAACGCGTCGTAGAGCTTCCATTTTACGTTCAAAATCGTCCTCCATGTATGCTTTACACGTCTTCCAAAACATACCCTTCCGAAACTTGGCCCTACTGTCCCTGATTTTTACGTTCATCAACAAATGGCGACAACACAAACCATGAGGAGCATTTGGGTACACTGTGTTGATAGCTTGGCTTATGGATAAAGCCTTGTCGGGTATGAACACCAACCCTTCCGGTTCTTGGATACATTCCTTTAACATCGTCAAAAACCAAGTCTACGCCTCCCCACTCTCAGACCTACCCACTTCGAAAGCGATTGGCACAATTTGGTTATTGGCGTCCATAGCAACGACTAAGAACATTGTTCCCAAGTAAGGACCCTTCAAATGAGCTCCGTCTATTATAAGGACACGACACAAGTATCCCAGAAACGACCGAATCTACATAAATTATGTGGTTTAGGCATTAGAAAATTACATACAATATCTATTAATACAAAAAAATATATTGTCCGAGGCAAAAGATTAGAAAATACGTACCAAGCAACCAAGGGCAGCAAAACACATCTCAAAACGTCTGGTACTATCTGTCTTTATTCGGGTGAAAGTACCAGGATTATTAAGCTCCAAGTTATAGAAGAACGCAGGTAGTCGGCTAAAAGATTCCTGGGGGGTACCCCACACAAGGGCTAGCGCATAAGCCTTCGCACGCCAAGCTTGCCAATACGAGATATTTAGGTGCATGTCCACCTTCATGTCATTCACAATGTCTTTTCCACATATTCTCTGTCTTTCATCACTCACTTTAGGCAAAATTATATGTCCCAATACTCTGCTATTGGCGTTACGGTGGTTGTGATTCATCTGGGTCCTTGAACAAGTGTGTATGTCGTTCATAATTTGTACGTGAAACATAGTGGTATTCTATATGCACGCAACATAAATACGCCAATTACAGTTAGGTTGCACACATCTCGCATCGTATCGGGATTTTGAAGATCTTTCAACTCTAAACTGGAAACCCTCTTCAAGGGTCTTCCTCCCGATAGCGAGGGTCATTTCGTCTTTCGTTTGAAAAGAATCCCCTACATTCACTATTCTACTACGGGTATAATGTACGGGTGCTTCGTTTGGTGTGATGACGGGCTCTCGATCTTCTGGAAGGGAGGGGGCATACCAAAGAAATCATTTATCCCACCATATGATTTAACAGGACTAGGTTCAGACGTTTCTTCTTCTTCTTTTTCTTCTTCTTCTTCTTCATCCGTATGAACATCAGAAAGACCGAGGTCATAAACATGAGATTCATCGGGGTCTTGATGAAATTCTTCATCGGCTTCGTCTTCCTCATCTTCTCGTTCATCTAACAGTTCTTCTATCTCAGGAACAACATCAGGGTTATAGTCACTCATACCATAACCATGTTCATGAAGAAAAGCGGAATCAAACTAAGGTCTGTAAGATGTTTGATTCTGCTCGGGGAACTGAGGCATGTAAGATGTTTGATTCTGCTCGGGGAACTGAGGCATGCAAGATGTTTGATTTTGCTCGGCATACACATCAGGAGCGCCTCCGGTGTTCAAACCACCACCAATGTTGTTGCCGCCCATCATCGTGTAATCGTCGTAAACGTAAAGTGTTGGCGGATTTGTTAAAGCCATAGCATTTTGCAGGAAACATGAAACATCGACATTGTCTCTTAACTTAACGATTTGCCCAGAATATTTGTAAATAATTTTGGTGGTACCAACAATAGAGTCCATACCACATTTCTCTCGAACATAATTAACAAACCTTTGATGCGTGATAGTTGCCGGAACCATGGCGCGAACCATCGGTCGATCAGTAAAATAATCCCACTCTTAACCATTTTGTTGAAAGTAACCTCCACCCAAAAAACATAACTTTACTTTTTGAAAAACAAAACTCATCTTTAAGAAAACAAAGATTATACAGATGAAAGAAAATCAAGAAAACACAAATTTTTCTCAGATTGCAAAACTGCTCACCTTCCATTTTCAAGCTTCCTATTTTTATAGAAAACTTCACGGTTTCAAAATTGTTCAAAAGTATTTAATAGGTACACCCACTCAACTGTCCAGCTGACAATTATTGAGGGAAAAAATAATGCAAATCCGCAACGAAAACGTACGTCAAAAACTAGAAAAACACAAAAAATAAGGAAGACCGGAGGACCTAGCCTAGGTCCGCAATGGCGTGGCTAGGTCCGCAATGGCGGATCTGGATTAGGATTTCCCTGAGCGTGCCACGTGTCTGTATTGCGGATGACGGACCTACCCGACCCGACCCATTGCGGACCTGGGTAGAGCCGCCAATTACTTTTGTCGTTTAGGGGCATATTGCGGACCTGCAGGTCTGCCATTGCGGACCTAGGTCTATTTTCGTAAACCGGGGAGAGAAACGGCTAGGAGGTGCAATAGGTAGTGTAATATGGTTATTTCAGCCAATTTCCCATTTTTATTTTATGAAATCTAAAATTCAAATTTTTTATTTTGGTAACCAATTTTTTTAAGGCTTATGCCATTTATGCTAAAATAAGTATTCATTTTTTACTTATATTTTCACTTTCAAAGCTATATAATTAAATTTTCAAATCTACCTTAACTAATACATAAATATTTCAGAGCTGATAAGATAAAATAAATTAATTAAAGGTGAGATAAGTGGTGTTGGTTCCTAATTGAAGACAGTTCTTTCGAGGTTAGCAAATTAAGAAGGCTTGTCGAGGAGAAAATTCTTGGTATCTTGGACAACGGGGTTGTAATCCCATGGTGTAAACTCGTTCCTCTAAAGGTTCTCATCTTTATTTGGAGACTTCGCCTGTGTAAACTCCCAATTCGGGAGTACCTTAACTATCTTCGCTTTGATCTCGACTCGGTGTTATGTCCATGACGTGGATTGGAGGTTAAATCCTTGGATCATTCTTTCGCAACTTGGTCAATGACATTTTGTAAATTCCTACCCATCTTCGTTGCATGGAGTGGTACACTCTATAATCTGGATTGTTTTTTACATTATTTGGAGTAATCGAAATTGTGAAAATACGTGGAACCCCCATATTTACTCTCCAAATGAGCCCTTGGGGAGAGAAAGGAGGTCCCAACATATACAGTGGAGAATTTTTCCTTGTCTAGCCGATGTGAGACTCTAACAGAAACGATCCGGTATTCTATAAAATCATCGTTATAATCATTCGGACATAGTTTTTTGACACACAACTGCTATAGTTTTTTGGGTTTCGTCACAGTCAAAATGCCTAAACATCTCAAGGACTTCATGGCTTTCAGGGAACTTCGGTTATGATGGCAATGTATAGATCTTTGCCGAAGTTGTGAACTGTTTGGCCACTCAGTTTTGTCTCCTTTTTTTTCTCTTATTTGGTTGGTTTTATATGTCTTGTTTAATTTATGCATCTTGCAGTTCTAAGTCTCGTAGACCCTCAAGTATTGTACTATGCTTTTCCTTGTGATCTAATAAATTTTGTTTGTCTTTTAAAAAAAATGTAATTTTGTTAAATAAAAAAGTATAATAATTATGTATTTCTAAAATTCTATTTTATTTTATATTGTGAACACTTATTTTAAATTGGAAGATGTATTATTTAAGATATTTGATCATCAAATTCATATTTTTAAAATATGAACGAAAAGGAACTTAATTTATTTTGATTTTAGGAAATAAAAAGTTTACAAGTTAGTTGTGTGAACCAAAGATTTTTCAAGAGTTAGTTATATAAAACAAGAACAAAGTCATAATAATTTGTCAATACAAAACTTTATATTTTGAAACGCTTTATTTATTTAAACATATATTCGATTTAGTTATATGGCTATGTTTGGCAACCATAATGCCACATTCTACTAGGAGGTTCTTTAGAACTCGAGAACATTTTAGACCAATTAAGAATAGAAGAATCTTAGGGTTGTTTGGCAGTTGCTGAATGGTTTGGTGCAGAATGATTAAGTGGTCAGAATGACTAAGAGGCTCTTTTGATATAGCGCAAAACGAAATACAGTTGTTTGCTAATTGTCAATAATGAAATCAGGGCTCTGAATGGTTAAAGGAAGGTTAAGATACAAAATCATTCAGAGGGTTTTGGAACCATTAAGAGACAAACAGTTTTTTTTGCCAAACAAGATTCACCTCTCAGCGATTCAGACGTTGCCTCTTAATGGAACCATTAAGAGGTAAACAAACAACCCCTTAGAGAAGATTCAAAATAAGTCATACAAGGACCAAGATAGGACAAATAAGATCGAGAAACACCCACACATGTTTAGAGTTTGTGTAACTATAATATCCCCTCTAAATACATACAAATTTTTTTAGATAGTTCCGTAGAGTAGTATAAATAAAAGTAGTTTCTCATTTATAGTTTGTAAATCATACTTCACATTTTACAACTTGAATAATAGAAGCATAGAGCTCTCCTGATCTCCTTAACATTCTTATTTGCCTATCATATTATTATTCTTGTACTATGGCTGACTTGGGGGTCGTTTACTCGATACTTACTGGTAGTAGTCAATACTTTCACTTAACTTCCCGAGTAAGATTTTAGCCCATTAAAACAGTATCGTATGCAACATTTTTATCCGGTAATCGTTTCCCGGTAAGAGTCATCACTTTCACTTACTCGGTAAGACTATTGGTCTTTGTCATTGCACTTATCGGGTAAGATTTTCAGTCTTTGTCAAGTTCATCCCATAAGGTAAAATGAGTCGGTAAACAATTACGGGGTAAACATTTAGTAAATAGACCTTTACTCTGAGATTAAGGCCACAAGCGAGCTTGTGAATACAACTATATGACAATAAGCTATCTTATTTTGAGCTTAATTCAACCCATTTGGATGGACAGAAACTGGTTAAGAAGCTAGCTTATTGAAATATTACTTGGAGTAGCATTTCAATAAGCTATAAGAACTTTTTGACATTTTTTTCCTAATTATACTTTTGATTAATATGGATTATTTTTTTACTAATAATTATTTATACTTATTAATTATAGATTATTAATGATTATTATTAAAAAATATTAATTATTTATAAGTGTAATTATCCATAAAATTAATTATTTAGAATTATTATTAATCATATATATTACTCTTACACTTTTTTTTTAATTATTATTCATATATTCAATCGTTAAAAACCAAATATAACATTTTTGAATTTTTTTTAAGTTACATAAAAATTAAAGTTATATATCTTTTTGTGTCATTGATAATAAAAATTTGATAGATGATTTTAAAAAAGTTTAATTTAATTATTAATATGATGTCTAAGGTTGACCAACTTTGTTTTTATGCATGAAATAACAAACTATTTTCATAATTTCCTTATTACCTTTTAAGCTGGAACCGTTACTGACGTGTCATACTTAAAATGATGTGAAGAAACGTAGATGTGCTTACACGACACAAGTAGTAAATTCATTCATTGTCAGGAGCGAGCAGAAAGAGAGAGCGTAAAGAGGGTCTTATCATAAATATTGGTCTGCTTTCCTTTCTCCTGTTGCAGTAAGTCTTAGAGCTAGTAGAGTGCAGTACAAGCGAATGGAGTGGAATCTACCATTGAAGAAATCTATTTGCTTAACCAGTTAGTTCAGTCAGATACCGGCTAAGCAATCTCTAAAGCAGCTATCGGAGCAGTAGCAACTTGAAATTCGCATACCAAAGACGATGGAATTCCCCACTTTCTAATGCAATATGGCAGGATAGCCTTTTGCGCCCACATGTTTGAATTTGACGGTAAAGAGCTTGCTTGTTCTACGAGATCCGATGCATCCAGCAGAGCGAAAGAGCCTTGGTACCTGTGGAATCAACTGTATGCGTTTGGGTGAAAGTTTGTGGGTTTGGTGTAGTGAAAGAGAACAAATAGCTTTAGTTACTGAACAGGGCAAGTACTTGATGGTTAGGTTACCTTGTTGAGCGCCCAATTATCAATGCCCAAGGCTCCCGCTCTTTCTGGAATAAAACAAGGGCTCCCCAACCTTTTCCCCAGCAAGATAGGGAAAAAGGCTTCGATTTGGAGGCTTGGGCTGGAGCTATCTAGTTGGACTAGAAGCTAGTTATTCCGGTCTACTTGTTGGGCAGGCAAGCCCTCCTTCATCCCTTCGTTCCAATCCCATTCTTGTAATTGTCACCTGTAATCCGCGCAGGTGTGTCCGCACCCCCCTGAGTGGACGAGAAAGAAAGGATTTCTCGGAGCAACCCCTGCAGCGAATAAAGGAAGAGAAAGGGCTCTCTAATGCCTTATTTGTACGATATGATGCAATCAAGGAATCCTATTAGAGTGATGCAAGTCATCCTATAAGATGAAACCGAAGATACTATTGAAAAGACAAACCCTTCCCTCAAACAACTCTAAACCCTCCCGGCGGTTCCAATTTTAATAGGTAAACTATCAAAGTGATCGAAATTGTAATCCTCATCGTGTCCCTAATCGGAGCTGGTACTATGATTCTGGTAATACTCATCATCTCCCACATCGTCTCTAACCATTGTCCCTTATCATCTCGCTATTCAAAGATGATAATGTAATTGGTTACATATCTTTCTTTCTGCAAGTATAATCATCCGACTATGCTCAAATTTTGGTTATTTAATTTGGTTGGATTTGGATTTGAGGGTATTAAGGGGTAAGAAATGAGCATGATAATGAAAAATGTTGGTTGGTTTAATATAATATAATGGAATCATTGGCCCAAACCCATCCGTTTTCATTCCCCGCCAAAATGGGGGGAATAGAAATCTATTCCCGCTCACACGCCTGAAGCCCTCTTCACCTCTCTGTGCAAGCGTTCTTCAGATTGATTCTTCAGAATAATTTTTTAGATCGATTCTTCATAGTGATACTTTAAGTCGATGGTAAGTTCTACTGCTATTCTCCAAATTGAAATCAAAGACGAGTTCTACTTTATTCCTCGTTGTGGTTAGAACACTTATGTTCTTCTCAAAATTATTTACAATTATGTCGTTCTGAATGATTAATAATGCTTTAGGAATGATTAATGTTGTTCTCCAAATTTCTTACCGATTAGGGTCCTTCTTGATCATGGTATTCTCCATTAGGGTTCTTTTCAAAGGGGCACAAAATTAGGGTTTTTGAACTATACCAAACAACATCAATGCAATGTGTATTCCTATTCCCATTCTCCTACATTCCCAATTTCATTCCTTAAAATGAACTAAACACCCCCCCCCCCAAAATTTGAGATTATGATGTTATTGTTGTCATGTGTTCTTCATTTCCCAGTTGCACCTTCAATCATTTACTTTTTTATTCCAATCCAATTTTCCTTTACATTTGGATTTCATAAGCTTATTGGTGCAATTGGTCTCAATGTTATGTTGTTTTATTTTTTTTTCTTTATTTTTAATTTTTTTTGGTGTGCTTTATGATGGATGGAATGATGAAATATTAGGGGTCAAGCTTAATTCATTTTGTGTATTGGGAAAAATCTACACACAAGATTGATCAGATTATATGTGATTAACTTATATTTGTATGTAATTGATAGCTATTTATCGTGTACTTTCAGCGTGGACACGGAGTTTCCCAGTGTGGGCGTAAGTATATACCAATACTGGGATCACCACAAGTAATACAATGGTCTAAGTATCGAGTATCATTCTCACAAGGACTGAACTACTAAGAAATAAAGACTTTTGTTGATCCCAAAAACGATGTTCTTTACTTGATAGACTTTTTACTACACACAAATTAATAAGTAAGAGTATGGAAGAGTTTTGGTATGTAGAAAAAGTAGAACACGTAAGGTAGTAGACACACAAACAAACAATGAACAGGAATGTAAGAAACAACAATAATATTACTCAAAACACTGTTCCATTGATTTGCTCCAAGAACACCAAGAACACGCACTGGTGTGTGCAAATATTCTCAGGGAAAGTACAACCTCTTAATCAGAATAGTGTGTGCTCGCATTCATAAACCAAAGGTGGTGCTCCTATAATATACAAGGAGGATGCACCCCATAGTACAAGACAAAGACTGACATTCCATAAACGAAATGCCACCTGGAAAGGTAAACGATCGTGCACTGCGGAAATGATCTGGAAAATCTTCGTACAGCAGGCTTCACGTGTTCAGCATGTGACCTTGTCTTGAACCGTGTTCACCAAAATCTTCGAACTGTCTCCAGAGGTTAGCCATCACACAGGCTCTGTGAGTGATCATATAGGCTCTGTGATATGAAGGTCATTATCAGGTTATGAGTCCTCTGGCAGAATGTCAACATATTCTTCTGAGCTTTGTCTTCTGCGGTGAGTTGGTTGTTCTTGAGCAATCTTCAGCAGTTTCTATACTTAGCCTATTTTTCAATACTTCTATACAAGAAAATTGGAGCTAACAATCTCCCCCTAAGTATTGAAAAATAAAAATTTGAAATGGTGAGTGTTTGGCTAAGTTAGAAACTAAAAGAGGTGAAAGGAACTCAACCTCTGAAGATACCAATTTCCTTCAAAAGAAAAATGCCAGAAGGCAGTTACATTTAAGTTTGTGTACAAGGAATGAAAACTATTCTATTACATAGATTACCAAGGGATATCATCTATCAGATTTGTGAAGCTTTCAGCTAGTGTCTTTTTCATCGATAGAATCAACTCCCGGTACTTGATTTGCACATCAATGTCGTCGATCATTTTCTCTACAGACCCCTGTTGTACAGTCTCTGATCCCCTCTTCCTCAGAATCGTGTTCTTGATTTTCAGTAGAGTGTTGTTCTAATACTTGTGACTTTGATTTGGCTTGGACATCTTCTTTAGCCTATCATCGTCTCTGTAAACAAACCCGAACTCAGGCTCTGTGATTAGGGAATTGGAGGGTACATCTTCGATTCCGGGGAATTGGTCATTTGGTTTTGTGATCGATAGATTTTTAACTCCAAGTTGTAAGTCCACCTCGAAGTCCATTTTGCTATGATACCTGACATGTTCACGCATGACCTCCTTGATCCTGCCATTAGCTATCATGTACTCCTTCCGCTTTTCAAGTCTCTACTCTGTAAAGGCATGTAGTTGAGGAAGATCATAGGCGCAAAGGTTCTTTAAGTTAGCATCTGTGAAGGTGTACCATCGCCCATCCTTTCTCTCTACCAGGTACTTAGCGTACATAATTGACTTGTTAGCGAAGGGGTGCAGAGTGATCCTCATCACAGTTTTAATGTCCTCTGTAGAAAATACCTCATCCTTTTCTTGGGCAGTTAGCTCGAAATGCCTTCTGATGTCTTCTTTGATCAATGGATGTAGATTGGGTGCCAGGAAGATGACCTCGGGCTCTGTGCTGTAGAGATATGTGTGAATATTTTCGTGGAACTTCGGTTCTTTCGGTGGAGGCCTTGGGATGGGAATTCTCATAACATCTATTGATTGAACAATCTGTTTCACCCTATCCTCTTGTTCTTTCTGCTCAGAGGGCTTCCTTTTTGTTTCAGAGGCATTTACTGGATCAATGCTCTGAAACTGTACTTTCGGCGTTGGTGCAGTGGGCATTAGCTTAGGACTTGAGGGTTCTACGAACTTTATGAGTCCCTCTGCTATTTCCTCAGAGCTGACACTGACTTTTCCCTTTTGATGCTCTGCAGAGGTTGTGCTTTGGACAAGTGGAGCTTCCCTTTTTGATTCCTCAGAGGCACATGATTTGAGACCTTGAGTTTTGTGTGCCCCTGAAGATACATTCTGTAATGGTAGGGCCTGGAGAGGAGTGGCAGCGACTACGAGTGCAGAGCTCTTTGTTGTTGTGGCCTTCTCCCCCTCATGATGGCCAGGGCCAGATGCGTACTAGTACAAAAAAGGTCTTTAGTGACGGTTAAAAACCGTTACCATAGGTATACGGTAACGGTTTTCATGGACATAAAAATCGTCACCTTACCTGCCGTCACTTTTGATACACTTTTGGTTACGTTTAAAAAACGTTACGAAATCACATAAAAAACCGTTACTATTAACCTAAAACCGTCACGTTAGGTCTATAAAAATATAATGTTTTCCCTCAAACCGTCACCGTAGCATGTCATATGATGATGTTATAGTATCAAAACCGTCATAATAGCATGATATATCGTGACATTTCTTTGTCAAAACTGTCACCATAGCATGACATACAATGACATTTATTAGTCAAAATCGTCATTGTAGGATGACATACGGTGACCTTTATTTGTTAAAATTGTCACCGTAGCATGACAAACAGTGACGTTTAATTTTCAAAATCGTCACCATAGCATGACATAGGGTGATCTTTATTATTCAAAATCGTTACTATAATATGACATACGGTGACTTTTATTATTCAAAACCATCACTGTAACATGACATACGGTGACGTTTTGTTTTCAAAATTGTCACCGTAGAATGATATACAATGACATTTATTAGTTAAACTCGTCACTTAAGCACGATATACAGTGACATTTATTTATCAAAACTGTCATTGTAGCATAACATACGGTGATGTTTACTAATCAAAAATGTCACTGTAGCATGACATATGAAGACGTTTTTATTTTTAAAACCGTCAACTTTTCATGACTTGGTGATGTTAATTTTTTAAAAAACGTCATTGTAGAATGTCATACAGTGACGTTTATTTTCCAAAAGCGTCACTGTAGAAGTTCATATGGTGACGTTTATTTGTTAAAACCATTACCGTATCAAGACATATGGTGACATTTATTTTTCAAAATCGTCATTGTAGAATGACATATGGTGTTGTTTATTTGTTAAAAGTGAAAAGCGTCATTGTAGCATTAATATATGGTGACGTTTATTTTCCAGAATCATCACTATAACATGACATACGACGACATTTATTTTTCAAAACCATCATTATAGTATGAATACAGGGACGTTAATTATTCAAAATTGTCACCGTAGCATGACATATGATGACGTTATTTTACAAATTCGTCGTCATATATGTCAGGATCGAATTCTCAACAAGAATTAATTCAGAAACAATATCAAAGAAGTTTGCAGAATAACACTTTGATATTCAATGAAACAGTAAATCAACACAGTAAATATGAAGAACAAACTGTAAACTTGTATTGAATGCTTTGAAGTTACAAGATTACACACTCAACCTCAATATTGATGAACAGGCTCACCAATACGAATTCTACTTCTCTAGAATTAGGATCTATGCCTTGAGATTGATTTTTCTCTTAAACTTGGAATTAATGATTAATTCTCAAAAGTTATATCTAACTATTCTAAACAATACAATATATATACTAATCAAAAGATAATTACAAGAAATAAAAATATCTTCAGTATATCTTCCATGTATATCTCTAAGCTTCCATGTATATCTTCAGATTATCCAGCTGTTATTCTTTCATGTGAATCTTCATCATATAAGCAGTATTAATCTTCAGCAGCATTAATTTCTTCTAGCAGCATTAACTGTAAGCATCACTAACTACTAGCAGTACTAACTAGCTAAGCAGTACTAACTTTGTTCAAGCAGCACTAACTTTGACTAGCAGTATTAATTCTACTAGCAGTAGTAATACTCAGCAGTATTAACCTTTAAGTCTTCTAGCAGTATTAACTCTGAACCAGCAACATTAACCATACTTGATAAATTCTTCAGTTCCCAACAATCTCCCCCTAACTTGACTTTTAGGAAAAGAAGTCAAGTTCTTCAGAATTAATCTTCAAGATGCTTTCAACACCTCAGGTTCAATTTCCCAAATTTGGATCTAGGCCCAAGCTTTGATTTACAGTTCTTCTCACCACAATCTTTGCCATCTCTGAATCCTTTGTACATACCAGTGTAGCTTTAAGCATCCCTTCTAACTTCTCCTTGCTATGCTCATAGATTTTGTCCACCAGGTAGTATTCATGATAACAGTTGTCAATAGTAATCATGTATACTCCACAGTTTTCAAACAGTATCCATTTGTCAATCTTCTTGAATATGAACTCATGCTTATGATCTTTAATCCTATAGTGCACTCTTTCAGGCTCAAACATCATGCACAAGTATTCCAATGTCACTTTGAGAAGATTCTCTTCAGTACCTTTCAACACAGGTTCATAAAGTTTCATCCCCACTTTGTATAATTCTTCCATATCAGCTCTTGAACAACTTCTGATAACTTTCCCCCATGTTGAATAAGCTTCAAATGAACCATCAGCTCTCTTGATTCTGAAGAAAGTCTTTCCACTGTCTCTTAGAATATCCCGGAAGATGATCTCTGGAGCTTGCATAGAGATTGGAATAGCCTTCAAAGGTTCCACTATTGTCATGTACGGATCCATACTCTCATCTGTTTGCTTAGTGACCTGCTCTGGACTTTGTACTGGCTCTGTTGGAGATGTGACTGAAGGTTCTGCTTCCTTTTCAGTTTCTTCCACCCTTGGCTTTTTCAACTGCCTTTTTGAAGCAATTGATTTCACTCTCTTTCCAGACTTGGCTTCTATACCAACACTTCCAGGTTCTTCCTTCTTCTCTTCTGCTTCTTCTTTGGAGGGTGTGGTTTCCTCAGGGAATGGTTGTTGGATGTTGAGATCATGTCTCTCTTTCATCCTTCTTTCTGCTTCTTCCCTTTGAGAGGTATCCCCTTGGAGTTTGGCCATTTCCTTTCTGTATAGATCCTCAACTTGACTGTATGCCATGTTGGTGAACATCTCCCCCTTAACACCAATTGCACCTTTCAGGAAGTTTATCATCTTTCTTCTTTCCTGATTGGCCAAGAAGGTCTTGGAGGGTTGTCTTTTCTGTTTTATCACTGGCATTTTCTGCTTAGACACTTTCACAGAGCTTTTCTTGGCTTCAGATTCTGCTTTTAAACTTTCTTGATATTCTGCATTGAGTTTTCTGGCCATTATCCTTGCAAGCTCTCTATCTGTTTTTGTTTGAATTTGTTCCTCCTTTTCCATTTGCTCTTGAAGCAGCTTTGCCATCTCCTCATCCATTTCAATCTGACTCCTCTTCTTTGAAGGTTGTTCAGGTTCAACCATCTTTCCTTTTCCTTTTATATCCTCCTTCATTCTCTTCTTTTGTAGTTCTCCTTCATTGATGACCACTCCTTTGGCCTTTTGAGTAGGCTTAGGAGTGTCATTCTTTGCTTTTACCAGAGTTTCTGCTATCTCCAATTCTTCTACAGAAAGCCCTGTTACTGCTGCTTCTTTAACCTCAGCAGCATTAACAGTTTCTGCTTCTTGGGCAAATTCTGTTTCTTTGTCTATTTCAGCTTCTATCTCCCCCTCAACATCAAAACCCATCTCAGATTTGATTTCCTTCTCTGTTTCATTCTCTTGATTCTCCCCCTTGTTGGAAGCATCTTGAGCTCTTGCCCTCTTCTTTAACACAAACTGCTTTCTTCTCCTTTTCTGTACCAATCTTGTCACCAATTTCTTCAGTTTGGTGATCTGAACTTGTTGAGATAGAATAACCAGTTTCAGCTCCTCAATCTTTCCCCTACTTGATGACATCCATGTTGATGTTACCCATTGTCTCCATCAATTCATCATAGTCATATCTGTCCTCACCTTCTCCAGGAGTGTTACCCCCTATTGAAGGATCATGGGATCTTTTATTAGTGGATGTTTTCTGCCTAGAAGAAGCACTATCCACCCCCGTGGTTTCTTGGCACCTGGGACCTTTGAATGATTGCTCATTCAAAGTTGCCATGGGAGAGGTCTTATTTATGTTACCACTTTCCTCCTCTGTGCTAGCAGGAGTAGTGGCAGCCTCATCACCCATATGCTCAACCTCCTCCTCAGAGAGCACCTCCTTGGGGTTGGGAGACACCCCTGTGGTTTCCCTATGGATATTCCCTAAAGGAGAATTCTCCTTTAGAGGGCTTAAAGGCTTGGGGGTTGATGGTACAAGAAGGGAAGGAGCCTTCTTTACCTGTTTCCTCTTGTAAGTTTGGGTGATAGGAGAGGTTGGTTTTTCAAGAAGGGACTGGGGGATAGATTTTGAGAGGGAAGGTTGGGATTGGCTAGCAGTAGGATGGTCTAATGGGGGCCTTGACCCTGCTGCCATACCTTCATTGGTTTGGGACACCACCATCATTGTAGAGAACAATGGGGTGTCAACTCCTTCCGAGTCCCCAACAGATCTTCTCATATTTGAGAAAACCTTGCCTTTGGGGGGTTTAGGTACATATACCCCAACAGGTTGAGGTATATCCGTCAATTCATGAGTAATAACTTCTTGAACAAACCTGGGGTACATAAAGAAGCTCTTTTTGTTTCCCATGTTTGAGACAAGATCACTGAAAATCATTTTAGAAAAGTTATACTTTCTGGAAGTGGCCAAGCACACCAAAGCATAAGCAATAGTGCTGCTGAACTCACTCCATCCAGTAGTCTTTTTGGAGATACAGTGCATAAGAGTATGGACAAAGAAACGCCATTGGGGTGAAAATTTGGCTTTAGAGAATTTGAACACACCCAATGGGCCTCCATACCCCATTCTTGTAAGAGAAGAGAATAGTTCATCATTTGAGATAGAAGTTATACCAGAGGCATCGTCTAGACGTAGACTGATGCGAATAACCTCTTCAGTAACTGTTAGTGGTTTTTCACAGATCCTTGTCTTGATCATTTGCACACCATTCTCAGCAACAATGGTGGCATTAGCCCAGAACTGCCTTTGATGCTCGATATAGATTGTAGGTGATACAGTAAGAGCATGAGCAATATGGCTTGACTTGAGGAAATCCACAATCTGATGAAATCCTGCAGCTTGCTTTGGCTTCTGGAGCATCGCGATCTCATTGTGCTCGTCGATGAATGCCATGGATGCCATTGAACTTAGTGCAAAACTTGCCTGAAAACTTCGAGTCTTGAGAGAGAAAGGGTTTAGAGCGCAAGTGAACAGTATGCAAAGAGTCGTTATGAACGTTTGGGCGGGCAAAGGGTATTTATAGTATTCGGGACATAAGCAGTATTAACCTAGAGCAGTATTAACGGACAAGCAGTATTAACCGCGAGCAGTATTAACTCCTAGCAGTATTAACTGCGAGCAGTATTAACTGCGAGCAGTATTAACTGCGAGCAGTATTAACTGCGAGCAGTATTAACTAACTAGCAGTATTAACTGCGAGCAGTATTAACCACTAGCAGTATTAACCACTAGCAGTATTAACTAACTAGCAGTATTAACCACTAGCAGTATTAACTGTGAGCAATATTAACCACTAGCAGTATTAACGAACTAGCAGTATTAACCACTAGCAGTATTAACTAACTAGCAGTATTAACTGTGAGCAGTATTAACCACTAGCAGTATTAACTGTGAGCAATATTAACCACTAGCAGTATTAATTTCTTCTAGCAGCATTAACTGTAAGCAGCACTAACTACTAGCAGTACTAACTAGCTAAGCAGTACTAACTTTGTTCAAGCAGCACTAACTTTGACTAGCAGTATTAATTCTACTAGCAGTAGTAATACTCAGCAGTATTAACCTTTAAGTCTTCTAGCAGCATTAACCATACTTGATAAATTCTTCAGTTCCCAACAATATAATAACATACGATGACGTTTGTTTTCTAAAATCGTCAAGATAGCATATCACAGTGACGTTTATTTATCAAAATCGTCACTCTAGAATGTTATATGGTGAGGTTTATTTTTTAAAATTGTCACTGTAACATGACATACAGTCATGTTTATTTTTCAAAACCGTCACTGTAACTTAAAATACGGTTACATTTATTTTTCAAAACATCACTATAGAATGACGTGCATTAAAGTCTATTTTTCAAACTGTCACCATAAAGACATAAAATGACGTTTATTTTTCAAAATCGTCACTGTAACAACACATGGTGACGTTAAATTATCAAAATTGTTGCCATACACTATCTTTTAGTAACGGTTTTAATCATTTTAGGGTAAAATGAATATAAATTTAAAAACTCAAAATTTGAAACAAACGATTAACAAGACATATAAGAATATTAAAATAATAATATACATTATCTATACTACTTTATAAAGTATTTGAGTTACTTTTCTTAAATACAACCTCTTAAGCATTAGGTACCACCATTTCAAGCACATTACTTAATTTTCAACTTTACAACCATTTAAGCATCATGTACAACACTTTCACTGCATTTCATTTACACCACACGATTAACTCAAGGTGTCGATCCATGTCAATTACACCATTTGAATTTGACACATACCTCAAGGCTTCCCGAACACCGAGATGACGCTTCGTCCTCCTCCGATTCAAGGCTTAAATGTTGATCGACGGTCAATTCCTCGATGTTCTTCTCAATCGGTTCTCCTCTCAAGATTTTTAGGGTTTGTTTTCCTCAAGTTAATCTTCTCAAGGTAAACATCGATTTATTCTAAACCCAGAAATCGACTGCTCAATGTTTCTTCTAACCCCATAAATCGACTTCTTCTTCTCGATTTTGGGTAATCGATTTGGGTCGATTTGGGGGTTTTGGGTCGATTTGGGAAACAGACATCGACTTCTAAACCCAGAAATTGACTGCTCAATGTTTCTTTTAAACCCAGAAATCGACTTCTCTAAAGGTAATCTTCTCGATTTTGGGTAATCGATTTGGGTCGATTTGGGAAACAGACATCGACTTCTAAACCCAGAATTCGACTGCTCAATGTTTCTTCTAAACCCAGAAATTGACTTCTCTAAAGGTAATCTTCTCGATTTGGGGGTTTTAGGTCGATTTGGGAAACAGACATCGACTTCTAAATGTTTTTTTGGGTCGTTCTGGTACATCAATTCTCGATTTTGGGTCGATTTGGGATTCGATTTCTGTTCAATGTGTTTCTGTTTTCTATTTGCTTTCTTCAATGTGTTTCTGTACATCAGTTCTCGATTTGCTTTCTTCTAATTTATTAATGTTTAGGCTAATTGGTTTTTTGGGTAATCGATTTTGGTCGATTTGGGGGGTTTTAGGTCGATTTGGGAAACAGACATCGACTTCTAAATGTTTTTTTGGGTCGTTCTGGTAAATCAATTCTCGATTTTGGGTCGATTTGGGATTCGATTTCTGTTCAATGTGTTTCAGTTTTCTATTTGTTTTCTTCAATATGTGTTTCTGTACATCAGTTCTCGATTTGTTTTCTTCTAATTTATTAATGTTTAGGCTAAATGGTTTTTGGTGCTTTATAGGCTGGTGTTTCGGTTTTTGGTAATCGATTTCTGTTCAATGTGTTTCTGTTTTCTATTTGCTTTCTTCAATGTGTTTCTGTACATCAGTTCTCGATTTGCTTTCTTCTAATTTATTAATGTTTAGGCTAATTGGTTTTTGGTGCTTTATAGGCTGGCGTTTCTGTTTTTGGTAATCGATTTATAGCACCCACTTACATACACACTTGGCAAACGTTGAACAGACTACAACTTGTTGGTTCCTGATTCTGAACTTAAAAATATCGGTGCTGAACTTCACTACACACAGAGGGGAGGGGATATTACATTTCATGATCCTCATCAAGCCATTCTATATCCTATTATCTCTTTACGAGATATTGGGCCTCGTGCTAGGAAATATGTTGAAAATCTTGAATCAACTATGATCGAATTGGCATCTCTGTATGGTGTCAAAGGTCATGGTAAGGAGTTCTTTTTCCATTCATACATACAAGTTTATGGATAATTAAGAAACATGACATTTCTATTATGTTACTTCACACTTCACAGAGGTGTAATTGTTCATTGGCCTATTCATGGCCATATTTTATATATTCTATTTTAAATGGGTTATGTTTTTGAACCTCTGTGTGTTTATTTGTGTACCATTGCAAGTAGTATAAACATTGAAACATCTTTTAAACCTGGTCACCACCTGGATATGCTCAATGAAAATGGACACTATGATCCACTTGGTAGATCTCTCTCTTTAACAATACATATTAGCCATCCAAAATCTTCATAACATTCGATAGTCATCCACAAACGAATATGTTTACTTATGATAGAAACTCAAATTTCTACCTGCTTTTTATGATTATCAGATAAAAGTTTGACAATGTAATAGATTACATACCTGGGTTACTTCAATCAAACTAACGGACTTTATGTCATATCTCCAAGCTGCTGATACAAACACTGTTGTCCATCGCATCATACACAATTCTCGGTTTGGCCTCGTGTTATTTTCAATTAACTCCCAACTGTATGGTAAGCTAATTTTTACAAATTGCGGTTCTGGCGGACTATTTTAGGCAAAAATTCGAGGAAGAAACAGTCATCATCGTCGTCTCTGTGGTGGCGAGTGGCCAAAGCGCACAAGTACAACCGGAGGTAGGTGGTTTTACAAATTTGAACTCTACAAAGTATACCAACTTGGATTGATTGTTGGTTTCTCTGCTAGATTGTTAGTATTGATTACTTCTGTCTTATGTACAATAATGTCTTTTAAGACGTAGAGAATCAGAAGTAAAAGAGTGTTGTTACTATACATGAGATGATGGAGATGGCGGAGGCAACCAATGCTGAGTCGGAGATGATGAGGATGCCAACGAGTTGAAAAAGAAGGTGAGAAAGTGTTGATCCAAACTCTCTCAGTGATTTGATAACGACCCTCTTCTATACTTAGTGAAAATTACGTTTTAGTATGTATTAGTGTTTCACCATCAGCGATCAGACTGAGTCTGTTCAGTTATCGCTGATAGTCTTTCTTATAAACATTTCTATGTATTAGTGTTTCACTATCGGTGATCGAACTGAGTCTGTTCAGTCATCACTGATAGTTCCTAAAGTAAACAGTCAACGTAATCCCTGAAGACAAGTCTCGCGTCAACAGATGTTCATAGCTGAATCAAAGACGAAGCTGCTGAACAATGAGAAGTCTACTAGTGACCTGATGCGGATATCAGTGAAGCAAAGACAACTCTACTAATACGCGAAAGAACATGAAAAAAAGCTTCAGCGATAGCTGAACCTCTTTATCTCTGAACTTAGAGATACTCAGCGATCAAACGATCACAAAGCTTATGCCTCAAGTTTCCTTTTGTCTATCCTTACACAACCTAGTACGATGTGTCAGAACGGACAAGTCTCTGAAACCATTCGTACAACAACTCTGTCTACTACACTGTTCATGACCCGGCCGAAAGCATGTCTCCCAAAAGTCAGTTTATCAAAGCCAATCTGTGAACGCCACGTGTAAAGTATCCTGCCATGCATTTAATGCATAGGGTATAAATAGGAAGCTCACCCCTTCATCTAGGAGTGTGCTTCATCCTTGAACTCAAGATAGAAACCCTTGTTTTCTATATCTCTAATCCCCCATTCTCTGAACTTCTTGTGCAATTATCTTAGTGTTTCTTAAGTTTGTTTAGATTGAGTCTGTCTTAATCTTATTCCGCAACAAACTTGTAAATTGTATTTTGATTTATCAATAAACAATTTATTAAACTTTAAATTATGTGTTTGTATTCAACACCCCCCTTCTACAAACTTGTTTAGCACCTTCGGGACCAACAAGTGGTATCAGAACAGTTTGTTTAAATCTAATAAACAAGATCTTGCTGTATACTCTTCCTTGCTATTCTAAAATGGCATTAAACACAAACACAAACTACTATGATAATGGTTCACTTTCTAAACCTCCTCGATTTAGCAGAGATAACTTTTCTCTATGGAAAAATCGAATGATGCTATTTCTTGAAGGTGCGGATCCTACTATACCTGAATATATAGAAAACGGACCCTATGAACCTGTTAGAATTATAGCTGCGGTTCCCGCTACTGCCACCACTGAAGCTGTCCCTGAACGATATGTCGTTAAGGAAATAAGACAGTGGAGTGATGAAGATAAAAAGAAGGTAGGCATAGATGCAAGAGCAAAGACCATTATTTCAATGGCTCTGCCTGATGAAGTTTTCCATTCCATCATGCATCTGAAAACTTCTAAAGAAATGTGGGAAACCATATGTGTTCAATATGAGGGCACCACTGAAATCCAAGAGACTCGAAAGATTAACTTGGTAAGACAGTATGAAAGTTTCATCGCTGGTAAGAATGAATCTCTTTCTGACGTTCATCAGCGATTTAACTGCCTAATAATTGACCTAAGAACTGTTGGTAGGACCTATTCTAATTCTGAGGTCCTAACAAAATTCTTGGAATGTCTTCCTGAAAGCTGGGACAGTTATTCAATATGTCTTAAGCTGACAAAAGACTTACATACTCTCTCCTTAAGCACTCTATATGGAATACTGCTCAACTATGAGCAATCTAATCTACTGAAAAAGAATCTTATAAAAGATTCTAAAGACTCTAAAAGCACTCCTGTTGCTTTAGTCTCTTCAGAGATAATTCCATCTCAGCGATCTACTCTCACTATCACTGAGTTAGATTCTGAATCTGAGGATCTATCAGACCCTGATCTTTCAGAGTTTGATGAGTCCTTAGCACTCTTGACAAACTCTTTTAAGAGATTTGCAAGAAAGAGTAACTTCCGAAGAAGTAAACCTCTCTCTATTACTGAAAAGCCAAAATCAACTCTGGTTGATAAGGCTACTGCCACTTGCTATAACTGCGAAAAGATTGGACATTTTGCTAGTGAGTGCAGGTCGAAAAAGGTCTTCAAAACTTCTACCTCAAGAAGATCCAGTGATGACAAATACCATAAGCTGAAGAACAAATATCAAAAGCTGAAAAGCTATCAGCGAAAAGGTAAAGGTCTCATCGCTGAAGAACACGACTGGGCTGAATCAGAAGAATCATCTTCTGATGAAGAAGAAGTCGCTAATCTTTGCCTCATGGCTGAGATTAAAGAAGAAGTGGAAGAACCATCTGAATCTTCTATGAGCTACATATCATCTCAGGTATCTATCTCTACAAATCCCTCTCTACCTGAAGCTGAGAGAAGTCGCGCTGTTGATGTACTGACGATTGACCTTTATAATGCCCTAAATGACAAAACTCAAGCTGAGAACAAAAATGTTCATTTAACTCAAGAGCTGGAGAAATGTCATGAAAAGATCAAAGAACTAAATCTTTTAGAAGAAAAGTTGAAAGATCAAGTCATTATAAATGAAATCATCAGTATTGAACGCGAACAAGTCATCGCTGCTCTAAAAACAGAAAAGGCTCATGTTGAAAAATGGTGCAAATCATCAACAAAGATCTCTGAGATAATAAATGCTCAAACTCCTGATAGTGATAAAACTGGTCTTGGTTTTTGGACACCTCAGGACGATCCTAAGAAAGAGAGTTCCTCGCTTAAGTTTGGAACCTTTGTCACCTCCTTCTTTGACACTTCTTACAATCAACTCTATCCCTGTCCTTCTTCAAATCCCATCCCTGAGGAAAAATCCAAAGACACTAAGTCTACGGATAAAGGAAAGTCCATTCTCCTTCCTCAGAAGGCAACCAGGAAAGCAAAACTGAAAGTTCCTTCTAAACCTTCAGCTAAGCAATCCTCTAGCTCTGTGATAGAAATCTTTGATCTCTGTCCTCCAAAGCTGAAGATTGACCTTAAACCTTCGAGATCTGAAGAAATAAAAATTCCTCCCAGATCTCAAGAGAAAAGTCTTCTTGGACCTGGCCCTGCTCATCTTAAACTTGCAAAACCTTCTACTTCTGGTCCTAAAACCATTTTTAGATACAGAAAGTGTTATCACTGTGGTTTTACTGATCATATTGCAAGCAAATGTCCAACTGCCACTAAAGCTGATAAAATAGCTAAAGTGAAGAAAAATGCTTCTAAAGCTGAGAAGGTCACCAAGGCTGAAAAATCAACCAAGGTGAAAAATTCCACTAAGGTTAAGAAATTAACCAAAGTGAAGATTACCACTGAATCTGAATTTTCATCAACTGAGAATACTACTGAACTTACCTTATCCACTAACTCTGAAGGACCCATTGAAAAGTGGGTACCAAACAACGCTTAATCTTCCTTATGTGTGCAGGGATCAAAGGGCATCTGGTATCTTGATAGTGGATGTTCTCGTCATATGACTGGACAAAGAGACCTGCTCACTGAATACAAGGAAGAAAAAGGTCCCTCTGTGACCTTTGGTGGAAATGGTAAAGGATTTACCCGAGGGTTTGGTGTCCTCAGCAATGGGACAACTACCTTTCGAAGAGTCGCTTATGTAGATGGACTGAAGCATAATCTTCTAAGCATCAGTCAGCTATGTGATAAAGACTATGAAGTACGCTTTACTAAGAAAGCATGTTCAGTGTTAAATGAGAAAGGAAAACTTGCTCTCAGTGGTCATCGCAGAGAAAATGTCTATGTAATAGATATGGACTCTACTATCACTGAAAACTTATGTTTTCTATCTAAAGCCTCTTCTGATGTCAACTGGCTATGGCATAAAAGGCTCTCTCATCTAAACTTCAAAACCCTGAATTCTCTCTCATCTAAGGAACTGGTTTCTGGTCTTCCTCAGCACTCATATGCTAAAGAATCTCTCTGCTCAGCATGTGAAAAAGGAAAACAAACAAAAGCAAGTTTCAAGTCGAAACAAGTTTCCTCAGTGACAAGTCCTCTTCAGCTCTTGCATATGGATCTATTTGGCCCTGTCAACATCCAATCAATAGCTGGAAAGAAATATACACTTGTCATTGTAGATGAATATTCTCGCTACACCTGGGTTATCTTTCTTCGCTGTAAGAGTGATACTCCAGAAGAACTAATATCTTTTGTGAAAAAGATGGAAGTGCTGAACAATCTTACTGTTCGTTCAATAAGAAGTGATCATGGAACTGAATTCAAAAATAGTTCTCTGAACAATTTCTTTGAGAACAAGGGAATCTCTCACAATTTCTCCTCAGTAAGAACACCTCAGCAAAACGGAGTCGCTGAAAGAAGAAACAGAACTATCATAGAAGCTGCTAGATCAATGCTCAGCGATTCTCATCTCCCTACTCAATTTTGGGCTGAAGCTGTAAACACTGCATGTTTTACTCAAAACAGATCGCTGATAATAAAGCGATTTGGGAAGACAGCTTATGAACTTTTTGTTGGAAGGAAGCCTTCTATCAGCTTTCTTCATATCTTTGGTTGTCAGTGTTTTATCTTAAACAACAGAGATCAACTTGGAAAGTTCGACCCAAAAGCTGATGATGGAATATTTCTAGGATATTCCTCCGTCTCCAAAGCCTACAGAGTCTTCAACAAGAGAAGACAAACCGTAGAAGAAACAATTCACGTCACTTTTGATGAAACTCGCTCAGCGAACTCCAAACCAATCGCTGACAATGAAGAATTAAATGCTTGGATGCTTTCTCACTACAGAGAAACTGAACCTTTCTTCTCTAACCATCAGCATTCAGATCCTCCAGTCGCTGATGATGATCCAAACATTATACATCCTACCGCTGAATCCAACTCATGGGTTTCAGCTGAACCTCTAAACACACTCCTACCATCAAATCTGCCTTCGTCTGAAAACCTCTCCAGTGAATCTACTCAACAGTTAATAGCTGATGAACCTCAATCGTCATCATCGATAAACATTCAAATTGTTGATCCAACCTCTGAGTTAAGCAATAATGCTCCTGCTCAGCGATGGACCAAAGATCACCCAATAGATCAAATTCTTGGTGATCCAGATGCACGTATTCAGACACGACGAAGCTCAGGTAATATCTGTCTCTTTGTAAACTTTCTCTCTTTAATAGAACCAAAGAAGACTGATGATGCCCTCAGAGATCCAAACTGGGTCAGTGCTATGCAAGAAGAGCTGACTGAATTCTCTCGAAACAAAGTTTGGAATCTCATTCCTAGACCATCTGATAAAACTGTAATAGGCACCAAATGGGTGTTGAGAAACAAGTTAGATGAACATGGAACTGTAACCCGCAACAAGGCTCGACTTGTTGCTCAGGGATACAGACAAGAGGAAGGCATAGACTATGATGAAACCTTTGCCCCTGTGGCCAGGCTCGAAGCAATTCGACTATTCTTAGCTTATGCAGTCTATAAAGACTTCATCGTCTATCAAATGGACGTAAAATCAGCGTTTCTAAATGGAAAGCTGAATGAAGAAGTCTATGTAGAACAACCACCAGGGTTCTATGACCCTAAGCATCCAAATTATGTTTATAAATTGGATAAGGCTCTCTAAGGTCTAAAACAAGCCCCTCGTGCTTGGTATGACACTCTCTCATCTTTTCTTATCTCTGAAAATTTTGAACGTGGCAAGATTGATAATACGTTATTTTTCAGAAAAATAAAAGGTCATATAATTCTTGTACAAATATATGTCGATGACATAATATTTGGTTCTACTAACCCATCTCTGTGTACTCGCTTCGCTGAAAGAATGAAGAAAGAATATAAAATGAGTATGATGGGTGAGCTGACATATTTTCTTGGTCTTCAGATTAAACAATCTGACAAAGGTACTTTTATCAGCCAAGGTAAATATGTTAAAGATATGTTGAAAAAGTTTGATCTTACTCAAACTTCAGCTATGAAAACTCCTATGGCACCACCCCTGACACTTAACAAAGATCCTTCTGGAAAACCTGTTAATGTCACTGCCTACAGAGGAATGATAGGCACTCTGTTGTATCTCACAGCAAGCCGACCTGACATCATGTACTCTACTTGTTTATGTGCACGCTATCAATCTGAACCCAAGGAATCCCATCTGATCGCTGTAAAGCGAATTTTCAGATATCTGAAAGGAACTCCTAACCTCGGTCTTTGGTATCCCAAAGACTCAGGGTTCGATCTAACTGGTTATTCTGATAGTGATTTTGCAGGATGTAAACTTGACAGAAAGAGTACCACTGGTGGATGTCAACTCTTGGGAGGAAAGCTGGTAAGTTGGACAAGCAAGAAGCAAAATTCTGTGTCCACTTCCACAGCTGAAGCTGAATACGTAGCCGCTGGAAGCTGTTGTTCTCAAATCTTATGGATGAGAAATCAACTATTAGATTATGACCTTCAGCTGTCAAAAATTCCTATCTATTGCGACAGCACTAGTGCTATCGCTATAGCAAATAATCCAGTGCTACATTCAAAGACAAAGCACATAGAGATCAGATATCACTTTATCAGAGATCATGTGATGAATGGTGATATTGAACTTCACTTTATCCCTACTGACTTTCAGCTTGCTGATATATTCACCAAACCTCTTGATGAGACAAGGTTCAACTTTCTCATCAGTGAGCTTGGAATGCTGAATCTTGAAGAATAATTCTTCAGCATTCATGCATTATGTCAGTAATCAAAAGTTCCCATTTCATCATTCTCTGATAAATACTCTGACTCTCAGGTATGATTTCTCAATCCCTACAACTGAATCTTCATCCAGTTAAGGTTTAAAAAAATAAAAAATAAATAAATAAATCTTAATCACTGAATTTTTCTTCAAATGATTAAAAGCTTTTTGAAATTAAATTTATCACTGATATTTATATTCAGTGATCCTTTTACAAGAGAATCTATCCCTATTTCTTTCATCAGGGATACTTTCAAAAAGAAAATTCTATCACTGATTTTTCTTCAGTGATAATTTCAAAACGGAAAAATGAAACGTCTCTTTCCCATGACGTCATTTGAACGGATAATCCACGACACGCCTTTTCTGACACGTTCGTCCGTTGCTCTTCTATCCAATCAATTTTGTGGAACGTGTCAATGTCATGATGATTTTTTTTCTCTTCATTCTCTCTCTCTCCTCTATCTCTTTGTATAAAAGGAATTCTTCTCTCCTTTATACGGTTTACGCTTTCAAAACTTTCATAGCAAGAAATACTCTCTTTCAAGAACACTCAAGCAAGTAAACCCAGAATATTGAATCTGCCAATCTTCGTCTTCGAAATAAACAGGTTTATTTCATGTTTATGTGCATTGTTTGTCTGCTTTCTATTTTTTAAAATCCTACTCGTTCTTGTTCTTCATGGATTTTATAATTTATTTTGTTTAAAACTAAAAATCATTCTTTCTGATTTTATGTTTTTTTTAAATAAAAACCTTTTGGTTTTTAAAGTGTTCTTCATTCTTTCTACCCAGAACACTATTTTTCTCTTCCTAAAAATAACTTGATATTCTTCCAGTTTCCCCTCATTTAGAGAAACTGGTAATCATATTATTTTTAAATCATAATCATTTCTTCTATTATGCTTCTTTCCATAACAGAAATGGCACAATCTTCAATCGTTGCTTCCAAGCATGTGCGATTCGCTATCACTGAAGTTGAGATTACTAAATGTAATCACTTGGGAAGACTCGACTTTAAAGCTGACAAATACCCACATCTGGTGGAAGCTGCTGAATTTCTTAGACAATCATGCATAGCTTACGCGATCACTGTGGATCCTAAGCCTTCAAAGACTCTACTCCAGCAGTTCTGGTTCACTGCTGATGCTACTGAACTCACCAACAAAAAGGGTGAACGAGTCCCTGCTATCTCCTTCAGCACGGATTTGGGTCCAGGGAGCATGACCGCTCTTAGCCTCAGGAAATCTTTGAGATTCCCTAACAAACCAAAGAGTGGGTTCGACGCACTCCCCACTGATGCTGAGCTGATCTCCTTTCTGGATGCAATGGGTTATTGTTGGGAAAACAAACCGAGATCTTCTATTCCCAACAAAAAGCTCACCAAGATTCTCAAAGCTCAGATGCCTTCACAACTGAACTTCATCTTCTCCCACATCATTCAGTGCATGAGCGGGAAGAGTGGTTCGCTGGATCAAGCCAGCAAAACACAACTGCAAATGGCCTACTCAGTAATCGTTGGTCAAAACTTTGACTACGCCACTGCCATCTTTGAAGACCTGAGGTCGAGATTAGAGAAGCCTGAATGAGATCCCAAGATCTCGTACGTACGTTTCATATGTACGTACATCAAGTTCCTCTATCCCAACACCTATCCCACCAAAGATGATGGCACTTTTGCCAGGATAGGTCAACGATCACTAGAGGTAAAGCCACTCGCCAACGAGGTAAGTATCTCTCTCCTTCGTTCTCGTCTCTCTCCCCATTCTTCTTTTTCAGCGACCACGCAGACGGTTCCTTCGTCTGCTATCCCTGTCGCTACCACTACTTCCAAACGACCATCAGCTGGTCCGATTGGTCCTTTTAAGAAGGCCAAAAAGACTAAGGAAAGTACACCTTCTAGTACTATACCTGAGGAAGCTTCTCAACAAGCTACCTTAGATGCTTTTGTGGGTCTTTCCTCCACAACTCCAGCAGTCACTCAACATGCCGTGTCAGCGATTTCAATCGCTGTCACACCATCAGTGACCCCACCTACTATCTCATCCGCTGAGATTAACCCCAACCTTCCTTCTATCCCCATAAATCTTCTCTCTCCTTCTTTGGTCTCTGAACCCGCTACCGCCTCTTTACCTATAGGACCTGAACATCAAACGTTTGAGGAATCTTTGCAGTTCTACAAAATGTTTGATACTTCAGGTAAACCTATTATCCTAAACACTTCTTTTCCCACCTCTCCAAATAAGCCCATATCTGAACTGATATCATTTTCAGGTCCTAGTTTGGCGTCTGTTGACACGCATGTCAACAGTCTGGGAGAAAAGGTGGACGCTCTCACCAACACCATCAACAACACCACCAGCGCCGTTAATCAGGCTGGTGAGGAGCTGAAAAGGTTGACCGCCACCTGCTCATCCAAAGCTGAGAACTCCAAACTTTCAGCTGTGGAAGAACAAGTCGTCCAACTCAGAGAGTCCTCTCAACTCTTTAAGGGGCGATTTGAGTCTCTTACCACTGAAGTTCGAGATCTCTCTTCTAAGGTTGATCTCTGCACATCCCTTCTACAGCAACTTCTCCAAAAGGTATCTGAAACAGCTCCAGCGCTGCCTCCCTCCTTCACTGAAGATGATCGGACAAATCTCAACATCGTTGTGGAATTCATCCATGATGCCACATGCGACATCCCTGCAGTTGAAGAACGGGTCACGTGTCTGGTGGCTGACATTCAAGTGCTAAAAGCTTCAACAGCTACTCCAGCAGTTGAGCAACCCCCTACCGCTGATAATGACAAAGTGGGGGAGAAAGCTGAAGAAACTTCTATTGCTGCTGCTGGGGAAGCTAAGACTTCAAAGAAACCTCCCTCTCAATCTGAGGGGGAGAAGGCGAAAGAACCCTCCTCATCTATTCATTCTCTTCTCTTTGAAGATGATGAGGAAGAAGACGATGAAGAGGAAGATGATCTAGATCTTGTTGATCAAGAAAAGGATCAACCCTCCAATGATGACGACGACGATGAAGAAGACCAATCTATGTGGTTCTCCAAGCCGAACGTTTCATCAGGGACAACTTCGCAAGAGGTTGTCAAAGCAGGGGTGAGAGGTAATACATCTTCAAGCGCTCCTTCGCAGAGCAAAGACAAGCAACCAATCGCTGAAGAATGCTTGAGGACTGGATCACAATCTGAGGGGGAGCATCCTTCTCAGGTATGTCTTTCAATTGTACCACTCTCCTACTCTTTCCAAACCCCTATTTCTTTCTAGCCTTTATCTTTCTTTTTTTTCTAAAAATATACACTTATCCCTTCTTTCCTTCATTTTCTATTCAGACAGTTCTCACCCCTGCTTAAGGGTTCTGAACTACAAATAATCCCAGCTGCAATCGCTGAAGAAATAATCCCAATCTCTATCGCTGAGATTGATGATGAAGAAGAAGAAGATTCCCTGGTCCATCCAGGAAGGCCCTCTCAACCATCTCATTGGTCAGAGGAAGTGATGAAGAAAAGAGCTGAAATGATCACTCAACTAGAAAGTCAACGGCTGAAAGTCCCTCTTCAAACATCCTTCTCAGAGCTCGACTTCCTCACTAAAGCTGAACGAGAAGAATCTGCCAAAGCTGAGAAACTGATCGCTGAATGCAGACGAGATGCCCAACTCGCTTTAAAGATTCAATCTTCTCAAGTCAAGGACAAGAAGCTGAAAAGAAAGCCTGTGGAAGTTCAAGCTGCACTACTGAAAGAAATTGAAGAGGAACGATCCAAAAAACAAGAGATCAACGATAAGTCCATTGAATGGTGCAAACAGAAGATGGATTATCGCTCTGATCTTCTTCCAATAACAGCCGTGACTATCTCTGGTCGCAAGAAGAAGGATCAACTCTCAGTGACCATGGAGATTACCAGAGAGGATGGAACTCAGAAAGCTATGTACGTTTCCAAACTTGAAGGTTTCGGGTTTACAGAGTGGATAGAATTCTGGGATGCGCTGAAGAAATCAAAATTTACATACAGAGGCTACGTTGAAGGACTTCTTAAAGCTCTCATCAACAGAGTCACTTCTGTACTGAATCTGCCATCTCCTATCCCTCCCAATCCCAAGAAACTCAAGAGAAGAATCGGGTCCTCCTCCTCTGAAGACGTCGCCATCATCAGGAATGAAACTTCTATCAAATTTTCAAGAGATGCACTGTTTGGTCCTCCTCCTGATCTTTCAGTTCTGGATTTATCTCTGCCTTCTGGTGGTCCTTTCCAAGCTGGTCAAGTAATTGATCATCCTTATGGAATATTCTTCAGAGATGATGATGAGGAACTCAGATTTCAAAGAGTCTCTGAGATTCCTATCTGTCCTCTGAATCATCTCAAGGATCTCTTATGCTTATGGTGTGACTTCTTCCCTGCTGCTGAGAAAATCAAAGAAATTATCAGCCAAAAATCTTTGGAACGAAGACAGAAAGGAGAAGAAATACCTGAGTATATGATAAATCCTCCTAAATCTTCTTATAGCTGATAGATTAGTTTTCTCTTCTGTAATCTATTAGTTGTACTTACAGTAGTTAGTAATTTACTTGTAATTTTCATTCCTTGTAATTCTATTCCTGAATTAATGAAATTTCAGTAAAGTACTTAACTTCATCAGTGCTGTAAAAGATCCCTCAAAATAGTAATTGGGACATGTATGTTACGAGTCCTGATTATCCCATCATTTTGAATAATAAAGTAATTTTCTTCAGTTACTTTGTCATTATCAAATAGGGGGAGATTGTTGATCCAAACTCTCTCAGTGATTTGATAATGACCCTCTTCTATACTTAGTGAAAATTACGTTTTAGTATGTATTAGTGTTTCACCATCAGCGATCAGACTGAGTCTGTTCAGTTATCGCTGATAGTCTTTCTTATAAACATTTCTATGTATTAGTGTTTCACTATCGGTGATCGAACTGAGTCTGTTCAGTCATCACTGATAGTTCCTAAAGTAAACAGTCAACGTAATCCCTGAAGACAAGTCTCGCGTCAACAGATGTTCATAGCTGAATCAAAGACGAAGCTGCTGAACAATGAGAAGTCTACTAGTGACCTGATGCGGATATCAGTGAAGCAAAGACAACTCTACTAATACGCGAAGGAACATGAGAAAAAGCTTCAGCGATAGCTGAACCTCTTTATCTCTGAACTTAGAGATACTCAGCGATCAAACGATCACAAAGCTTATGCCTCAAGTTTCCTTTTGTCTATCCTTGCACAACCTAGTACGATGTGTCAGAACGGACAAGTCTCTGAAACCATTCGTACAACAACTCTGTCTACTACACTGTTCATGACCCGGCCGAAAGCATGTCTCCCAAAAGTCAGTTTATCAAAGCCAATCTGTGAACGCCACGTGTAAAGTATCCTACCATGCATTTAATGCATAGGGTATAAATAGGAAGCTCACCCCTTCATCTAGGAGTGTGCTTCATCCTTGAACTCAAGATAGAAACCCTTGTTTTCTATATCTCTAATCCCCCATTCTCTGAACTTCTTGTGCAATTATCTTAGTGTTTCTTAAGTTTGTTTAGATTGAGTCTGTGTTAATCTTATTCCGCAACAAACTTGTAAATTGTATTTTGATTTATCAATAAACAATTTATTAAACTTTAAATTCTGTGTTTGTATTCAACCCCCCCCCCCTTCTACAAACTTGTTTAGCACCTTCGGGACCAACAGAAAGCTACATCAAGGGATCACACTGAAAAAGAGTGCCAATATTGTGTTCTATATCGGAGAATTGCAGTTGTAACCAATTGAGCAGCTGATGAGGGAATCGGCGGAGCTATTAGGCCGTAGATAAGTGGGAACCATGTACAATTGGACAATGGTGACATTGTTAATTTAACTGTAACCATTTTTCTTTCACAATCTGTTTTACTGTTAATGATGTCCATATTCCCTTTTGTTATTCTTAATTTGATCCCTTTTCGTTCTTTATATCCCTTTCATGACCATGTTAATTTGTTTTCCACTTCTTTCTTGTTCAATCTTAATTATTAGGAAATATAATATTCTTCCACTAAACTGTGTTATATGATGTGGATGTAGGTCGCATGGTCCTTTTTCTAAGTTTTTGCATTAGCAAGTATATGGCTATTCTTGTATGATAATGAAAACAAATTGGCTAATGAAATATAGAAGATAGATGAGGTGGTTTAGGATGCTTTGAGTTTGCATATGAAACCCCTTTCGTAACTGAGCTGCATGTTCGATGGTTTTTCACTTTTTATTTACGATAAAATTTTCACATCTTGCTCACCCGGTGCATTGCACGGGTAGACTGCTAGTATAATTAATGTATGAGAACGACAACAACAAAAAGTACTAAATATCTTAAATAGATTTTTTCTTATGTAACCTATAATCCTCATTTGCCTATATCTCTTCATCATCTCGGATGTTTTTTTCGCTTCGTATGTTTTTACTTCACGCAATTATTTTTACAAGTTCGTGATACCTGCAAAAAGATATATCCCGTTAGGTTGGAAAACTACAATCGATGAATACAACAAATCACGAAAAATAATAGAGTTTTAACATACGACCAATGAAAACAACAAAACAAGTTCAAACTTATAAGAGCATCTCCAACGCATATGCTATATCTTTTTTTCTAAAATAGAGTATCAAAAGTCAAAATCTCTAAAAAAAAAACTTCCACCTCGAATAGTTATTCTATTTTTAGAGATTGTAGCATTGATTATATTATTAAAATAATCAATACATTTATAAAATATTATCTCTCTTCTAAACATATTACTTCAGTGTTACCGATGGAAAGAATAAAACATTATATCTCTTTCTTAAATAGTGGGTTTTAGAGATTTCTCCAAAGTTGTTAAAATCTCACTTTTTCTCCAATATAACATAGTTGTTGGATATGCTCTAAACATCTAATCCAAAACTATAGGGAAGATCAATAATTTGTACGTAACAATCCCACTAAATTGGTTCTAAAAGTCATTCACGCCAATCTAATCCACAAGAACCGATACCAAGTCGATCAAAATTAAAACCCAAATATCAACCCAATCAGATTAAGCATTCTATTGAGTATAAACTTAAGAAGATGAAATCAACTAATTAACATACCTTATTCGACTAACAACCAAATTAGCATAGATTACCCAAGCAACTATTATCCCACCCTGCTAAACGATATGGGAATGAAGGAAAAGGGAGGTGAGTAGGCCCTTTTTACCCTAAATCCTGATTTTGCAAAACCACCTTTTGAGAAATATAGAAAAACTTACAAGCCCTTGAACAAGAATTCGATTAAAGAAATTTGTACCGGTTATTACACTTTTGCTGCTAAGCGGGAAGTGGAGGTTGCTCGTTTGTGGTCACGGCTCCTTTTGGTGATGCTTTGTCAGCGACAAATGGTGGTGATGGTGAGAGTAATGGTGAGGGGTTGCCGATCGATGAAGTTGAAAGTGGGGGAGGCGTGAAACCACTACAAGAAACAGAGACAACAACAACGGACAAATTGGTAGCAAATCCGTAGCTGAAAGTCAATTCCCTATAAAATTCATTGCAAACAAGTCAATCTAATCAGTTGGTCATAAAAATATTTTGCTACGGATTTACCAACGGATACATTACCAGGTAATCAATTAAATTTAAAATCAAATTCTAAACAACTAACTTTCAAATATATCAAATATTATTCATGTAAGGCTAAACAAGAGACACGCGTAGATAGATATATAACATAAGGGTTATCCCTAGAAATAAACAAATTATACCCTATAGAGTTAGCCCCAAAAAACTAACTGTAAACAAATAACCCTAAAGTCTAAAAGGTTATGATCAAGTATACACAAATTAGTTGTATAGAGTTAGCAGAAAATAACATGTTATTATAGTAACATCAATATAAACAAATTAACATGATTATATAAACAGTTAACCCTAAAGAGTTAGTCCCATATATAATCAAGTTAAACTTAACGAAAAATATTCAATTCAACAAGAAATGTTTATGCATGGTTGTACCATTAAGCGGCTTAAAATTTTACACGCCTTACCATAAAGTTAGATGTTTCATGGGAACCAACTAACCAATATGTAGGTTCATCCGTAAACCTTGGGTATACATCTACATTTTAGCAATGTATTATTTTGATTAACTAAAGATAAAACATGCATAAATGACATAAATGAGAAGTGTAAACTACGATGGTAGTGGAGAGCTACAGTAATGTGGCAAACAATTCTCATTTTCCAAAAAAAAATGTCACATTAATAAGTCATACAAGCTAACCAAGAAGAGTAACTAATTTGATAAAGGGAACACCATTCACATACATAAAAATATGACAATCAACAAGTCAAAAGACTAAACCATATCATAAAGGAAGGGAGTTCGATAAGCTAGAGATATTGAATTAAATTCAAGTATTAAATTGAATTTTGTCATCAATTTGGTTAGCAAAAGCAAGTATTTCAAAGGTTGTTAACATAAGCAAGTATGTTATGAAGTTCATTTAGAAAGAGTAAACTAATATATGAAACTTGCATAACGACACAAAGATGTAGATCAAAAGAATAGTAGCGGAAGAAATCAAATTAAAGAAAAAGATAGGCAGGAAGTTGCACAATTGTTACAGACGCTTATTAAGATAGCAATGTACCGATATATTTACAAAATTCATCTGTTGACTATAATAAAAACAATTATTAAAGATTGTCAACTAATAAGAGGAATATTAAGAGTGAAACCAAAAATAACACGAGGACAATGATGGCCTGAACAAAAACAGAAGAAAAGAGAAACAAATAAATAAGATGTCAATTGTGCAATATACATAAGCAACTTCTCATTGAGATTACCATGACTTGTGTGCTTAGAGTATATTACACTAGGATTCTAAAACTAATAATCAATATTGATTTTTAAAATACTACATCTCATCTGTAATATCCAGATAACTCATATGTAGCAGTTGATTTTGATCATTACATATAATGGCAGATTAACATGTCTAATCAACTTGTGTGTTTTAACATAACTAATCTGCCCAAATGCTTCAAGATCAAATATTGTTAGGTCTGATTTTATAGTAATCATTGTATTTATAAGTCTTGGTCAATACTGTGGTTAGAGCTTATCAGTATTGTATCTGACCAAGGGTATTTAAGTCCCTTTGGTCTTGTTGGTTGTAAGAATCCAACACGCACATTAATACAATTCCTATCTTTGCGCTCCAAGTTTCTCTCTCTCTACTTTCTCTCTCTAGAAGTTCTAGTGATTCTTGGACTTACAATTGGTATCAGAGCAAGCTAGATCTTGAGAGAATTGAGAGATTGCATTCTTCTAATCTGAATTGGTGATCGAAATCGAAAATTTGATCGATTTTCTTGAATTTTTCAAGAAAATCTCGTTTTCTTGATTTCTCATCAAATTTGGATGTGTTTGTGATCGTTTTTGTTTGAATTTGATCTCATTAGTTTCGTTTTTGATAATCGATCACGTTTGTTTCAGGTTGTTTTTGAAGAAAAACAGTGTTGGATCATCGATTTTGAGTTTTAAAATTTTCTGGAAAAACGAGTTTGTTTACTGTTCTATCATCGAAATCTCATTTTTATGGTTTTTAATTGAAATTGTTGGTTGATTTGAGTGGAAAAGGTGTTTTCGATCTTATTTGTACAAGGAAAGTTCATCAAATTTGGTGTTGAAATCGAGTTTTTTAGAAGTTTTTGTGTTTTGCGTTCGGTTTATTCAAGATCCACACTTTGCGTTTCATTCAAAACACTTTGCGTTTCATTCATGTTGCTTTGCGTTTCCCTCTACAAACGCAAAGTTTGATTTGCGTTTCTGCCTTCGACCGAAAAATTCTTGGTTCGCGTTTCAAGTTCAACCCGCAAAGTTTACTTTGCGTTTCCCTCTACACCCGCAAAGTTTACTTTGCGTTTCCTTCTTCACCCGCAAAACTCTTGTTTCCTGTCTTAGTTTAAAAATAAAAAAAAAAAAGTCTGGAATTTTTTTTAGTGTGTCATCTGAATTTTTTTTCTTTTTAAACTTTGTGTCATTTCAAGTGTTTTTCAAATTGTCAATTTTTAATTTTTTTTTTCCGAAAATTTCAATTCAATCTGATTTTTGTTTTTTCAGATACATCAGCAATGAATTCTGCAAAATTTGCTTTTCAAGCTCAGTTCTACACGAGTGACCTCATGATGTCATTGGGCACAGAAACTCGTCCACCAGTACTGATCGATGAAAACGAGTTTACACAGTGGCAAGATAGGTTCTTGAACTTTATTGAACGACAAAAGAATGGAAATGATATGATGATCATTTTATCTGAAGGACCATTCTACAAACCCAAATTGGCTTCTGGATTTTACAAGTCTACTAAAGAGTACACTAATGAAGAGTTGACTGCTTATCAAGCTGATCGGGATATTAAAGCAAATCTAATGCTGGTCTTGCCAAACTCCGTATACAACAAGGTTGATTGTTTCAAAACTCATCCTAACCTGATGTGGCAACAGCTTGAGAAGATTATGCTTGGTTCTTCAGTAGCTACTCAACTCAGGCATACTCGATACATGAATAATTTTGAGGAATTCAAAGCCAAGGACGGGGAGTCACTGAAAGCTGTGTTTGACCGTTTTTGTGCCGTCATCAATGATCTTCGGAAGATAAAAGTTGAAAAGTCTGAGCTTGAGACAAATCTGAAGTTCCTCAACATATTGCAACCAGAATGGAATAAATCATGCCACAAATTGAGGAACGATGTCAGAATTTCCACGATGCAGATTCAAGAGTTGTATGAGATTATGCTAACTGATGAGAGCTTGGTGTTAGAGAAAAAGGCCAAGCTAGACAAAAAGAACAAGAAGACAGTTGATCCGGTTGCTCTTCTCACGAAGCAACTGAATGAACAAGCGTTGTCTGATAACGCTTACACCGGATCAACTGATGACAATGGAGAGGCCTTACAGAAAGCTATGATTCTTCTCTCTCAACATTACCAGAAGAAGTTCCAACCGAGATCGGGTTCCAACTCTTCTCGCTTCACTCATGTGCCTAAAGCAAAAGTACCCGAGCCAAAGACTGCTGCTTGCTACAACTGTGGAAAGTCGGGTCACATCTCAAAGGAGTGTAGAGCAAAGAAAGTTAAGGACTCAGCTTATTACCGAAGGAAATTGGAGTTGGCTGAGAAAAGAGAGAATGGAACAGCTTTGCTGGCAGAAGAAGAATTCTGGCTGGATTATTCCGATGATGAAGCATCGAACGTCGAGATCACCCATTTGTGCTTAGTCGGAGAGGACCAGTCAGACTATTCTGACACTGATGAGGATGAGGTATATTCTGAATTTGACTACAACTTTATTACCTCCCAGTTTAAAATCATGATTAATGCTTTATCTGATTTGCGCTCTAAATTTTTATCTGAAAAAGTTTTAAATTCTGAAAAGTCATATTTAATTGAAAAGCCGAAAATTTTTTTGAAGGATGAAAAATCTATTTTAGAAAATACTAAAGACATCTTTCAAAAGAAATTGGATGCTTTGGAAAATTCAAACAAAACTTATCTTGAATCTTTGACTAACATGACCAAATTAAAAGATGAGTTTTCTGATAAAATAATTAAGTTAGAAGAAAAGCTTTATAGAAGAGACCAATCTGAACAAACAATTTATATGAACAAGCCGAGGAGTGAAGAGGCTTTAAAACAAAGGTGGGGACTTGGGTTTGAAAATCCTCATTGTTTAAACAATGCAATTGAAAAATCCCCAACTTTATATAAATACGATTATCTGACTCTTGCTCATTATGCTCCTCAATTTAAAATTGATTGGATGAATGAGAAGCAAGTGTTAGAAATCGAAAATGAGAAAAGGATAAATAAAAAGAAAAATGAAATTCCTTTTGTTTATACGTCCGAAAATGCCAAATATTTTCCGGAAAAATCAAGAAGAGGAAGAAGAGTTTTAAATGATATATCTTCTGTTAAATCTTCAGTGTCTAATGATTTTATTCCTTCTTATGCCCCTGATTCTGATAAGGAAAATATTTCTCCAATCATTTATGATTCAAAGAAATATACTCCTCCGTTAATATTAGAAGGAAAAATCATAGATCTTGAAGATCAGATAGAAGATCAAAATATTTTGAAGAAAATTGAATCTGACATTATTCTTTCTTTTATGACTTCTAGTCTTGAAGAAAATTTATTTTCTCAAAAATCAGATTCTATTTCTAGCCTATCTTCTGATTCTAAGGAAAATAAAAAGGAAGTTTCAAAATTTAAAATCCTTTCTCAAAATAATTCAGACTCCGAGGTGAATTCAAATTTATTAGTTGATCAGATTGGTTGCTTGGATAAATTTATTTCTTCTGATTTAAATATTTCTTTTAAAATTCTTAATAATTCTTTTACGCTCAATGATCAATATTATAAACTCAAGCGTAAAAGAAGACGGTCAAAGAAGTCGAAGAAACGAGATACAGTTTTTACTGGCAATTCTAATTCTTCCGATACTATTATTTCAGATAGGACTGTGAGCCAGTCAAAGAAGCAGATCTGGAGAGCTAGGCGGACATCAACTGATTATATGTTTGATGGAGATCGATGTGTAGACAAATTTTATAATAGTGATTCATTTGCTGTTTGTAATAAAGTTTCAAAATATTCTATACAACAAATGTTTCAAATTTCCAAAAATGTCTCACATTCGTCTTCTGATTCTAGTTCAGATGATCATGCTTTCTCTTCTAATGTCAATTCTGATGGTTGTGATTATTTTTCTGATAATATTCCTCGTGCTTCTAATGTCAATTCTGTCAATTATTGTAACCCCATAAGAACTGCAACTAACAAACACGGGCCCAAATTCAAGTGGGTACCCAAATCTTTATCTTATTCAAAGTTGTAGGCATCACATGTTAAGGGGGAGTAAGAGGGTTGTGGCTTCTAAGTATTTCAGCTTAGAACCCGTGCTTCAACGACATTGACTTCTAAACACATACAATTTAGAACTCGTTCTTCATAGTTAAGCTTCTGACTAATGAGATACTGTGAGTACATCAATTTTATTTCCGCTGCATATATCTCTGATTATGATGTGTTCCAGTTTTTCTCAATGTTTCAAGAATCTGAGTTTGTTTATCTATCTCATGAATTTGTATTACCCAAAATTTTCTTTTAATACGAGACACAAATTATTTTTATAATGTGAAAGATGAAATAGTTGAATTTTATTTTGTTCCAACTAAATATTAATTAAAAGTTTAAATCTTTACAAATTTTATTCTATAAAGTAAAGTTTTACATTTTTTCTTTCCTTTGAATAAAATATGTGTCTAGGATAAATTTTCAAGTTCTTTTGTTTATATTAAAGTTTTTATATGGTCAAATTTCAAGTCTTACAAAAGTTGAAAAGTGAGCAACATGTTTGAAACTTTTATTTCTGCTTTAAAGATATGTGAGTCGGAACTTTTATAATTTACTTTGCTTAGACTACCTAAACGATCAAAATTTTAGATTGGAATGAAAATATGGGCTAAGCATTTAGACGTTGATCTGAGTGATTGAGATGAATATTAAATTCTTAAAATACAGAAATCTCTAAGTTTAAAAGTTTGTACCTGTGACCTTTCTGGTTTGGGTAAGTACGTTCCGTGGGATGCTTGTCATCTGGTCCCCTAAGGTCAATTGATCTGGGAGTGATCGAACAGAAATCCTGCCATAGAACCAGATCGAAAGTCATGTTCTACTGTTATGAATGGGTTTAGGATATGTCGATGTAGCCTTTCTGATATGGGAGAGTAAGTTCCAAGGGGTGCTTGACACCTAGTCCCCTAAGGCCAACTGGTCTGGGAGCGGCTGACCCAAATCCTGCAATAGGGTCAGATAAAAAGTTACGTTTACGGCATGTTCTTTACTTAATAAACTTTTTGATCAAAAGATGCCAAAGTGCACAAGCTTAAAAGATGCCAAAGAGCACACTCATGTTAGGATGCCAATGAGCACAATGCTAAAAGATGCCAATGAGCACACATCTCATGATACTTAGTGATATGTTTGAGTTGCGATAAATCTGTAAATTTATGAATATCTTAATTCTTGATGGCTTAGTGTTAGTACATGCAAAGTTCTCTATAATATTTTTTAGAATTGCATTTTCTTGAAGCTAATCGAAGATTCGCATGTGAGCACACTGAATAGATTGCTGGAAGTTTTGAAACTGAACATATTTTAACTTGATATGCAATTAAACTCGTTCTTTTATCTTACAACATATGTTTGATTTCAAATGATTGATAAATTTGTGATATTTTACTCTGTAAAATTTAATTTGTTTTGTGTTTAAAATTTTATATGTTTAGATGTTTTAAATTTTACATTCAGTATATTTTTCTTTCTACATTAATTTCTGATCACTGTGTTCTCATAAATATATTTTAATGGGTTTATGCATTATTCAAGGGGGAGTGAACAAAGAGTTGTATTTCAAAGATTATATCTGTTTTTGAGGGGGAGTGTCTGATTTTCTTTACATGAATGTTATCTCGAATTGTTTTATCTAATGCATTTGTGTAGGGGGAGTCAAAGAGCTTTCAAAGGTAAAAAGTTTTCTAAGGCAGCTTTGCGCTTCACACATGGCCCGCAAAGCTTGTTTTGCGAATCAAGCATGACACGCAAACTTTGCTTTGTGTATCAAGCATGGCACGCAAACCTTTGTTTTCTCTGTTTCTTTGATTTTGCAGATATTAAGATGTCTCGTCTCCAACATTTGCATGACCAAGTTGATCAAGATCATCAAGATCATGAGGGGGAGAAGTCAAGAAGAAGTTAAAGAGACAAAGATCTTAAATGTTTATCTGCTGATCAAGATTTGCTCAAAGATTCTATTCTCTCAGCTACAACAAAATCTTTTGTTGTTCCTGCTCCGAACACCACAGTTCATTCAAGATCATTCAAAAGAGGTGTATCGTCTTGAGCTTAAGAAGCAAAGAAAATTTTCAATCTGCAAGATGCTGAGAAGAAATTTTTTCTTAAAAGTCAGAAAGCTTCTGAAAGTCGCTTTGTTGGTCCGTGTTGTTATAGAAGATAATTTTTGAAGACCAAAGCGCCAATGATTACTAAGGGGGAGATTGTTAGGTCTGATTTTATAGTAATCATTGTATTTATAAGTCTTGGTCAATACTGTGGTTAGAGCTTATCAGTATTGTATCTGACCAAGGGTATTTAAGTCTCTTTGGTCTTGTTGGTTGTAAGAATCCAACACGCACATTAATACAATTCCTATCTTTGCGCTCCAAGTTTCTCTCTCTCTACTTTCTCTCTCTAGAAGTTCTAGTGATTCTTGGACTTACAAATATATATATATATATATATATAACTAGCAATTTTCATGATTCAATGCATCAAACAGAAACGTATCACGAGTTAATCAGATGCAACCAACGATTAACAATAATCGATAGGAAATTACTATATAGAAGAGTGATCGAGAGGAGGAACCTTGACGTCCTGCTGTCTGCACCTCTGCTTGAGTTTTTTTTTTGGCGCATGAATGCTTGAACCGGTAGGTTTATATACATAGGCGTGATGATGCTTGAATATTGGACATTGTTAAAAAATACGAACAATTTCAAAGCAAACATCAAAAGAAAAGTGCATATTTTAACAAGAAATAACAGATCTCGGAAGTTACCTGGATCGATTAGAGAGGTCAGAGGCATGATAGAGAACGATCTATTAGGTAGAGTGATTGAGAGAGGTTGAAGCAAATTTAGTGGACTTGGGACTGTCGCCGATTGGAATGATGGTGCCGATCGAACGACATCAGACGATTTGAATTGGGGGAATCAGGGAATCGATTGGGAGAATGTTTTTTAACCTAAATTATGGGAAAATAGAGGGAGGGCGGCGGGAGGAAAAGAAAAAGGGGAAGAGGAAGGCGGGTGAATTCTAATAATCATCTAATTTTTGATTTGTTTGATATTTATTTATGGGAATTTAATTAAAATGCCCTAAGTTGAAAAATCAGTACCCAATATGCCCCAAATCTTGTTATTTTTGCCAAAATACCCCCTAGGTCCGCGTTTTTCACTGTTACACGCGGACCTGGTCCGCGTTTTGTCCGCGTTCACTATTACACGCGGACTCGGGTCGCGTTTTGTCCGCGTTCGAGAGTTACACGCGGACTTGGTATGCGTTTGGTCCTATTACACGCGGACTTGGGTCGCGTTTTGGCCGCGTTCGAGAGTTACACGCGGACTTGGTACGCGTTTGGCTTCAATGCATGGGGACGAGTGTTTGGGCCGCGTTTTTCACTGTTACACGCGGGTTGGGGCCGTGTTTTTTGTTAAAAAACGAGGGTTAGGTCCGCGTTTAATAGTGTAAAGCGTATTAGGGTTTGGAAAATTAGGGTTTCAGGCCTATGATTTCATGTGTGGTCAACTGTTTCTGACGTATTTTCTGAATGATTTTACTGTTTTTTTCCACATTTTAGTCTGATTCTCATACAATAAGTGTACCATTGTCATTGAATATGTGGTTCACATTTATTTTCTCCATTCAATTTTTCCTATAAAGATTAGTAAGATTAGATTCAAAATCGTTCATCACATCCACTTGAATTGCTTCATTTTTCATACTACTGAAAAAATGAGTTCATTTGTTCAAAAAACTAGAGTCTTATTATGTTTCGATGGTCAATGGGTGCAAAACAACAATGGGTGGGATTATATTGGTTACACAAAGCGTGGTGTATATATTCCAATAATGGTTTCGTATAAGACGTTTATCGATTACGTCGTGGGAAAGTGTGGAATCGGAGATTCTGCTGCTTGCAAGTTGGTGTTCAGACGTGCAGATGGCTCACTGATGGAGATAACCAACGATGACGAAATCCTTGGTTTTATGCTACTTGCAGCCGATTCAGAAATACCTCCACAACTTTTTGTGTATGTCGCACCATTGATGGGCGATGACGAAGATGATGACGAAGGCGATGACGAAGATGATGACGAAATCCATGTCGGTGGTAGTCAACTGGAGCCTGACTCTCAATTTCAGGCATCCTACGACACCACACTTTATTCTGATCATGCATATCGTCCTAACAAATCTTATCCCGAAGTTGTTCCGGAGACGCAACTAGAAGAAGAAGAAGCAGAAGACCCAAAAAGACGGTTTGTTGGAGTTGCTGATGACGAAACACATGTTTTCACAACTGGTATATCTGGTCTGAACAGATCAGATACCGATAATGACGAGGACGAAGAAACATATACCCCTAGCACTAAATCATTTGGTGCGTTAAATGATTATTTTGATATGCTCCCTTCCCTTCCTAACCCGGAGACCCATATACCAGCCTACCAACCCGCACCTTACAATCGTAGTACAACTATACATGAAGGTCAAATATTTCATACGAAGAAGGAAATGATCGTACAGTTGGGAATGAAGTTCTTGCGAGAGGGTTTCATGTTTAGAGCGAAGAAATCCGACAAACGCACATACAAGGCTGTCTGTGACCAACAAAATTGTGAATGGAGTATGTCCGCGAAGTCCGTGGGCCCTAAAGGAGGGTTGTTTGTCGTTAGAAAGCTGAACGACGTACACACATGTTCGAGGACACAACTAAATGCCAGCCACCGGCAGGCCAACAAAAGGACTTTGGGCCACATACTGAAAGACAAGTTTCTTGACGCTAGCAGGTCATTTCGGTCGAAGGACATCGTCAACGATATAAATCAGCAGTACGGGATCAACATTGGTTACCACCAAGGATGGCGTGCGCGATGCAAGGCACTACTAATGGTGAGAGGCACTCCTGAGGAGCCGTACGAACGACTCCCTGCGTATTTATATAACTTGGAGCTGAAGAATCCGGGTACACGCACCAGAATAAGGACGGATTCAAACGGACATTTCGAATTGTGTTTCGCTGCACTTGGATGTGCGGTAAGTATATTAAATCGTCGTAGCTTTACATATTATGAATTTTAACATTTACAAATAATAACCACGTACGTTTATTGCAGATCCGGATGTTTTTGACAAATCTGCGTCCTGTCCTTGTAATAGACGCTGCCTATTTAAAGGGGCATTACCTGGGTATGATGTTCTTGGCGATTGCCATGGACGGAAATAACAACATTGTGCCCTTGGCTTTCGGAGTAGGCAAGTCCGAGACGGGGGAGGAGTGGGGTTGGTTTATGAACATGTTGCGGGAATGTATCGGAGCCCCGGAAGGGTTGGTGTTTATGTCCGACAGGGCTCCTTCCATAAGCGCGGCAATTTCTGCCGTGTACCCCTCCACCCCTCACGCCCTATGTTGTCGACATTTGGAGATGAACGTGAAAAGCGCGGACAAACGTATCACAACAAACAAGACCACCTACTGGAAGGCGTGCAAAGCATATACTATTAGGGAGTTCGAGACCTACATGAATGCACTACGATATGAAGTACCTCGTGGAGCACAAGTTATGGACGAGGCTGGTAAAGAGAGGTGGTCAAGGGCCCATTTCCCTGCACAACGGTATAACATAATGACCTCTAATAGTGTAGAGTCGGTGAATGCACTGTCCCGTTTTGCACGCAGGTTACCCATTGTCGGCCTTATAGAATACTTCTGAGATTTTCAACAAGAGTGGTACCAACTTCGACGACGAAAGGGAGGTTGATAAACTCTAAAATCTTTAACTTATATGTTTGTTGCATTTTTCGTCTTCCGTATAAATCGTAACACAATTAACACATATTTGTAGATGAAATGCGTAATCATCTCACACCAATGGCGGAGGAGATAATTAGCAGAAGGTTGGGAAAGGCTGCGACATGGAGGGTAAGTCAGATTGGACATGGTAAGTTCAACGTTCGGGATATCCGTTATCACGCGACTGTCAATATGGTCAACGGTGTTTGTGAATGTAACCAATGGCAATATTCTGGTTTACCGTGTGGTCATGCCATCGCTGCTGCAAGGTCAATGAATCGTAGAGATTGCAGCGATCTGGCTATATCTTACTACACGTCCAGTACTTACCGGTCAACATATCATGAGTTGATCTATCCTGTTAGACCCCCTCAATCATGGGTTTTGCCACACGTCCCCCTTCCGCCATGCTATCCACCGTTAATAACCAAGAGACGTGCGGGGAGACCAAGAAAGAACGATCGGCGTCCATCTCGTGGTGAGGATCCGATACAGAGAACGTGTATTAGGTGTGGAGCAGTAGGACATACTCGTGGTGAATGTCCAACTCCTGCCCCTTCAACCGTGCCCAGGAGAGCTTCTACTAGCCAAAGATTTCGCTCTCAAGGGTCATCGAACCTAGAACCACATGGAACTTTAAGGCATGATAGCATTGACCTTAACATTGACTTCCATTGATTGTAACCACCTCTCAAGGGTCATCGAACCTAGAACCACATGGAACTTTAAGGCATGATAGCATTGACCTTAACATTGACTTCCCTTGATTGTAACCACCTCATCTTCTATGCTAAGTGATATTGTTATTATGTTAATTATTGATTTTATCTACCTTATCGTGGTTGTGAAATTATATTATGTGTAAATAAAAGTTGAAACATAAAAGCATCGTTTTATTGAAATTAAAGAAAACAAAATGGTGCATCCGTACAACATTCAAGCATCGATAAAGTAAAAATTAATGCATAAAATAAAACTTAGGTTAAACGTTAAAGTGCATCCATACAACAACCACCCTTTGAGAAACCTACTACGGGTAGATTTCCCGGCACTTCGTAACCCAGCCAGCCTTTACCTTCATATGCTCCTCCATGACGGTGTAGTTTTCTTTTATGTCTACCAGTTCATCTTCTAACTTTCTAATCTCCTTTTGTTTCTCCCTGACATCGCGCTTCATATTCTCCAGGAGCTGCTTCTGCTCCGCAATAGTTGCTTCTTTCTCCTTCTGAAGTTCCATGTTTTGTAGCCACGTCCTGCCTGTATTTCGTATCTCTTCATTTGCCTCATCACAGGACCTTTTCAACCTGGTAGGCAGTACCTGAGACATTGGTAGACCTAGCCCCTGGTTGGATTGATACGTAGGTGGGGGCATTCCTCTATGAGCAGTGTAGTATGCGGCTTGGGCATTGTTAAACTGCTCCCACTCCTGAGGCGTTATCGGTTCATCGTAAGCAGTTAACCCAAACTGCGCCCAATCCTCCGTTGTATCTGGTGCATTCCAGTCAATCCTTGAAGCTCCATCATTTAATTGGTCGATGTCTACGGAGCGTGAAGTGCCAGCCCCATTCGCTGACCTTTTCCCCCTACCGCGTGAACCTCTAGCCATCAAGTAATGAAAATGTAGATAATGTATAGAATGTAGATAATATTTGTAAATGAAAGTGAGGGTAGAAAGGATAGATATGAAGTTGTGAAATACTACTTCACCGGAGCATCTACTTATAGTCCATGCGAAGATCGGTTCATGATAGTTTCAAAGGCATGGTCAAACGATTCCTCTGCAAAGCCTGAAATGATTTGTTTTTTGTGCCATGGTCAAACGATTCCCCTGCAAAGCCTGAAAAGCGGACTAACCCCGCGTTACACCACTAAAACACGGACTAACCCCGCGTTTTGTTACTAAAACGCGGACTAACCCCGCGTTTTACCACTAAAACGCGGACTAACCCCGCGTTACACCACTAAAACGCGGACTAACCCCGCGTTTTGTTACCATATTATGAGATAGGTTTGTGCACATGGTCAAACGATTCTTCTGGAAAGACTGAAATGATTCTTGTGCAAAGCCTGAAATGATTCCTCTGCAAATACTGAAATGATTCTTCTGGAAAGCCTGAAATGATTCCTGTGCAAATACTGAAATGATTCCTCTGCAAATACTGAAACGATTCATTTTTTTAACAATTGTTCCTTGTGGCTATAAATACCCGTGTTATAGTAACTGTCAAATTCACAACACTAAAGAGTTGTCGGTTTGTACTTTTACTTTCTATGGTTTTGTTTCATTAATAAAATCGTCCAATGTATTTTGTGGTTTGATGCGTTTATATTTTTATACTACAAAATTATACCGTCATTGAAGTGTACAGCAAGAAAGTTGAGCTTAACACTTCCAAAATTGTATCACCAGAGCATATAAGAAGTCGTTGGGGATTCCAAAAAAAACAAGTGTCGTGTAGCCATAGTTTGACATTTCAATGACCGACAATGTTACCTACTCACTTCATTTAATGACGTCGTTTCAATGTTTGTTTAGATGAACTTGTACCGGTTGTTTTCGAACCCTACCAGTTTGTCATTAATAATTGGTAAGTTTAAATAATATTTTGTTTTTTATTTATCAAAAGAACTTTTTCATGTACTACCCTTTTCATATCAATTTGTGATCTTGGGAGTTAACGAATTCTATTTTTATATAAAATAAAACATCCGATCCAATATAGTTATCTAAGTAAAAAATGGTTTTAATATTTAAAATGACTTAAAAAAAAGAATCATATTTGCTATTTCAAGAGGCCCATCACAACTCACAAATAACATAAAAAGTATCCACAACCTAATCGTTTATTTGGACAACCAACGAGAAAAGGGTCTCTGCCATGTAATTACGCCATTCCCTTGCCACATGCTCAGTTGCATCTGGTGCAACTGTTGGGTGCAGACCTTCAATAAACTTGGATATGTTCCGACACCCCCACACACCGCAATCCCCAAGGCCCCCTGTCTGTTGAGGTGCATCAGAATCATAGATAACCTCTAATTTCTTGCTGGCCTTGATACGATCCGGCGTGTCGTGTATCTTTTTTAACAACTTCGGCAATTGTTTTTTGAAGATCCCAAGGCGTTCTTCCAAGGGCAAAGTGTACCTTCTTGCTCGTAAACTGTTAAATAAGACCAGCCTCATTTCACGGAGGTACAGAACACCGAGCACCCAATGTTTGTCCACGACGCATATGGGGATGTATACCTGAGATTTTACAATAACACAATAATAGTTAGTAACAAACAAGTTGAACAAAAAATATGTAAATCGATTTCCATACCTCGTCGATGTCCATCCAAGCTGGATGAGTTCTATGGCCCAGTCCATTGCATGTTTCGAACACAGACCTGTATCCTTGGCCCGACCGTGTAAGCCACTTAAAGAAGTTGGAGTCCATGACCGTCCATCTGGCATGTGGAGAGCGGGATTCTTGGATCATTCTAACCCAAGCGTCGATTTGCTATACACAAAACATAGATTGTTAGACCTGTCATTAGAAATGTAGTTGTTTATATGACTATATTTAAATACTAACCAGATCCTCGAAATCCCCACTACCACCTACACCCAACAGTAGCATGAAAAAACCGGCATTCATTTGAAGGCCGCCGTAAAATGGACACATCAGGTGGGGGAGCTGATCACTGATACATAATTCCCTGATTTGTGCCGCCGAAACAAACACCGATTGCCCCGCGTCAGTCATCGTAGTGTCTCCCCCAACCTTTCCCTTGCCCTTTGCCTTCACCCTTGCCTTGGTTTTTTTCTTAGGTACTGCTGTGGTCGAAGGTTGTTGGACATATGGGGAACAAAGGGTTGGCCCCACAACAGCGACCCGTCTCGCCCTCTCATGTGCTGCCTGCTCTGGCTCATGTATGGCCATGTCATCATCCTCGAAGTGGTCATCGATGATATTATCATCCATCGGAGTACTCACCCGCGCCTGGGTGGTGTCAACCCCCGACTCCGACCCCATCGAATAAGGGATGGAAGTTCCCAAAAAATCTTCCACCACCCCGCTTATGACGGACAGCCTCGGCCCCGGCTCCATCATCTGGGGTCTGTAATAGTCCCCCGCTGACATCCCAAACTGGTGACGTAGGTCATTATAAGAATCTTCAAACGTAATAACAAAAAAAGAACAACAATGAGCACTCGTCGTAACTTACATTTTGCTGGAATGATGGGGTCGAGAAAGGGTAGTTTCCTCCGGTTGCCGCCTGTGTGTACCCCGATGACGTGTAGGCTGGCCTCGTACTTGTCATCCCAAACTGGTGACATGGATTATAATGAGCACTCTTAAAAAGAATCTTCAAACGTAATAACAAAAAAAGAACAACAATGAGCACTCGTCATAACTTACATTTTGCTGGAATGATGGGGTCGAAAAAGGGTAGTTTCCTCCTGCTGCCGCCTGTGTGTACCCCGGTGACGTGTAGGATGGTGTCATACTTGTCATCCCAACCTGGTGACATGGATTTTAATGAGCACTTTTAATAATTACTTTCAAACGTAATAACAAAAAAATAACCTACATTTTGCTGGGATGATGTGGCCGCATATGCCGCACCCGTGTACCCATGCATTTGCCCAGGTGACATGTAAGTGGGCGCCATGTTCGTCGACACCTAATACAATCATGGAACGTAATATCAATACACAAACCAATATTAAAGTATTTGGCGTAATATCCCGAAATTAAGTTAAACACTAACGTGAGTGTGGCGAAGGTGTGCGGTGAGGGCCTCGAGATCTCTTATGCGTCTGTCCATATCGAGGGCCTCGAGGTCTCTTACGCGTCTGTCCACGGAGGTCATGTACTCCCACTTATCTTGGTATGGGTCTATATCAGGCATCCTATGATGGGTGGGGCTAGGGGGAGCTTGATAGGTGGGGCTAGGAGGAGCCTGATAGCTAGAGCTAGGGGGAGCTTGATAGCTAGAGCTAGGGGGAGCTTGATAGCTAGAGCTAGGGGGAGCCTGACGTCGCGTGACATCATCGTCATCTTCATCATCATCGTCATCATTGTCATCGGGATCAGGATTTGTACGTCGGGACCTCTTTGTCGGTCGCCTGCCCGCCGAACTTTCAAGAAAGGCAACGCTCCGTCGAAACCAACTCGACTGCTGCTCAGTCTGAGTAGGCCTCAGTTCCGCATATGGCGCATTTCCAACCTAAAAAAATTATAAGACATATAAATCACAAATAGTTTTTTAATTACTACAATTAAAAATATAGTAAGAGGGCGTACGCTCAAAGCTGAGTTGAAGATCCCAATGCATGCAGACTTACTAAGGACAACATCTCGATCTCATTTGGTTCCCCTAATCAACCTGTCGGAGCGTTTGGTGAAATTTTGCCGGCAGGCAGGAAACATCTCCAAGATCCATATCTGGAATTACATAAATTGAACAAGTACGTTAGAATAAATCCAAAATTAGCAAAATTAGTTAATGAATTGATATTTATGTTATTGTACTTATCTAACCTTTAGGGCGTGTGCAAACCCGTTCAACGTCATCTTGTTGTTTTGCTGGTTCTTCTGCTTGCGTCTGGCGATGGCACCGTGGAGTCCTTTGTATGAGTGACTCCAGATGTAGCTACCCCACGAATAGCGGTTAAACCTCTCCAAGTCATCGACAACGATAAGTACAGTAGAGGAAACCGGCAGCCTTGGATCACGACCCATGAACATCAACTCCGCCATCACCACCAAACAAACACCCACAGCATCCTCATCGGATATCGCACCCAGACCAGTTCTCATCGTCTGGAGGACGGTTCTCAGCGTCAAGATACCTGGTGCAAGGCCGGGCCAAACCCTACTAACGAAGGACTCATCTGTCAAGGTAGGAAGGTCGGGTATTTGTCCGAAAAGGAGTCCTGTTACAATACAGAACTCACGACGACCAAAGTGCATGCGAGTCCCACACACGTGGAAATACAATTCCTCCGGCTGTGGTCTCGCAACCTCGACCTCCATCTGTAAAAACATGTGTACTAGAAGGGGGTCCTGTCCAATATTGGTAAGCTCGAGCCATGGCCCGAAAGATGTGCGGCTAAACATTTTGTGTAAACGTTGTGCCCGTTCAGGTGGACACGCTTCAAAAGCATCTCTAATTTCCTTTACCATGGCGATGCGACATTTGAACGAAAGATCGACGTTATCAAAATCGTTCTACATAGTAATGCAAGGATGTTGTCAACGCACCTAACTTATAACTAACGATGTACATTTTGTTGATTTCGTCTATTGGTTATTTTTATAAAAAATAAACCACTGAATCTATTGGATTTCCAGGTACTAGGGAAATCACGTGGATTTCTTAAATCCCTAAAAACCTTAGGGCTATTTACACCCGTTTGACAAAATCCAAATCGATATGTTGCGGTTTTTATTATTTCGGATTTAGGCAACTAAAATTAACGCAATCTCTACAATAATTTTATACAATGAACGCAACCCCCTAAAACAAGCCCAATCTCTACACTTTTTTATACAAAAAAAAACGCAATCTCTAAATTAACGCAATCTCTACAATTATTTTATAAAATGAGCGCAATCCCTAAAACAAACCCAATCTCTACAGTTTTTTTATACAAAAAAAAAACGCAATCTCTAAGATTAACGCAATCTCTACAATTATTTTATGAAATGAGCGCAATCCCTAAAACAAGCCCAATCTCTACAGTTTTTTATACAAAAAAAAAACGCAATCTCTACAATATTTTTATAAAATTAACGCAATCCCTAAAACAAACCCAATCTCTACACTTTTTTATACAAAAAAAATAATAAAACACAATCTCTAAAATTAACGCAATCTCTACAATTATTTTATAAAATGAGCGCAATCCCTAAAACAAGTCCAATCTCTACAGTTTTTTTATACAAAAAAAAACGCAATCTCTATAATTATTTTATGAAATTAGCGCAATCCCTAAAACAAGCCCAATCTCTACAGTTTTTTTATACAAAAAAAAACGCAATCTCTAAGATTAACGCAATCTCTACAATTATTTTATGAAATTAGCGCAATCCCTAAAACAAGCCAATCTCTACAGTTTTTATATATAAAAAAAACGCAATCTCTAAGATTAACGCAATCTCTACAATTATTTTATGAAATTAGCGCAATCCCTAAAACAAGCCCAATCTCTACAGTTTTTTTATACAAAAAAAAACGCAATCTCTACAATTATTTTATAAAATTAGTGCAATCCCTAAAACAAGCCCAATCTCTACTGTTTTTTTATACAAAACAAAAAAAAACGCAATCTCTAAGATTAACGCAATCTCTACAATTATTTTATGAAATTAGCGCAATCCCTAAAACAAGCCCAATCTCTACAGTTTTTTTATACAAAAAAAAAACGCAATCTCTAAGATTAACGCAATCTCTACAATTATTTTATGAAATTAGGGCAATCCCTAAAACAAGCCCAATCTCTACAGTTTTTTTATACAAAACAAAAAAAAAACGCAATCTCTAAGATTAACGCAATCTCTACAATTATTTTATAAAATGAGCGCAATCCTAAAACAATCTCAATCTCTACAGTTTTTTTATACAAAAAAAATAACCAATCTCTACAATTATTTTATGAAATTAGCGCAATCCCTAAAACAAGCCCAAACTCTACAGTTTTTTTATACAAAACAAAAAAAAACGCAATCTCTAAGATTAACGCAATCTCTACAATTATTTTATGAAATTAGCGCAATCCCTAAAACAAGCCCAATCTCTACAGTTTTTTTAGACAAAAAAAAAACGCAATCTCTAAGATTAACGCAATCTCTACAATATTTTTATAAAATTAACGCAATCCCTAAAACAAACCCAATCTACACACTTTTTTATACAAAAAAAATAATAAAACGCAATCTCTAAAATTAACGCAATCTCTACAATTATTTTATAAAATGAGCGCAATCCTAAAACAATCCCAATCTCTACAGTTTTTTTATACAAAAAAAAACGCAATCTCTAAGATTAACGCAATCTCTACAATATTTTTATAAAATTAACGCAATCCTAAAATTAACGCAATCTCTAAAATCAAAGTAATATGTAAAACTAAAATTAACGCAACCTCTAACATATTATCAACATAAACGCAACACTCTAAAATTAACACATAATCACTAAAATAAATATAAAATTAAAACGCGGTTAAAGAAAACTTACCGAAGAAAGTGGTCGACCCATATCCGACTTTTATAAATGCTAACCAACCGAGCCGAGATCCGAGCGTGTGTAATACACGATATATTTGAGAGAGTGAAAGAGATGGGATCCCTTTGAGAGTGATGGTGGTGGGGGACCTCACTTATTTATAGGAGCCATCATATAAAACCCTAACAAATGAAACAGTCCACACCGTTGATCTGTTACTAAAGCCTAAACAATGCTATGGGTCGGCCCCCAAGTACGCGTTCCACAGTAAAAAACGCGGCCCAGATACGCGTTTCACAGTGGATGCCGTTTCTCGGTTAATGGAAGTCAAACGCGGACCAAATACTCGTTTATAGGGTGAAACACGGACCAAACGCGTACCAAGTCCGCGTGTAACTCTCGAACGCGGACAAAACGCGGCCCGAGTCCGCGTGTAATAGTGAACGCAGACAAAACGCGGACCAGGTCCGCGTGTAACAGTGAAAAACGCAGACCTAGGGGGTATTTTGGTAAAAATAACAAGATTTTGGACATATTGGGTACTGATTTTTCAACTTAGGGCATTTTAATTAAATTCCCTTTATTTATTTTTAACTTTGAATTTTGATTTTTTATTATTAAACATATTATATGGAAAAAGCTTGATTTTCTATTAGAACTCTGATTTGTTTTTTAATTTAAAATAAATAATTTTTAGATTTTTTTAATTTAAAATAAATAATTTTTAGATTAGTTTTTGTTATTATTGGACATTAATTCTTTTTTTATATAATATAATATTATCTCGTATTTTTAAAAAGTTTAATATTGAAGTCTACAAATATATTGGGTCAAGATGGTTCTTAATGAAATCTATTGGGTCTTAAGAGACTAAGGCCTAAGGGGCGTTTTGTTTTAATTAAAAAAAACTCTTAATGACTCTTAAAATTTGAATCAGTCAAACTTTTTTTATATTCAGACTGTTTTTTTCTTCAGTTTTCATAATCTCTTAACTTTTAAATATATCTAAAATAAGAAGTGGTGACCTAACTTCTTAAAACCTCTTATCGTCACCATAATTCATATGCTCTCCTCTATCTCGAGACTCCTCTAGACATTACGAAAATAAATAGTCTTATTGATTAAGATTTTAGACTTCAGCACCACCTTTTATTAATCAGAAGTGAATTAAAACTTCAGACTTCAAACCTCTTAAAAAACAAACGTCACCTAAAATGTTTTGTAATGAATTGTGTTGAGTCTTCATTGGATTCAATATACTTATAATGACTCTACATGAGCTATAATGGGCCTTGATTGGTCGTATTGGACTTTAATAGTTGTTAATGAACTGTATTGGGTTTACACAACTTTCATCGGCTATTAACGAATTGTATTGGGTCTTCATTGGCTACAATGGGTGGTAATTAACTGTATTATGCCTTGATGAGTAATTTGAGAATTGACTATATTAGACTTTAATGGGATTCTATTGGCTCTTAATGAATTGTATTCAGCCTTTTATGGGCTTAATTGAATCTTAAAGATCTTGATTAGGTTTGTTGTGGGTCTTGATGGGTCATATTAGACTCGATAACTCTTAATGAATTATAATGGATTTCATGGTCTTCAATGGTTAGTAATGATTGCCTTTTGATGGGTCATATTATACTTAATAGTTGTTAATGAATTGTATTGGCCAATCATTGCTTTCAGTAGCTATTAATGAATTGTACTTGGCCTTTAATGGCTGTCATGGGTGATAATGAATTGTATTAGGCATTGATGGATCGTAATGGACTCACTGACTATTAACAAAGTGTATTAGACCTTAATGGGCTTTGGTTGCTCTTAATGAACTGTATTGGGCATTTTTTGAGCTTAAGTGACTCTTAAAGAACTTGATTAGGTTTGTAACGGGTCTTTGAAATTAGTGACTCACTACCATTTTTATTTTAGTGACTACTATTTTTAGTCACTAATATTTTATTTTAATGACCACTGATTTCAGGGCCGGTCCTGAAACCGGTTTCTGATGCCTATGGCGGAAAGCCAAAAAATGCCCCTAACATATAAAAATGTTACTTATCGTTGGATTTTAACAAATTTTTAGAAACTTTTGCTTGTTTAACAACAAATTTCCAGACAGGATATCACTAGTAGGAGAAAACTGAAGTTTCTTTTGTTTCGTTCCATCTATTTAAATCAGTAGATGGAGAAGATAAGTAGATTACTAAACTACCCATGTGATATGATCAATATAATCATATGATGGAAACCAAAGCTATTTCCTCCTTTCAGAAGGTTACTGGGAGTGCTTTGTGATAAAAAAAGAACAAATGTACCACTAAATAGAGATACCAAAGCAAGGAAACCAGGATTTGTAACAGGTAGGAATTAATGTAATTTTTTCCATACTTTTGCTCAATGCTCTCTTCCATGGTTACAATATTATTCTACCAGAAATCAAAAGACTATTCAAATAAGAAGCATATAGACAAATCTAGAAATCACAATTCTCAGCCATAAAATGAATTTATAGAAACAACTGATTTAAGTTCTAACATCCTAAAATCCTACAAAGATACCAAATTCAAGGATTAACTTTCCATTAACACCATATTAATCAAAAATCCAAACACCATTTCATTATGATGAACAAGATCAAAGTGATCAAATCAGAGGGTTCCAAACATAAAACAATCAAATTCAAACATAGAAAGATTACTTGTTATCAATTAACTTTGGTATTAACCCATCTTCTCTGCCCAATAATCTAAACTAAACCCTAGACTTGGAAAAGTTTAGAGAAGAGTCAATACCTTTAATTTGAGACTTTCAGCCACGATTTCTTCAAGGAACCCTTCTTAAATTTCCTTTTCCAACCGGTTCTTATCCAAAGCCTTTCTACTCTAAACACACACACATGAAATACATGATTCTGGAAAGAAAGGGGGAGATGAGCGATGACTCGTGAAATTGAATGATAAGAAGATGAATGATTGAGTCCAGCGCCAAAAATTGTAAATCGTTGAGTGAGAGAGCGTTCGAGATATTGAGAGCGTACATTTGGGTTTAGGGCAGGCTAGAGAGAAAGCATATGATAAAACAGTTTTTGTTAAAGCCGAAACTGAACCTATATATGCTAAGCATGCGATGGGCTTTTGCTGCCCTAAGGGCCTTTGCTGCCCATGGTCGGTGCCATCACAGCCATGGGCCAGGGCCGGGCCTGACTATTTTTTAATCACTAATCTTTGAATATATCAACATGCATTACTTTACTATTTAATGACAACTATTTGTAGTCACAAACTAGTTCAAATTAGTGACCACTATTTTCAGGTCACTAACTCTTTCAACTCAGTGAAATTAGTGACTCACAACTTACCATCTCCTCATCGTTCATCCTTTGACGTCCTCCCTACTATATCTCCATCGAACCCAAATCTAGAAATCCCCCGGTTTAGTGTGTGTATGTGGAACGAAGAGACGATGGACAATTGTACCTCTTCCTTTACAACATCTCCTCCACCTCCTTTTGCCAGCACACAACATTACCAGTAGGAGGTGAACCACCAAACCCCCTTACTTGAAATCCAACTGAAACCCTCCCTCTTCTGCAACCCCTCCCACTGAGACTACAGGAAAATCCTAACTGCCACTATTCCCGTCTATGTCTAGCAACCCATTCGGTTCATCAAGAGCATCTTCATCTAGAACTTTCATATTATCCATCTCTCAAAAATAAAATAGTTTATAAAAAGAAAAAAAGTTTATTGAAAACCCTCATTCCTAAATATTTGTAGGTCTCTCATGACAACTTATCATATTAGAATTCGAAGAAAAAAAGTTTATAACGGTTTGTTTTTTCACATGATGTACACTTTTACTCATTGATTTTAAAATTGAACAATACTTTTTTTAGTATAAATAATAAAATGACTAATATATCCGTTAGCCAAACTATGGTTAACAAAGTTAGAACAAGGGATCCAATCCATAACAAAAGTGAAATCATAATGACCATATTTGTAATTATTTCGTTTAGGGGATCCAATCCAAAATTTTCAATTATCACATGGACGAAATCTGTAATTTACTTTAAAAGAAATGAAATTTTAATTACCAAATAAAATGGAGGGAACTAAAATTTTAATCCCGCTCCTTATTCCCCCTCTTCCTCCATTCGCCTCTTTCCCCCCTGTTTAGTTGCTGATCTAATTTTTTTACTAGAAACATTGCTCCTGTAATCATGTTAGTTTCTCGAACTGAACATTACCGACAACCTCTCGATGTGTCTCCTCTCTCGTACTCGCTGTCTATGTCCATTTTCAATCTCAAAGTATGCGTGCAATATTTCTTTGAACTACTGATCTATGTAACTCTTGGAAGTGAAAGTCAATGTTTGCTTCTGTAATTTACCAAAATCGTTCAATCCTGAATCCTTTATTCGTTGTTTAAGAATACAATGGGCGGCATTTGGCTATTGAACAAAATTATCATCTACTGTGAAGACTCATTAGCAACAAGGTTCGAATCCTTCTTCTCATAGTTGTTTTTCGTAGACTTCAAATTTAGTTGCTTATATTAAATTTCATCGAATTTTTTGCGTTAATTTTTGTTGATTACACTATTTGTGTTTGATTTTTGTGTAGTACTTCATTGTTTTTTGAAAAGCACCAGGTGTTCGATAAAAATCCTCAATGAGAGATTTTGGTAATGACTATCCCTTCAATTTCTAAAAATGATCAATCAATTAGTTGTTGGGTATTAGTTTGTTGGCTATTGTGTAAATTATTGCATATTTGGATATTTGTAAGGTACAATCAATTTGGTGTTGATTCTAAAGTTGGTTTCTTTTGGATAATCTTGGTTTTTGAAAAAAACCGAGTTGGGTTACTGAGTGTTTTAAATTTCTTGGGGAATATTGAGGTGCGGCCTTGTTAATTTGGTTGTTATTAGTTTGCTAAGAAAGCAAAGATCATGTTGTCCTTGACTTTTATGATCATGTTGTCCCCATCTTCTAATTGGGATTCATATAGAAAATTCAACAATTTTTTTTGATTTGATGTGGGTCATTATGGTTGTTTTACCAAATATGTGACGACACTGAAAATTGAAACTCCTTTTAGTGCTTCCTGCCTTGATTTTGAGTTACTGGAGTAGATTGGGTGTTGATAAATTGTAAAGCTTCCATGTACATTGATAAATTGTGAAGCTTCCATGTACAACACTCATTAATGTTTTACATAGTTTAGATAGATTGGAGTTGTAAAAAGCATGCTTACACATTCCTCCCGATAGGAATATATATATATATATATACATATATATATGTATATATATACATATATGTATAGACGGAGGTTCAAAGGAAAACCTAAAAAAAAAGGGAAAATTGAAGAACACTCTGGTAGCTTTCATCTGGACGGTATGCACTTGTGCATACAGGTAAATTAGGTTTTTATGCACAAGTGCATTATATGCACATGTACATGCTACAAATAATTTACCTGTATGCACAAGTGCATACCGTCCAGATGAAGGCCTACCAGGGTGTTTGTTTTCCCTTTTTTTTGAGGTTTTCCTCAACCTGTGGTTGGGGTTTCTGTATCTGGAATGTTTGTGAAATTTGTATATAAATTAATATTTTATTACTTATTCTATCTCTTTGTAACTGTTATAGGTGAAAGAAGTTTACTGCCTTGTTGATAACATGGCACAACTTGGGAAAGAGGTTAGCATGAGAACCTTTTTTTAATTAAACATACACATAGAAAGTTTTCTTATAATTAATACTCCCTCCGTCCTAAAATAAGTGTCCACATTTCTATTTATGTTTGTCCCAAAATAAGAGTCCACTTTCAAAAAGTAGATAAGTAAATTCTCACATTTACCCTTAATTAATGCACAAATATATAAGAGTTGTGAAGAAAGAGAAACATTAAATAAGGGTAAAGATGTCATTTGGTGACAAAAATGTGTAATAATTATGCATGTCTAAAACTGTGTGTCAAGTCAATTGTGGACACTTATTTTGGGACGGAGGGAGTATTTTTTTATCAAGCTTTATCGTCACTCAACCCCCTTGCTTGTGATTTAGCCTTAGATTTTGGACGACATCTCCTGCTCTGAACATTGTCTTTCAAGCAACATTCTGAATGTTTGGCCCATTTTCATCAATTGAGGTAAGCAACGTTCATGCTGATTTGTTTATTTCCTATATCTATATCTGCAAATATGTATCATCGGAGATATATTAATATGGATCTCTTAAAATGAATTGTATAAGGATACGGGGGATACTGCTTGATATAGTTTTTCATACTTCAAACATGTGCAAGGACTTGTCATCTGTCCAAGTTATCTGCCTCTTCATAACAGATTATTAATAGAAGAAATATCCATTTAAATTAATGCATATAGCTTGGTGGACACAACTCCAATAATGCATCGAGAGGTCTATAATCGAGTTCTTATGCACGCTCCACTCATCTTTTTTCTCATGTGGCAGCTGGGGCATATGGTTAAACTTCAATGCCTTAGTGATATCATAATAATGATGCATTAGAGTAATTGATCCTCTTGTGCAAAACCCAAGCATCATATACCCATCTAAATGGGCATGGTTTTGATTTTCAATACCATTACAGCTCCCTTCTCATGAACAGACGTTTAGGTGATTAATAAGATATGTTAAGGAATGAGATATTCTGTATCAGCAACACTGTTATGCCCTTATTATTGTTTAACATAATAAATTGAGAACCATAGAAATTTTCACATGTAGGAATGCATATGCATGTAAAAAACAAATTCACAACAAATTAAAGAAACTTAAATAGGAATTCGAGAAACATCTTATCCGGAGAAAGTTCAAAACTAGAAAACAGGGTAATATTGGGTTAGTAATTGAGGACTGTAGAAGAAGCAACCTATGAAATTTGAATTTTAAATCACCATATTAAAAGAAGTAGAATGGTGAGAGCAGGATGGTCCTGAAAAAGTAACCTTGGGAAGACGCATCTGACCTTAAATCTTAAGCATTTATAACTTGTACATTGCCTTTCTAACATGTTATTAAGATATTTTTGAATTGCATGCATAAAAAAGCAGTACGTTATGCTTGATGGGTTGGCTTTACGAGTTTTGTTCGAAATGCTTTATGATGTAGTATAGATAACTCAAAAGATAAAGTCCATCAAGAAAGATAGAGCAAATGTGGGAAAAGTTAAATATTTGTGATGTCTTTAATTACAACATATGTCAAGAGATACCAATATTCAATACAGATAAAATGATGTGCTACTTTTGAGTTTTTTTTTCTAAGTAAACCCAGATTCAAGGGTTGTGAGTGTGCTTTCTAAGTCAAACCCATGATGATGTTGGAAATACTGGCAATGAAAACATTGATTTTTGGGTTTTCTAAATGGGTGAGAATAACATCATCTTGTTGAAGTGAAATGGAATTCTGGCTTCTATTGACAACTAACATCTCACCCCTAATTATGTTTACCTCAGAAGAGCCTACAAGATATGGAATCAGCTGTTTGGGAAGGTTAGTACCTCCATTCAATTGTGCAACTGTAACCGGTACCTCATACGCTCTGTTCTATTTTATCCGGTCTCAGCTCGTCCCGTTTGGGTAGAGAGTTTTCATTGTTTCTATGTTTTGTCAGTTGAACAATAAAAGACAGTCAAATGCTATGAATATGTTAATAGGCACTTCAATCTAGAACAAGCAATACTCTTTGATTTTGAATGTCATATAGTTGATTTCAACTTCATAATTGCTATGATTTTCTATGATTTCAGTCAAGATCCGCCTGCCCTCTCAAATGAATCAGTTATCAAAGCATTGGAATCAGCAACCAAAGTATTGAATTTGAGTCACAAGAAAATGATCAGGAGAGCTCATCATGATTCACTGTTTATGGCCGGGTAATTTTTTTTAATGGTTTGGCGAATTGAAAAAGAAACGATTTCATAAAATGATATTTCATTGATTGCATAAAAGAAGCTATGGGCATGACATTCATTCCATGTAAATAGGTCTAATAGTATCTCACTCTCACTCTCTCTCTCTCTCTCTCTATATATATATATATATCTATATCTATATATCTTGTTGACAATTAATTGGTAACTAGTAAAAGCTCAAAAGAAATAGAAATTGGTTACATTACATTTTAATAAAAAAGTTATTATTAATTTGCAATGCAATGCATATTACAACCATAAACCTGAGGAATATGCATCTACTGAAGATATAGCAAATGGGGTGAAGGGAATGGCACTAACCCTCGCCAATTTACAACTTTAATCTACTGAAAACATCATTTTTCTCATTATTATTATTATTATTATGCTTATGCTTACAACTAAAAAATGTATATATTATAATTAATTACTCTTTAACATCTTCTAGTCGCAACTAAACATGTTGCCAATGGAGATTTAATACCATGACTCTCTTTACACAAATTGAAACTCAAAGGGACTATCCAGCACATCAATGGCATAGAGCATATTGTTCTTCCTAACCTTATGGACATTTTTTTTGTCCGCTGCTCTTCTCTCCCACAATGCTTACCCCCTCCCTCTTAGGGGCTTTTTACAAAACGCTTACCGGGACATTTACCTTAGCGGATGAACATGACAAGAGCATAAAATCTTACCCGGTAAGAGCGAGGATAATGATGGAGAGTCTTATCTGGTAAGTGAGAGTGACAACTCTCACCCGGGTAAGTGCTTACCGGATAAATTGTTGTATATGATACCATCGTGATGATTACAATCTTACTTGATAAATTAAATTAGTGTATCGAGTTTTATTGGTAAGCGCTTACCGGGTAAGCATTTGGGTAAACGGCCCCTTAGCTATTGTAGTCCAACAACCTAACCAATAGAACTTTAGACCAATCTGGACCAAAGTTGATCAATAAATTTGAGCACTGGGCATAGACTAATTGATAAAATAGGCGTTGATTCCTCACTTTACATCCATATATCCATATATATATATATATATATATATATATATATCTATACTATATAATGAAAATTCTAAAACGGTTATTGTACAAACTATTGTACAATTACATTTACCACCCTTAATCTTTTATACAATAACATTTACTACCCTTATAATGTTACATTTATCACCCTTACAATTACTTATTTAATTTATTTTGTATCTCTTACTTTTTCATTTTACATTTTACACCGTTATCATATTAACACAAATAATCGTATATGAACAAAAATGCAATAAAAAATACGTTCATTTTTTTACAAATTATACCATTATAATCGTCTCGTCAATACCTTCAAAACGAGCCCAATATTGAATATTTTTTTAATTTAACCATACTATTAAATATCAGAATATATACGAATTATCTATACTACTAAAACGGTTATTGTACAAACTTTTGTACAATTACATTTACCACCCTTACATTGTTACATTTATCACCCTTATAATTACTTATTTAATTTACTTTATATCCCTTATTTTTTTCATTTTACACATATTAACACAAATAATTATATATTAACAAAAATGCAATGAAAAAATACGTTCATTTTTCTACAAATTATATCATTATAAGCGTCTCCTCAATATCTTCAAAACGAGCCAAATATTGAATATTTTTTAATTTAACCGTACTATTAAATATCATGAATATCTACGAAATAATTTGTTTTTCTGTCCATACGTTTTTTTTCCACCGTTAGCACGTTAAAAATACATAATCGTAAAATACGTTTCATTCTTATTATAAATAATATCATTATAATTTTTTTCGTCAATAATTGTAATATAAACTAATTATTGAATATCTTTATGGCTTTAGGTTTCATAAGTTGTGATTTTTAGGTCATGGTTGATTATTGATGAAATGTATATAAGGAAATAGCATTAATTGTTCGTTCTTTACTTACATTCCGCTGCATCGCGCGGGTATATACCTAGTATATATATATATATATATATATATATAAGCGAAAGATCGTGTGAGAAGTTGAGGTTAACGTGAGAAGTGGATCGAACCTTTGATCACTTTTAATCAAATGCCCTCCCATGAATTGTGGCTTAGAAGGAAATTGATCCGGTGCATCTTATCTCGGTGCATCTCATTCTAATGTGCATCTATTTTTCATCCAATGGTAACCACTTCTCACGCTTCTCACGTTAACCTCAACTTTTCAAGGGATTAGGTTGGAGTCTTGTTGACTTCGGTAGAAGTTTAGGGGCTGTAATGTTAGTGTTACTAGAAAATTAAAGATCTAAAGCATGCTTATATATGTTAGTAGCGACGTTAAGAAAAAGGAGTGAAGTTAAACATAGAATGGTTGTGTGTGCATGTGCCAGTAGACAACACCCGAAAAACAAGTGATATGTGTGCATGTGTGTGGTCTGTAGCAGCGACTACCAAGATGTGGCCCGAAGCTGCACCCGCAGCGAATCGACAGCCACTAGGGGCTGTGCATGTGGCCTAGGAGATGCACCTGCAGCAGGATAGTAGCCAAAGACTTGTGTAGTTGACCTGGGGCTACACCTGGTAGATTTTATTCTAGTAAATTCGTACAATGTGCAGGGTAGAGGAGGGCCAAAGAAGCTGTTTTTTCACGAAAGATCTCCAGACTTTTGGATTGAAATGGTATGTTTTTCGTAATTTCATATGCAATTGTATTTCAAATCTGCATAGTTTGTGTTTATATGATAAACTATTGTATGTTTTTTGCAATTATGACATCAAAACAACTTTTTGTTCGACCATGTTTTGTTTTATCATGGATAAAAAAATCAAGATTAGGGGTTTCTCAATAATAAAAGAGTTTGCGTTTCGTATAGATGATATATGATACTATTGATATTTGAAGATGATTTAGCAAACTTGCTAGAGTTGTGAAATTGGATGCTTAGGGCTTGTTGATTAGTGGAAAGAAGTGATACCAAATTTGCTTCTATGAACCTACACGGACAAAGTATACAATCATTTCCATGAATTCTTTTACTTCCTTTCATATTTGCTTTGTTATGCAGAGAGCTGGGAGTTAATGTTTTCATTAATGGATGTCCTCACAAGTTTGTTCTTATCTAACTATGTTCTTCAATCTCTTTTGATTGATTGATCTATTGATATTCCATCACTTATAAAAAAGTACTTGTTGACAAAAGGTCTTTGGTAACCACTTGTTAATATATGTTTGGATCATGCACCAACATAATTGATAGTTTCAGTTTTATATCTGCAGTTTAGGAATCATTTGAATAAAAAGAAACGTGGCTTTGTTGATGACAATGTTGAAATCTATCGGATTGATGATTGTTAGCTTAGTAGAGCGTCAATGTTGAACTTGTTGATCTATTTATAACAGTTGCCTCAAAATAGCTTTATGAATTATGAAACTTAAATGCAGTTAAGTCCTATAATTTACTAATGTGATTATGCTGGCAGGAGGATTGTTGAGCTGAAAGGGTGAGGATTGCACAACTTTGAGATCTTGGAGATGATAAGAGAACATCTGTTATCGGATAGAGAGCAGACTTGCCGATAATTGGGCCACAACCAAAATCAAGCGTGTCGAACTTTGCCAAATCTATACGTCGTCCATACTTTCTGGCTATTTCTTAACTTTTTGGCAAGAAAGTCCTAGCTAGCTTTAAATGTACCTACCTTATATAATTAGTATATGTGTTATCTTTTGATATTGTTATCAAATTTTCAAGGATTTCAATGTTCCTTCAAAGACAAACTTATTTTAAGTCATATGCTTGTATGTTTCTTTTTTTCTTCATGTGAAACTAAATTATATATATATATATATATTTTTTTTTTTTTGTGTTTGGACCAAACGATCTACTTTGGTAGGATTTGAATGTATTTAAAATTGATGATGGTATTCTTGTTAAAATGAATTTCTAGTTTATATTTTAGATGTAAATTTTGTAAAGATGTTGAATAAACAAATGAAATTGTATAAATGTGCATAAATTTAAATAGTGTTACTGGTTTTGTTTCAGACTTTAGTATCACCTCATGTCAATAAGAAATGAAATAAAACTTCAAACTTTAGCATCTCTTGAAAACAAAAAAAGCACCTTAATCTTATGTGTAAGTTATGTGTCTCACATGGTAATTTAGATCGACAAAGTGCGTGTGTCCCACATTCTCCTTGATGTTTTGTTTCTTCCATGATTATTTAATGATACACATAAGGTAACTTTTGTTCTTGATTCGTAAATTTGAACCAGGTACTATACTCAAATTTGAAAGTTCGTTAACTGTCAGGATCAAATTCTTAACAAGAATTAATTCTCAGAAATAATATCAAAGAAGTTTGCGGAATAACACTTTGATATTCAATGAAACAGTAAATCAATACAGAAAATATGAAGAACAAACTGTAAACTTGTATTGAATGCTTTTGAAGTTACAAGATTGCACACTCAACTTCAATATTGATGAACAGGCTCACCAATACGAATTCTACTTCTCTAGAATTAGGATCTATGCCTTGAAGTTGTTTTTTTCAAAAAAAAACTTAATTTGTAAACTATCCTATAACTTCTATACATATACTAAAGAAAAAGATAATTACAATAAATAAACAAATATTCAGTATATCTTCCATGTATATCTCTAAGCTTCCAAGAATATCTTCATTCTTTCCAGCTGTCTTCCTTTCCATACGGATCATATAAGCAGCACTAACTATGCTTAGCAGCATTAACTTCTTCTAGCAGCATTAACTACCAAGCAGTACTAACTACTAACAGTACTAACTAGCTAAGCAGTACTAACTTTGTTTAAGCAACACTAACTTTGACTAGCAGTATTAATTACTAGCAGTAGTAATACTCAGCAGTATTAACCTTGAATTCTTCTAGCAACATTAACTCTGAACCAGCAGCATTAACCATACTTGTTAAATTCTTCAGTTCCCAACATTAACTCAATTGCATCGACTTTAGTAAATTCTCTAATGCTATGTAGATTAACTCAATTTCACGCGACCTTCGTCGCACGTAGACTAGTCCTCTGCGTCCTTTTGGACATGTTGTATCACATGTAATTTCACTATAGAATCACATCTGATTTGGCCCTTCTCGCACTTCTCACAAGTTGACCAACATCTTGTGTGATCCACCTGTATATACCCTACTACATGAAAAGAAAACTTGGAACTACACCCCTAAAAGCTACTCATTAAGGCAATCAAAACTTGCTAAATTTCTAAAAACCGCTACCATATAATGACATATGGCAACATCAACTCCTTAACCGTCACCGTATCATGACAAACGATGATATAAATTTCTCAAAACCATTCCTAAATCATAACACACGGTGACATAACTTTATCAAAACTGTGACTGTAAAATGACTTACGGTGACATTTATCATTCAAAATTGTGAGTGTAGCATTACATACCATGACGTTTATCATTCAATACTGCCACCATAGTATGATAAACGAAGACGTTATCTTTTAAAAGCGCCACTGCAACATGAGATATGGTGACCTTTATTTTTAAAACCTTCACCGTGGCGTAGTATGACAAACAGTGACGTTTATTATTCAAAAATCTTCATTTAGCATGATATATAGTGACATTTATTATTAAAATTATTAAAAAATCACCAAGTATCACATATGGTGATGTAAATTTATCAAAACCGTCACTGCATCATGACCTACGGTGATGTAAATTTATCAAAACCGTCACCACAAAATTACATATGATGACATTTATCAAACAAAACTGTCACCATTACATTACATACAATGACGTTTATCATTAAACATCGTTATCGTAGTATGGCATACAGTGACGCTTCTTTTTCAAAACCGTCACCGTAGTATGACATGCAATAACGTTTATTATAAAAAATTGTTACCTTAGCATGACATATAGTAACATTTATTATTAGAAACATCACCATTGCATGACATACGGTGGCATAAATTTCTCAAAACTGTCACCATAACATGACATACGGTGACGTAACGTTATCAAAACCGTAACTGTAAAATGACATACAGTGATTTTCATCATCCAAAACTGTCACTGTAACATCACATACTGTGACATTTATCATTCAACACTGTTACTGTAGCATGACATACAGTAACATTTAGATTTCAAAACCATCATTATAGCATGACATAGGGTGTTTATTTTTCAAAACTGTCACCATAGGATGACATACGGTGACATTCATTATTCAAAATCACCACCTTAACATAACATACATTGACGTTTATTATTTGAAAACGTCAAAATATGACATAGCGTGACTTTTTTTTAGAAAACCGTCAATGTAGCATAATGTACGATAACCTTTTTTTTTTCTCCAAAACGTCATTGTAGCATGACATTCGGTGACATTTATTTTTCTATACAATCACCATAGCATGACATACGTTGACATAAACTTTTTGAAACCGAAAACATAACTTGACATGCAGTGACATTAATTTTTTATAACCGTCACTATAACATGCTGTACAATGACGTTTATTATTGAAAACCGTTGGTGTTGCATGACGTACACTAACATTTACTTTTTAAAATCGTCGCCATAACATGACATATGGTCACATTTTTTATATAAAATCGTCACTGTAGCATGACGTAAGTTAACGCTTATTATTCGAACCGTCACCATAACATGATATATAATGACGTTTATTATACAAAACCGTCACTGTTGTGACGTATAATTTTTTAAAACCGTCACCATGAATGACATATGGTGACTTTTTCTACAAAACCGTTACTGTAAAATGACATACGGTAACATACTCAAAACCGACACCATACCATCACATATGGTGATGTAAATTATTCAAAACCGTTAATGTAGTTTGAGATATAGTGACGTAAATTCTTTAATACCATTACCAAAACATGACATATGGTGACACAAAATTTTCAAAAACCGTTGCCATACACTATCTTTTGGTAACACAAATTTTTGAAAACCGTTGCCATACGACTTGGTGACTTTTGGAAACGATTTTCAAATAAACGTTGCTATATATACTTTAGTTTCGGTAATGTTTTTTTAAAACCTTTACGACATAAAGCAACGCTTCAAACAAAAGCCGTTACTAAAGGGTCTTATATGGCAACGGTTTTCAAAAACCGTCACAAAATAAAGCAACGTTATTCAAAGCCATCCTAAACCGTTACCTTAGGGGACCTTTTATTAACGTTTTTATCTAAAACGTTGCTTTATGTTTCTAGGTTTTTGATAATAGTAACTTTTTTTTATAAAAACTGTTACTAAAACAATTCTCAAATTTTTTTATGACTTTTTGTAACGGTTTTTATCAAATCGTTACAAACCTATTTTTTCAAAACCGTCACAAAAAATCATTTTTGTACTAGACGTCTGGGTCCTGATCATCATGGTGTACCCTCTTCTGCGCTGCCTCCGCCTGGCAAGTCGCAGGTTCCTTCCTTTTTCGTCTGCAGAGGTGTGTTGTAGCGTGTGTTGTGATCTTTGTCATCACTTCCTCTGCAGCAAGTCCGAGTTTGTTCACCTCGTAGTCGGAATTGAATTTTATCGTGGCCACTATCTTCTTCAGATCCTCTCCCATTTTCTTGCCTTCTTTGGAGATGTTAGAGCCAATGAGATTTAGGGTCCGCAGAAGCATCCTCCCCATAGTCTCTAGTTCTTCTTTTGTTGCTAGGCCGGACACGTCTTTGGCAGAAGTAGATGGTGAAGGAGCAGAGGTTGATGCCTGTTGATGAAAGGGGACCATAACACTACGAGTTAGGTCCTTTATTTCCTCTTTGAGTTTAGTCAGGTCATTTACTCCTGATTGAGTAACCTCGGCTGCAAACTTGCCCATCTCCTCCATGCATATATCTCCAAGACTTTTGATGGCATCAGTTTGAATGTTGATGGATTCACCGCAACACTGAATATTTTGTCTTGTGACAGAGGTCTCTATGAGCTTCTTGATTTTCACCGAGTGTTGCTCAGAGGTCCATTGGAGAGCTTTCAGAGCCTCTGTGTTGGCGTTCAGGGCTTCTGCAAGGATGTTGGAGTTGGTCTAGGATTTTGAAGAGATAGAGCTTTTCAACTCATTAAGTTTGTGGATCACCATGTCAGCAAAGGCTTTAAACTCGCCCTTTGTGACATATTTGTCCGAGGTAACCTCTGGAACAATACATGTTCTAGATTTAGCCAACGAGTGTTTGGCACTTTCAGAGCCTGCTGGTATGTTGAGCTCTGGAGGATTTCCTTCCAATCCTCGATGTTCCTCAAAGGAATCATCTATGGAAGTTCTGTCGATAGGTCTCTTGGGAGAGGGTTTAGAGTCTCTCTCAAGATTCCTATTGATTAAGTCCTGTGGTTGTTCTAGAACCACAAAGCTACCGTAATCTCTCACTGCCAACTCTGAAGCAGTTTGGTGGTCACTCGTGTGTGTGACAGAGGCAACAAATGCATCTGTGTGAGGGAGTGTCGTGTCCTGGGGCAAATGGACACTTATGACAACACCTTCACCCTTTTGAGGGGTGGGGTGGATGTGGTTTGTGACAACTGTCAAATTTTGATTAATGAGGTCAGCACCCTCAGAATAATTTTATAAGTCTTGTCACTTTTTAAATTTTATTAAAAGCCTTTAAGATAAAAAGTTTCCCTGAAAAATTTAGAAGTTGCGTTAAAGACCCGGAACAGTTCCGCATCTGACTGTCACTGTCCAGAAATGCCAAATAAGTGAATAAAAGTCCAAAATTCTTAAATTATGAAAATCAGAATTTTAATTTCTCTTACATTGCAAAATTTTCAAAATTGTCATTTATTTAGCAAAAATTGAGAATCGGGTATTTCGGTTCTCAAATATATCTGATATTTATAGAATAGACTAGCAATTTAATTAATAATACTAAATTAAATATTTTTTTTTGGTGGGTGAGTCACTTAGGACACTTGTCCTAATCCTACTAAATGTAATCATTTTAGAAATTAAAAGCCAAATTTAAAAACAAGAATCATCCTCATTTCTCATTTTTAACTCTTCACCTCCTCTCTCTCCTCTCTCTCTCTTTTTTCGGCCGAAAGCCACCACCACCACCACCATTTCCATTTTTCTTTCTTCATTTTCTCCTTCCATTGCTAAGATTCAAGAATCCAACCAATAATCTATCACCATTTTGAAGTTGGAATCCAAGTCTTCATCTTTTTGTTAAAGGTAATCATTTAACCCTCCATTTTCCTTCAAGTTCATAATCAAAAAGCTTCTATTTTCATATCTTTTATGTAAATGATGTACAATCCAAGTTTTAGAAGTGAAATGGGATGCATTAGTACCTATACATTTGCTAATGAACCATTTAATGATCTTCCAATGAAACTAGGGTTTCCATGTGTGTTACTTTGAGTTTTTGTCAAAGAGATGATGATTTTAAGAAATGTGGTTCTTGGTCCTCAAAGTTTTATTAAGGTTGGATTGAAATTTATGCATTTATATCAATTTTGTGTATAAATAAACTCTTAGGATGAGATTGTTCAATCTCATATGATTAAGAGTTCTATATAATGTTAAATCACTAATATAGTGTTTATGTTATCTTGCATGTGGGTGAAAACTTGTTAATAAGATGGTTTACCTTTGATATTTATATAATATGAGTTTTTGACTCTTGATACATTGAGTGTTAGCATAAAAATGTTCTTATGAAGGAAGTTTCTAAGTTCTACATGATTAAGAACATTGTATCAATATTAATGTCTTATCTTCTTTATTTGTGTTCATGCATGCATTTGGATGAGCATTTAGATTGCCATGAATCCATGATGCATGTGTTAGTTTTCATGTGTTGAAAGGTGAAGACATGGTTTTAACCAAAAACCATGTCTAATGATCATTATTTGTGAGTTAAATTAGCATTCACATCTTTCTAGAATCTGTCCAGAAAATGGACCACAAACCACATGTCCAAATTTGGGGTTTTTGCTTCTAAACTTCAGTTTAGAGTGTTAGCTTTCTAAAAAGTCCAAAAACATAGAATTTGGAGATGATTTGAGCACTTAAATGGATTTTATAAGAAAATGGTGCAATCTGTCCAGTGAAGACAGATTCATACACCTATTTTGTAGAGGCCATAACTCCCTCACTACTCATCCAAATTAAGTGAATCTTTTTCCAAATGTTAGGATTTTGAGTTAGGTTTGCATCCATATATGGATCACTAGCAAATTCCAAGAATTGATACCTCAAAAACCTGTTATAAGTGAGGTATGTCACTGATCCGAAAATCAGTGACACTTTATTTTACAAAAATGATTTGATGTACCAAAAGTTATTCAAAAATTATGAAAAAGTGCAGATTTGATCTAAACACATCATAGTTCCAACCCAAAAATTTTGATTAAATAATTCTCTTGAGAAGTTAAGTTTCCGTGTTGAAATTACCGGATAACTTTCTGGACAGCATGTGCTGAATCCAGAAAAGTTGTGTTATCAAGCTTAAGTAATGTCTTATAATTGGAACTTTGTCTAGACAAAATAATTATGGATAAGAAACTTATTGGATGGCATTTTATGGGACAATTGGACATATTGGTTGGACATCGGAATAGGGTATTAATGTGTTTCTTATGGCAACTCTTATATAGGGAAAGTTAAGGCGTGACAAAACTCATTAAGTTTAAAGTAAAGCTTCACTCGTTGCTTGCATCAAGGTGAGTATTCACAGCCCCATTTTTATCGTTTTAATTGATTTTGGGGTGAAAAGCATGTTTAAATTGCGTATTTAATTATTCATGAGAATTGTTTGAAAGAATTGCGAATTGGCAATTTATAAGGCTTTGTTAAAAGCATTTGCAAAATTAAGCTTATGATGAGTATGCAATTGATGTGTTGAGTTTTTAATGTTAAGACCCCGTGACACTACTATTAACTCGAAGAAAATCGGGCCTATAGTATTAGTGGGTAGCGCTATTTGGTGTGACAAGCCCACTTTAATGCTGACGAGCAGGGGTGCACTATACTAGAGAAGATGGCTAAACATGTGGCATGAACCACCGCTGAGTTAGTCCATCGGGGGCGTTGTAATTGGTCTGGGACGGCTTAGTAGTGGCTCAACGTAATAATACGTCTTTGCTTACACTCATCATAAAGAAATTTAAGTTGTGGTACTCATGAATCAAAGAATTGAAGTTGGTTTTTACGTACGCTCTACGAATGACAACTTGCATATAAAAATGATTTGTGCATATTCAAAACCTGTGAACTCACCAACTCTTTGTAGTTGACCTTGGTTTTTATTCATGCTTTTCAGGAATCTAGAAGGTAATTCCATGATGCCTTATCAGCGTACTCGTATTTTCAAGCACAAGACTATTTTCGCTTCAAGCGTATCTTATGTTTAAAAGACTTGGAATTTGTAAACGATAACGATATTATGTTCTCTAAAATGTAATGTATTTTGGTTGTTAAGTAAATGTTGGTATGTTTATAATCTTGTGCTGTGGCATCGGAGCTGTTACGCCTCGTGTTTCCGCTTTAGCGGGGTGTGACAGATTTGGTATCAGAGCCATAGGTTATAGGGAATACCGGTTTTATTTTAAAAACCACACACTATAACCTTTTTACAAATAAAGTTTTCAAAATTAAGGTACGCTGTAGTATAACTAAAATGTGTTTCACATTATCATATTTTAACTTAAACAAAGCTTGATCACCTTTGTTTAATTTAAGTGTGTATAAAGGGGACATGAATTGGCTATACTAGGAATTACTAAAAATAGAAACTTTTTGATACAAAAATGAGAAGCATGATTGTTATGTGAGTTTGCATGGTACTTTTGGGTATTAATAAAAATTATAGCATGATTGACAATTAAACTTTATTAATTATCGCAGTCATCATGTCTCGATCACCCTCACACCAAGATCAGTCACTTGACGATTATGACCCATCCGAGCACGAATACACTGATTCTGAGCGATCACCGGAGAGATCGATCACCCCCACCTTGGAACCGACTTCACCCGTTCCACGTAGGGACGAGGCGGGGCCTTCTCGACTTCGGAGTCGGAGGGTATCGCCACCGCCATGCGCCGATATACCAATGTCCCAACCAACTGGCATGACGACACTAGAAAACTATTGGGTTTCAGGGATGGCTCGAGAAGTAGAGAGGGTTAGGTTGGAAGTAGACCATCATGGGCATTCCCTCGATGCACTCATGATGATAATGAATTCAAGTGACCAGATCCTAAATGGACTGATATCAATGGTGAGTGCGGACGATCAAGCTATGAGTGCAATTATGAGAGAATTAGTGGAAACTAGGGCGATGGTAGCCTGGTTGCACTCTTGCTTATCAGTAGTGATGGGACTCTTAGTGGTTGTGATAGCGTGGTTGATGGTGTCATTTTTCGGACATTAGTAGCGTGGTTTGCTTATGGATATTTGGGCAACTAATTTTCTTTTGATATGTAACTCGTCGTATTGGTACATTATTAAATAGCTTGACTATTATTTTTGGGCGAATGATTAAATGTATGGCATAGTTTTGTAATGATCATGATTATGTTATGTTATATTGTTTATGTATGTTTAAGAATTTTGAATTTCAATTCCATAAGGTTGATTTTTGATATATTAGATGTATGATCAATCAAATACAATTTATATTGTATTAAGATTAAGGGATAGGAATAAGGGAAATAAGAATTTGGAATTAATTATTGACGTAGCGTTAAAATAAATTGTGCAATAGAATTATGCCGCCAAGAAGAGAACATCCTGAGATTGCACGACTCGTATCCGAGCAAATCTTAGCCTCACTTCCTAACATAGTCAGTCAGATAGCAGCAGGTTTAAATGCTAACCAACCTAATCAACCAGGAGTCAGTGCAAATATAGAAAAAGAATGTACCTATAAGACTTTTAGGTCTTGTAATCCAAAGGAATTTCACGGTACTGAAGGAGCGGTTGGATTATTATCTTGGATTGAAGGAATGGAATCCGTCCTTCACATAAGCAAATGTTCGGAAGCAAATAAAGTAGAATTCGCAGCTTGCCTACTACAAGGGAGAGCACTGACGTGGTGGAACACTCAAGTGCAGTCTAGAGGAAGAGAAGCAGCTAACAAACTCACTTGGGAGGAGTTTAAGGAAATGTTTAGGGAAGAATATTGTTCTAGAAGCTTTGTGTCATTAAGTTTTAGATCTAAAATTAATCAAATGCCCCAAAAGCTAAAAGAAACTTATGTCATTGAGTTCGCTGACGGACAAGAGGTTAAGGTTGATGATGTATTTTCGAGGTGTACCCTGAGTCTAGCTGAAAAGGGAATTTAAGATAGATCTAATTCCAATAAAGTTAGGAAGTTTTGATGTAGTTGTGGGCATGGACTGGTTGTCTAATAACCAAGCGGAATTATGTTGCTCCGAAAAGACTCTTCGAATTCCGTTACCTCAAGGAGAAGTACTTATAGTACCCGGAGAAAAATCCAAAGGGAAATTAAGAATAGTATCCTGCATGAAGATGCAGAAGTATTTAAGGAAGGAATGTGTTGCGTATTTAGCTCATGTAGTCAATAAAGAGATCAAGGAGAAGTGTTTACAAGATATTCCTGTGGTTCGCGACTTTCCTGAAGTATTTCCTGAAGATCTACCTGGGTTACCTCCACCGAGACAGGTCGAATTCCGTATTGATTTGATTCCGGGAGCTGCACCAGTGGCCAAGTCACCATACCGTTTGGCGCCACCCGAGATGCAAGAACTGTCTGAACAACTCCAAGAACTGCTTGACAAAGGATTCATCAGACCCAGTTCTTCGCCATGGGGAGCTCCAGTTCTTTTTGTTAAGAAGAAAGATGGAACATTCCGAATGTGTATCGATTACAGAGAGCTCAATAAGTTAACCCTCAAGAATCGATACCCACTCCCTCGAATTGATGATCTGTTTGATCAACTGCAAGGCGCAACGTACTTCTCAAAGATTGACTTACGATCTGGATATCATCAAATGAGAGTTCGCGAAGAGGATATTGATAAGACGACATTTAGAACTCGTTATGGACATTATGAGTTTCTAGTTATGCCCTTTGGATTAACGAACGCACCGGCAGTTTTCATGGACTTGATGAATAGAGTCTGTCGGCCGTATTTAGATAAGTTCGTGATTGTTTTCATAGACGACATTCTGATTTATTCGCGAAGTAAGGAAGACCATAAGAAACATTTGGAGTTAATCTTAGAAATTCTCAAAGATCAGAAGTTGTATGCTAAGTTATCCAAATGTGAATTTTGGCTTCGAGAGGTACACTTTCTGGGTCATGTGGTTAATGAAAAGGGAATTCATGTGGACCCGGCAAAAGTTGAAGCCATCAAGAAATGGGAAACCCCAAAGACACCAACAGAAATTCGTCAATTTCTTGGTCTGGCGGGCTACTACCGAAGGTTCATAGCGAATTTTTCAAAAATCGCTCAACCTCTGACAGCACTGACACAGAAGGATAAGAAATTTGTCTGGGAAGAAAAACAGGAGGAAGCATTTCAAACACTCAAGCACAAGTTATGTGACGCACCAATTCTTGCGTTACCGGAAGGTACGGATGACTTTGTGGTGTATTGCGATGCATCACATCAAGGCTTAGGGTGTGTATTAATGCAGAGGAATAAGGTTATAGCCTATGCGTCAAGACAACTCAAGGTTCATGAAAAGAACTACACCACTCATGACTTGGAATTGGGAGCAGTAGTATTCGCGTTAAAAATTTGGAGGCATTACCTTTATGGCACCAAATGTACAATCTATACTGATCACAAAAGTCTCCAACATATTTTTGATCAGAAAATGTTGAACATGAGACAACGAAGATGGGTTGAGCTACTTAATGATTATGAATGCGAAATAAAGTATCATCCTGGTAAAGCTAATGTGGTAGCTGATGCATTAAGCAGGAAAGAAAGAGTAAAACCAATAAGGACACGTGCTTTGGGAATGTTGGTCCAATCAAGCATTAAGACGCAAGTTCGTGAAGCTCAAGAAAAAGCATTGAAGACAGAAAATCTTTCTTGTGAAGCTTTGCATAACCTGGAAAAAGAGTTTGAATCACGATCAGATGGAGTTCGTTATTTCAAGAATAAAGTTTGGATACCAAAGGTTGATGATCTGCGAACAATTATTTTGGAAGAAGCTCACAAATCAAAGTACTCGGTCCACCCAGGAGCCGATAAAATGTACAAAGGATTGAAGGAATGTTATTGGTGGCCGGGAATGAAGAAGGACATTGCTGAATTTGTGAGTAAATGTTTGACTTGTGCAAAAGTCAAAGCAGAGCATCAAAAGCCTTCTGGACTTCTTCAACAACCTGAGATACCACAATGGAAATGGGATCAGGTATCTATGGATTTTATCACCAAACTACCCAGGACTGGGAAAGGGAACGACGCAATTTGGGTCATTGTGGATCGACTTACGAAATCTGCGCATTTTCTCCCTATCAGAGAGGACTTCAAAATAGAAAGGTTGGCGCAGTTGTACATAGACGAAGTTGTCTCTCGGCATGGAGTACCTCTATCTATCATTTCTGATAGAGATAGTCGTTTCACATCCCGATTTTGGCAAGCATTTCAGAAAGCGCTGGGTACCAGGTTGGATCTGAGTACTGCATATCATCCACAGACAGACGGACAAACGGAAAGGACCATTCAAACCTTGGAAGATATGCTACGCGCATGTGCTATAGATTTTGGAGGAAGCTGGGATAAGCATCTCCCGTTAGTTGAATTTTCTTACAATAACAGCTATCACACCAGCATTCAATGTGCGCCATACGAAGCTCTCTATGGACGCAAGTGTAGATCTCCACTTAGTTGGATAGAAATTGGTGATAGCCAAATGATCGGGCCTGACATTATTCAAGAAACCACCGATAAATTATCAATCATCAAGGAAAGACTCAAAGCCGCAAGAGATCGTCAAAAGAGTTATGCGGATAACCGCAGAAAGCCTTTAGAATTCCAAAAAGGTGACAAAGTTCTTTTGAAAGTATCACCATGGAAGGGATTAATCAGATTTGGGAAAAGAGGTAAGTTAGGTCCGAGATATATTGGTCCATTTGAGATTCTAGATAGAATTGGACCAGTAGCCTATAAGCTGAGTCTACCTCAAGAGTTAAGTGCTATTCACGACACTTTTCATGTGTCAAATTTAAAGAAATGTCTGGTAGACAAAGCAATGCTTGTGTCTCCAGATGAAGTAAAAGTTGATGGGCGCCTTTGCTTTAGAGAGGAACCTATCGAAATTCTTGAGCGCGAAATTAAACGTCTTAGGCGCAGCAAAATCCCAATCATTAAGGTTCGTTGGAATTCACGTCATGGACCTGAATATACTTGGGAAAGAGAAGACTTAATGAAGCGCAAGTATCCTAAGTTGTTTGATGATAAGCTGTCCAGAAATATCAGTCATAAATTTCGGGACGAAATTCCTTGAAGGAGGGGAGACTGTGACAACTGTCAAATTTTGATTAATGAGGTCAGCACCCTCAGAATAATTTTATAAGTCTTGTCACTTTTTAAATTTTATTAAAAGCCTTTAAGATAAAAAGTTTCCCTGAAAAATTTAGAAGTTGCGTTAAAGACCCGGAACAGTTCCGCATCTGACTGTCACTGTCCAGAAATGCCAAATAAGTGAATAAAAGTCCAAAATTCTTAAATTATGAAAATCAGAATTTTAATTTCTCTTACATTGCAAAATTTTCAAAATTGTCATTTATTTAGCAAAAATTGAGAATCGGGTATTTCGGTTCTCAAATATATCTGATATTTATAGAATAGACTAGCAATTTAATTAATAATACTAAATTAAATATTTTTTTTTGGTGGGTGAGTCACTTAGGACACTTGTCCTAATCCTACTAAATGTAATCATTTTAGAAATTAAAAGCCAAATTTAAAAACAAGAATCATCCTCATTTCTCATTTTTAACTCTTCACCTCCTCTCTCTCCTCTCTCTCTCTTTTTTCGGCCGAAAGCCACCACCACCACCACCATTTCCATTTTTCTTTCTTCATTTTCTCCTTCCATTGCTAAGATTCAAGAATCCAACCAATAATCTATCACCATTTTGAAGTTGGAATCCAAGTCTTCATCTTTTTGTTAAAGGTAATCATTTAACCCTCCATTTTCCTTCAAGTTCATAATCAAAAAGCTTCTATTTTCATATCTTTTATGTAAATGATGTACAATCCAAGTTTTAGAAGTGAAATGGGATGCATTAGTACCTATACATTTGCTAATGAACCATTTAATGATCTTCCAATGAAACTAGGGTTTCCATGTGTGTTACTTTGAGTTTTTGTCAAAGAGATGATGATTTTAAGAAATGTGGTTCTTGGTCCTCAAAGTTTTATTAAGGTTGGATTGAAATTTATGCATTTATATCAATTTTGTGTATAAATAAACTCTTAGGATGAGATTGTTCAATCTCATATGATTAAGAGTTCTATATAATGTTAAATCACTAATATAGTGTTTATGTTATCTTGCATGTGGGTGAAAACTTGTTAATAAGATGGTTTACCTTTGATATTTATATAATATGAGTTTTTGACTCTTGATACATTGAGTGTTAGCATAAAAATGTTCTTATGAAGGAAGTTTCTAAGTTCTACATGATTAAGAACATTGTATCAATATTAATGTCTTATCTTCTTTATTTGTGTTCATGCATGCATTTGGATGAGCATTTAGATTGCCATGAATCCATGATGCATGTGTTAGTTTTCATGTGTTGAAAGGTGAAGACATGGTTTTAACCAAAAACCATGTCTAATGATCATTATTTGTGAGTTAAATTAGCATTCACATCTTTCTAGAATCTGTCCAGAAAATGGACCACAAACCACATGTCCAAATTTGGGGTTTTTGCTTCTAAACTTCAGTTTAGAGTGTTAGCTTTCTAAAAAGTCCAAAAACATAGAATTTGGAGATGATTTGAGCACTTAAATGGATTTTATAAGAAAATGGTGCAATCTGTCCAGTGAAGACAGATTCATACACCTATTTTGTAGAGGCCATAACTCCCTCACTACTCATCCAAATTAAGTGAATCTTTTTCCAAATGTTAGGATTTTGAGTTAGGTTTGCATCCATATATGGATCACTAGCAAATTCCAAGAATTGATACCTCAAAAACCTGTTATAAGTGAGGTATGTCACTGATCCGAAAATCAGTGACACTTTATTTTACAAAAATGATTTGATGTACCAAAAGTTATTCAAAAATTATGAAAAAGTGCAGATTTGATCTAAACACATCATAGTTCCAACCCAAAAATTTTGATTAAATAATTCTCTTGAGAAGTTAAGTTTCCGTGTTGAAATTACCGGATAACTTTCTGGACAGCATGTGCTGAATCCAGAAAAGTTGTGTTATCAAGCTTAAGTAATGTCTTATAATTGGAACTTTGTCTAGACAAAATAATTATGGATAAGAAACTTATTGGATGGCATTTTATGGGACAATTGGACATATTGGTTGGACATCGGAATAGGGTATTAATGTGTTTCTTATGGCAACTCTTATATAGGGAAAGTTAAGGCGTGACAAAACTCATTAAGTTTAAAGTAAAGCTTCACTCGTTGCTTGCATCAAGGTGAGTATTCACAGCCCCATTTTTATCGTTTTAATTGATTTTGGGGTGAAAAGCATGTTTAAATTGCGTATTTAATTATTCATGAGAATTGTTTGAAAGAATTGCGAATTGGCAATTTATAAGGCTTTGTTAAAAGCATTTGCAAAATTAAGCTTATGATGAGTATGCAATTGATGTGTTGAGTTTTTAATGTTAAGACCCCGTGACACTACTATTAACTCGAAGAAAATCGGGCCTATAGTATTAGTGGGTAGCGCTATTTGGTGTGACAAGCCCACTTTAATGCTGACGAGCAGGGGTGCACTATACTAGAGAAGATGGCTAAACATGTGGCATGAACCACCGCTGAGTTAGTCCATCGGGGGCGTTGTAATTGGTCTGGGACGGCTTAGTAGTGGCTCAACGTAATAATACGTCTTTGCTTACACTCATCATAAAGAAATTTAAGTTGTGGTACTCATGAATCAAAGAATTGAAGTTGGTTTTTACGTACGCTCTACGAATGACAACTTGCATATAAAAATGATTTGTGCATATTCAAAACCTGTGAACTCACCAACTCTTTGTAGTTGACCTTGGTTTTTATTCATGCTTTTCAGGAATCTAGAAGGTAATTCCATGATGCCTTATCAGCGTACTCGTATTTTCAAGCACAAGACTATTTTCGCTTCAAGCGTATCTTATGTTTAAAAGACTTGGAATTTGTAAACGATAACGATATTATGTTCTCTAAAATGTAATGTATTTTGGTTGTTAAGTAAATGTTGGTATGTTTATAATCTTGTGCTGTGGCATCGGAGCTGTTACGCCTCGTGTTTCCGCTTTAGCGGGGTGTGACATGGTTTCCCCAGATTTTGGTAGTACAGAAGATGAAGGAATATTCTCTGTCCGGTCGGTTTGGGTTAGGTTCAGACCGTGCCGTCCTTCTTCAATACCTTTCTGCATTAGAACTGCAGAGGTAGTGGTGTGGGTTGCACTGGGAGTTGGCTTGGGTTGTGTGCCTAAGGCATGTTTTTCTTTCTTCTCCTCCTCCGAGTTTTTCTTTCCCTCATCACTAGATCTGGAGAGTCCAGTGACATCCTCCATTTCGACTTCCACAGTTTCTCCTAGGCCCACAGAGTATAGTGTCTGCATGTGACCCATAATTACTAGCATATACTCACACAATCAGATTAAGAACACAATATTATTGATCAAATCATATGTATTACAATTAATCACAAATCTCACTTTGTGTCACAAGTCTTATGTATGTGTTCTCAGTGTACGGATACGAGTTCTTACCAATCTGTATGTCTAATGTGCATGCTTACCAATCTAACAAAGAAACAAACCTATTTATACAAAGTCAACTCATGTTGACTTTACAACTATACACTCAAACTATACAACAATTACAATACAGACCCTCACTTTTAATCTTGAATACAATATTAGTCTAACACTACACCTCCTTGGCTATCTTTGCGGCCACACGAAGAGGACTGCGGGGCTTATCCTCAGAGCTCTCTACTACAAGAGCCCTTATTTTTCTCCTCTGTAGAGGTTTTTGAGCCTCCTCTGCAGGGTCTCCCATTGCCATGACAGTAACATGCTCAGAGGTTGCGGCCTTGGTTAGCTTTCTAGCCTTCCTTTTCTTGGGCTTTGCAGCCTCTGAGGGTGATTTTGGAGCCTCTTCCTATTCTACTATCTTCTTGGGTTTTCTTTTCTTTTTCTCCTTAGTTTTCTCTCCCCCAACCTCATTCTCGGGAACTACAACTTCGGTTTTTACTTGGGTTTCTTCTTCTGCACCTACTTCTGTGCCCTCATCTACTTCTGTCCTAAGGTATATGGCAATCTCTTGCACTTGGAATCCTACACATGGGGGGGGGGGGTTGCAGGACTCGGTGCAGGAGTCCTGTGCCTATGAATATAAGTCCTAGCCCCTTCTTCACTACCCAGGTATGCTAGGATGCGGGCTGGCAGAGGTTTTGCCGCAGGGTAGCCACTCTTCAGAATTGTTGGCTTGTGCGACTTCATGTCGTAGACCTTGATCATCTTACCTTCTGCAGGTAATTTCCCTTTACCCACAAGATCATCCCCTAGAAGGATAGCCAAGAATCTGTTGAACACCAGATTCTTTGGCTCTATGCCTCTGGCTTAATCTACCTGTTTGGCAATCACAGCGTTTCTGATCTCCCTGAAGATGAGTCCAGTATAGTCCAAGGGCAAATCATAGTACATACCATACATAATTGCAAGTATGGTATGACTAGATTGATCTGGGCTCCCAACCTTGCAAGTTAGGCAGCGATTTAGGATCGAGAAGAGAACGTTCCACAGAGGTGGAAGGTTCTGTTGTTTGAATTCAGTCCTTTTGGAGATTGGTGCTGCGTATCCAATGAACTTGAGGAATTCCACAACTTGAGAATTTTACTAGATTGAGTTGGGTCCTAGTTGGGAGTCCAAAGGCTTCAGAGACTCTTCTTCTGTTTATGCCAAGGTCAAGTATTTTAAGTTGAGGGGTGAGTGGGATAGCCCATCACACAGTATCCATATCTGTCCAGTTTTTCATGCCTAGCACTCAACCAGAATTGTTGAATGTAGGTTTCTAGGATGTCAGTTCGTTTTAGGGTTAGGGCTTTGGTCAGAATGTGGTTTTTCAGGATCTGGAATAGAGGGGCAGTTTCTTCAGGATATCCTTTGGGTTCCAAAATAGCATAGTGATTGTTAGGTTTGAGGTTAAGCTGTCTGGAATGGTAGTCATGATGGGTGAAGGAGAGCGTCCTGCTTGTCAATGGACGTTCTTGTTCAACATATACAGAGTTGGCCTTTTTGGCCTCAGAATGCATCGATTTCTTTGATGAAGAAGAGCCCTTTGAGTTCTTGGATGAAGCAGAATGGGATGCCATTAGAAGAAAATGAATAAGATGAAAGGATTTTTCTGCAAGAGAGTTCTTGAAGAAAAGATTAAAGGTAAAAAGGAAAAGTGAAAGAGTAGAAGGGATTTTATACTGAGAGAGATGAAAAGAACTAGCGGTAAATAAAAAAAATTTGAAATCCGTAATGAGTACCAACGGATAAAGGAGCCGTTTTCAAAAACGATGGTACAATTACGGACCAATAAGATTTTGCCATGTCAAGATAGGCGGTGCACGATTGAGTACGTGCGCCTCCCTCTATTCTCACGCGCGTGGCATTTATTATTCCCACATGACAGTGACTTTCGAAAAATAACCCGCATTGAGTGACCATCAAAAAATTTCAAGAGGTAAAAATGGCAGAAGCTCTGTGGGTTTAGAGCTTCTGAGGTCATGAACAGGGTTTTGAACACTGAGGACCTAGACAATTTCGAAAGAACTATGAGATGATCAACCATAAACCAAATTTTATGCTTAACGGACGAGAGAGCCCTTTCTGTGAGATGCAGAGGCTCTGTGATGGGTCCAGAGGCTATGTGGAGGACCTTAGAGGCTCTGGGGTCCAAAATTTCTAAAAGAAGAAATATTTGAAGGTTATGATCACTCAAAAGTTTTTGAAAGGATTTAGAAGGCAGAGAGAGACATATTTGAAAGAATAATGTCGAGCTCCCCCTTGAATTGTCAAGGTCTTTATATTTAGCTCCCCCTTGATCTGTGCTTGGTTCTATTGGAAGTAAGCTTTGAACAAGACACAGAGCAAGAGAGCCACTGTAACACAATTTACGGGAAAAGGAACTGTACAAACTGAAGGAAACATAGAAAAACAACGAAAGATAAAATCATATGTACAACAGAGGCTTTGTGCCAACAAGAAAAGTGAATCAACTCATGTTTAGCATACCAATATTGCCAACAAGAAAAATGAATCTTTTCTCATCCAAAGCCTTCGTGAAAAGGTCAGCAAGTTGGTAATCTGTAGGGACAAAGTACATTTATATGGTTCCGTGCTCCACATGATGTTTCAGAAAGTGGTACCTGATATCTATGTGTTTGGTCTTAGAGTGCTGAACATGATTGGCAGAGATCGCAATGGCGCTTTTGGAGTCATAGAGGATGGGGATCTTCTCGATGTCAAATCCATAGTCTCTGAGCTGGGTTCTCATCCACAGAACCTGTGAGCAACAACTAGCGGCAACAACGTATTCTACTTCTGCCGTAGAGGTTGAGACACAATTCTGTTTCTTAGAAGTCCAACTCACTAGTTTCCCTCCAAAGAATTGACAACTCCCCGAGGTACTCTTTCTGTCTAGCTTGTATCCTTCGTAATCTGAATCTGTATAAGCCACAAGATAAAATCCAAAGTTCTTTGGATGCCAGAGGCCAAGATTCTTGGTCCCCTTTAAGTATCGAAAGATCCTCTTGACAGCATAAATATGAGATTCTTTGGGGTTAGCTTGAAATCTTGCACAGAGGCATGTGGCAAACATTATATCGGGTCGACTTGCAGTTAAGTACAACAGGGACCCTATCATGCCTCTGTAGAGTTTGCACTCTACAGATTTGCCATCTGGATCTGTATAAAGCTTAGATTCAGTGGCCATAGGGGTTTTCATTGGTGACGAGTCAGAGAGCTTGTATTTTTCTAGTATGTCAGGGACATATTTTCATTGGTTTAGGAAAATACCCTATTTGGTTTGTTTGCCTTGCAATCCTAGGAAGAAGGTGAGTTCTTCCATCATGGTCATCTCAACTCACTCTTCATCAATGACTCAAACTTTTTACAATAAGATTCATTTGTAGACCCAAAAATAATGTCGTCAAGATAAATCTGTACAAGTAGAATCTCACCTTTTCTCCTTTTATAAAATAGGGTAGTATCAGTTGTACCTTTTTTGAAACCATTAGCAAGGAGAAAATTTGGAAGTCTGTCGTACCAGGCTCTGGGGGCTTGCTTTAGTCCGTACAGAGCCTTGTCCACAAAGTACACGTGATTAGGGTACTTGGAGCTTTCAAACCCTGGTGGCTGTTGGACATATACTTGTTCTTGAATTTGTCCATTTAGGAAGACTGACTTAAAATCCATTTGAAATACTTTAAAACCTCTGTGGGCTGCGAAGGCAAGAAATATTCTTATCGCCTCGAGCCTTGCCACAGTCGATACCTTCTTCTTGGCAATATCCCTTGGCCACCAGTCTTGCTTTGTTTCTGATCACCACACCATCTTCGTCCTTTTTGTTCCTGAAGACCCATTTGGTCCCTATTGCAGTTTTGCCTTTCGGCAGAGGCACTAGGGTCCATACTTCGTTTCTTTCAAACTGCAGAAGCTCCTCTTGCATGGCTTCTACCTAGTTTGTGATGGGGACCAAAGAAGGAAAAATGAGGAGCATGAATCAAATTTTCACAAGGATGGTTTCAAGAAATCATCATCAGAAAATGCTTTTGAGCACATGGTTGGGCCCATTACAAGAGCTAGAAGCAAAAAATGAAGGAGGCCCTCAATCAATTTATCAAAGAAACCCAAGCCCAAGAAGAGTCCAAGTTACAAGAAGTCAAGCCCAAGATCATGATTGTTTTGTTGATCAAAGATGGAGCCTATGATAAATAATTCTAGAAGGTTAAAAAAAATTAATTATATAGTTTTGAATTTAGATGGATAGTTTGAAAGTCTAAGATAGTTAATTAAGCCTTTTTGTTTGCCATCCTCTTTATCTATAAATAGGAGGATTTGTTCTCATTGTAAGATCATCTTTTCTTGAAATATATTGAGAGGTTTATTCCTTTACATATTTGTTCTCTTGTGAACTTGTTTGGATTCTACAAAGTTAGGCTTTGTAATTTCCTTTAGACTTATCATTCGGGGTTTGATTTCCCTTGAGTGTGGCGTCTTTAGCTTTCGTTCTTCATTTACTTATTGTCGTTTAAGGGTCTTAGTTCACATAACTAAGGTTCTTAATCCATAATTAGGTCATTTGAAGGGTGGAGTTTTAGTTAAGGTTCTCTCTCACAAGTTGAGTTTGGGTCATAACTCCATTGAAAGAATCTTCAAACAACTTCTGTCACTCATATCAATCATAAGTGATTCATCCAAATTTAGAAAACCTAGTCGTTGGTCATCTTTTACAAGTTGGGTCGTATCAGTTTGGTATCAAAGCACAAGGTAATTTCTTGAACTTCATCCTTTTTTTTTGTAATCTTACCTCATAATCTTCTTTCCTATTTTCAGGTTTCTTTTCTTCTTATTTTGTTTGGGCTAAACTTCGAAGTTGCAAAAAAAAAAAAAAAAAAAAAAAAAAACAAGCAAACAAACAAAAAAAAGAAAAAGAAAAGAAAAAGAAAAAAAAACAGAAGCAAAAGAAGGGAAAAAAAAGGCCCATGGATATTTTATGTGTTCCATATTAACCTCAAAGTTGAGATCCTGATTTTTTTAAGACCCACGTTTAAACTATTTGCTACTCTAGCTTTGTTGGTCCCAAAGGTGCTTAACAAGTTTGTAGAAGGGGGGGTTGAATACAAACACATAAATTAAAATTTAATAAATTGTTTATTGATAAATCAAATACAATTTACAAGTTTGTTGCGGAATAAGATTAAGACAGACTCAATCTAAACAAACTTAAGAAACACTAAGATGATTGCACAAGAAATTCAGAGAATGGAGGATTAAGAGATATAGAAAACAAGGGTTTCTATATGGGGTTCATGGATTGAGTACACTTCAGATGAAGGGGTGAACTTCCTATTTATACCCTATGCATTAAATGCATGGCAGGGTACTTTACACGTGTCGTTCATCTATTGGCTTTGAGTGTCTGACTTTGGGAGACAAGCTTTCGGCCATAATATGAACAGTGTAGTGAACAGAGTTGTTGTACGACTGATGGCAGAGGTAAGGTCCGTTCTGACACATCGTATTGGTTGTGCAGTTTAAGACAAAAGGAAACTTGAGACATAAGCTTTGTGATCTTTGATCACTGAGTATCTCTTCTTTCAGAGATAAAGAGATTCAGCTATCGCTGAAGCTTTTCCTCATGTTCCTTCGCGTATATGTAGAGTTGTCTTTGCTTCACTGATATCCGCATCAGGTCACTAGTAGACTTCTCTTTGTTCAGCAGCTTCGTATTCGATTCAGCTATGAACATATTTTGACGCGAGACTTGTCTTCAGGGATTACGTTGGCTGTTTACTTCAGAAACTATCAGTGATAACTGAACAGACTCAGTCTGATCACTGATAGTGAAACACTAATACATAGAAATGTTTATGAGAGAGACTATCAACGATAACTGAACAGACTCAGTCTGATCGCTGATGGTGAAATACTAATACATATTAAAACGTAATTTTCACTAAGTATAGAAGAGGGTCTTTATCAAATCACTGAGAGAGTTTGGATCAACAATATCCCCCTATTTGATAATGACAAAGTAACTAAAGAAAATTACTTTATGATTCAAAATATAGGAATAAAAAGGACTCATAGCATGCATGTCCCAATTACTATTTTGAGGGATCTTTTACAGTACTGATAGGGTTAAGTACATCACTGCAATTTTCATTTAATTCAGGGATAGAATTACAAGATATGAAAATCATAAGTACAAGTGAATAACTAACTACTGTAAGTATAACTAATAGATTACAGAAAAGGAAACTAATCTATCAGCTATTAAAAGAAGACTTAGGAGGATTGATCATATACTCAGGTATTTCTTCTCCTTTCTGTCTTCGTTCCAAAGATTCTTGGCTGATAGTTTCTTTGATTTTCTCAGCAGCAGGGGAGAAGTCACACCATAAGCATAAGAGATCCTTGAGATGATTCAGAGGACAGATAGGAATCTCAGAGACTCTTTGAAATCTGAGTTCCTCATCATCATCTCTGAAGAATATTCCAAAAGGTTCTTCAAGAACTTGTCTTGCAGCATATGGTCCGCTAGGAGGCAGAGATAGATCCAGAACAGAAAGATCAGGAGGAGGACCGAACAGAGCATCTCTTGAAAATTTGATAGAAGTTTCATTCCTGATGATGGCGACGTCTTCAGAGGAGGAGGACCCAATTCTTCTCTTGAGTTTCAAAGATTTGGGAGGAAGAGGAGATGGTAGCTTCAGTACAGAAGTGACTCTATTTATGAGGGCTTCAAGAAGTCCTTCAACGTAGCCTCTGTATGTAGATTTGGATTTCTTCAGCGCATCCCAGAATTCTAACCATTCCGTAAATCCGAAGCTCTCAAGTTTGGATACGTACATAGCTTTTTGGGTTCCATCCTCTCTGGTAATCTCCATGGTCACTGAGAGTTGATCCTTCTTCTTGCGACCAGATATAGTCACGGCTGATATCGGAAGAAGATCAGAACGATAATCCATCTTCTGTTTGCACCATTCGATAGACCTATCGTTGATCTCTTGTTCTTTGGAGCGTTCCTCTTCAATTTCTTTCAGCAGTGCAGCTTGAACTTCCACAGGCTTGCTTTTCAGCTTTTTGTCCTTGACTTGAGAAGATTGAATCTTTAAAGCGAGCTGGGCATCTTGTAAGCATTCAGCGATCAGCTTCTCAGCTTTGGCAGATTCTTCTCTTTCGGCTTCAGTGAGGAAGTCGAGCTCTGTGGATGTTTGAAGAGGGACTTTCAGCCGTTGACTTTCTAGTTGAGCGATCATTTCAACTCTTTTCTTCACCACTTCCTCTGACCAATGAGATGGTTGAGAGGGCCTTCCTGGATGGACCAGGGAATATTCTTCTTCTTCTTCATCAATCTCAACGATAGAGATTGGGATTATTTCTTCAGTGATAGTAGCTGGAATTATTTGTAGTTCAGAACCCTTAAGCAGGGGTGAGAACTGACTGGATAGAAAATGAAGGAAATAAGGGATAAGTGTATATTTTTAGAAAAAGAGAGAGAAAGGCTAGAAGGAAATAGGGGTTTGGAAAGAGTAGGAGAGTGGTACAATTGAAAGACATACCTGAGAAGGATGCTCCCCCTCAGATTGTGATCCAGTCCTCAAGCATTCTTCAGCGATTGGTTGCTTGTCTTTGATTTGCGAAGGAGCGCTTGAAGATGTATCACCTCTCACCCCTGCTTTGACAACCTCTTGCGAAGTTGTCCCTGATGCGACGTTCGGCTTGGAGAACCACATAGATTGGTCTTCTTCATCATCGTCGTCGTCATCGGAGGGCTGATCCTTTTCTTGATCATCAAGATCTAGATCATCTTCCTCCTCATCGTCTTCTTCCTCAACATCTTCAAAGAGAATAGAATGAATAGATGAGTATTCTTTTACCTTCTCCCCCTCAGATTGAGAGGGAGGTTTCTTTGGAGTCTTAGCTTCCCAGCAGCAGCGATAGAAGTTTCTTCAGCTTTCTCCCCCACTTTGTCATTATCAGCGGTAGGGGGTTGCTCAGCTGCCGGAGTTGCTGTTGAACCTTTCAGCACTTGTATGTCAGCCTCCAGACGCTTGACCCGGTCTTCAACCGCAGGGATGTCGCACGTGGCATCATGGATGAATTCCACAGCGATGTTGAGGTTGGTCCGATCATCTTCAGTGAAGGAGGGAGGCAGCGCTGGAGCTGGTGCATTCACCTTTTGTAGAATTTGTTGAAGAAGGGACGTGCAGAGGTCAACCTTTGAAGAGAGACCCCGAACTTCAGCGGTAAGAGACTCAAATCGCCCCTGAAAGAGTTGAGAGGTTTCTTTGAGTTGGACGACTTGTTCTTCAACTGCTGAAAGTTGGGAGGTCTCAGCTTTAGATGAGCAGGTCGCGGTCAACCTCTTCAGCTCCTCACCAGCCTGATTTACGGCGCTGGTGGTGTCGTTGATGGTGTTGGTGAGGGCGTCCACCTTTTCTCCCAGACTGTTGACATGCGTGTCAACAGTCGCCAAAGTAGGACCTGAAAAGAATGTTAGTTCATATATGGGCTTATTTGGAGAGGTTGGGAGAGAAGTGTTTAGGATTATAGGTGTACCCGACGTATCAAACATTTTGTAGAAGTGCATGGATTCCTCAAAAGTTCGATTATCAGGTCCTATAGGTAATGAGGAGGTGGGGGTATCATAGACCAAAGGAAAAGAAGAAGAGAGAATGATGGGGATAGAAGTAGGGATGGGGTTAATCTCAGCGAATGAGATAGTAGGTGGGGTCACTGATGATGTGACAACGATCGAAATCGCTGACACGGCAGGTTGAGTGACTGCTGGAGTTGTGGAGGAAAGACCCACAAATGCATCTAAGGTAGCTTGTTGAGAAGCTCCCTCAGGTATAGTACTAGAGGGTGTACTTTCCTTAGTCTTTTTGGCCTTTTTGGAAGGACCAATCGGACTAGCGGATGGTCGTTTAGAAGTAGTGGTAGTGACAGGGATAGCAGACGAAGGAACCGTCTGCGTGGTCGCTGAAGATGAAGAAGAATGGAGAGAGAGACGAGAGCGAAGGAGAGAGATACTTACCTCGTCGGCGAGTGACTTTACCTCCAGTGATCGTTGACCTACCCTGGCAAAAGTGCCATCATCTTTGGTAGGATAGGTGTTGGGATAGAGGAACTTGATGTATGTACATATGAAACGTACGTACGAGATCTTGGGATCTCGTTCAGGCTTCTCTAATCTCGACCTCAGGTCTTCAAAGATTGCTGTAGCATAGTCAAAGTTTTGACCAGCGATAACGGAGTAGGCCATCTGCAGTTGTGTTTTGCTGGCTTGATCCAGCGAACCACTCTTCCCGCTCATGCACTGAATTATGTGCGAGAAGATAAAGTTCAGTTGTGATGGCATCTGAGCTTTGAGGATCTTGGTGAGCTTCTTGTTGGGAATAGAAGATCTCGGTTTGTTTTCCCAACAATAGCCCATTGCGTCCAGAAATGATATCAGCTCATCATCAGTGGGGAGTGCGTCGAACCCACTCTTTGGTTTGTCAGGGAATCTTAAAGATTTCCTGAGGCTAAGAGCGGTCATGCTCCCTGGCCCCAAGTCCGTGCTGAAAGAGATAGCAGGGACTCGTTCACCTTTCTTGTTGGTGAGTTCAGTTGCATCAGCAGTGAACCAGAACTGCTGGAGTAGAGTCTTGGAAGGCTTAGGATCCACAGTGATCGCGTAAGCTATACATGACTGTTTGAGAAATTCAGCAGCTTCCACCAGATGTGGGTATTTGTCAGCTTTGAAGTCGAGTCTTGCCAAATGATTACTTTTCGTAATCTCAGCTTCAGTGAAGGTGAATTTAACTGTCTTGGAAGCGACAATCTCAGACTGTGTCATTTCTGCTATTGAAAGAAACATGATAGAAGAAATGATTATGATTAAAAATAATATGATTACCAGTTTCCATAGAAGAAGGGAAACTGGAAAAATATCAAGTTATTTTTAGGAATAGAAAAATAGTGTTCTGGGTAGAAAGAATGAAGAACACTTTAAAAACCAAAAGTTTTTTTTTTAAAAAAAAATGATAAAATCAGAAAGAATGATCTTTAGTTTAAAAAAAAAACGTTTTATAAAATCCATGAAGAACAAGAACGAGTAGGATTTTAAAAAGAATAGAAAGCATACGAACAATGCACATAAACATGAAATAAACCTGTTTATTTTGAAGAAGAAGAGTTGCAGATTCAATTTTCTGGGTTTACTTGCTTGAGTGTTCTTGAGAGAGAGAGAGAGAGTATTTCTTGCTTTGTAAGATTAGAAAGCGTAAGCCAAAAAGAATGAGGCATTCTTTCCTTTTATACGAAGAGAGAGAAAAAGGAGAGAGAGTGTGAGAGAAGCGGGAAAACAAATGCTCATCATGACATGGACACGTTCCACGATGTTGATTGGATAGAAGAGCAACGGACGAACGTGTCAGAAAAGGCATGTCATGGATTGTCCGCTCAAATGACGTCATAGGAGAGAGAAAGACGTTTCATTTTTCCTTTTTCGAAAACATCCCTGCAGAAATTCAGAGAGTTTTTAGAACTGAAAGGATCACTGAATAGAAAGGTTCAGTGATGAATTTGTTTTTCAAAAAGCTTTTAATCATTTGAAGAATAAATTCAGTGATTGTTAGTAAGAGAACATACCTGTCAGACAATTTGTTATAGATGAAATAAGAATAGGGAACTTATGGTCACTGACATAATGCATGAACGCTGAAGATTTATTCTTCGAGGTTCAGCATTCCAAGCTCACTGATGAGAAAGTTGAATCTTGTCTCATCAAGAGGTTTGGTAAATAGATCAGCTAGCTGATAGTCAGTGGGTATAAAGTGAAGTTCAATATCACCATTCATCACATGATCTCTGATATAATGATATCTGATCTCTGTGTTTTGTCTTTGAATGTAGCACTGGATTGTTTGCTATAGCGATGGCACTAGTACTATCGCAATAGATTGGAATCTTTGATAGCTGAAGGTCATAATCTAATAGTTGATTTCTCATCCATAAGATCTGAGCGCAACAACTTCCAACGGCTACATATTCAGCTTCAGCTGTGGAAGTGGATACTGAGTTTTGCTTTTTACTTGTCCAACTTACCAGCTTTCCACCTAAGAATTGACATCCACCAGTGGTGCTCTTTCAGTCTAGTTTACATCCTGCAAAGTCACTATCAGAATACCCAGTTAAATCGAACCCTGAGTCTTTGGGATACCAAAGACCAAGATTAGGTGTTCCCTTGAGATATCTGAAAATTCGCTTAACAGCGATTAGATGGGATTCCTTGGGTTCAGATTGATAGTGTGCACATAAACAAGTAGAGTACATGATGTCAGGTCGGCTCGCTGTAAGATACAGCAGTGAGCCTATCATTCCTCTATAGGCAGTGACATTAACAGGTTTTCCAGATGGATCTTTGTTAAGTGTCAGTGGTGGTGCCATAGGAGTTTTCATCGCTGAAGTTTGAGTAAGATCAAACTTCTTCAGCATATCTTTAACATATTTACCTTGGTGTATGAAAGTACCTTTGTCAGATTGTTTAATCTGAAGACCAAGAAAATATGTCAGCTCACCCATCATACTCATTTTATATTCTTTCTTCATTCTTTCAGCGAAGCGAGTACACAGAGATGGGTTAGTAGAACCAAATATTATGTCATCAACATATATTTGTACAAGAATTATATGACCTTTTATCTTTCTGAAAAATAACGTATTATCAATCTTGCCACGTTCAAAATTTTCAGAGATAACAAATGATGAGAGAGTGTCATACCAAGCACGAGGGGCTTGTTTTAGACCATAGAGAGCCTTATCCAATTTATAAACATAATTTGGATACTTAGGATCATAGAATCCTGGTGGTTGTTCTACATAGACTTCTTCATTCAGCTTTCCATTTAGGAACGCTGATTTTACGTCCATTTGATAAACAATGAAGTCTTTATAGACTGCATAAGCTAAGAATAGTCGAATTGCTTCGAGCCTAGCCACAGGGGCAAAGGTTTCATCATAGTCTATGCCTTCCTCTTGTCTGTATCCCTGAGCAACAAGTCGAGCCTTGTTGCGGGTTACAGTTCCATGTTCATCTAACTTGTTTCTAAACACCCATTTAGTGCCTATAACAGTCTTGTCAGATGGTCTGGACACGAGATTCCAAACTTTGTTTCGAGAGAACTCAGTCAGCTCTTCTTGCATAGCGCTGACCCAGTTTGGATCTCTGAGGGCATCATCAACTTTCTTTGGCTCTATTAAAGAAATAAAGTTCACAAAGAGACAGATATTACCTGTATTTCGTCGTGTCTGAATACCGGCATCAGGATCACCAAGAATTTGTTCTATGGGGTGATCTCTGGTCTATAGCTGAACATGAGTATTATTTCTTATTTCAGCGATTGGATCAACAATAGGAGCAGTCACTGATGAAGAAGTTTGAGGTTCATCAGCTAGTAATTGTTGAACGTCAGATACATCGATGTTTTCAGACGAAGATGGATTTGATGGCAGTAGTGTGTTTAGAGGTTCAGCTGAAATCCATGAGTTGGATTCAGCGGTAGGGTGTATAATGTTAGGATCATCATCAGCGGTTGGAGGATCAGAATGTTGATGGTTTGAGAAGAAAGGTTTTGTTTCTCTATAGTGAGAAAGCATCCAAACATTTAACTCTTTATTGTCAGCGATTGGTTTGGAGTTCGCTGAGCGAATTTCATCAAAAGTGACGTGAATTGTTTCTTCTACTGTTTGTCTTCTCTTGTTGAAAACTCTGTAGGCTTTGGAGATGGAGGAATATCCTAGAAATATTCCATCATCGGCTTTTGGGTCGAACTTTCCAAGTTGATCTCTGTTGTTTAAGATAAAGCACTGACAACCAAAGATATGAAGAAAACTGATAGAAGGCTTCCTTCCAAGAAAAAGTTCATAAGCTGTCTTACCAAATCGCTTTATTATCAGCGATCTGTTTTGAGTAAAACATGCAGTGTTTACAGCTTCTGCCCAAAATTGAGTACGGATGTGAGAATCGCTGAGCATTGATCTAGCAACTTCTATGATCGTTCTATTTCTTCTTTCAGCGACTCCGTTTTGTTGAGGTGTTCTTACTGAAGAGAAGTTGTGAGAGATTCCCCTGTTCTCAAAGAAATTGTTCAGGGAACTATTTTTGAATTCAGTTCCATGATCACTTCTTATTGAACGAACAGTAAGATTGTTCAGCACTTCCATCTTTTTCAGAAAAGATATTAGTTCTTCTGGAGTATCACTCTTATAGCGAAGAAAGATAACCCAGGTGTAGCGAGAATATTCATCTACAATGACAAGCGTATATTTCTTTCCAGCTATTGATTGGATGTTGACAGAGCCAAACAGATCCATATGCAAGAGCTGAAGAGGACTTGTCACTGAGGAAACTTGTTTCGACTTGAAACTAGCTTTTGTTTGTTTTCCTTTTTCACATGCTGAGCAGAGAGATTCTTTAGCATATGAGTGCTGAGGAAGACCAGAAACCAGTTCCTTAGATGAGAGAGAATTCAGGGTTTTGAAATTTAGAGGAGAGAGCCTTTTATGCTATAGCCGGTTGACATCAGAAGAGGCCTTAGAGAGAAAACATAAGCTTTCAGTGATAGTAGAGTCCATATCTATTACATAGACATTTTCTCTGCGATAACCACTGAGAGCAAGTTTTCCTTTTTCATCTACCACTGAACATGCTTTCTTAGAAAAGCGAACTTCGTAGTCTTTGTCACATAGCTGACTGATGCTTAGAAGGTTGTGCTTCAGTCCATCTACATAAGCGACTCTTCGAAAGGTAGTTGTCCCATTGCTGAGGACATCAAACCCTCGGGTAAATCCCTTTCCATTTCCACCAAAGGTCACAGAGGGACCTTTCTCTTCCTTGTATTCAGTGAGCAGGTCTCTTTGTCCAGTCATATGACGAGAACATCCACTATCGAGATACCAGATGCCCTTTGATCCCTGTACACATAAGGAAGATTAAGCGTTGTTTGGTACCCACTTTTCAATGGGTCCTTCAGAGTTAGTGGATAAGGAAGGTTCAGCAGTGTTCACAGCTGATGAAGATTCAGCTTTAGTGGTAATCTTCACTTTGGTTAATTTCTTAACCTTAGTGGTATATTTCTTCACTTTAGCTGTTTTATCAGCTTTGGTGGCATTTGGACATTTACTTGCAATATGATCAGTAAAACCACAGTGATAACATTTTCTGTATTTGAAAACGGTTTTAGGACCAGTAGAAGGTTTTGCAAGTTTAAGATGAGCAGGACCAGGTCCAAGAAGGCTTTTCTCATGAGATATGGGAGGAATTTTTATTTCTTCAGATCTCGTTGGTCTAAGGTCAATCTTTAGCTTTGGAGGACAGAGATCAAAAATTTCTATCACAGAGCTAGAGGATTGCTTAGCTGAAGGTTTAGAAGGAACTTTCAGCTTTGCTTTCCTGGTTGCCTTCTGAGGAATGAGAATGGATTTTCCTTTATCCGTAGACTTAGTGTCTTTGGATTTTTCCTCAGAGATGGGATTTGAAGAAGAACAGGGATAGAATTGATTATAAGAAGTGTCAAAGAAAGAGGTGACAAACGTTCCAAACTTGAGCGAGGAACTTTCTTCCTTAGGATCATCCTGAGGTGTCCAAAAACCAAGACCAGTTTTATCACTTTCAGGAGTTTGAGCATTTATTATCTCAGAGATCTTTGTTGATGATTTGCACCATTTTTCAACATGAGCCTTTTCTGCTTTTAGAGCAGCGATGGCTTGTTCGCGTTCAATGCTGATGATTTCATTTATAATGACATGATCTTTCAACTTTTCTTCTAAAAGATTTAGTTCACTGATTTTTTCATGACATTTCTCTAGCTCTTGAGTTAAATGTACATTTTTATTCTCAGCTTGAGTTTTGTCGTTTAGAGCATTATAAAGGTCAATCGTCAGCACATCAACAGCGCGACTTCTCTCAGCTTCAGGCAGAGAGGGATTTGTAGAGATAGATACCTGAGATGATATGTAGCTCATAGAAGGTTCAGATGGTTATTCCACTTCTTCTTTAATCTCAACCATGAGGCAAAGATTAGCGACTTCTTCTTCATCAGAACTTGATTCTTCTGATTCAACCCAGTCATGTTCTTCAGTGATGAGACCTTTACCTTTTCGCTTGTAGCTTTTCAGTTTTTGATATTTATTCTTCAGCTTTAGGTACTTGTCATCACTGGATCTTCTTGAGGTAGAAGTTTTGAAGACCTTTTTAGACCTGCACTCACTAGCAAAATGTCCAATCTTTTCGCAGTTATAGCAAGTGGCAGTAGCCTTATCAACCGGAGTTGATTTTGGCTTTTCAGAAAGAGAGAGAGGCTTACTTCTTCGGAAGTTGCTCTTTCTTGCAAATCTCTTAAAAGAGTTTGTCAAGAGTGCTAAGGACTCATCAAACTCTGAAAGATCAGGGTCTGATAAATCTTCAGATTCAGAATCTAACTCAGTGATGGTGAGAGTAGATCGCTGAGATGGAATTATCTCTGAAGAGACTAAAGCAACAGGAGTGCTTTTGGAGTCTTTAGAATCTTTTACAAGATTCTTCTTCAGGAGATTAGATTGCTCATAGTTGAGCAATATTCCATACAGAGTGCTTAGAGAGAGAGTATGTAAGTCTTTTGTCAGCTTAAGACATACTGAATAACTGTCCCAGCTTTCAGGAAGACTTTTCAAGAATTTTGTTAGGACCTTAGAATTAGAATAGGTTCTACCAACAGTTCTTAGATCAATGATTAGGCAGTTAAACCGCTGATGAACGTCAGAAAGAGATTCATTTTTACCAGCGATAAAACTTTCATACTGTCTTACCAAGTTAATCTTTCGAGTCTCTTGAATTTCTGCGGTGCCCTCATATTGAACACATATGGTTTCCCACATTTCTTTAGAAGTTTTCAGATGCATGATGGAATGGAAAACTTCATCAGGCAGAGCCATTGAGATAATGGTCTTTGCTCTTGCATCTATGCCTACCTTCTTTTTATCTTCATCACTCCACTGTCTTATTTCCTTAACGACATATCGTTCAGGGACAACTTCAGTGGTGGCAGTAGCGGGAACCGCAACTATAATTCTAACAGGTTCATAGGGTCCGTTTTCTATATATTCAGGTATAGTAGGATCCGCACCTTCAAGAAATAGCATCATTTGATTTTTCCATAGAGAAAATTTATCTCTGCTAAATCGAGGAGGTTTAGAAAGTGAACCATTATCATAGTAGTTTGTGTTTGTGTTTAGTGCCATTTTAGAATAGCAAGGAAGAGTATTCAACAAGATCTTGTTTATTAGTTTAAACAAACTGCTCTGATACCACTTGTTGGTCCCGAAGGTGCTTAACAAGTTTGTAGAAGGGGGGGGGGTTGAATACAAACACAGAAATTAAAATTTAATAAATTGTTTATTGATAAATCAAATACAATTTACAAGTTTGTTGCGGAATAAGATTAAGACAGACTCAATCTAAACAAACTTAAGAAACACTAAGATGATTGCACAAGAAATTCAGAGAATGGAGGGTTAAGAGATATAGAAAACAAGGGTTTTTATATGGGGTTCAAGGATGGAGCACACTTCAGATGAAGGGGTGAACTTCCTATTTATACCCTATGCATTAAATGCATGGCAGGGTACTTTACACGTGTCGTTCATCTATTGGCTTTGAGTGTCTGACTTTGGGAGACAAGCTTTCGGCCATAATATGAATAGTGTAGTGAACATAGTTGTTGTACGAATGATGGCAGAGGTAAGGTCCGTTCTGACACATCGTACTGGTTGTGCAGTTTAAGACAAAAGGAAACTTGAGACATAAGCTTTGTGATCTTTGATCGCTGAGTATCTCTTCTTTCAGAGATAAAGAGATTCAGCAATCGCTGAAGCTTTTCCTCATGTTCCTTCGCGTATATGTAGAGTTGTCTTTGCTTCACTGATATCCGCATCAGGTCACTAGTAGACTTCTCTTTGTTCAGCATCTTCGTCTTCGATTCAGCTATGAACATATTTTGATGCGAGACTTGTCTTCAGGGATTACGTTGGCTGTTTACTTCAGAAACTATCAGTGATAACTGAACAGACTCAGTCTGATCACTGATAGTGAAACACTAATTGTTAGAGCATAAATCTGTTGGATACAAGATAAAGAATACTGAAGGTCAAAGTTGAGAAAGTCAAAGCTGAAGAAAGTCAACTCTCATTAAAAGTCAAAGTCTTTTGTAATAAAAGTCAATGTATTAGTTTAGTTGTTTTTGTTGTTTCCTTGTATTAGATGTTAGTATAAATACTTTTTCTCTTTTGTATTTTATAAGTGTGGGTGTGACATTAGAACATATAACAGATTTGGAGAATACGATTTAGAGAGAGAGAGAAAGTTCTAGAGAGAGAAAGTGTAATTTGAGAAATCAAATAATCAAACAGGTAATTTGGTTATTCAATTTTGTTTGTTTGATTGTATTATAGATTAGAAACTAGAATCAGGGACACACAATTGGTATCAGAGCAGATCCAAAAGGTGAAATCGATTCAAGAAAATCAAGAAACGAGTTCGTCACTTTTCATGTGAAGAAAATTCGAGATTCTGAGTTTAAGTGTGTTTTTGGAGCAGATTTGTGTTAGGAAATGGTCAAAAAGTGTAATAGATCGAGTCTATGTATTTTAATTTCAGTATTGCACTGTAATTCTCACAATTTTTGAGATTTTGGTTGAGTTTTTGTTCACGAGTCGTTGTTACTGTTTCATCGATCATTTTGTGTAATGAGTGTTTGTTTGTAAAATTCATGTATTGTAATATGTTCTTGGGTTGATTACAAAGGTTTGTTCAGAGTTTCAGATCGTTTGGACAAGAAAAGATCGATTTCAGATGAAAAACTCAGGTTTTTGGGTCGACAGTAGGAAGAACGCGCTAGATCGCTAGAACGCGCAAGTTCTTCATGAAACGCGCAAGTTCATCTTGAAACGCGCAAGGTTCATCCGCAAGAACGCGCAAGTCGAAGAAAAGATATTGGTCAAAACGCGCAAGTAACGACTAGCGAGTTTTAAAAACGCGCTAGTTGAAGTCTACGAGTTTGGAAAAAGTTAGAAAAATTTCTAAGGACCAGAACGCGCTAGTAGTGGCCAGCGAGTTCATCAAACTCGCTAATTGAAGCTAGCGAGTTTAAGAAGGAATAGTGACTTACGAGTTCTTAGTCTTGCGAGTTTGAGGAGAAACAGTGATTAGCGAATTCATCGACCTGCGAGTTTGAAGATTTCAGAAATAATTCTAAGTGTTGAAACGCGCAAGCTTCGATCTGAGAGTTTGGGAAACGCGCAAGCTTCGATCTGCGAGTTTAGGAAACGCGCACATCACGATTAGCGAGTTATAGTATGAATAGTGGTTAGCGAGTTTCGTCGATCTGCGTGTTTCATCTACGAGTTTTATCTGCGTGTTTGCTTACGAGTTTCTCAAAACGCGCAAATTTCTTGCGAGTTTGCTTGCGAGTTTGTCTGCGCGTTTGGTTGAGAATTTATAGAACGCGCAAGTCTTAGTCTGCGAGTTCTTCAGTCTGCGAGTTTTAGGGTTTGCGAGTTCAATAGTGACTTGCGAGTTCTGACACTTAGTCAAATTTTTTCAATTTTTCTGATTTTTTCTAGTTTTTCAAGATTTTTTTTTATTATTTCACATTTTGGACTAACGATCAGTTCTAGTTTCTTATTGATATATTTTTCAAAACAGGTTTATACAAGATGACTTCCAAAGATGCTCTTTCAATTGGAACCGATGTCAAACCTCCAGTTTTATTCAAAGGCGAATATGAGCAATGGAAAGACAGATTCTTGGATTTCGTGGATCGGCATTCAAATGGAGAGAATATTTTACTGTCTATCACTGAAGGTCCAATGGCTCCAATTACAGTTCAGATACCTGATGTTGACTCTTCTGATAGTGAAGATGGAACTGAAGAACGAGAGCAAAAGATGAAAACAGTGACAGTGGATATTTCTCAATATTCTGAAGAGCAGAAAAGCCGATACAAAGCAGATAAACAAGCGAGATCTTTACTTCTTCAAAGCATCCCAAACGAGATCTACATCAAGATTGACAGTTATAAAGCCAATGCAAAGAAGATGTGGGATCAATTACAAAAGATGATGATGGGATCAAAGGTCGGAAACCAGATGAAAGTGGCAAACTGCATAAATAGCTATGAGGAGTTCAAAGCCAAGGAGAATGAGAGTCTGGAAGATACTTATGAGAGGTTTGTGTTGCTTCTGAACGAGTTAACAAAGAACAAAGTTCAGAAGAAGCAACTGGAAAACAATGTCAAATTCTTGAGTATCTTACGTCCAGAATGGAAGAAGCATATAAGAAGAATGAAGCAGATGAAGGATTTAAATGACATTCCACTACATGAGGTATTTGAAACCTTAAAGCAGAATGAAGAAGAGGTTGAAGAGAAAAGAGCTGAAAAGAAAAAAGCAGTACAAGCTTCTGATCCAATTGCCTTAGTAGCTGGAGAGAAGTTGAAAGAAAAGAAAGAGAAGAAAGAAAAGAAAAAGAAGATAGTTCTTACAACTTCTGAGTCAGATTCTGTTTCAGATAGTGATGATGGCGAGAGTCTGAAACAAGCTATGATTTTGCTGACCCGTGCATTTCAGAAGAAATTTTATAAGAAGCCGGGATCAAATTCTCAACGCTATTCGTCATCAAGTTCAAAGAACCACGAGCACCGAGAGAGGGTAGAAGGCAAGAGATTTGAAGAGAATAGGTATGGTGAGAAGAAACCGGATGAAAAGAAGAAATTTGTGAATGATTACACAGCTGTTGAGAAGCCAGCACCTGATTCAATCAAATGCTACAATTGTGGCAAGTTGGGTCATTATGCTAAAGATTGTCGAAAGCCGAAAGTTCGCAACTCTCAGTACTATCAGAATAAGTTGCTTTTGGCAAGACAACAGGAAGCTGGTATTGCTCTAATGGCTGAAGATGAGTTTTGGTTGGATCATTCTGAGGATGAAAGTGATGAGAAAGAAGAAAATGCTCATATTTGTCTCATGGGCAAAGAGGATAAGAATGACGAGTCAGATGATGAAGAAGTTAGTGAGGTATTAAACTTAACTCCAAAAGATCTTATTACCAAATTGGAAACCATGGTGGTTGAGCTTCAAAATTTACAAAATAATCTGAAAAATGAAAAGGAAAAGGTTGCTAAAAAGAACAAGAAGATCTTTGAACTTAATACTTATGTTATTTCAAACAAAGATCTAATTGATTCTTTACGCAAATCTGATTCTGATTCTAAATCTAAAGTAGATAATTTTGAAAAGAAGATTTCTGAGTTTGAAGGTAAAGTAAATAGATATGAGTTTGAGAAAAATGAATCTGCACTAACTATTTATAAACTGCAGGTTGAAAACAAGAATTTGAACAAGAAGGTAAATGGTCTGGAAGTTAAACTTTATAAAAGAGATCAAACAGATCAAACCATCTTTCTTAATACTCCTAATGAAGAGGTAGATGTTAAGCAAAGATGGGGACTTGGTTTTAACAACCCCCATTATCTTAAGAAAGCTATCAGAAAACAGCCGGCACTTTATAACTATGATTTTCTTGCTTGTGCTGGTAAACATACTAATTTGAAACCCAAATTTGTTACCAAATTGTCAGATGAAGATGGGGCCAAAGAAACTGAAAACAGAAAGAATAATAAGAAAATGCAACTACCGTTTAACTATGTAAAGTTAAATGATAGTTATCTTTCAGAAACACCAAAAGTTCTTTCAAAAGACTATTTTGTTAGTTATTCCGCATCTGAGATGAAGGCAAAACCTGTGATTGCAAAGGTTTATGTTCCTACATCTATTCTTGAAAGCAAAATAGTTGAACTTGAAAATGTTTTATCTGATGAAAAACTTTTGGTTGATATAGAACAAAATGTGTTTTCTACAGTTATAAAGAACACTGTTTTTCAAGAAAAATCAACAAAGTGTTCTACAGTTTCAAAGGAACCTCAAATTTTCTCTGATAATTCTGATGACTTATTTGAGTCTGCAAATGATTCTTTTAATTCTGATGATGGGAGCATGGAAGAATCTGATATGTTTGACATTCATTCTAAACTTCCTGATCATTCTACTTGTCTTGAAAATGACAAAGTGTTACCAAGTGGTGTTAGAAATGACAAAGTTTCTGTAACTGCTGATTACTATGCTAATGGTAAGAAACATAAGAAGCAACGATTACAGAAACAGAAATACACTGGTACACAAAAGAAACCTCAGTCACAGAAATCTATTTTTCCTAATAAATCTACATCTTATGTTTCAGATTGAAGGAAGAAAAAGCAGAAAGCTCAATCCAAATGGAGACCAAAACAGAAGGATGCTGAGATAGCTGAATCAGTTACTGATAATTCTTGTACTAAATCTGTTAGTAGTGATTCTGATGTAGTTGATCAATGTGCTTCTCATAAACAAAACCTTGTAACTTCTTACAAGCGTTATTCAATAAAGCAGTTGATTCAATTATCTCCTATTACTACTAAATTTCATCATAATTATCGGAAAACTGACTTTGCTTATTCTCATGATTCTTCTGATTGGTATGGATCTTATCATGTATATTCTTCTAGATCAAATGATTTTAAAGGTTTTCAAATGAACAGAGGATCCATTTTCAAGTGGATGCCAAAATCTTGTGCTAATCTGTTAGGGCCCGTTTTTAAATGGGTACCTAAATCTATTATTGCCTGATTTCTCTTGCAGAACCGGCATATGTGGTACTTGGATAGTGGATGTTCCAAGCATATGACTGGGCAAAAAGCTTTATTGTCTAACTATACAGAGAAATTCAGTGGCAATGTCAGATTTGGAAACGATCAACTTTCACCTATTCTAGGATATGGTGATATCATTCAAGACAAGATAACGATCAGTAAAGTGAGCTATGTTGAAGTCTTGGGGCACAACTTATTCAGCATAGGTCAATTTTGCGATAAAGGGTTAGAGGTCAACTTCAAGTCTAAGAGTTGCTCAGTTCGTACTGAAGACGGAACAGAACTCTTGGGTGGACATAGAAAGACAAACCTCTACACCATCAATTTGTCCAAAGTTCAGATTGACAACCAAGTATGCTTGATGACAAAAGCTTCATTGCAGCAAAGTTGGCTCTGGCATAGACGGTTATCTCACTTGAACTTTCGTTACATCAACAAGCTGGTTCGTGGGAAATTAGTAAAGGGACTTCCTGAGCTGAAATACGAGAAAGAACATTTATGCGCAGCTTGTGAGAAGGGTAAGATGAAGAGAGCCGCTCATAAACCGAAGCCTGAACCAAGCACTAGTTCTCCGTTAGAATTGTTACACATGGATTTATGTGGTCCAATGAGAACTCAGAGTTTGGGAGGAAAGAAATACGTGTTGGTCATTGTGGACGATTATTCAAGATACACGTGGGTCAAATTTCTTCGATCTAAAGATGAGACACCAGAAGTTCTCATTTCATTTTTAAAGACGACCCAGGTGAAACTGCAACGACAAGTCAAGTTCCTTCGAACTGACAATGGCACAGAATTCAAGAATAAGATTGTTGATGAATATCTCGAATCAGTTGGGATTTCACATCAGTATTCTGCTGCTAGAACCCCTCAACAAAATGGAGTAGTAGAAAGACGTAATCGAACGCTAGTCGAGGCCGCTCGAACTATGCTTAGTCAATCGGATCTACCTCTATTCTTGTGGGCGGAAGCTGTGTCGACTGCATGCCATACGCAAAATCGTTCCATAATACACCGTCGTTTTCAGAAGACTCCATATGAGCTAATCAACAACAGAACACCAACTATCAAATATTTTCACATATTTGGGTGTAAATGTTTTGTGCTTAACGACAGAGAGAGTCTGAATAAATTCAGTGCTAAAGCGGATGAAGCAATCTTTATCGGTTATTCCTCAACTTCTGCTGCATATCGTGTTTATTTAAAGAAGTCAAAGACAGTTGTGGAGAGCGTCAATGTTACATTTGATGAAGATATGGCTTCTGATCATCTCAGTTCAGAACCCGTTATCACTGGTGTATTAGCTTCTGGGCAGATCAGTCCAGAACCTGTGTCTACAGCGATAAATTTGGATAACGCTTCTACATCTACTTCACATTTAACTAATTTAGATTTGTTATTTGAATTCTTTTATGATGAGTTTCTAGGATCTAATATATCTAAATCTGCTGTGACTGACAGGTCTGAAGATACAAGCTGTCATCATCCAGTCACTTCAGAGGTCATTACTGAACAAGTATCCCCCGTTCAGTCAGAAACTCACATTCCTGATGTTACTCCTACAGTTGAAGTTCCACAAGTTAACGCTGAGCCAGAAGTAATTGTTTCAGTTGAGTCAGAATCTGCTGTTCCAACTGATACTTCTGCACCTGAGTCTTCAACTGAAAACCACCCTCCTGTAATTCAAACTGAAGATGTTGAACGTGGATTTCAAGATGATGATCATGTTCAGAATTTATCTATTCCACTCCCACATGAGCATCGCTGGACCAAGGACCATCCATTACATCAAGTAATTGGAGATTTTGACAAGCCTGTTCAGACAAGGTCAGCGACTCTTAATCAGTGTATGCATGACTCGTTCCTAAGCAAGATTGAGCCAACACGAGTATCCGAGGCTCTTGCTGATTCGGACTGGGTATCTGCAACGCAAGAAGAGATCAATCAGTTTGAAGCCCTAAAAGTTTGGAGACTGGTTCCTAAACCGGAAGGTAAAACCGTGATCGGAACTAAGTGGGTATTCAAGAACAAAAAGGATGAAGATGGTGTCGTCATCAGAAACAAAGCTAGACTTGTTGCCAAAGGCTATCGGCAAGAGGAAGGCATTGATTATGACGAGACATATGCTCCAGTAGCGCGCATAGAGGCAATCAGAATGTTTCTCGCCTACGCCGCTCATAAGAACTTCACAGTTTTTTTCAGATGGATGTGAAAACAGCCTTTCTGAAAGGCATTCTTAAAGAAGAAGTGTATGTGTCTCAACCAGAAGGGTTCGTTAATCCAGATAAGCCAGATCATGTCTATATCTTGGATAAAGCCCTTTATGGATTAAAGCAAGCTCCTCGAGCCTGGTATGATGTATTATCAAAATTCTTGGTCAAGTCTGGTTTCTCTAAAGGTTGCATGTTGGACAGAAAGAGTACATCTGGTCACGTTCAATTTCTTGGAGACAAGCTCGTTAGCTGGGCTTCAAAGAAACAGTTATGCGTTTCCACATCGACTGCAGAAGTAGAATATGTAGCTGCTGCCAGTTGCTGCTCTCAAGTCTTGTGGATGCGAACACAACTACGAGACTTTGGATTCAAATATGACAAAATTCCGATATACTGTGACTCGAAGAGTGCGATTGCCATATCTGCTAATCCTGTCCAACACACCAAAACTAAACACATTGATGTAAGGTATCATTTTATAAAAGATAATATTGAAAAAGGAACAATTGAACTTTATTTTGTAAAAACAGATTATCAACTTGCAGATTTATTTACCAAACCCTTAGATGAAAAGAGATTTAATTTTCTTGTCTCTAAGCTTGGTATGTTAAATCTTAAGACATAATCGGTTGTTACCTACTAAAGTTACAAATTGTTATTTTTCGTCATTTTCTTTATTTTCATTTCTGAAAGATACCTGCACTTTAATTGTTTGCTCATGATCTCAGGGGGAGTAAGAGAAGATTTTAAATGATCTACATTCATTTGAGGGGGAGCAAAACTAAATTCTGCATTTTGCTTAACTAACAAAATTTTTGCAATGCATGATTTTAGGGGGAGTTTATAAGTAACAAGGAGTAAGACAATGATTTCTGATTATTTCTGATCAGAACTCGTATCTTAAAAGTTTTATTGCTTTATGTTTTTTTTAAGTTTTGAATAAATTTTGTGAATAAATTTTGACTAGACTTTGAGACTTGTACAGGATGAGAGAAGCTGACACGATCATATCTACATAACTACAGCTGACTTTCTAAGATTTAAGATTGAGCGACAAGGTAAATTTCTTATCTTAATCTCACATATATCTGAAAGAAGGACAACTTTCAGATATAGAAAACATGTTTTTAAATGTTCAAACCACTTCCCAATTCTTAAACAGATTTTATAATTTGGAAGTGTGATTTTAAATGTTTTTATTCTATTTTTGTGCTTCATTGATAAACAAACCGTGTGTTTCCAAAGATAAATACTTGCGTATTGTCTTTTCTATATACTTTCAAGTATTCACACACACTGGTTTGAATTTTTGTTCAACATGTTCTTACCATGTCTCTAAATTGAAACAATTTTTCTTCGATGGTAAGACACTCCGCTTGTATTCAAAGAATTTTGAGCGGTATTTCATTTCGAAACGTCATTTCAAGAATGTCTATATCTTGTTTCGTATAGACAAATATCAATTATTCTTGACCATAAGATTTAATTGCCATATCATTTATTTCTGATCATTTTATACAATGTCAGATTTTCAAACAAGTTTCTTGCATTCATGTTCATTCATTCAATTTCCTTGTTTGAAAATTCTTCAATGTTTTAAAATGCTCATATCTTCATGATTATATCACTGAGCATACTTATATCTGACATTTGTATATGAGCTTTAACTGATATAGTTAAACCATTTGAGCAACACATGCTTTTTAGGATTATTAGGTTCTTTGTGCTAGGACTTATCTGAAACTTCTATGGATTCACGTTAACCAGTGTTTCCTACCCAAGAAGTTAATCCTTTAGTGATTGAGTGTGAGGAGTCAAAAAGAAATGAGTATGGGTGTGATGAGGTAAAATGGAAAAGAGAGTTTGGTTAGTAGTGAGCTTATTGATTAAAAAGAAAGAGGGTGTGAGATCAGAGTAAAAGAATATCAAACTCTGCACCAACTACTTTCTGAGCCGGGCAACCACATTACTAATGTTTCACAATTCTTGGTGAACATTATTGAAATAGGCAACTAGCCCATGCCAACTCTTGCTTAAACCCCACCAACCACTCATTTTCTTCTCAAAAAGAAAATGTTTCATATTTTCTGGGGACGCAACATATAATCTATCTGATTTTCATTTGGAAAATCTGGATATTGAAAAAGAAGGAAGTCTGCCCCACCTTCGCACTTCAATCATGCACTTAGAGTCTGTGTTTATCTACTGTTGTCTCAGTGGTTTACACAATGTTGAGCCTTATTGAAAAGCAATATTCATGCTTATTTCTTTCTACACTTGCACGAGCACACAAAGAATATGTTTCTTTGTCATAACATTCATAGAAATTGCCTTTGTGGTATTTCAATGATTGGATGGAAGCCCTGGGGGAGTGATCATCAAAAAGCTCCTTTATATTGTGTATTCGTTACACACAATGACTTTGTGTTACTGACAGGCATATTAACTGATTCATCTGTTGATTCAGGAGTTACATATTCGTATTTTTGTCTGGATTTGCAAAGATCTAGATGAAACCTTGGTTATGGATCACAGAATCAGAGGCTCTTGACAGATCAGAATGGTTAAAGACATTTCTTGGACGACAAAGTTTTGATGATATCAATGCTCAAATCATCAAAAAGGGGGAGATGGTATGAAGAAATGTTAAAGTTTGTGAAGATAAATGGAGATGATTTCAAAGAACTGATAAAGATTTGAAGATTTGTAGATGATCAAAGAATTTCTGAAGATTTTGAGGAATTTTTCTTTGAAGATTATTTGCTAAAGCATTCGAGCTGATTCTGAAGATAATTTCTTTCCAAAAGTCTGAAAGAGTTCTATGTGAAAGTTTGGGGAGATTGTTCATCATTTGAATATAATCATTGGAAAAAATATTGACAATGAAAAAGGGGAGATTAGTTTGACAGAGCTTAAAGAGAAGAACTGAATTGCTAGATCTTTCAACAGTGATCTTGAATCCAAAGGGGGAGATTGTGTCACACCCCGCTAAAGCGGAAACACGAAGCGTAACAGCTCCGATGCCATAGCACAAGATTATAAACATACCAACATTTACTTAACATTCAAAATACATTACATTTTTGAGAATATAATATCGTCATCGTTTACAAATTCCAAATCTTTTAAACATAAGATACGCTTAAAGCAAAGATAGTCTTGCTTCAAAATATGAGTACGCTGATAAAGCATCATGGAATTACCTTCTCGACTCCTGAAAAGCATGAATAAAAACCAAGGTCAACTACAAAGAGTTGGTGAGTTCACAGGTTTCAAGTATGCATAAATCATTTTTACATGCAAGATTAACATTCGTAGAATGTATGTAAAACCAACTTCAATTCTTTGATTCATGAGTACCACAACTTAAATTTCTTTATGATAAGTGTATGCAAAGACAATATTACGTTGAGCCACTACTAAGCCGTCCCTGACCAATTACAACGCCCCCGATGGACTAACTCAGCGGTGGTTCATGCCACATGTTTAGCCATCTTCTCTAGTATAGTGCACCCCTGCTCGTCAGCATTAAGGTGGGCTTGTCACACCAAATAGCGCTATCCACTAATACTATAGGCCCGACTTTCTTCGAGTTAATAGTAGTGTCACGGGGTCTTAACATTAAAAACTCAACACATCAATTGCATACTCATCATATAGCTTAATTTTTCCAAACGCTTTTAACAAAGCCTTATAAATTGCCAATTCGCAATTCTTTCAAACAATTCTCATGAATCCTTAAATACGCAATTTAAACATGCTTTTCACCCCAAAATCAATTAAAACGATAAAAGTGGGGCTGTGAATACTCACCTTGATGCAAGCAACGAGTGAAGCTTTACTTTAAACTTAATGAGTTTTGTCACGCCTTAACTTTCCCTATATAAGAGTTGCCATAAGAAACACATTAATACCCTATTCCGATGTCCAACCAATATGTCCAATTGTCCCATGAAATGCCATCAAATAAGTTTCTTAGTCCATAATTATTTTGTCTAAATAAGGTTCCAAAATATAATAAGACATTACTTAAACTTGATAAAATTACTTTTCTGGATTCAGCACATGCTGTCCAGAAAGTTATCCGGTAATTTCAACACGGAAACTTAACTTCTCATGAGAATTATTAAATCACAAATTTTTTGATGAAACTATAATATGTTTAGATTAAATATGCACTTTTTTATAATTTTTGAATAACTTTTGATACATCAAATAATTTTTGTAAAATAAAGTGTCACTGATTTTCGGATCAGTGACATACTTCACTTGTAACAGGGTTTTGAGGTATCAATTCTTGGAATTAGATAGCGATCCATATATGGATGCAAACCTAACTCAAAATCCTAACATTTGGAAAAATATCCACTTAATTTGGATGAGTAATAAGGGAGTTATGACCTCTACAAGATAGGTGTATGAATCTGTCTTCACTGGACAGATTGCACCATTTTCTTATAAAATCCATTTAAGTGCCCAAATCAACTCCAAATTCTATGTTTTTGGACTTTTTAGAAAGCTAACACTCTAAACTAAAGTTTAGAAGCAAAAACCCCAAATTTGGACATGTGGTTTGTGAGTTGTGCAAGCTAGAAGTGAAGTCCATTTTCTGGACAGATTCTAAAATGATGTAAATACTATTTTAAACCACAAATAATGATCATTAGACATGGTTTTTGATTATAAACCATGTCTTCACTCTTCAACACATGATAAACTAACACATGCATCATGGATTCATTGCAATCAAAATGCTCATCCAAATGCATGCATGAACACAACATAAAGAAAATATGACATTAACACTATTACAATGTTCTTAATCATGTAGCACTTAGAAAATTCCTTCATAAGAACATTTTATACTAACACTCTTTGAAACAAGAGTCAAAAACTCATATAATATAAATATCAAAGGTAATCCTTCTCAATATAAGAATTTCAACCACATGCAAGACAACATAAACACTAACTTAGTGATTTAACACTATTTAGAACTCTTTAATCATATGAGATTTAACAACCTCATCCTAAGAGTTTATTTATACACAAAATTGATATAAATGCATAAATTTCAATCCAACATTAGTAAAGTTTTGTGGACCAAAAACCACATTTCATAAAATTATCATCTCTTTGACAAAATTCTAAAATAACACACATGGAAACCCTAGTTTCATTGGAAGATCATTAAATGGTTCATTAGCAAATGCATAGATACTAATGCATCCCATTTCACTTCCAAAACTTGGATTGTACCACCTTTACATAAAAGATATGAAATGCACAACTTTTTGATTATGAACTTGAAAAAGGGAAGTATTAAGTGATTACCTTCACAAAAGGAGATGAAGACTTGGATTCTAACTTCAAAATGGTGATGGATTCTTGGTTGGATTTTTGATTCTTAGCAATGAGAAGAAAAGAAGAAGAAAAAATAAAAATGGTGATGGTGGTGGTGGGTTTTCGACCGAAGAAGAGAGGGTGAGAGGAGAGAGAGAGGAGGTGAGGAGTTAACTTGAGAATGAGGATGACTCTTGATTTTTAAATTTGGTTTTTAATTTTTAAAAATAAATAAAATATGTTAGAATTAGGACAAGTGTCCTAATGACTCACCAATACAACATTTTTTTTTTTTATTTAATACCATTATTTGAATTACTAGCTTTAAACTATACATTATCAGATATATTTGAGAACCGAAATACCCGATTCTCAATTTTTGCTGAATAAATGACAAATTTGAAAATTTTGCAATGCAAGAGAAATTAAAATTCTGATTTTTATAATTTAAGAATTTTGGACTTTTATTCACTTATTTGGCATTTCTGGACAGTGACGGTCAGATGCGGAACTGTTCCGGGTCTTTAACGCAACTTCTAAATTTTTCGGGGAAACTTTTTATCTTAAAGGCTTTTAATAAAATTTAAAAAGTGACAAAACTTATAAATTATTCTGAGGGTGCTGACCTCATTAATCAAAATTTGACAGCTGTCACAGTGTCCCCTCCTTCAAAGAATTTCGTCCCGAAATTTATGACTAATATTTCTGGACGGGCTTATCATCGAACAACTTAGGATACTTGCGCTTCATGAAGTCTTCTCTTTCCCAAGTATATTCAGGTCCATGACGTGAATTCCAACGGACCTTTATGATCGGAATTTTGCTGCGCCTAAGACGTTTAGTTTCACGATCAAGAATTTCGACAGGTTCCTCTCTAAAACAAAGGCGCCCATCAACTTTTACTTCATCAGGGGACACAATCATTGCTTTGTCTACCCGACATTTCTTTAAATTTGACACATGAAAAGTGTCATGAATGGCACTTAACTCTTGAGGTAGACTCAGCTTATAGGCTACTGGTCCAATTCTATCCAGTATCTCAAATGGACCAATATATCTCGGACCTAGCTTACCTCTTTTCCCAAATCTGATTAATCCCTTCCATGGTGATACTTTCAAAAGAACTCTGTCACCTTTTTGGAATTCTAATGGCTTTCTGCGGTTATCCGCATAACTCTTTTGACGATCTCTTGCAGCTTTGAGTCTTTCCTTGATGATTGATATTTTATCGGTGGTTTCTTGAATAATGTCAGGCCCAATTAGTTGACTATCACCAATTTCTATCCAACTAAGTGGAGATCTACACTTGCGTCCATAGAGAGCTTCGTATGGCGCACATTGAATGCTGGTGTGATAGCTGTTATTGTAAGAGAATTCAACTAACGGCATATGCTTATCCCAGCTTCCTCCAAAATCTATAGCACACGTGCGTAGCATATCTTCCAAAGTTTGAATGGTCCTTTCCGTTTGTCCGTCTGTCTGTGGATGATATGCAGTACTCAGATCCAACCTGGTACCAGTGCTTTCTGAAATGCTTGCCAAAATCGAGAAGTGAAACGACTATCTCTATCAGAAATGATAGATAGGGGTACTCCATGCCGAGAGACAATTCCGTCTATGTACAACTGCGCCAACCTTTCTATTTTGAAGTCCTCTCTTATAGGAAGAAAATGCGCAGATTTCGTAAGTCGATCCATAATGACCCAAATTGCGTCGTTCCCTTTTCCAGTCCTGGGTAGTTTGGTGATAAAATCCATAGATACCTGATCCCATTTCCATTGTGGTATCTCAGGTTGTTGAAGAAGTCCAGAAGGCTTTTGATGCTCTGCTTTGACTTTAGCACAAGTCAAACATTTACTCACAAATTCAGCAATGTCCTTCTTCATTCCCGGCCACCAATAATATTCCTTCAATCCCTTGTACATTTTTTCGGCTCCTGGGTGGACCGAATACCTTGATCCGTGAGCTTCTTCCAAAATAATTGATCGTAAATCATCAACCTTTGGTATCCAAACTTTATTCTTGAAATATCGAACTCCATCTGATCGTGATTCAAACTCTCTTTCCAGGTTATGCAAAGCTTCACAACAAAGATTTTCTGTTTTTAATGCTTTTTCTTGAGCTTCACGAACTTGCGTCTTAAGGCTTGATTGGACCAACATTCCCAAAGCTCGTGTCCTTATTGGTTTTACTCTTTCTTTCCTGCTTAATACATCAGCTACCACATTAGCTTTACCAGGATGATACTTTATTTCGCATTCATAATCATTAAGTAGCTCAACCCATCTTCGTTGTCTCATGTTCAACATTTTCTGATCAAAAATATGCTGGAGACTTTTGTGATCAGTATAGACAGTACATTTAGTGCCAAAAAGGTAATGCCTCCAAATTTTTAATGCGAACACTACTGCTCCCAATTCCAAGTCATGAGTGGTGTAGTTCTTTTCATGAACCTTGAGTTGTCTTGACGCATAGGCTATCACCTTATTCCTCTGCATTAATACACATCCTAAGCCTTGATGTGATGCGTCACAATACACCACAAAGTCATCCGTACCTTCCGGTAACGCAAGAATTGGTGCGTCACATAACTTGTGCTTGAGTATTTGAAATGCTTCCTCCTGTTTTTCTTCCCAGACAAATTTCTTATCCTTCTGTGTCAGTGCTGTCAGAGGTTGAGCGATTTTTGAAAAATTCGCTATGAACCTTCGGTAGTAGCCTGCCAGACCAAGAAATTGACGAATTTCTGTTGGCGTCTCTGGGTTTCCCATCTTGATGGCTTCAACTTTTGCCGGGTCAACATGAATTCCCTTTTCATTAACCACATGACCCAGAAAGTGTACCTCTCGAAGCCAAAATTCACATTTGGAAAACTTAGCATACAACTTCTGATCTCTGAGAAGTTCTAAGATCAACTCCAAATGTTTCTTATGATCTTCCTTACTTCGCGAATAAATCAAAATGTCGTCTATGAATACAATCACGAACTCGTCTAAATACGGCCAACAGACTCTATTCATCAAGTCCATGAAAACTGCCGGTGCGTTCGTCAATCCAAAGGGCATAACTAGAAACTCATAATGTCCATAACGAGTTCTAAATGCCGTCTTATCAATATCCTATACGCGCACTCTCATTTGATGATATCCAGATCGTAAGTCAATCTTTGAGAAGTACGTTGCGCCTTGCAGTTGATCAAACAGATCATCAATTCGAGGAAGTGGGTATCGATTCTTGAGGGTTAACTTATTGAGTTCTCTGTAATCGATACACATTCGGAATGTTTCATCTTTCTTCTTAACAAAAAGAACTGGAGCTCCCCATGGCGAAGAACTGGGTCTGATGAATCCTTTGTCAAGCAGCTCTTGGAGTTGTTCAGACAGTTCTTGCATTTCAGATGGCGCCAAACGGTATGGTGACTTGGCCACAGGTGCAACTCCTGGAATTAAATCGATACGGAATTCGACTTGTCTCGGTGGAGGTAACCCAGGTAGATCTTCAGGAAATACTTCGGGAAAGTCTCGAACCACAGGAATATCTTGTAAACACTTCTCCTTGATCTCTTTATTGACTACATGAGCTAAATACGCAACATATTCCTTCCTTAAATACTTCTGCATCTTTATGCAAGATACTATTCTTAACTTCCTTTTGGATTTTTCTCCGTGTACTATAAATACTTCTCCTTGAGGTAACGGAATTCGTAGAGTCTTTTTGGAGCAACATATTTCCGCTTGGTTATTAGACAACCAGTCCATGCCCACAACTACGTCAAAGCTTCCTAACTTTATTGGAATTAGACCTATCTTAAATTCCCTTTCAGCTAGACTCAGGGTACAATTCGAAAATACATCGTCAACCCTAACCTCTTGTCCGTTAGCGAACTCAATGACATACGTTTCTTTTAGCTTTTGGGGCATTTGATTAATTTTTGATCTAAAACTTAATGACACAAAGCTTCTAGAACAATATTCTTCCCTAAGCATTTCCTTAAACTCCTCCCAAGTGAGTTTGTTAGCTGCTTCTCTTCCTCTAGTCTGTACTTGAGTGTTCCACCACGTCAGTGCTCTCCCTTGCAGTAAGCAAGCTGCGAATTCTACCTTATTTGCTTCCGAACATTTGCTTATGTGAAGGACGGATTCCATTCCTTCAATCCAAGATAATAATCCAACCGCTCCTTCAGTACCGTGAAATTCTTTTGGATTACAAGACCTAAAAGTCTTATAGGTACATTCTTTTTCTATATTTGCACCGACTCCTGGTTGATTAGGTTGGTTAGTATTTAAACCTGCTGCTATCTGACTGACTATGTTAGGCAGTGAAGCTAAGATTTGCTCGGATACAAGTCGTGCAATCTCAGGATCTTCTCTCCTTGGCGGCATAATTCTATTGCACAATTTATTTTAAAGCCACGTCAATAATTAATTCCAAATTCTTATTTCCCTTATTTCTACCCCTTAATCTTAATACAATATAATTTGTATTTGCTTGATCATACATCTAATATATCAAAAATCAACCTTATGGAATTGAATATCACAATTCTTAAACATACATAAACAATATAACATAAGCATATTCTTTATCATTACAAAACTACGCCATACATTCAATCATTCATCCAAAAATAATAGTCAAGCTATTTAATAATGTACTAATATGACGAGTTACACATCTTCAAAAGAAAGTTAGTTATCCAAATATCCATAAGTAAACCACGCTACTAATGTCCGAAAAATGACACCATCATCCACGCTATCACAACCACTAAAAATCCCATCACCACCGATAAGCAAGAGTGCAACCAGGCTACCCTCGCCCTAGTTTCCACCAATTCTCTCATAATTTCGCTCATAGCTTGATCGTCCGCACTCACCATTGTTATAAGTCCATTTAGGATCTGATCACTTGAATTCATTATCATCATGAGTGCATCGATGGAATGCTCATGATGGTCTACTTCCATTCTAACCCTCTCTACTTCTCGAGCCATCCCTGAAACCCAGTAGTTTTCTAATGTTGTCATGCCAGTTGGTTGGGACATTGGTATATCGGCGCATGGCGGTGGCGATACCCTCCGACTCCGAAGTCGAGAAGGCCCCGCCTCGTCCCTACGTGGAACGGGTGAAGTCGGCTCCAAGGTGGGGGTGACCGATCTCTCCGGTGATCGATCAGAATCAGTGTATTCGTGCTCGGATGGGTCATAATCGTCAAGTGACTGATCTCGGTGCGATGGTGATCGAGACATGATGACTGCGATAATTAATAAGGTTTAATTGTCAATCATGCTACAATTTTTATTAGTAATCAAAAGTACCATGCAAACTCACATAACAATCATGCTTCTCATTTTTGTATCAAAAAGTTTCTATTTTTAGTAATTCCTAGTATAGCCAATCCATGTCTCCTTTATACACACTTAAATTAAACAAAGGTGATCAAGCTTTGTTTAAGTTAAAATATGATAATGTGAAACACATTTTAGTTATACTACAGCGTACCTTAATTTTGAAAACTTTATTCGTAAAAGGTTATAGTGTGTGGTTTTTAAAATAAAACCGGTATTCTCTATAACCTATGGCTCTGATACCAAATCTATCACACCCCGCTAAAGCGGAAACACGAGGCGTAACAACTCCGATGCCATAGCACAAGATTATAAACATACCAACATTTACTTAACATTCAAAATACATTACATTTTTGAGAATATAATATCGTCATCGTTTACAAATTCCAAATCTTTTAAACATAAGATACGCTTAAAGCAAAGATAGTCTTGCTTCAAAATATGAGTACGCTGATAAAGCATCATGGAATTACCTTCTCGACTCCTGAAAAGCATGAATAAAAACCAAGGTCAACTACAAAGAGTTGGTGAGTTCACAGGTTTCAAGTATGCACAAATCATTTTTACATGCAAGATTAACATTCGTAGAATGTACGTAAAACCAACTTCAATTCTTTGATTCATGAGTACCACAACTTAAATTTCTTTATGATAAGTGTATGCAAAGACAATATTACGTTGAGCCACTACTAAGCCGTCCCTGACCAATTACAACGCCCCCGATGGACTAACTCAGCGGTGGTTCATGCTACATGTTTAGCCATCTTCTCTAGTATAGTGCACCCCTGCTCGTCAGCATTAAGGTGGGCTTGTCACACCAACTAGCGCTATCCACTAATACTATAGGCCCGATTTTCTTCGAGTTAATAGTAGTGTCACGGGGTCTTAACATTAAAAACTCAACACATCAATTGCATACTCATCATATAGCTTAATTTTTCCAAACGCTTTTAACAAAGCCTTATAAATTGCCAATTCGCAATTCTTTCAAACAATTCTCATGAATCCTTAAATACGCAATTTAAACATGCTTTTCACCCCAAAATCAATTAAAACGATAAAAGTGGGGCTGTGAATACTCACCTTGATGCAAGCAACGAGTGAAGCTTTACTTTAAACTTAATGAGTTTTGTCACGCCTTAACTTTCCCTATATAAGAGTTGCCATAAGAAACACATTAATACCCTATTCCGATGTCCAACCAATATGTCCAATTGTCCCATGAAATGCCATCAAATAAGTTTCTTAGTCCATAATTATTTTGTCTAAACAAGGTTCCAAAATATAATAAGACATTACTTAAACTTGATAAAATTACTTTTCTGGATTCAACACATGCTGTCCAGAAAGTTATCCGGTAATTTCAACACGGAAACTTAACTTCTCATGAGAATTATTAAATCAAAAATTTTGTGATGAAACTATAATATGTTTATAATTTAAGAATTTTGGACTTTTATTCACTTATTTGGCATTTCTGGACAGTGACGGTCAGATGCGGAACTGTTCCGGGTCTTTAACGCAACTTCTAAATTTTTCGGGGAAACTTTTTATCTTAAAGGCTTTTAATAAAATTTAAAAAGTGACAAAACTTATAAATTATTCTGAGGGTGCTGACCTCATTAATCAAAATTTGACAGCTGTCACAGATTGTTAGAGCATAAATCTGTTGGATACAAGATAAAGAATACTGAAGGTCAAAGTTGAGAAAGTCAAAGCTGAAGAAAGTCAACTCTCATTAAAAGTCAAAGTCTTTTGTAATAAAAGTCAATGTATTAGTTTAGTTGTTTTTGTTGTTTCCTTGTATTAGATGTTAGTATAAATACTTTTTCTCTTTTGTATTTTAGAAGTGTGGGTGTGACATTAGAACATATAACAGATTTGGAGAATACGATTTAGAGAGAGAGAGAAAGTTCTAGAGAGAGAAAGTGTAATTTGAGAAATCAAATAATCAAACAGGTAATTTGGTTATTCAATTTTGTTTGTTTGATTGTATTATAGATTAGAAACTAGAATCAGGGACACACACTAATACATAGAAATGTTTATGAGAGAGACTATCAGCGATAACTGAACAGACTCAGTCTGATCGCTGATGGTGAAACACTAATACATATTAAAACGTTATTTTCACTAAGTATAGAAGAGGGTCTTTATCAAATCACTGAGCGAGTTTGGATCAACAAGCTTGTTATTTTTACCTCTCTTGCGTGTTCATTTCCTTCCCATCGTTTATCCCTAGTCGTTTTCTTCATTTGTCTAAAGTTAATTCACTTTGTCTAATTTTTGTGGTTTCTTTGAATAGGTTCGCTTTAGAACAATATAAAGTGAAGGATTGAGTGGTAAAGGCAAGTGTGTGACATCTTTGTTAAAAGCCATAATATTCAAGAGAGAAACACTTGGGGTGAGTATAGATTGGTTAGGTTTGGAAACATATTTTGGGGGGGGGGATTAAGGGACGTGAGGCCATTGCATTTTCTGCTTCTTCTTTTTCTTAACTGTCATTAAAGGTATCATGGAAGGTAAACTATCAATGGAACAAAAGGCATGCTAGATGGGTTGCGTTCATTGAAACTTTTCCTTATGTCATTAAGTACAAACAAGGAAAAGAGAACATTGTCGCTGACGCATTGTCTCGTAGACATGCTCTTCTCACGACACTTGGTACTAAATTGATGCGCTTTGAGTTCATCAAAGATTTGTATGATAGTGACCCTGATTTTTCGGGGGTATTTGGTGTATGTGAACAAGTTGCATTTAATAAGTTTTTCAAACATGAAGGATTTTTGTTCAAGGAGTCAAAACTATGTGTGCCAAAGTGTTCATTGCGTGAGTTACTAGATCGAGAAGCACATAGTGGAGGTTTGATGGGACATTTTGGTGTTCACAAAATTTGGATATATGGGTTGAACATTTTTATTGGTCTGGGATGAAACGAGATGTTACTCGTATTTGCGAAAGGTGTGTTGAGTGTAAAAAGGCAAAATCCAAATCCAATCATCATGGATTATAGACGCCACTCCCAATTCCAACCTCACCTTGGGTTGACATCTCGATGGATTTTGTGTTGGGTTTACCAAGAACTCAACGAGGTATGGATTCTATTTTTGTCATAGTCGATCGTTTTTCTAAAATGGCTCATTTTGTTGCATGTAGGAAAACGGACGATGCGATGAATATTGCCAATTTGTTCTTTAAAGAAATTGTGTGTCTTCATGGAGTTCCACGGAGCATTGTGAGTGATAGAGATGTGAAGTTTCTAAGCTATTTTTGGAAGACTTTGTGGTGCAAATTAGGCACTAAATTGCTCTTTTCTACGACTAGTCACCCTCAAACCGATGGTCAAACAGAAGTGACCAATTGTACTTTGCGGTCACTTTTAAGGGCTGTTATTAAGAGTAATTTGAGAGGTTGGAAAGAATACCTTCCCATAGCTGAATTTGCTTACAATAGGGTTGTTCATTCATCAACCAACTTTTCCCCTTTCGAAATTTTCTATGGTTTTAACCCTCTTACTCCTTTGGATTTGTCTCCTTTGCCATTAAAGGAACAAGTTAGCTTGGATGGTGAAAAGAAAGCCAATGCAGTAAAACGTCTTCGTGAAAAGGTTCGTGAGAACATTGAGAAGAAGACGAAGCAATATGCCAAACAAGCTAACAAAGGGCGTAAGCATGTCGTTTTTAAACCAGGAGATTGGGTTTGGGTTCACCTAAGAAAAGAAAGGTTCCCTACATCTAGAAAAATGAAATTACACCCTCGTGGAGATGGCCCGTTTCAAGTCATGGAGCGTTGTCGGTCCACAACAATACTAATATCAAGTTCTTAGATTAACAACACAATATCGATTACCAACCTGTATTGATATAAAACAACGATTACAAGGTTCGATATTGATCTTTGAAGTTCTCTTGTGTTCTCTCTGATTTACACATTTTAGTGTGTGTTTTGTGTGTGAATTATGATCTGATTATTGAGAGATGAGATACTAGAGATACACAAAAGATCTACCAAGTGTGTCTAACACACTACCTTAGATAATATCTAGATATTAGATCTAGATATTATTTTCTAATATAAAGTAAACTAGAAAGCTAACTTAGAAACTAATATAACTAACTAAGTTACCTAAGTTAACTAATATCTAAATACTAGATATTAAGTTAACTTTTACAATAATAAACAAATACATTGACATTTATTACAAACGATATAGACTTTAATATCGAGAGTCGACGTTTCGGCTTTAGCTTCAGATTGCGATCTTCAGTTTGGATGATCTTGAATCCAATGAGACTGTGGTCTAACAATCTCCCCCTTTGGATCAAGATCATTACGAAAATGATGTAGCAATTTGATCTTCTCTTTCAGCTCAGAAGATGCAATCTCTTTCTCTAGCTCTTAAATCAGCATGTCTTCAATCTAACAATCTCCCCCTTTGAAGAGTGGACGTGATTCTTGAAACATGTGATCTTTGCCATTTCTTGTGTAGTCATTCTCCCCTTTTTTGATGTTAAGTGTAACGACTTCATCAAAACTTTTTGTAAGAAATGTCTATGTCTCGGTTAGAGCCCCTGTTCCGTCAATTCAAAAGATATTCATCCAGATCTTTTCAAATCCAGATAAAAATAGTCGTGTAACACCTGAATCAACTAATGAATCAATTAACATGCCTGTCAGTAACACTAAGTCACTGTGTGTAACGAATACACATTGGAAAGGAGTTGTTAGATGTTGACTCCCCCAGGGCTTCCATTTAATCATCGAAACACCACAAAGGTAATTTCTATAAACGTTATGACAAAGAAACTAATTCCTTGTGTGTTCGTGCTTGTGTTAGAAAGAATTAAGCACTTGATGATTGCTTATAGGCTCAAAATTTGTGTAAACCACTAAGATAACAGTAAGTTAAACACAGACTCAATGTGCATGATTGAAGTGCGAAGGTGGGGCAGACTTCCTTCTTTTCAATATCCAGATTTTCCAAATGAAAATCAGATAGCAAATGTGTTGCGTCCCTTTTGAAAATGTGAAACACTTTCTTGTTGAGAAGAAAATGAGTAGATAGTGAGGTTTGATCAAGAGTTGGCATGGGTTAGTTGCCTGTTTCAATAATGTTCACCAAAGAATTGTGAAACACTAGAATTGTGGCTACCCGATTCAGAAAAAGTTGGTGCAGAGTTGTGATATTCTTTTAACTCTGTTCTCACACGCTCTTTCTTTTAAACGTTTTGCTAACTCTAATCACACTCATTTCTTTTCGCTTTGCACACTCAATCACTAAGGATTAACTTCTTGGGTAGAAATCACTGGTTAAGGTGATTCCATAGAAGTTGTGTTAATTCCTAGCACAATGATTCTTGTTTTCCTATGATTCACGTGATGCTCAGATTGGTTTAACTATTTCAGTTAAAGCACAATTTAGATCATGAAAACATTTAAAATACACTCCCAAAATATAAAATCGATTGAAAAATCGGGAAGTGGTTTGAACATTAAAAGCAATGTTTTCAAATGATTGAAAGTTGTCCTTCTTTCAACCATATATGAGATGAAGATATAGAATTATACCTTAACATACGATCTTCCATCTTATGAAGCTAAGCTGTAAGTCATAAAGATATGATCTTTTAAGCTTCTCTCAAAAGTTCTGCAAAAGTCTTATGTCAAGTCAAAGTAAAATTTATTCACTTAAATTGAAAAGACAAAAAGCAGTAAAACTTTTAAAATACGAGTTCTGATCAGAAATAATCAGAAGTCATCACCTTTTTACTCCCCCTGAAATTATGCATAAGACAATAATGTTAGTGAAAAACATAAACACTAACTCCTTCTCAAATATTGATCAACATATCTGAGAAATGCATAAAATTTCAGACAAATATGTATGTACTCCCCCTTGAAGGTTGATTTCCTCATTCGAGTATCGGAGTACAATCTCTTATCAGCATTGGAGTAAGGTCTTTTGATCATTGAAGTGCGAGTGCTAAACTGTTGTGTTTAGAAGTCAATCTTCATTGAAGTACGGGTTTTGAACTGATGTGTTCAAAAGCCATTATTCTTTCTACTCCCCCTTGACAGTAGGTGCCTGCAACACAGGTTTAGTTTTCTTTGGTACCCACTGATATTTGGGTCCATATGTGTTAGTTGCAGTTCGTATGGGGGTTACTGAGTAAGAACCATACCAGTAATGGTCACTAGTCTTGTGAACAGGATCATGTGTACGACAATAAGAACAATAAAATTTCTTACTTGACAACCTGATTAATTGATCTCTCGTGTAGACGAAATCAGGTTTACCTTTACGCGCAATGTTCTTCTTGGCATTATGCGTATGTACACATGAGCTTTTACATTTCAGCTCTTCTTTAACTGGTTTCCTGTTCCAGACCAGTTCATCTTCTTTCTGGAAGCTTCTTCTCCTTCTTTGATGTGTACCTGAACTATCTCTATTCCTGTCAGAGAAAAGGTTAGTAGAATGAATCTGATTAGAGGATTTAACTAACCTTCTGAAAAGAGCAGTTTTCTGATGTGAGCTTACGGCTGGTTTGTTAGAACCAACTGAATTATTTCTAGGTGAGCGGATTTTTGACTCTGGAGTCGTTCACTCAGTCACCACCACCATCTTTGAAATAATATCTTGAAGCTCTTTTACCTTTGAAGAATAACTGTCTCTTTCTTTGATAAGGAGCTCAATCTTCGTCTCAAATGCATACTTCCTTTTCTTCTCTGTCAGTACACTCTTAGATAATTCAGATAGCTTCTCGGTTAGCTTCCTTATCTTTGCTTCAAACATATTTCTATCTTTTTCAAAATCCTTCTTTGCACCCTTTTGTTTAGCTACCTTCCTCTTTTTGGCAAACTGTTCTCTTTCCAATATGATTACTTTCTCAAAGTCTTCAACTTTTTGAGAAAGCATTAAACATTTAAGCTCGAGTGTCTTCTTCTCTTCAACACTCTTCTTGGAAAGGGCTGAGAACTTCTCTTCAAAATCTGATATTTTCTTTTGAAGCTCAGAGTTCTCAGCTTCCAAAACCTTAACTCTTGATGACACTGTTGATCCTCTCATCAGCTTCTCAATATGTTCCCATAACAGCTTTCCTTTAGTCTCTTTGCTTTCTAATGTAAAAAAGATCTCTTTTGAAATCTCCTCAGACATTCCATTCAGTAGGAAAGATAAAGCTAAGTTGTCAGCATCATATCTCTTTCTTTGCTCGTCTGAGTACATACGAAGTGGTAATGGACAATCTAGATATACTCTTTCTCCATTCTTCTTTGTAGTATAACACATTGTCCTTGGAGCTGTCATACTCCCTTCACTCAGAGATTTTCTAATGAATATACCCAGATCATGTCTTTCAATGAAGTTCATGAACCGATCTTTCCACTGCTCATACTCTCCACTGAAGAGTACAGGTGGCTTCGTGTTGGTTCCGATATCTAGAGCTTCTCTTGAGGTCATCCTGTTTAATTTGCATTGCAAATAGAACTTGGATTTGACCGTTAGTCCAGAATAAAAACAGATAAACTTTGATCACACAAGAAATTTTGTCCCCCTAGGCAGACTTAGCACGGGGGTCCCGCTGTTTTCTATGTTTGGATTGGAGCAGAGAGGTTTGCGTGTCATGCACAGTGACTTTTTGTTCTCGACTGTTTTCTCACTAAAATCACAAAATGGAACTCGATTAAAGCTCAATACTGAAATTAATTACACACAACTCGATCTAGCATGCTAATCGATCACAACCTGATCGATTTTAACACCTAAAACACCTTAAATCTTGAAAACGATTTTTCTTGAAGAACACAGAGTCGTTTTATGAAAAACTTGATTTTGATCTTAATCAGGCTCTGATACCAATTGTCGGTCCACAACAATACTAATATCAAGTTCTTAGATTAACAACACAATATCGATTACCAACCTGTATTGATATAAAACAACGATTACAAGGTTCGGTACTGATCTTTGAAGTTCTCTTGTGTTCTCTCTGATTTACACCTTTTAGTGTGTGTTTTGTGTGTGAATTATGATCTGATTATTGAGAGATGAGATACTAGAGATACACAAAAGATCTACCAAGTGTGTCTAACACACTACCTTAGATAATATCTAGATATTAGATCTAGATATTATTTTCTAATATAAAGTAAACTAGAAAGCTAACTTAGAAACTAATATAACTAACTAAGTTACCTAAGTTAACTAATATCTAACATACTAGATATTAAGTTAACTTTTAAAATAATAAACAAATACATTGACATTTATTACAAACGATATAGACTTTAATATCGAGAGTCGACGTTTCGGCTTTAGCTTCAGATTGCGATCTTCAGTTTGGATGATCTTGAATCCAATGAGACTGTGGTCTAACAAGCGTATCAATGATAATGCCTACAAGTTAGATCTTCTGGGTGAGTATGGTATAAGTGCTACTTTTAATGTTACTGATCTATCTCCTTTTGTTTTTGATGAAGGTGTTGATTCGAGGACGAATCATGCCGAAGAGGGAGGTAATGATGGGGACCAAAGAAGGAAAAACGAGGAGCATGAATTAAATTTTCACAAGGATGGTTTCAAGCAATCATCATCAGAAAATACTTTTGAGTACATGGTTGGGCCCATGACAAGAGCTAGAACCAAAAGAATGAAGAAGGCCCTTAATCAGTTTATCAAAGAAACCCAAGCGCAAGAAGAGTCCAAGTTACAAGAAGTCAAGCCCAAGATCATGACTGTTTTGTTGATCAAAGATGGAGCCCATGATAAATAATTTTAGAAGGTTAAAAACAATTAATTATATAGTTTTGAATTTAGTGCTATTTTGAATGCTACATTAAAGATGGATAGTTTGAAAGTCTAAGATAGTTAATTAAGCCTTTGTGTTTGCCATCCTCTTCATCTATAAATAGGAGGATTTGTTCTCATTGTAAGATCATCTTTTCTTGAAATATATTGAGAGGTTTATTCCTTTACATATTTGTTCTCTTGTAAACTTGTTTGGATTCTACAAAGTTAGGCTTTCTAATTTCCTTTAGACTTATCATTCGGGGTTTGATTTTCCTTGAGTGTGGCATCTTTAGCTTTCGTTCTTCATTTACTTATTGTCGTTTAAGGGTCTTAGTTCACATAACTAAGGTTCTTAATCCATAAGTCATTTGAAGGGTGGAGTTTTAGTTAAGGTTCTCTCTCACAAATTGAGTTTGGGTCTTAACTCCATTGAAATAATCTTTAAACAACTTCTGTCACTCGTATCAATCATAAGTGATTCATCCAAATTTAGAAAACCAAGTCGTTGGTCATCTTTTACAAGTTGGGTCATATCAGTTTGGGTCTTCAAGGGCTTCAGAGACCTTTTTGGGCTCGATAATACTCACAAAGTTTGTATAATAACAAAAGTTTGCAGTACTAAATCGAGTCTGGACTCTGTCAGAGGGGTCACCTATGATTTGGCTCTGTGGGTGACTTCTGGTCCACTTTGTCATTCATGGTAGGTGATCATTGGAACCTTCTGAGATCACTTCTGGAGCATGTCTTGTCTCTTGATGATCACTCTGTGGGAGAGAGATCATTTGTAGTTGCCACAGGGCTTGATTGATCGTTAGTTGATGTGTTGAGCTCTATAGTGCCTTGTTCAGAGTTCCCTGATTGTTCTGGTGTTGACCCTTCAGAGATATCTTGAAGAAGATCATGATCTTGATTAAGCTTGGAGCCTTGTTCAGTGTTTGCCTCTAAATGCTCCCCCTCGACATTTGCACCTACAAAAGTAGTGGAAGAGGGTGAAGTATTGCTAGGACCAGTTAGAGATGTACCTGTCTGGTCTTCAGAGGCTTCGGCTCTAGAGGCTCTGTGAACATCCTCAGAGGGTCCATCATCGTTAAACATCTCTTCAAACAAGTGATGAAGATTATTTGTTCGAGATGAATCACAAGATTCTTTGTCATGAAGTTTGAGTCCTGAGCTGATTTGCTCAGAAGTCATCTAAAAAGAGTCATCAAAAGAAACATTAATACTTTCAAGTATATATTTTGATTTGAGCACATATACTCTATATGCCTTGGAGTTTGATGAGTAGCCAACAAATTTGGCTTCATCAGCTTTGGGACTGAATTTCCCGATTTGCTCTCTGTCGTTCAACACAATGCATCTGCACCCGAAGACGTGGAAGTACTTGATATTTGGCTTCCTCTGGTTCAACAGGTGGTGAAGGGCCTTTGTATACCTTTTTACTATCAAAGATCGATTTTGTGTAAAACATGTCGTTGAGATGACTTCTGCCCAAAAGGAAGTTGGATGTCTTGAGGCAGTGAGCATAGTTCTTGCAACTTCCACTAGTGTTCTGTTCTTGCGTTCAATAACACAATTTTGTTGTGGAGTCCTTAAAGCAGAGAAGTTCTGTGAGATACCCTCTATTGTAAGATATGCTTCAATGATTGAGTTTTTGAACTCTGTGCCATTGTCACTTCGAACTTTCTGAATCTTGCAATCATGAAGAACTTGTATTCTCTTAAGGAGATTGATTAGTACCTCAGGAACATCTGATTTCTTTCGAACAAATTCCACCTAAGTATATCTAGAAAACTCATCTATGAGTACAAGGATGTAGTTCTTGCCACCCAGACTCTGCATAGATATAGGACCACAGAGGTCTACATGCAACATTTGCAGGGGTCTAGTGCAAGATATGTCTGATTTGGTCTTATGGGCAACCCTTTTAAGGTTTCCCATTTCACATGTAGAGCATAGACGATCTCTGTCGAATCTAATACTTGGTAACCCTCTTACCAGGTCCAGTTTCACAAGTTTGTCTAAAGAGTGAAAGTTTAAGTGACAGAACCTATTATGCGAGAGCCAAGCTTTCTCGTTCTTACTTGAGACCAGACAAAGCTTTTCATCTTTGTTGATCGTCTTGAAGTCCATAAGGTATAGATCACCTCGTCTCTTGGCCCGTAGAAGCTCGGTAGTTGTGTCTTCCTTTAACAGAGAGCAGTATTGCTTCTTAAACATTACATCTGGTCCATTATCGCAGAGCTGACTAACACTTAGTAGGTTATGCTTAAGGCCATCCACATAAGCCACTCTGTTGACATCGATGTCTCCATTGGCAATGACTCCATAGCCTTTGATTTGCCCCTTCTTGTTATCTCCGAAGGTCACATAACTGCCTCCTTGTTTTTCTTTGTAAGCGGTAAGCAACCCTCTGTCGCCAGTCATGTGCCTTGAACACCCGGAGTCTAGGTACCAAATCGGCATATGCTGTTTCTTCTATAGATAGATTAAGAGGATTTAGGTACCCATTTCCAAATGGGTCCAGGATTTTTAGGAGTCTTTGTTAGAGTATAAATATGTTGGATACAAGATCATGAAGACCAGAAGTCAAAGTACAAAAAGTCAAAAGCTGGAAAGTCAACTCTCAGTGAAAGTCAAAGTCAAAGTGTAATAAAAGTCAAAGTCACTTTCAATTGTATTGTTTTGTTTCCTTGTTTTAGTTGTTAGGTATAAATAGTCTTGGTTCTTTGTATTTTGTTGTAAGAAGTCATATTGTATCAGATTCTAGATTCGTAGAGAGAGTTTTAGAGAGAGAAAGTGATTCAAACGATTTATAATTGAATCTTGTGGTTTAATCAAACCAGGTAATTGATAAATCTTGTTTGTGTGATTAAATTTAGATAAGAACTTGAACAGATCTGGGAATAACAATTGGTATCAGAGCAGATCCAATTGAAATCATTTCAAGAAAATGTGTTCGATACTGTTCCATCGACTTTCAGATTCAATTTTTGTGTTTTTGTGTAAATTTCAGGTTGTAATCGAGTTCATTAGAGTCGTTTAGTGTATTAGATTCATTCTGTAAAGGATAATTCACGAATTGCACTGTAATTGATCATCAATTTTGATGAATTTGTTGTTGTTGTTAGGTCTGATTTTATAGTAATCATTGTATTTATAGGACTTGGTCAATACTGTGTTTAGGGCTTATATGTCTTGTATCTGACCAAGGGTATTTAAGTCCCTTTGGTCTTGTTCCTTTGTAAGTTTGACACGCACACTCAATACATTTTTCTACTTTGCGCTCCATCTCTCTCTCTCTCTACTTTCTCTCTCTAGAAGTTCTAGTGATCTTGGACTTTCAATTGGTATCAGAGCTTACTAGATCTTGAGAGGATTGAGAGATTGCATTTTCATAGTCTGAATTGTTGATTAAAATCGAAAATTTGATCGATTTTCTTGAATTTTTTAAGAAAATCTCGTTTTCTTGATTTCTCATCAAATTTGGATTGGTTTTTGATCGAATTTGGTTGTTTTTGGGCTTATTAGTTTCGTTTTTAATATTCGATCACTTTTGTTTCAGGTTGTTTTTCAAGAAAAACGGATTTAGTTCATCGATTTTGAGAAAAACGAATTTTCTAGAAAAACGTCGTTCTTGTTCTGTTCATTGTCGATTTTTAAGATTTTGGTGATTTTGATCGAAATTGTTTGATAAAAGTTGTTAGAATGTTGTTTTCGAGCATCAATGTGTATTTTTCTTGCGTAAATTTCTTGATTTGATCTGATTTTGCTAAATTTTACGAGTTTTTGAAGTTTGCGTTTCTGTTATACACTTTGCGTTTCATTCATGTGTCTTGCGTTTCTATCATGTTACTTTGCGGGTCATTCATATTTATTTTCATTTTCTACTAATTTTTGGTTATCTTGTTTCAGGTTTTCGGTTCACGTTGGACCCGCAAAGCTCATTGTGCGTCTCAAGTGACACACGCAAAGTCAAGCTTCTCGGTTCTATTTTCAAGCGTAAACCTTAAGTTTGCGTTCCTTTCTTCAAGTTTTGGGACGATCATTCACTTCAAGTTGATTATTTTCTCAAGATGTCTTTGCAAGCACAGATCTACAAGAATGACCTCATGATGTCTTTGGGGTCTGATACTCGTCCACCTGTACTGATCAATGAGAACGAATTCGAACAGTGGCAGGATCGTTTCATCAACTTTATTGAAAGGCAACCAAATGGGGAAAACATGATGAAATCTCTGTATGAGGGTCCTATGGTGAAGAAAATGAAAGTGATCCCAGCTACTGCTACTACTCCAGCTACAGCAGTTGAAACTCCTTTGAGTGAATATGACGAAAAAGAGCTATCAAGCTATAAAGCAGACAGTCTGGCTAAGTCAAATCTGATCCTTGCTCTTCCCAACTCCATTTATAACAGAATCGATTGCTTCAAACATAATACAATGCTGATGTGGACACAACTTGAGAAGATTATGCTTGGTACTGCTATGTCTACTCAGTTACGACAGACCAGATTCATGAACAACTTTGAGAAGTTCCAAGCTAAGGATGGAGAAAGTTTGAAGAGTGTGTTTGATCGATTTTGGGCTGTCATCAATGATCTTTTCAAGATTAAAGTTACCAAGACTGAATTGGAGGCTAACTTGAAGTTTCTGAACGCGTTACAACCTGAGTGGAACAAGTCTTGCCACAGAATGTGAAACGATGTTAGAATCTCAACAATGCCAATTCAGGAGTTATATGAAATCTTGATGACAGATGAATCTATGGTAATGGAGAAGAAGGCAAAGATGGATAAGAAGAATAAGCCTCAGTCAGTAGATCCCATTGCTCTTATTGCTAGCCAACTGGTTGAGCAAACTTTGACTGAATCAGCCTATGATGGGTCTACAGATGATGATGGTGAAGCTCTAGAGAAGGCCATGACTCTTTTGACTCAGCTTTATCAGAAACGGTTCAAGAACAGATCTGGGTCAAACAATCTGCAGTTTACTTCAAAGACATACACTCCAAAGTATGAACATGCTAAGACAGTTGATCAGAAGAAAGATGACAAAAAGGTGATAAACTGCTTTAACTGTGGAAAGCCTGGACATATGGTCAAGGATTGCAGAGTCAAAGTGGTAAAGAATGCTGATTTTTACCGAAAGAAGTTGGCTCTAGCTGAAAAGAAGGAGAGTGGAACTGTACTGCTAGCTGAAGAAGAGTACTGGTTGGATCATTCGGATGACGAGGATGATAATGAAGATGTTGCGGCTATGTGCTTTGTTGGTAACGATGAAAGTGATGATGAGGAAGATGATACCTCATCTGATGGTTCTGAGGTAATATCTGATTTTAACTATAACTTCTTCTTATCTCAAATGAATGTTTTTATCTCTGCCTTGCATGATCTGCGTTCAAAGTTGGTTTCTGAAAAGTTTAAAAATCAAGAAAAGTCTGATTTTATTGAGAAACTGCAAATTTCTTTAAAAGATGAAAAGTCAATTTTAATTGATATAAAAGAGAAATTTCAAAAGCAGTTAGTTGATCTTGAAAAATCAAATCAGACTTATCGTGATTCTTTGACTGATCTGACTTCTTCAAATAAAATTCTTTCTGATAAAATAATTGTTTTAGAAAGGAAATTATATAAAAGAGAACAATCTGAGCAAACCATTTACATGAACAAGCCGAGGAGTGAAGAAGCTATAAAAGAAAAATGGGGACTTTGTTTTGACAACCCTCAATTTTTAAACAAAGTAATTGACGAAGTTCCCACTCTTTATAAATATGAATATCTAAATCTTGCACACTATGGTCCACAATTTAAATTCTTTTGGACTAGTGAAAAGCAAATTTTAGATGTTGAAAATGAGAAAAGGATTTATAAAAAGAAAAATGAAATTCCTTTTGTTTATACTTCTGAAAATGCAAAATATTTTTCGGAAAAATCGAGAAGAGGAAAAAGAGTTTTAAATGACATATCGTCTATCAAATCTTCAATATCTGATGATTTTATTTCTCCTTATGCACCTGATACTTCTAAGGAAAATAGTTCTCCAATCTCTTATGATTCGAAGAAATATATTCCACCGATAGTATTAGAAGGAAAAATCATAGATCTTGAAGATAAGATAGAAGATCAAAATATTTTGAAGAAAATTGAATCTGACATTATTCTTTCTTTTATGACTTTAAGTCTAGAAGAAAATATATTTTCTCAAAAATCAGATTCTATTTCTAACATCTCTTCTGATTTCAAGGAAAATAAAAAGGAAGTTTCAAATTTTAAAAACCTTTCTCAAAATTCTTCAGATTCCGAGGCTAGTTCTTCTGTGTCAAATGCTAAGACTGTTTTCTTTGATAAAGTTTTTTCTTCTGTTTCAATTATTGATAATTCTTTACTGCTAAATGATCAATTTTATAAAAAGAAGCGTAAAAGAAGAAGATCAAAGAAGTCAAAGAAACATGACACTGTTTTAACTGAAAATTATAATGTTTCTGATTCTTATTCTTTAGATCGGACTGTGAGGGAGTCACCAAGGCAGATCTGGAGAAAGAAGCGATTATCTGAAGAATCTATTGTTGATGGGGATAAATGTGTAGACAAACTTTATAACAGTGATTCATTTGCTTCATGTAATAAAATTTCAAAATATTCTAGAAAGCAAATGTTTCGAATTTCAAAATATGTCTCATGTTCTTCCTCAGATTCGAGTTCTGATGATTATGCTTTCTCTTCTGATTGTGATTATTTTTCTGATCATATTCATCGTGCTTTATCTGTTAAATCTACTTCTCATTTCCTCATCAGAACTGCAACTAACAAACATGGGCCCAAATACAAGTGGGTACCCAAATCTTTACCTGATTCAAAGTTGCAGGCATCATATGTTAAGGGGGAGTAATAGGAATAATGGTTTTTGAGTAAATCAGCTCAAGACCCGGACTTCAATGTCAATTTGGCTTCTGAGTACTTCAGCTCAGGACACGTACTTTATAGACTACGACTTCTAAACACATACAGTTTAGAACTCGTTTTTCATAGATTCAGCTTCTGACTAAATGAGATACTGTGAGTACATCAATTTTATTTCCGCTGCATATATCTCTGATTATGGTGTGTTCCAGTTTTTCTCAATGTTTCAAGAATCTGAGTTTGTTTATCTATCTCATGAATTTGCATATATCTGAGTTTTTCTCAATGTTCCAAAATTTTCTTTTAATATGAGACACAAATTATTTTTATAATGTGAAAGATGAAATAGTTGAATTTTATTTTGTTCCAACTAAATATTAATTAAAAGTTTAAATCTTTACAAATTTTATTCTATAAAGTAAAGTTTTACATTTTTTCTTTCCTTTGAATAAAATATGTGTCTAGGATAAATTTTCAAGTTCTTTTGCTTATATTAAAGTTTTTATATGGTCAAATTTCAAGTCTTACAAAAGTCGAAAAGTCAGCAACATGTTTGAAACTTTTATTTTTGCTTTAAAGATACGTGAGTCGGAATTTTTATAGTTTACTTTGCTTAGACTACCTAAACGATCACAATTTTAGATTGGAATGAAAATATGGGCTAAGCATTTAGACGTTGATCTGAGTGATTGAGATGAATATTAAATTCTTAAAATATAGAAATCTCTAAGTTTAAAAGTTTGTACCTGTGACCTTTCTGGTTTGGGAAAGTAAGTTTCTCGGGATGCTTGTCATCTGGTCCCCTAAGGTCATTTGGTCTGGGAGTGATCGAACAGAAATCCTTCTATAGAATCAGATCGAAAGTCATGTTCTACTGGTATGAATGGGTTTAGGATATGTCGATGTAGCCTTTCTGATATGGGAGAGTAAGTTCCAAGGGGTGCTTGACACCTAGTCCCCTAAGGCCAACTGGTCTGGGAGTGGCTGACCCAAATCCTGCAATAGGGTCAGATAGAAAGTTACGTTTACGGCATGTTCTTTACTTAATAAACTTTTTGATCAAAAGATGCCAAAGTGCACGCGCTTAAAAGATGCCAAAGAGCACACTCATGTTAAGATGCCAATGAGCACAATGCTAAAAGATGCCAATGAGCACACATCTCATGATACTTGGTGATATGTTTGAGTTGCGATAAATCTGTAAATTTATGAATATCTTAATTCTTGGTGACTTAGTGTCAGTACATGCAAAGTTCTCTATAATATTTTTAGAATTGCATTTTCTTGAAGCTAATCGAAGATTCGCATGTGAGCACACTGAATAGATTGCTGGAAGTTTTGAAACTGAACATGTTTTAACTTGATATGCAATTAAACTCGTTCTTTTATCTTACAACATATGTTTGATTTCAAATGATTGATAAATTTGTGATATTTTACTCTGTAAAATTTAATTTGTTTAGTGTTTAAAATTTTATATGTTTAGTTGTTTCAAAATTTACATTCAGTATATTTTTCTTTCTACATTAATTTCTGATCACTGTGTTCTCATAAATATATTTTAATGGGTTTATGCATTATTCAAGGGGGAGTGAACAAAGAGATGTATTTCAAAGATTATATTTGTTTTTGAGGGGGAGTGTCTGATTTTCTTTACATGAATGTTATCTCGAATTGTCTTATCTAATGCATTTGTGTAGGGGGAGTCAAAGAGCTTTCAAAGGTAAAATTTTTCTAAGGCAACTTTGCGCTTCACACATGGCCCGCAAAGCTTGTTTTGCGAATCAAGCATGACACGCAAACCTTGCTTTGCGTATCAAGCATGGCACGCAAACCTTGCTTTGCGCGTCACACATAGAACTCAAACCTTGCTTTGCGCTTCCTGCATGGAACGCAAACCTCCTCTGTTTTCTCTGTTTCTTTGATTTTGCAGATCTTAAGCTGTCTCGTCTCCAACATTTGCATGACCAAGTTGATCAAGATCATCAAGGTCATGAGGGGGAGAAGTCAAGGAGAAGTTAAAGAGACAAAGAGCTTAAATGTTTATCTGCTGATCAAGATTCGCTCAAAGATTCTATTCTCTCAGCTATTTCAAATTCTTTTGCTGTTCTTGCTCCGAACACCACAGTTCATTCAAGATCATTCAAAAGAGGTGTATCGTCTTGAGCTTAAGCAGCAAAGAAAATTTCAATCTGCAAGATGCTGAGAAGAAAATTTTTCTTTAAAAGTCAGAAAGCTTCTCAAAGTCGCTTTGTTGGTCCATGCTGATTTAGAAGATAATTTTTGAAGACCAAAGCGCCAATGATTACTAAGGGGGAGATTGTTAGGTCTGATTTTATAGTAATCATTGTATTTATAGGACTTGGTCAATACTGTGTTTAGGGCTTATATGTCTTGTATCTGACCAAGGGTATTTAAGTCCCTTTGGCTTGTTCCTTTGTAAGTTTGACACGCACACTCAATACATTTTTCTACTTTGCGCTCCATCTCTCTCTCTCTACTTTATCTCTCTAGAAGTTCTAGTGATATTGGACTTTCAGTTGTCAAGTTCACGAGTTCACGAGCACTGTATTGGACCAATTTGTATATCTTGATGTTTGTTGTTGAAATTTGTTGATTGTAATATGTTCTAGACGTTTAGGTGATCGAATTTTCAAAGTTTCAGTTTGTAATTCGATATCTAGGTTGGTTTTTGTGAATCTCAGATTGACTTTTCATTCGAAAGTTGAAGAACTCGCAAGAAGATCTGAAGAACTCGCAACTTTTCAGAGAATTCGCAGTTTGGGCGGATTTTGTAGAAAAACTTGAAGGATTCGTAGTTTGTTGGAACTTTCAAAGGATTTATAATCAGTTTTCGCAAAGTTGAATTTTCTAGAAATCATAAGTACAAGATTCGCAGATCAGTGTTTTACAAAAATCAAAGAATTAGTTTTTGTGTCACTTGCGAATTTCATAGATTTTGCAAAGTGTTTATCTTGAAAAGTTTAAAGTATAGGATTCGTAGTTCAGAATTCGCATTACTCTGTTTTTGAGATTTGCTCAGAATTCGTAGATTTTCGAGAGAATTTTACCAAGGATAGAATTCGTAGTCTTAAAACTTGAGAAAATCTAAGGCTTCGCAGATCTCTAGTCTGCGAAAAGTGTAGAATTCGTAAGAGTATTCTTTGCGTATTCTAGTTGAAAATTGCGAATTCTAAGTGGATATCTCTTGGTTACGAATTTTGAGAACTGAATTGTTTGTACTTGCGAATTCTAGAATCTTACGAATTCTTGAATTCATTTCTTGCGAATTATGTGTTTGTTTCTAAAAGTTGCGAATTTCTTGTGATTCACAGTATTTCTTGCGAATTCTTTGTATTTCAATTGAAACCTGCGAATTCTAGACTTAGGGGTTGTTTGTTTTTTTAAAAAACCTATTAATGGCTTTTAAGTCTGAATCGTTTAGACCTTTTTACACACCACCTCTTATTAATCATAACTAAAATAAGACTTCAGACTTTAGACCTCTTAAAAAACAAACGACACCTTAGTGTTTTTCAGAATTTCTTTGTCTAGTTCATTTCAGTGTTATTCAATTTTCTTGTGATTTCTTTTGGACTAATGGTCAATTTCAAGTTTCTTATTGAATATTGTCAAAACAGGATGACTTCCAGAGACTCTCTCTCAATTGACACTGATGTCAAGCCCCCGGTTTTGTTTAAAGGGGAATATGAACAATGGAAGGATCACTTTCTTGACTTTATTGATCGGCAAACAAATGGAAAGAATATTCTATCATCAATCAAAGATGACCCAATGACAACACCTACTGAGGAGATTCCTGCTGAAGGTTATGACTCAGATGGAGTTCAGAACACAAAGAGAGTTGATAAAGATTTTGCTCAATTCACTGATGCACAAAAGAGTCGGTTTAATGCTGATAAACAAGCCAGATATTTACTTTTACAAAGCATGACAATGAGATCTATGTGAAAATAGACAGCTACAATGCAACTGCCAAATCAATGTGGGATCATGTCAGGATCGAAATTCGAAACAAGAATTTAATAAACACTCAAAAACTTATGTTAAAGAAGTCGCGGAAAAACACTTTAACAGTAAATCAATCAAACAATGTATAAACTTAAATCACAAGTTATATTGATTTAACTTAATGATTACAAACAAAACCTCAATCTGTTGAACAGGCTCAACAGACGTTCAATACTTCTCTATTGAAAGGACTTCTAAGAACCTTGAGGTTAATTCTCTCTAAACAAACGTATATCGAAAAACTGTTTTTCTATCAAAGACTTCTAGACTATATATACATAATTAATTACAAGATAATTATCAAAACAAAACTGATCTTCATTCCATAATAATCTTCATCTCTATCTCCAACTCCTAGTCTTTCGTTTTAAGCATCCTTATCTTCATAAGTTGTATTACTAATCCTCATCCAACAGTATTAATCTTCAACAATATTAACATCCTCAGCAATATTAACATGCTTGCAGTATTAACTCTCCTCTTGCAGTAGTAATCTTCAAGCAGTACTAACTACTAGCAGTACTAACTACTAGCAGTACTAACTCTCCAAGTAATACTAACTATTCTTCTTGCAGTACTAACTCTTCAAGCAGTAGTAATTCTACTAGCAGTAGTAATCTTCCAAGTAGCAGTATTAATTTTAAGTAGCAGCATTAACCATACTTAGCATATTTCTGACCCAACAATCTTCCCCTAACTTAACTTTTCAAATTGAGAAGTTAAGTTCTTCAGTAAAGGGTCTTCATGATGCTTTCAAAACTCCAACTTAATTCCCAAGATTTGGATCAAGACCCAGACTTTGATTAGTGGTTCTTCTGATTACAATCTTTGCCATTTCAGAACCTGCAGAACACACCAACTTTGCTCTCAACATTCCTTGTAGCTTTGCTCTGCTATGGTCATACACTTTGTACACCAAGTAGTACTCATGGTAGCTTTTGTCTATGGTTAGGACATATACTCCACATCTTTCAATGAGCATCCAGTGGTCAATGCTTCTGAATACCTTTTCATGATCCACATCTCTGATAATATGCTTAACCCTGTCAGGGTCAAACATCATGCATAGGTACTCCATGGCTATCTTGATTAAGTTCATTTCTGCTCCTTTTAGCACATCTTCATACAGGGTCAGTCCAACTTTGTATATTTCTTCCAGATCAGCCGTTGTACAGCTTCTCACTATCTTTCCCCATGTTGGATACACCTCATATTGATCACCCATTCTTTTGAATATGAAATATTCTTTTCTGTTGTCCCTCAGAGTATCCCAGTGAATGATCTCTGGTGCCTGCATTGAGATAGGGTCAGCTTGCACTGGTTCTTCATTTGTCAAAGTCATATATAAATGGAATTGCTCATTAGATTGTTGATTGGACTGCTCTTGACTCTCCCTTTCCTTGTCAACCTGTTCACCCTGTTTCTGCTGCTTTGAAGATTCTGTTTCATTTTCTCACTTTTCTGTTTTTCTTTCCTTCTTCAGTTCTAGGCCTTTTTGCCTTTGACTTGGTAGTTATGGACTTCTTTCTTTTAATAGCTCCAATCTTTTGAGCTAAAGTCTCTTTTTGCTTCACTTCTGCCTTTTCTTTGATAGGAGTGCCTTCATCACTGTCAGGGAAGGGTTGTTGTATGTTAAGATCATGTCTTTCTTTCAATTTTCTTTCAACCTCAACCCTTTGAGTGAAATCCCCTTTCAGCTTGGCCATCTCCTTCTTGTATAGCTGAAAGTCCAAGAATCTCTAAATCTTTAGAGAGAGAAAGTAGAGAGAGAAAGTATGAACGCCAAATGTAAACTGTTCTATTCAATGTGAGTGCCAAAGTTTCTTACAAAACACTAAGGCCACAAGGGACTTAAATACCCTTGGCCAATATAACAGATAAAGCTAACTAAACACAGTATTAGCCAAGACAGATAAATACAATGATCACTACAAACTATGACTCAACAATCTCCCCCTTAGTGATCATTGACGCTCTTCTCTTTGACGAAGTCTATTTAAACCAACTGAAACTTGTAAGCGTCGCAGAGTGGAGCGGAAATTCAATCTCTCTTGAATAGTATCCAATGTCTTCTTGAGAAGACGAATTTCATCATTTTCAAACAGAAATGTTTCTCTTCATGTTTCCAAAAATCTTCTTTGAGTTTCTTTCAGACGTTGCTCCAACTGAAGCTTGATCACCTTTAAAGTTCCATCAGAGTAATGTGCAATTTCTTCAAATCTAAGAAAACATTTTTCATACGAGCCATTCTTGTACACAACTCCATATGGATCTTTAACAATGGTGAGAAGATGATATGACTCTAAGTTGGGCAAACTTCGGTTGGGCCTTAGAAGATTAACAATTGGTTGAAAACTTTCGGCAGCCATCTGAAAGTCAAACACTCTGAAGAATCGGATTTGCCGTCGAATGAATCTTTTAATAGCAAATAGTGCTTGAGACACATCCTGAGTTCTGTGATAAAGATTTCTGAAATGATCATATAAGAACTCAATATCATCAATAGAAAGATCAGAGAAGTCTGCTTATGAAAAGATATATCTCTTGCAATCTCTTCTTTCAATTTCAAACTCTGGATACCAAAGATTAACTAGCTTGTTGATCGTAACACTGATAACTCTAACAATCAAGTGTGGAGAATGAACAAGATCATTTCTTTTTCGCTGGCACTTGATGAGCATCAAGTATTCATACTGATATGCCTCTGACTCCTTTTCAACACCAAGTATTGCATAAATGTTGATTGGCCTTCTTCTAGAAACAAAGATATTTCTCTGAGAATCTTCTAGAAAGGCAGTTTTTAACCTTGATGCCATATACCGATGTTGAAGGTTTTTTTGCCTTTGCTGTCTTGTCAAGGCTGGTCCTTCTTCTTGAATATTCGGGGGAACCACAGATTCAGAAGGAACATTAGCTTGTGCTCTAGACGACTGACCTACTTCAAATGTTCCTGAAGGAGCAGAGGTAGTTAGAGCAGTACTGACAACAGGAGTAGAAACTGGAGCAGAATCATGAACAGATTCAGAAACTTCATCTAGAGAAGGAAGATCTCTATACAACATATCTGTAATCTCTTCATCCTTAGCGTCAAAGAATACAGAATCATCTTCAGTATCAGAGATAATGACTATGTCATCACAATCTTCTTCTTTAACTTGGAAGATCTTCTCAAATCTCGTGTCATCATCATCATCTGAGTAAATTTCTATAAAATTTGCAAAGAATGACCTCATATCATTTGTTGCTTCTGATTCTTCAATCTCAATAGGCTTTTCTGCAACATCAGGATCAACATACACAACAATCTGCATATTATTCTCTATATCTTGCTCAAAAATGTTTAGTACATTAGACATAGAAGATAAATTGATATTTTCAATCATCACATTCACAAGATCATTGTCGCTGCAATTTTGGACATTATCAGTACTCTTCTCTTTATCAGCCGCCTCTTCTTGTAACTGATCTTCTCTAGCTGAGGAAGATCCTTCCACTCTCTGTCTCTTATTCATCTGCCCCTCATGACCTTGAGGATCGGGATCATCTTGGTCATGTCGGCGTTTAAGAGACGGACTGGCGACAGATCTGCAACTTTGTTCATGAATAACAAACCTGTTAGACAGATCAGAAAATGCTTGAGTCATGAAAGACTTAAGATCCGCAAAACTTGTTCTAACTTCAGATCTGAACGCATGGAACTCATCAGTTAAAGCAGTAAGTCTTGCAGAATCAGATGTAGAAACTGGAGGCGGTGTAGGCTGGAAATTCCTTAGAAGAGAGATCAAATCCTGATCTTGATGTTCTGGCGGAGACATCGAAAGCAGGCGAGCATATAGCAAATCTGTCAGCTCTGAAATAGGAAGATCTGATACTGGAGTGCTAGAAGATGAAACAGAAATACGGGTAGATGAAGAAACACCAGTCGACTGCGTAAACAACGGAGGTAGAGGAATAGACATGATCGCTGGAGCAGAAGATTGAACAGCAGAAGACGGCTCTCTAAAAACAACCCCAGATGGGCGTCTGAAAGGAATTACTTCAGGGATTGAAGATGTGTCAATTTCTGGCATCTTACCCTTGAAGAAAGTACGCAACTTCTGTATTTCCGCATTCTTGTGTGCATCAAACTCTTCGCTCATTTTCCGAATCATTTCATTCAGAGTAGAAACCTTTGCAGTAGAATCATGAACCTCGACTGAAGATGGCGAAATAGAAGAAGTTAGTTTGATAGAAGACGAAGAAATAGTTGTAACTTGAGCTTGATGATGAGTTGAAACATTGTGAAATGCTAGATCAAGCTCATCCACATGTAAATTGGCAACTGCTGCATTAATAGGAACATAATCTTCTGTAGACAATTCTTCTTCTTGAATAACCACTTCTGGTTCCTTGAATTTTCGTCCATAAACCCTCAGACTCGGTTGATCAACGTCATCACCATCATCACCAGAATCGTCATTACCATCATCATCAGAATCATCATTATCATCATCATTACCGTCAATAGCATTAGCAAAATCAGCAGAAATAACAGCATCAGATTCAGTAGCAATATGATTAGCAGCTTCAGAAGAATCATGAATCGGGGAGTCAGTAGCAATTTGAGCAATTACATCTTCAATTTGTTGAGAAGCGACATTTGCTTGAACTTCTTGATGTTCAATATTTACCTCAACTTCTTGTTCAGAAACAAATACTTGAACTTCAACTTCTTGATTAGCAGGAACTTCAACTTCTTGATTAGCAGGAACTTCAACTTCTTGATCAACTTCCAGAAGTATTTCATTATCCATGCAATATTCGATAATACTTTCATCTGAAGGATCTGCATAATTCACAATAAGCTCCGAAGGAATAGGCATTGAATAGTCAAAAGTCCGCTTCACCTTTTGGATGTAAGTCATTTCTGTATCAGGAACTTGTGGCCAAGATAATCTTCGAGGAATATCCGAATTGCTTCTGAGTATGCTTCTGATGATAAGCTTCAAGAATCGAATGAATGGAATAAACTTGCGTTTCTTGTTGGTAAGCTTGTCATGCACCACCTCCGAGAGTTCGGTCCAGAAAATGAATGTATAGTCGACATGCAAGTCATAGACGACTGCATGGAACAAACGGAGATACAGTAGACTTGCACTGTCCGTGCCGGAAAGTTTTGACGTAAGGTACCTGATGATGACAGAGAAGAGAGCATACCAAACTGGAGGTAATTTAGACTTATCAAAATCACGCACTTTGTCCAATGTCCCAACATATCCAAAATTCCTTATCCCTTCAAATACTTCCTCTTCAGATGGAAAGCTGTCATATGTAGTTCGGCCGGGTCTGGAATTAGGCTCAGGAAGCTCCAGTATTAGTCTGAGACGCTTGTATGAAAGATAAGAATCATACTGATCTATTTGAAGCTCAAAGCGGTGCAGACGAGCCAGTTCATTCTTTGTAATTGTATGCTAGGGATGCTGAATGTATACTTCTAGAAATTCAGCACATGACGAAAGAGCCTGAGCAAGTGGATGTCCTCGTAGAATTGCACAAATCACCGGATGAATTTTGATTCTGTCGAAGTCCACAAAATAATTGTTGGGCTTGTAAGGCAAAATATACATCAAAGAAGGGAAGACATCGTTCGGTGTTCGACGAGATGCAGAAAGATTAGCCCCGACTGAAGGAACAAAAGGCATCGGCATCTCAAGCGATGCTTGATCAGAAGGATCCTCGAGAAGTACATTCTCGTCTTGAATCATTGGATCAGTATTGGTTTTAGAAGACATAGAAAAAACCTGGAAAACACAAACGAAGAAAAATTAGACAAAGTAAGAAATCTGAAAAAATTGAAATTTTTTCTAAGTCTGGTTTGCGCATCCAGTTAGATACGCAAAGGGAGGTTTGCGCATTGAACATGATACGCAAAGGATAGTTTGCGCATCATGCATGATACGCAAACTGAAGTTTACGTATATAGTTCAGTACGCAAACTAAGTTTTGCGTGTTGAATAAGATGCGGCAACTAAACCTGAATTTTTTTAACACAATCACAAGGTTTGCGGATCACTAAGGGTACGCAAATTACACTTTGCATCTCCAACAGGGTACGCAAAGTGGACTTTGCGTATCCTAATTGTTACGCAAACTAAACAAAACAAGCAACACTAAAACAACAATGTTTGCTGATCACTAAGGTTACGCAAAGTACACTTTGCGTATCCAAAGTAGTACGCAAACAAAACTTGAACAAACTCACAAAAACTCTGAGGTTTGCGTATCAAGTTAGATACGCAAAGTACACTTTGTGTATCCAATGGGATACACAAACTGGACTTTGCGTGTCCTGTTGGATGCACAAAGTACACTTTGCGTACCAACACTTGATACGAAAACCCTAGGTTTTCGGGAGTTCGAACCGAAAAACTGAAAAACACAAAATTAAGCCTATTTAACACAAAATGAAGTAAAGAAAACACATACCTGAGGTTCGAAATACAAGACTAATCAAAACCCAATATCCAATTTTGAGGAAATAAGCTCGAATCTGAGATGTCAGATACGATGAACAGTAAAAACGTGATATTCTCAGAAATCAATTGATAAAGAGAACAAAATCAAACAAAATAAGTCAATGCAATAGTACTAGACAAAGTAAAAGTAAAAAGGGAACACAAACCTGATCGAAATGCAATCAAAGAAAGAATCGATGGAGGAAGGGAATCGGTACACAGAGATGAAGGGTTGAGAGAGAAGATGAACAGTGCACGAGTTCAAAAAATGAAATAGAGCGAAAAAAAGAGAAAATTCACACACTCTAAATGTCACACCCCGCTAAAGCGGAAACACGAGGCGTAACAGCTCCGATGCCATAGCACAAGATTATAAACATACCAACATTTACTTAACATTCAAAATACATTACATTTTTGAGAATATAATATCGTCATCGTTTACAAATTCCAAATCTTTTAAACATAGGATACACTTAAAGCAAAGATAGTCTTGCTTCAAAATATGAGTACGCTGATAAAGCATCATGGAATTACCTTCTCGACTCCTGAAAAGCATGAATAAAAACCAAGGTCAACTACAACGAGTTGGTGAGTTCACAGGTTTTAAGTATGCACAAATCATTTTTATATGCAAGATTAACATTCGTAGAATGTACGTAAAAACCAACTTCAATTCTTTGATTCATGAGTACCACAACTTAAATTTCTTTATGATAAGTGTATGCAAAGACAATATTACGTTGAGCCACTACTAAGCCGTCCCTGACCAATTACAACGCCCCCGATGGACTAACTCAGCGGTGGTTCATGCCACATGTTTAGCCATCTTCTCTAGTATAGTGCACCCCTGCTCGTCAGCATTAAGGTGGGCTTGTCACACCAAATAGCGCTATCCACTAATACTATAGGCCCGATTTTCTTCGAGTTAATAGTAGTGTCACGGGGTCTTAACATTAAAAACTCAACACATCAATTGCATACTCATCATATAGCTTACTTTTTCCAAACGCTTTTAACAAAGCCTTATAAATTGCCAATTCGCAATTCTTTCAAACAATTCTCATGAATCCTTAAATACGCAATTTAAACATGCTTTCCACCCCAAAATCAATTAAAACGATAAAAGTGGGGCTGTGAATACTCACCTTGATGAAAGCAACGAGTGAAGCTTTACTTAAACTTAATGAGTTTTGTCACGCCTTAACTTTCCCTATATAAGAGTTGCCATAAGAAACACATTAATACCCTATTCCGATGTCCAACCAAATGCCCAATTGTCCCATGAAATGCCATCAAATAAGTTTTCTTAGTCCATAATTATTTTGTCTAAACAAGGTTCCAAAATATAATAAGACATTACTTAAACTTGATAAAATTACTTTTCTGGATTCAGCACATGCTGTCCAGAAAGTTATCCGGTAATTTCAACACGGAAACTTAACTTCTCAAGAGAATTATTTAATCACAAATTTTGTGATAAAACTATAATATGTTTAGATTAAATCTGCACTTTTTTATAATTTTTGAATAACTTTTGATACATCAAATAATTTTTGTAAAATAAAGTGTCACTGATTTTCGGATCAGTGACATACTTCACTTGTAACAGGGTTTTGAGGTATCAATGCTTGGAATTAGACAGTGATCCATATATGGATGCAAACCTAACTCAAAATCCTAACATTTGGAAAAAGATTCACTTAATTTGGATGAGTAATAAGGGAGTTATGACCTCTACAAGATAGGTGTATGAATCTGTCTTCACTGGACAGATTGCACCATTTTCTTATAAAATCCATTTAAGTGCCCAAATCAACTCCAAATTCTATGTTTTTGGACTTTTTAGAAAGCTAACACTCTAAACTAAAGTTTAGAAGCAAAAACCCCAAATTTGGACATGTGGTTTGTGAGTTGTGCAAGCTAGAAGTGAAGTCCATTTTCTGGACAGATTATGAAATGATGCAAATACTATTTTAAACCACAAATAGTGATCATTAGACATGGTTTTTGATTATAAACCATGTCTTCACTCTTCAACACATGATAAACTAATACATGCATCATGGATTCATTGCAATCAAAATGCTCATCCAAATGCATGCATGAACATAACATAGAGAAAATATGACATTAACATTATTACAATGTTCTTAATCATGTAGCACTTAGAAAACTCCTTCATAAGAACATTTTATACTAACACTCTTTGAAACAAGAGCCAAAAACTCATATAATATAAATATCAAAGGTAATCCTTCTCAATATAAGAATTTCAACCACATGCAAGACAACATAAACACTAACTTAGTGATTTAACACTATTTAGAACTCTTTAATCATATGAGATTTAACAACCTCATCCTAAGAGTTTATTTATACACAAAATTGATATAAATGCATAAATTTCAATCCAACATTAGTAAAGTTTTGTGGACCAAAAACCACATTTCATAAAATTATCATCTCTTTGACAAAATTCCAAAATAACACACATGGAAACCCTAGTTTCATTGGAAGGTCATTAAATGGTTCATTAGCAAATGTATAGATACTAATGCATCCCATTTCACTTCCAAAACTTGGATTGTACCACATTTACATAAAAGATATGAAATGCACAACTTTTTGATTATGAACTTGAAAAAGGGAAGTATTAAGTGATTACTTTCACAAAAGGAGATGAAGACTTGGATTCTAACTTCAAAATGGTGATGGATTCTTGGTTGGATTTTTGATTCTTAGCAATGAGAAGAAAAGAAGAAGAAAAAATAAAAATGGTGATGGTGGAGGTGGGTTTTCGGCCGAAGAAGAGAGGGAGAGAGGAGAGAGAGAGGAGGTGAGGAGTTAACTTGAGAATGAGGATGACTCTTGATTTTAAATTTGGTTTTTAATTTTTAAAATAATTAAAATTTGGTAGGATTAGGACATGTGTCCTAGTGACTCACCAATACAACAATTTTTTTTTATTTAATACCATTATTTGAATTACTAGCTTTAAACTATACATTATCAGATATATTTGAGAACCGAAATACCCGATTCTCAATTTTTGCTGAATAAATGACAAATTTGAAAATTTTGCAATGCAAGGGAAATTAAAATTCTGATTTTTATAATTTAAGAATTTTGGACTTTTATTCACTTATTTGGCATTTCTGGACAGTGACGGTCAGATGCGGAACTGTTCCGGGTCTTTAACGCAACTTCTAAATTTTTCGGGAAAACTTTTTATCTTAAAGGCTTTTAATAAAATTTAAAAAGTGACAAAACTTATAAATTATTCTGAGGGTGCTGACCTCATTAATCAAAATTTGACAGCTGTCACACTAAAACTATTTATACTAATCTAAAAAAATAGTAAACTGAATATTACTAAAAAAAAATCAGATAACATACCTGTCAGACTCTGTTATTCCCCCTGATTAATTTCTGATCAGTTCATGAAGAATTTTGTCAGCTATTTTCACTCCCCTTAAAAAACAGACTAGTTCATAAAAAAAATTCAGATTGGCTCTCCCCCTCGAAATATGCACAGACCATTTAACAAAAAAAAAATGGATACACAACCATATAAACATTAAAAAGAAAATGATACTGAATATAAATTTTGAAACAACTGAATATATAAAATTTTAAACACTAAACAAATTAAATTCTACTCAGTAAAATTTCACAAATTTATCAATCAGTTGAAATCAAACATATGTTGTTGGATACAAGAACATGTTGCATTGCATATCAAGTTAAGACATGTTTAGTCTCAAAAACTTCCAGCTATCTATTCAGTGTGCTTGCATGTGAACTTCGATTAGCTTCAAGAAAAATGCAATTATAAAAATATTATAGAAAACTTTGCATGTACTAACACTAAGACATCAAAAATTAAGACTTTCACAAATTTACAGGTTTATCGCAACTCAAACATTTCACCAAATATCATGAGATGTGTGCTCATTGGCATCTTTTTAGCAAAGTGCACATTGACATCTTCACATGAGTGTGCTCTTTGGCATCTTTTAAGCGTTGTGCACTTTGGCATCTTTTAATCAAAGAGTTCATTAAGTAAAGAACATGCCGTAAACGTAACTTTCTATCTGACCCTATTGCAGGATTTGGGTCAGCCACTCCCAGACCAGTTGGCCTTAGGGGACTAGGTGTCAAGCACCCCTTGGAACTTACTTTCCCTGATCAGAAAGGCTACATCGACATATCCTAAACCCATTCATACTAGTAGCACATGACTTTCGATCTAATTCTATAGAAGGATTTGGGTTCGATCACTCCCAGATCAATTGACCTTAGGGACCAGATGACGAGCATCCCACAGAACTTACTTTCCCAAACCCGAAAGGTCACAGGTACAAACTTTTAAACTCAGAGATTTCTGTATTTTAAGAATTTATAATTCATCTCAATCACTCAGATCAACGTCTAAATGCTTAGCCCATATTTTCATTCCGATCTAAAATTCTGATCATTTAGGTAGTCTAAGCAAAATAAACTATAAAAATTCCGACTCACATATCTTTAAAGCAATATCAAAAGCTACAAACATGTTGCTGACTTTTCGACTTTTGTAAGACTTGAAAGTTGAACATATAAAACTTTAATATAAACAAAGAACTTGTAAAAGATCCTAGACAAACAATTTATTCTAATGAAAGAAAATCTGTAAAATTTTACTTTATAGAATAAAATTTGTAAAGATTTAAACTTTTAAATTCAACATGCCTAATTTTGAAAGCAAAAAATTGAAACGTTTTTCATCTAAGGCTTTTGTAAAGATATTAGCAAGTTGATATAGTTGGTACAAAATATAATTCAATAGTACCTTCTTCCACATGATGCTTTATGAAATGGTACCGCATGTCTATGTGCTTGGTCTTTGTGTGCTGGACCGGATTGACTGAAATGGCAATTGCGGACTTGCTGTCACAATATATTGGCACTGCCTTGTACAGCATCCCGTAATCCCGTAGTTGTGTCTTCATCCATAGGACTTGAGCGTAACAACTAGCTGCGGCGATGTACTCAGCTTCGGCTGTTGATATAGATACGCAGTTTTGCTTTTTCGACGCCCAACTTATCAGTCTGTCTCCCAAGAATTGAAGGTGTCCTGAGGTACTCTTCCGATCCAATTGACTACCGCCAAAATCTGCATCAGAATAAGCAATCAACTTATAGTCAGAACTCTTAGGATACCATAATCCTAAGTAAGGAGTTCCTTTTATATATCTAAAAATACGCTTGACTGCTAATAAATGAGATTCTTTCGGTTTGGCTTGGAATCTGGCACACAGGCATGTAGAGAACATTATGTCCGGGCGACTTGCTGTGAGATACATCAGTGATCCGATCATTCCTCGATATGTCTTTTGATCCACATCTTTTCCATCTGGATCAAGTCCAATTTTAGCACCATGAGCCATTGGTGTACCGATTGAAGTAGATTTGTTCATCTTGAATTTCTTCAAAATGTCAAATACATACTTTGACTGATTGATGAAGATTCCATCTGAAAGCTGCTTCACTTGTAAGCCGAGGAAGAAATTGATTTCTCCCATCATACTCATCTGAAATCTAGAAGTCATAAGATCTGAAAACCAAGTACATAAAGATTTGTTAGTCGCACCAAAAATAATATCATCTACATATATTTGTACTAAGCAAATATCTAAGTTTGATCTATATATGAAAAGAGTGGTATCTATGGATCCTTTGGTGAAGCCGAATTTGACTAAGAAGGCTGATAACTCATCATACCACGCCCGTGGAGCTTGTTTCAGACCATACAAATCTTTATCGAGAAAATATACGTAATCAGGACGATCTTTGTCAACAAATCCCTCTGGCTGAGATACATAGACTTCTTCTTTCAATTTGCCATTGAGAAATATTGTCTTGACATCCATTTGATATACGGTGAAGTTGCGATAAGCAACGAAGGCAAGAAACATTCGAATAGCTTCCAATCTGGCGACAGGTGTAAATGTTTCATCGTAGTCAATACCTTCTTCTTGTCGATATCCTTTGGCTACCAATATTGCTTTGTTACGCACAACTATACCATCTTTGTCTTTCTTATTCTTGAATATCCACTTGGTACCAATTATGCTCTTTCCTTTCAGCCTTGGTACAAGTCTCCAAACTTTGCGTGCGTCAAATTGATTGAGCTCCTCTTGCATTGCTATAATCCAGTCCGAGTCTTCCAACGCTTCAGAAACTTTTGTTGGTTCAATCTTGCTTAAGAAGCAAGTGAAGAGACATTCGTTGGATGTAGCCGTCCTGGAACGTGTAGACACACTAGCTTGAGAATCTCTAATAATTTGATGAATTAGATGAGATCTTGTCCATTTTGTGGTATGAGGGAGAGGATCAATAAGATCTTGAACCACTTCTAATTGATGAGAGGGAAGTTCAGAAGCTTCTATGTCAGTTGAAAAGATAGACATAGTTTCAACTGGAGGAGGAGGTAGCTCAACAACTTCTGTATCAGATTCTGGAAGAGTTTGTTGAATAACATCATTCTGTACTTCTTCCTGAACTGATTCCTCTTGAACAAATTGTTCATGTACAGATTCTTCTTGAATAGGTTCTTCATGAATAGGCTCAGATTCTGATTGTGTCTGATCAACAGGAGGAACTGGAACAACATCAGGTTCAGAGATAGATGCAACGAAATTTGGAGTATATGTGTTCTCAGTTTCCTGATTCAAAACATTTGAGACATTTTCAGAGTTAGATCTAGGCACATCATTATAAAAATTTTCAAATAGAAAATCTAAATCAGAAAGATTAAGAATAGAAGAAGAAGAATCTTGATTTGACTGTTGAAGTGCAGGTTATGAACTGAATTGTTCAGAAGCTGAATTCCCAGTAAGTACGGGTTCTGTGCCTGATTGACCAGAAACCAAATCGGCAGCTTCGTCAAATTTGACATTTACGCTCTCTATCACTTTTCTTGCGGAGATCAGAAAGACTCTGTAAGCATCAGAATTAGAAGAATAACCCAGAAATACACCCTCATCTGCCTTTGGACTAAACTTGTTGAGATTATTTCTGTCATTCAGAACATAGCATTTACACCCAAATGACTTGAAATACTTAATGTTCGGTTTGATACCGTTCATAAGTTCATACGGTATTTTGTTGAAACGACGATGCAGAATTGACCGGTTCTGAGTATGACAGGCAGTTGACACGGCTTCAGTCCAATGTGTAACAACTGTCAAATTTTGAGTAAAGAGGTCAGCACCCTCAGAATAATTTTATAAGTTTTGTCACTTTTTAAATTTTATTGAAATCCTTTAAGATAAAAAGTTTCCCCGAAAAATTTAGAAGTTGCGTTAAAGACCCGGAACAGTTCCGCATCTGACCGTCACTGTCCAGAAATGCCAAATAAGTGAATAAAAGTCCAAAATTCTTAGATTATAAAAATTAAAATATTAATTTCTCTTACACTGCAAAATTTTCAAATTTGTCAATTATTTAGCAAAAATTGAGAATCGGGTATTTCGGTTCTCAAATATATCTGACATTGTATAGTTTAAAGCTAGTAATTCAATTAATGGTATTAGATTAAATTTTTTTTTTATTGTATTAATGAGTCACTAGGACACTTGTCCTAAACCTACTCATTTTAATCATTATCTTTATTTGAAAATCAAACTAAAAACTATCCACACTTCTCATTTTTCAAGATTAACTCCTCACCTCCTCTCTCTCTCCTCTCTCTCTCATTTTCGGCCGAACTTCACCACCACCACCACCATTTTCATTTTTCTTTCTTCACTTTCTCCTTCCATTGCTAAGATTCAAGAATCCAACCAAGCATCTATCCCCATTTTGAAGTTGGAATCCAAGTCTTCATCTCTTTTGTTAAAGGTAATCATTTAACCCTCCATTTTCCTTCAAGTTCATAATCAAAAAGCTTCTATTTTCATATCTTTTATGTAAATGATGTACAATCCAAGTTTTAGAAGTGAAATGGGATGCATTAGTACCTATACATTTGCTAATGAACCATTTAATGATCTTCCAATGAAACTAGGGTTTCCATGTGTGTTACTTTGAGATTTTGTCAAAGAGATGATGATTTTATGAAATGTGGTTTTTGGTCCACAAAATTTTATTAAGGTTGGATTGAAATTTATGCATTTATATCAATTTTGTGTATAAATAAACTCTTAGGATGAGATTGTTCAATCTCATATGATTAAGAGTTCTATATAATGTTAAATCACTAATATAGTGTTTATGTTATCTTGCATGTGGGTGAAAACTTGTTAATAAGATGGTTTACCTTTGATATTTATATAATATGAGTTTTTGACTCTTGATACATTGAGTATTAGCATAAAAATGTTCTTATGAAGGAAGTTTCTAAGTTCTACATGATTAAGAACATTGTATCAATATTAATGTCTTATCTTCTTTATTTGTGTTCATGCATGCATTTGGATGAGCATTTAGATTGCCATGAATCCATGATGCATGTGTTAGTTTTCATGTGTTGAAAGGTGAAGACATGGTTTTAACCAAAAACCATGTCTAATGATCATTATTTGTGAGTTAAATTAGCATTCACATCTTTCTAGAACCTGTCCAGAAAATGGACCTCACTTCTAGCTTACACAACTCACAAACCACATGTCCAAATTTGGGGTTTTTGCTTCTAAACTTCAGTTTAGAGTGTTAGCTTTCTAAAAAGTCCAAAAACATAGAATTTGGAGATGATTTAAGCACTTAAATGGATTTTCTAAGAAAATGGTGCAATCTGTCCAGTGAAGACAGATTCATACACCTATTTTGTAGACCCCATAACTCCCTCACTACTCATCCAAATTAAGTGAATCTTTTTCCAAATGTTAGGATTTTGAGTTAGGTTTGCATCCATATATGGATCACTAGCAAATTCCAAGAATTGATACCTCAAAAACCTGTTATAAGTGAGGTATGTCACTGATCCGAAAATCAGTGACACTTTATTTTACAAAAATGATTTGATGTACCAAAAGTTATTCAAAAATTATGAAAAAGTGCAGATTTGATCTAAACACATCATAGTTCCAACCCAAAAATTTTGATTAAATAATTCTCTTGAAAAGTTAAGTTTCCGTGTTGAAATTACCGGAGAACTTTCTGGACAGCATGTGCTGAATCCAGAAAAGTTGTGTTATCAAGCTTAAGTAATGTCTTATAATTAGAACTTTGTCTAGACAAAATAATTATGGATAAGAAACTTATTGGATGGCATTTCATGGGACAATTGGACATATTGGTTGGACATCGGAATAGGGTATTAATGTGTTTCTTATGGCAACTCTTATATAGGGAAAGTTAAGGCGTGACAAAACTCATTAAGTTTAAAGTAAAGCTTCACTCGTTGCTTGCATCAAGGTGAGTATTCACAGCCCCATTTTTATCGTTTTAATTAATTTTGGGGTGAAAAGCATGTTTAAATTGCGTATTTAAATATTCATGAGAATTGGTTGAAAGAATTGCGAATTGGCAATTTATAAGGCTTTGTTAAAAGCGTTTGCAAAATTAAGCTTATGATGAGTATGCAATTGATGTGTTGAGTTTTTAATGTTAAGACCCCGTGACACTACTATTAACTCGAAGAAAATCGGGCCTATAGTATTAGTGGGTAGCGCTATTTGGTGTGACAAGCCCACTTTAATGCTGACGAGCAGGGGTGCACTATACTAGAGAAGATGGCTAAACATGTGGCATGAACCACCGCTGAGTTAGTCCATCGGGGGCGTTGTAATTGGTCAGGGACGGCTTAGTAGTGGCTCAACGTAATAATACGTCTTTGCTTACACTCATCATAAAGAAATTTAAGTTGTGGTATTCATGAATCAAAGAATTGAAGTTGGTTTTTACGTACGCTCTACGAATGGCAACTTGCATATAAAAATGATTTGTGCATATTCAAACCTATGAACTCACCAACTCTTTGTAGTTGACCTTGGTTTTTATTCATGCTTTTCAGGAATCTAGAAGGTAATCCCATGATGCCTTATCAGCGTACTCGTATTTCAAGCACAAGACTATTTTCGTGTTAAGCGTATCTTATGTTTAAAAGACTTGGAATTTGTAAACGTTAACGATATTATGTTCTCTAAAATGTAATGTATTTTGGTTGTTAAATAAATGTTGGTATGTTTATAATCTTGTGCTGTGGCATCGGAGCTGTTACGCCTCGTGTTTCCGCTTTAGCGGGGTGTGACACAATGAGACAAAGGAAGACCTGAATAAATAAGCATAGATCTGGCAGCCTCTACAAGCGTTCTGTTTCTTATTTCAACAACCCCATTCTGTTGCGGTGTTCTGGTAGCAGAAAACTGTTGTTGTATACCTTGATCCTCATAGAATGCTTGAAGAGTATATAATGCTGTGATACCAATTGAAAGTCCAAGAATCTCTAAATCTTTAGAGAGAGAAAGTATGAACGCCAAATGTAAACTGTTCTATTCAATGTGAGTGCCAAAGTTTCTTACAAAACACTAAGGCCACAAGGGACTTAAATACCCTTGACCAATATAACAGATAAAGCTAACTAAACACAGTATTAGCCAAGACAGATAAATACAATGATCACTACAAACTATGACTCAACAATAGCTCTTCTATCCTTCCAAATGACATGCTGGTAAACATTCCTTCAGGAACTCCAATAGCTCATTTCATAAAGTTTATCATTTTCCATCTTTCTTGATTGGCCAAGAAGGTCTTTGAAGGCTTTCTTTGGCTTTGTTTAGTTGCTCTCAATGTCACTTTCTTAGCAACAGTAGCAGTCTTCAACCTCCTTTGATATTCTGCATTAAGCTTAGTAGACAAATCTAAAGCAATTTCTCTGTCTTTTGCAGATTGAATCTCTTCCTCCTTTTCCAACTGTTCTTGCAACTTTTTGGCCATTTCTTCATCAAGTTCTATTTGAGTCTGCTTCTTTGATGGCTTCTCAGATTTAATCATCTTCTCCTTCCCTTTCTTTTTGGTCTCAGTTACACTTAATTCTTTTCTTTTCTTTTCTGTTTCAACTTCTTTAATTACCACTCCCTTAGCCTTTGGAGTAGCTTTCGGAGTGTCAAGCTTTGCCTTTACCAATGTTTCAACAATTTCTATCTCTTTCCTGGATAATTCTGTTTCTGCTGCAGACTCAGATACTGCTTTACTTATTTCTTCTGCTTTTTCAAAAGTTTCTGCTGCTGCTGATGTAGTTTCTACTGCTTTTGCTGTTTCTGCTGCTTGTTTCTTTTCTGCTTCAGTATTCATCTCCTTTTCTTTTTCAGCACCAGTCTCCCCCTCAAACTGAAATTCCATCTCACTTGTACTCTCCTTTTCTATTTCAGCTTCTGACCTCTCCCCTTTTTTGGAAGCATCATTAGTCCTTCCCTTTTTTACTACAAACTGAGTTTTCTTCTTCTTGTGCACCAGTTTGAGTACCAACTTTTTAAGATGGGCTATCTGCTCTTGTTGAGACAAAATCACCTTTAGCATATCTTTTATCTCTAAGTTTTGATTGTGAACTTCCAGACTTAATGTACCAAGAGTATCCATCAATTCATCATAAGTATATCTGTCCTCACCTTCTTTAGGTGTTTTTACCACCCTTGAAGGATCCTTGGATCTTTTAGTAGAGGACTTCTGCCTAGCAGAAGCACCTTCTACCCCCGTGGTTTCTTGGCACCTGGGATCTTTAGATGATTGCTCATCTAAAGTTGCCGTGGGAAATGTCTTAGAGATGTTCACACTGTCCTGTCCTACACCTTGTGCAGAAACAGTAGTGTGAGCCTTACTGCCCACATGCTCATCCTTCTCCTTATATAGCACCTTCTTAGGGTTGGGAGACACCCCTGTGGTTTCCCTTTGGATATTCTCTAATGAAGAATGCTCCATTAGAGGGCTTGTAGGCTTTGGGGTAAAGATACAAGAAGGGAAGGAACCTTCTGTACCTTTTTCCTTTGATATGTTTTGGTGATGGGGGATCTGGGCTTGACAATAGGGATCTGAGGAGTATTAATGGAATTGAATGGTGTGGGTAGGTCATCAGTTGGGTGGTCAGATGTGGGCTGTGACCCTGATGCCTCACCATGGGAATGAGACATAACCATAATTGTAGAGAACAATGGTGTCTCTTGGCCAGAAAAGTCCTTACTTGGTCTTTTCATGTTGGAGAATACCTTCCCTTTGGGAGGTTTTGGTACATACACTTCATTAAAAGAGGGTAAATCCGTCAATTCATTATTGAGTACTTCTTGCACAAACCTTGGATACATGTAAAAGCTTTTGGTTTTGGTATCCAGATTTGACATTAAATCATTGAAAATCATTTGAGAAAAATTAAACTTTCTAGAGGTAGCTAGGCAGACTAGAGCATAAGCTAAGGTACTGCTGAACTCACTCCATCCAGTTGTTTTTCTAGAAATACAATGTTGTAGGGTATGAACAAAGAATCGCCACTGAGGTGAAAATTTGTTCTTGAAAAACTTGTATACATCAGTGGGACCTTCATACCGCATACGACTAAGGACTTGGAAGAAATCTTCCTTGGACAGAGAGGTAATACCTTAGGCATCATCTAGTTGTAGATGAGTGCGAATGCATTCCTCTGTGATGGTAATGGGTTTATCACACACCCTTGAGTGAATGACCTTATTTCCTTCAACATTCTGGATGGACGCATTTGCCCAGAACTGTCGCATGAGTTCCACATAGATTGTGGGATTGACAGTTAATGCGTAGGCGATGTGTGAGGATTTTAGGAAATCCACAAGCTGATGAAAACCCTCCGCTTGCTTGGGTTTCTGTAGCATTGCCAACTCATTGTGATCATCAACGAATACCTTTCCTACCATATTATTGATCGATCAGTCGAAACTAGGGTTATGCACTGGTAAGAGTTTGAGAGAAAGAGAGAGAAAGAACACTCGTAGGAAATTCAAAGAGCCATTTGGATTTTGGCGGTCAGAGAGGGTATTTATAGGTGGAGGGTTTCAGTTAGAAGCAGTACTAAGTACCCTAGCAGTATTAACAAGCCCGCAGTATTAACTTATATTAGCAGTAGTAACACATACTGGCAGTATTAACATAGGCTAGCAATATTAACACAGACTAGCAGTATTAACACATACTAGCAGTATTAACACATACCAGCAGTAGTAACACTGATTAGCAGTAGAAATAAGGTAAGTAGTAGTAACTTTGCATTGGCAGTATAAACTACCTAGCCGTAGTAACCATACTCAACCATATTTTAACTGACATCATGAGTAATATAGAGAGCAGTGTTAACTGAACTAGAAGTACCAAGTATTCAATTGAATCAATATGAAACACTTAAACACACAGGGTTAGCAACACCATACACAATAAAATGTGAGAAAGTAAACAGGAAGGAATCTATACAGAAATGGTACATAAAGAAAATCAAAGAAGGCTTATTCAGTGTTTATCATGTCCACACTTGTGACCAAGAATGTGAATCTACCCACATCAAAAGCTTTGGTGAATAGATCAGCAAATTGGTTACTTGTGTGTACTTTCAAAACCTGAATTAGCTTCTTTTCATTGCAGTCTCTAATAAAATGGTACCTTATTTCTATATGCTTGGTTTTTGAGTGCTTCACTGGATTATTAACAATGCTTATGGCACTGTTGTTGTCAATGAAGATTGTAGTGTGCAGAAAAGTAACACCATAGTCCAGCATCTAATTTTGAATCCATAGCACTTGTGAGCAGCAGCTTGCAGCTGCTATGTACTCTGCTTCTGTTGTAGAGGTGGACACTGTGGTTTGCTTTTTGCACTGCCATGACACTAGTCTTGCACCCAAAAACTGACATCCTCCCGATGTAGACTTTCTATCCAAGTTTGCACCACCCAAATCACAATCAGAATAAGCAAGTAGATCAAATGGTGAGTCATGAGGATACCAAAGACCCAACCTAGGTTGTTGATGTTGAATATTTTTACCGCAAGCGTACGAGTTATGTAGCATACGGGTCGATCACAGGGAGTAATGGTTTAAGTACTAATTCTGCTATAAATCATGAACTAGCTATGTGAACACAAATGATGGAGATTTTTATAAACTAAGGATTAATCTATTAAATCAAAATACAAGAATAAAACATAAATACATAAAAGGGACTCGAACTATCTATTTGATAATATACAAAATTATAACGAAAGACTAGCTAGGATATATACCGAACTAAGACATACGTACAAGATGAAAGTGGTGACATCCAACAGTTATACCGAGGTAGAGGTTTATCTTTCTAAAAACGTTTGAGATCCTCTTTCGAGGTGAAACAAACCTTTCTAGTTAAGTAGTTTGACTACTTCCGTGACATCCAACCTAACTAGAAGCATTAAGATTTTGATAAAGTAATTTCTCCGATTCCTACTTTTATCTCTTTCCATGATAATTTTAGAATCGTTGGTTAATCGACCAAAAGCCAAATTTAAACTTCCATTCATAATTCGATTTGTTATATAAAGGGTTATCGAATAGTAGGTCTCCGATCGCAACCCGACTTCCTTTGGTGATGAACCGTAAAACTAACCTTCGATAACCGTACCGTTTAAGTTCGAGTTAACCAATTTCTCAATATAACTGTTGATTATCACCACACAATCCTATATGTGAAAAGAACTAAAAACGACTTTTATTAATTAAGAAACTAAACAAAATATATATAAATACTAGATACTAATATATAACATAAAATATAAAATATATCATCAAACAACATTTCTACATATATCTATGAAATAGCTAAGCATGAATAATATGTGAAAAACATTAAACCTAACTTTGATGTTTATAACCTAATGACAAAAGTATCATTCATACTCATTGATTCGTAAAACGAAAATGAATCAACATGAATACCAACAATCATGTGATAATACTGATTTATAAGACAATATTAAGAACATAAATCAAAGATTATGAAAGGGATACAATACTCAATAGGAGAACCCAAAGATTAGAACTTGATGAACTTAGAATCCAAATACAACTTCAATCCTTGCTGATAATATCAAAAAGAAATACTGAACTATGACATCTATCTTTAAGCTTAATCTATAGCAACATCCATGGAAGATGAAAAGGTTCTTGAAGAAGAACAAAAGGTTTTTGAGAGAAAAGCTGAAAAAGTAATTACGTTCTTTTATATCTAAAACTAAAAGCCTTTTAACTACTAGAGAAAGCAAAAGAAAAATATCAGTACAAAAAAATATCCCCTACAGAAATATCTGTATTTTTAAAGAGATAAGGAAAAAAGGGGTTGCAGAGGATAAAGCAAAAAGGGGGCTGGAGAGGGCGCACGTGCCGTGCGTTTTTTCTTCACAGGAACGCATGGGTCGTGCGTTTTCTTCTGTCCGAAAAGTAGGGCGCACGGGCCGTGCGTGCTTTTGGCTTGAATACCGCACGGGCCGTGCGCAACATAATCAGCCTTTTCCGCTATCTTCATTGCTTCCTTTGTAATTCTCAGCATCCGTTGTAACCGAACCGAGTGATATCAAATCATCCTGAAATTTGAATAAAGTCGTAAGTTTTCCGAAAATGATCCGGACACGGAACGAATGATGGATGCAAATGCGAATTAAAATAAAAATGCATAATTTAAGCTAAACTAAGATGCAAAACATATTATATTAATAGATAAAATATGTACAAAATTACTAGCTAACAAAATCCCCCAAGATAAACTCTTCCTTGTCCTCAAGGAAGCATGTGTTCATTAAGAAAAATTGGGGTAAAACAACAAAGGGGACAAACCTTTAAAAGCAACAAGATAAGGTAACCATATTTCCAACAGAGATAATCATAATTTAAGTTCATTAATGTACAAACACAACCAATCCACTGCATATCAATCACTAAATGTAAGAAAAGACAATTGTTTTGAACAAAGATTAATACTAACACGACACTTAAGTTCAACAAATCACACACTCACGGCCTTAAGGGAAATTGTAAACATACCGTAATCAATAAGGAAGTGGGATAAGTGATCATACTGGATGGATGCTCGCGGAATCCACTCAATTTTTCTCATGTGTATAAGGTAAGGTGTATACGCTTAAATAACCTTCCTAACCAAGAATGTATTTTACTCTTAATGTTTTTGAAATGGTTCTCAAAGTTTAGAAGTTTCCACAAACTACACATACAGAGGACTTTTTAGGCTCAAAGGGGATTTTTGGGCTAAAGGAAAGTCTTTGGTTAGATGGTGTCTTTATACGTTCAACTTTATCCTTTTTGCCTTTCTTTTGATCTTGGCTTATCTTGGAATTAACGTAGCCTTGAGGGCTAATCTAATTCAAGATTCTTTAGGTTCCCTTTGTTTAAACCTTTTCTACTGTATTTCCCCCAAGTTATCTTCTTTTGTATGTTTTTTTATAACAACTTTATGGTGAAGGGGATGATAGGGGTTGCTCTTGGCGAGTTCAAAGAAAAATGACGGCCTCAATGTAGTGTCATAGTTATTCTGAACGAGAATTAGGTCAAAAACCTAGAGTTACGTTTTGGTGGAAGGTACCTCTCAAGAAAGAATAAATTGGGATTGATTATAAATGATTCAATCCAAAACGGCCCAAATTCTCACTGGGTGGGGTCCATCCAAGCAGTCACATATGTAATGTAGGGGGATTACGGCATGTGGACTAATCCTAAAGGTTACGTGCGGTGATGTAGTGAGAAATGCTTGTAAGTATCTTCCTAATAGTGAAACAATGCTTTCTATACAACTTAGATTTTAACTAGTAATGAATGGGGTGATGTACAAGCAATGAACCTAAATGTTAATTATACCAATTGTGAACAGGTTATCTACATCTTTGAAGCTAAAAAGGTTTATCCACAGATTTTTTTTAGGACTAAGAAACAAGAACAAAGATGCATGAAGATAGAATGACACCCCCAAGCAAGAATTAAGCATTGTCCTCAATGCTTAGAGGGATGTCGAGGCTTTCAAGGCCATGGGTCATTTCGGCGATCCGGAAAATGGTCTTGGATAACATATCGTACATGTGATCCATCATTCGCTGCATATGCCGATTGTGTTCTTCGAGGGCATCTAGTCGACTCAGGATTTGGTTACTAGGAGGGTCAGGCTGCCCGACTGGTGGGGCAGGAGGTTGTATTGGGCCTTGTTGGATGGGAAAGGACCAATCAGTGTTGCGAGACACTTCTGTTATGTTTGCGTCGGGTAGTGTACAAAGTTCCACGCGGTGCCTACCATGTAGCCAAGTGAAGGTGCCACCCCTCTTGATCCTAAGCATGTTACTCCGCTCCATAGACTCTAGATCTAACCGGACCAAGCCCTCGACCTTAGGAGTATCGTCGGGAATATTGACTGACAGACAAGACTTTGTAATCAATCAAGTGATTACGCCCACCACAACATATGTCTCCCGACTTGTTTTCACTAATTCTGACCAGTCTTCTAACAAGCCATGCGGCTCCATTGATAGGAATAACTGGCGGTCGGTCAGGGTTGGTTGGATGCTTTGTCATAGCCCATAGAAAATAAATCTCTTCTAGTGTGACAGTTCCCGTTTCTAGGCGGGAAAAAATAAGACAATCTATAATCTTGTGGGCTATGTGCAAACATGGGTGGCGAATAGAAGATGACTTAGCAGTACGTGCCTCCCAGGTTGGTTCGCCGGTGATGTGCATCCAGAATCCTAGGGCATTGAATTCCAGATGATGTGCATCATCGGGTCCTAGTGTACCATCACCATAAAATTCGAACGCGTCATTGATTTCGTCAAGATTTAGTTGGCGTTCTTGATTGAAAATTCGAAAGGTGATGGTGTCCCGTGTCGGATTCCTAAGAGTGCTTAGGAACTCAAGGGTGATCCTAGGGTAATGTACTTGCGCATTGTACAAGGATTTTTGGCATTCCAATATTTTTTAGAAGTTGGAATACGCCACTGGAGACTCCTAAAGTGATTAAGTCATTACCCTTAGGGAATCTCGTTGTTGAGATAACCCTTTTTGCCAAGTCTTTAAATCTAGCCTTGTCACTAGAGTTAGTCAAAACAATGCCCATGCTAGAGGGTGTCGGTGGATTTGCAATCCTACTTGACGCCTGCGACTCAGAAGACTCACCCCGGGACCTCTTAGACCTACTTGATGATGCCATGGATTTGGGACACACTTACGATTGACAAAATTGAAATAAAAACCAATCCTATGTCTGTCCCAACACAATTGACAGCCCAATCTAGATAAATATTTTACACTAAAACAAACTAGAATTAAGAATAGTCCTGAAGAAATTGAAATGAAACTAAAAATTATGAACTTACGCAAAAAGTAAAGAAAGGAACAAGGTTACCGTAACGAAGAATGATGAGTTTCAGACTTCTAAACATGTGAGCCTCAATCTTTTCAACAATGGCAACCTGAAAATTAAAGATTGCAAAAAATCCCCAAAAATATATTTTTACTCTTTTTTTTTAGGTTTTGGTTCCAATTGGGTGAAATTGGAACAAAATCAATGAAAAGGGCAGCAATGGGGAAGGTTAGCGTAAAGGAGTGTAGAGTAGAAGAAGAAATTAAGAAAACATGGGTTTAGATGGTGAATTTCGGATGTTTAGGGTATGGGAGATGATTTTGGGATTTTGGGTAGAAATGGAGGTTTTGGGGTTGAAATAGTGGAGAAGAAGGTGAAGGATGATGAGATTTGGTGAAGAAATTGGGTTTGTATGTAGGATTTGTGTGAGATTTATGTCAGATTAGGAGAAGAAGAAAAAGGGGTTAGGGTTTCTTGGGAGAAAAATCGTGAGGAAGAAGGGAGAGTTTAGGAGAAATGAGAAGAAATAAAAAAAACGCAAGTTACTGGACTTCCTGACACTACGCACGGGTCGTGCGCTGTTTATGCTTCCAGAACGCACGGGACGTGCGCACCAAACAGAAGACCAGATCGCATACATCGCACGGGTCGTACGTTTTTATTCTTTGCCCAGCGCACGGGTCGTGCGCTTTGAACAGTGACCAATATGTATTATTATTATTTTTAGGAAAAGAAAGGAAGAAAAATTAACTTAATAAAATTTCAAGAGCGTTCGTTTTACGTCATGAGCTTGACGGAAGAATTGAATAAGGGGAAGAAGAGATGCGGCGTCGAGGATTTCAGACGAGCGCGTTACTCGTCACTAAGTCGCAGTGGGCTGCGCAAGCGCATGGGATACGGGTCTAGTGATTGGTTCACGCGCAATGTAATGTTTTAATCGCTGCCCGTTGACTTTGAAAGTGCGGGACTCACATGAAACCTCGACTGCGCCGTGCGGAAAAACACGCACTACAGTGAATGGTCCAGACCAACGGGAACGGAGTTTTCCGGGAAAGAGTTTGAGTCTGGAATTAAACAAAAGTACCAGATCCCCTTCATTAAACTCCCTACGTATAAGTCGTCGGTCGTTCCAGTTTTTCGTTTTTTCTTTGTAGATACGCGAATTTTCATACCCGTTTAGACGAATTTCATCTAACTCGGATAGTTGAAGAAGTCATCGGTCCTTAGCATCCTTAAATTTGAAATTTAGGCACTTGACGACCCATAATGCTTTATGCTCGAGCTCCACCGGGAGGTGACATGCTTTCCCATAGACTAGTCGGTAAGGCGACATTTCAATAGGGGTTTGAAAAGTTGTCCGGTAAGCCCAAAGAGCATCATCGAGTTTTATAGACCAATCATTTCTTGAAGTTGCTACAGTCTTTTCAAGGATTGTTTTCAATTCTCGGTTCGAGATTTCAACTTGCCTACTCATTTGGGGGTGGTAAGCGAGTTTAACTCGATGATGAACCCCATATTTTTAAGGAGGGCCTCAAACTTATTTTCAATGAAGTGTCGTCCCCCATCGCTTATAACAACTCTCGGTAGACCAAACCGAGGGAAGATTATTCGCTTAAAGAACTTGGAGACTACACGAGCATCATTGGTGGGGGAAGCTAAAGCTTCAACCCATTTGGACACGTAATCCACTGCTACAAGAATGTATTTATTTGAGTAGCTAGATGAAAACGGTCCCATGAAATCAATGCCCCAAACATCGAAAATTTCTACCTCAAGAATAGAATTTAAGGGCATTTCATTTCGACGCGAGATGTTGCCTGTTCTTTGGCAACGATCACAACTCTTGACATAGATATCCACATCTTTGAACAAGGAAGGCCACCAGAAGCCACTTTGAAGGATTTTCGCTGATGTTTTACGCATACCAACATGGCCACCATATGGTAAGGTATGACCATGAGATATCACAGATTCAACTTCTTCTTCTGGGATACATCGTCGGATGATGTTGTCAGAACATGATTTGTACAAGTAAGGGTCATCCGAAAAGAATAGCTTGACATCGTGAAAGAATTTCTTACGTTGATAGGAAGAAAGATCATGCGGTTTGACACCACAAGCTAAGAAATTCACGATGTCTGCGAACCAAGGAGTGACACTATGGGCTAGAGCGAACAACTGATCATCGGGAAAGGAATCGTCAATAGGAAGAGAACGAAAATCATTATCAACGTAAATACGTGAAAGGTGATCAACTACAGAGTTATCTACGCCTTTCTTATCCTTGATTTCAAGATCGAATTCTTAGAGAAATAAAATCCACCGAATCAAACGCGGTTTTGCATCTTTCTTACTCAAAAGATATTTGAGAGCTGCGTGATCGGTGTGGACAATTACTTTTGAGCCTACAAGATACTATCTAAACTTTTCAATGGAGAATACTACCACCAACAGCTCCTTTTTGGTCGTAGTGTAATTACTTTGAGCTGGATCTAAGGTCTTACTGGTGTAGTATATGGCGTTCAACTTGTTACCTCGCTTTTGTCCACGGACGGCTCCTACAGCGAAATCACTAGCGTCACACATAAGTTCAAAAGGGAGAGACCAATCTGGCGGTTGAATTATTGGTGCCGAGATGAGCGCTCTTTTCAAAGCGTCAAATGCTTCGAGACATGAACTAGTGAAGATGAAAGGAGTGTCCTTTGCTAGTAATTCAGTCAAAGGCCTTCCTATTTTAGAAAAGTCTTTGATGAAGCGCCTGTAGAAGCCGGCATGACCTAGGAAACTACGCACTCCTTTGACGTTTACCGGAGGTGGTAATTGTTCAATCACTTATACCTTAGGCTTATCTACTTCTATTCCTCGATTTGAAATAACGTGGCCTAAGACAATACCTTCATTGACCATAAAATGGCATTTTTTCCAATTTAGAACCAAATGGACTTCTTGACACCTATGGAGGACATTTGTCAAATTCGAAAGGCAACTATCAAAGTTAGTGCCGTAGACCGAAAAATCGTCCATGAAAACCTCCATAGTGTGCTCGATAAAGTTAGAAAATATTGCCATCATACATCTTTGAAAAGTGGCTGGCGCGTTACATAACCCAAAAGGCATTCGTCGGTATGCGAAAGTACCAAACGGACATGTAAACGTAGTTTTTTCCTGATCATCTGGATGAATTGGGATTTGGAAAAACCCCGAGTATCCATCTAGATAACAAAAATATGCATGATGTGCCAACCTTTCTAGCATTTGGTCAATAAAAGGGAGAGGAAAGTGATCCTTCCGGGTGGCTAGATTCAGTTTTCTGTAATCTATGCACATACGCCGCCCTGTAACCATTTTAGTCGGGATTAGCTCATTCTTGTTATTTTTAACAACGGTTATGCCACCCTTTTTGGGTACGACTTGAACGGGGCTAACCCACCTACTATTTGAAATGGGATAGATTATACCCGCTTTAAGCACCTTCAAGACTTCTGTCTTGACAACCTCCTTCATATTTGGATTTAAAATCCTTTGATACTCAATGGAGGTAGCATTCTCATTATCTAACAAGATGCGATGAGTACAAAAAGAGGGACTAATCCCTCGTAGGTCATCTATGGAATACCCTAAGACACTCTTAAACTTTTTTAAAACATGTAACAATTTGTCAAGTTCAATGTGAGATAGGGATGCATTTACTATAATTGGATATGAGCTATTGTTATCTAGAAATGCATATGTTAAATTAGAAGGGAGAGGTTTTAGATCTACTTTTTTCGGTGTAACATCTGCCCCTTCTGTTGCGGTTGCCTCCATCACATCAAGGCTTGTCTGGCTCCCCTTGTAGCACGGGCTGCCATCAAATTGCTTGCCAAACGCCATAGCATCTTCGCTCGTTTTGTCCAATAAGCCACAAAGGTAATTCTGCAGTGGATCCAAAGTTGACTTCATGGCTGCATCATTATCAGTCAGATCTACAACAAGATTTGCGTAATTACAATCATCAAACAGCCTTGGCAGGCCGAGAGACTTTTGCAGTTCAAAATTCACTTTTTCCATTCCAACATTCAGTGATAACTTGTCGTTCTTCACATCAATCATTGCACCAGCGGTAGCTAGAAATGGACGACCAAGTATGATGGGAACTTTCACGTCTTCAGCCATGTCCATTACCACAAAATCACAAGGAATGAGTAATCCGCCCACTTGTAATGGTATATCTTCTAACACTCCAACCGGATATTTGACTGAACGATCGGCTAACTGAAGAGAAACTCTGGTGGGTTTAAGTTCACCTAACTTGGCCTTGAGGACAACGGATAAAGGCATAAGGCTCACGCTTGCAACCAAGTCATACAAAGCTCGCTGAATAGATATACCTCCAATAGAGCATGGAATTGAGAAACTACCGGGATCCTTCAGCTTTTCAGGATGTGGAACAGAAAAAAGAGCACTACATTCTTCGGAGAGAATGACTGTCATCTTCTTCTTTTGAGAAAGAAGGTCTTTCAGAAACTTGGCATACGAAGGGATCTCAGAAATTGCATCCAAGAATGGTATAGTGATGTGCAACCGTTTCAGTGTCTCCAATATCTTAGCATACTTGGTCTCCAACCTTGCTTTAGCTAGACGTTGAGGATATGGAATGTGGGGGAGGTGGACTGGCGGAGGTGTGGCATTAACTTCCGGTTTCTTCACCGTAGGGCTTTCCTCAATGGTCACATCATCTGTCACCACATCGTCTGTCACTACATTATCTGTCACCACTTGGTCTTTAATACCCTCTTTTGCTACCTTTTCCACAACTGCCTTATCAAGAACCTTACCACTACGAAGTGTAACGGCATTAATTTGGGCCCTTGGGTTTTGCTCAGGCTGGCCAGGAAGCTGGGTACCAGGTTTTGAGAGGTTGGCAACTTGTTGGGCTAGCTGGGCAATTTGAGTCTCGATCATTTTATTATGAGAGGCCACAGAGTCAAACTTCGAATTTACCTGCTGAATGGAATTATGGAACTGATCATTCTTCTGCCCTTGGCTAATAACGAAGTTCTCCATCAAAGTCTCAAGATTAGACTTTTGTGGAGGATGTTGAAATGGCGGTGGTTGAGAAGATGGTGCTTGAGGTCGCGACTGAAAACCGGGAGGCTGAAAAACTTGCGATATCTGTTGAGATTGTTGTTGCCCGGAAGGCTGAAACCCTTGAGATAATTGTTGAGGTGGTTGGTGACCGGGATTTAAGCGGTATGAGAAGTTCGGGTGTTGCTTCCATCTCGGGTTATAAGTTTGAGAATAGGGATTATTTCCAGAGTTAAACCCCCCTTGAGGCCGTGACTGATTGTATATGGCATTCTCTTGCTCGAGTGTCGTGCCTTGTGGAACTTGCATAAAAATTGAACACCCATCTGAATCGTGGCCTTGAACTCCACAAGCTTCAAAAAAACTAACCGATGAGCTTGATCCAGCTTGTTTCACATTGATTTTATAGATTTGAGACTTGAAGGCATCAACCTTGTTAGAAAGCATTGTTAGAATATCCGATTTAAACCGCACCGATTTGTTTGGCATGGCTCGATCGTTGCTCCAATGATAGTTGTTAGAAGCCATTTCTTCTAACAATGTTTTCGCTTCATCGGGAGTTTTAGCTATTATAGCACCTCCTGCTGCTGCATCAATTGAAATTTTCATCTCATTCTTCAAACCATTGTAAAAAGTTTGGATCAGAAGCCATTGCGGAATGACATGATGCGGACATTGACGCTGAAGATCTTTAAAACATTCCCATGCTTCGTATAAAGACTCCTGGTAATCTTGATAAAAAGAGGTGATCTCATTACGGAGCTTGACTGTCTTCCCCGGCGGAAAGAACTTGGTTAGAAAGGCTTTTGACAAAGCTGCCCAAGTAGTGAATGTATATGCATCATGGCTAGTCAACCATTTCTTTGCTTTATCTCTTAAAGAAAAACCGAATAACCGAAGTCGGATAGCATCATCAGAGGCTCCGTTTATCTTGATGGTATCACATTTTTCCTCAAAAGCATTCAGATGATCATTTGGGTTCTCCATGGGGTTTCCTACGAATTGATCTTGCTGAACGAATGAAATGAGGTTAGTCTTTAATTCAAAATTAGTTGCTTGAACAAGTGGCCTGGTAAAGCTTGAGGTAGCCTCATGCTTGGGTGTAGCAAAGTCCATCAAAGATCTAGGCGGTGGAATGTCTGCCATCCATGCTTTTCTTAGTCTCTGTCTTAATCTCCTCTCAGCGTTCCTTCTTCGTGTTGTTGCCTCGATCTCCAGGTCATAAAAGAGTGAGCTATCAGCACTTTGCGATCTCCGTATCATGCACGAAAAGTACCACACCTAAGGAGAAATCCAAGATTAATTAAGGTGAGAAGGCAACATAACAATGTAAACAGGAAAAAGAATAGATAGAAACATAGTCTAGTAAATCTATAGCTAAATCCATATTAAACCGATTGCTCCCCGGCAACGGCGCCAAAAACTTGATGTTGAATATTTTTACCGCAAGCGTACGGGTTATGTAGCATACGGGTCGATCACAGGGAGTAATGGTTTAAGTACTAATTCTGCTATAAATCATGAACTAGCTATGTGAACACAAATGATGGAGATTTTTATAAACTAAGGATTAATCTATTAAATCAAAATACAAGAATAAAACATAAATACAAAAAAGGGACTCGAACTATCTATATGATAATATACAAAATTATAACGAAAGACTAGCTAGGATATATACCGAACTAAGACATACGTACAAGATGGAAGTGGTGACATCCAACAGTTATACCGAGGTAGAGGTTTATCTTTCTAAAAACGTTTGAGATCCTCTTCCGAGGTGAAACAAACCTTCCTAGTTAAGTAGTTTGACTACTTCCGTGACATCCAACCTAACTAGAAGCATTAAGATTTTGATAAAGTAATTTCTCCGATTCCTACTTTTATCTATTTCCATGATAATTTTAGAATCGTTGGTTAATCGACCAAAAGCCAAATTTAAACTTCCATTCATAATTCGATTTGTTAGATAAAGGGTTATCGAATAGTCGGTCTCCGATCGCAACCCGACTTCCGTTGGTGATGAACTGTAAAACTAACCTTCGATAACCGTACCGTTTAACTTCGAGTTAACCAATTTCTCAATATAACTGTTGATTATCACCACACAATCTTATATGTGAAAAGAACTAAAAACAACTTTTATTAATTAAGAAACGAAACAAAAAAAATATATATATATATATATACTAGATACTAATATATAACAGAAAATATAAAATATATCATCAAACAACATTTCTACATATATCTATGAAATAGCTAAGCATGAATAATATGTGAAAAACATTAAACCTAACTTTGATGTTTATAACCTAATGACAAAAGTATCATTCATACTCATTGATTCATAAAACGAAAATGAATCAACATGAATACCAACAATCATGTGATAATACTGATTTATAAGACAATATTAAGAACATAAATCAAAGATTATGAAAGGGGTACAATACTCAATAGGAGAACCCAAAGATTAGAACTTGATGAACTTAGAATCCAAATACAACTTCAATCCTGCCTGATAATATCAAAAAGAAATACTGAACTATGACATCTATCTTCAAGCTTAATCTACAGCAACATCCATGGAAGATGAAAAGGTTCTTGAAGAAGAACAAAAGGTTTTTGAGAGAAAAGCTGAAAAAGTAATTACGTTCTTTTATATCTAAAACTAAAAGCCTTTTAACTACTAGAGAAATCAAAAGAAAAATATCAGTCCAAAAAAATATCCCCTGCAGAAATATCTGTATTTTTAAAGAGATAAGGCAAAAAGGGGGCTGGAGAGGGCGCACGGGCCATGCGTTTTTTCTTCACAGAAACGCATGGGTCGTACGTTTTCTTCTGTCCGAAAAGTAGGGCGCACGGGTCGTGCGTGCTTTTGGCTTGAATACCGCACGGGCCGTGCGCAACATAATCAGCCTTTTCCGCTCTCTTCATTTCTTCCGTTGTAACTCTCAGCATCCGTTGTAACCGAACCGAGTGATATCAAATCATCCTGAAATTTGAATAAAGTCGTAAGTTTTCCGAAAATGATCCGAACACGGAACGAATGATGGATGCAAATGCGAATTAAACTAAAAATGCATAATTTAAGCTCAACTAAGATGCAAAACATATTATATTAATAGAAAAAATATGTACAAAATTACTAGCTAACAGTTGTCCTTTGAGATATCTGAAGATCCTCTTGACTGCTTGAAAATGATATTGCTTAGGTCTTACTTGAATCTGGCACACACACATACTGCAAACATAATATCTGGCCTTGAAGCTGTTAGATACATGAGGGAGCCTATCATAGATCTATAATGATAACATCTACATCCTCCCCCTCAAGATCTGCAGTGATCTGTTTGTGTGTTTCCATAGGTGTGCTTGCAGGCTTTGAATCTAAAAATCCAAATTTTGAAAGTATATCCTGCACATACTTGGATTGGCTGATGAAGATACCATCTTTCTTCTGTTTAACCTGTAGCCCAAGGAAGAATGTAAGTTCACCCATAGAGCTCATCTTGAATCGTTTGTGCATTAGCTCCTCAAACTCCTTGCACATATAATCTTTTGTGGATCTAAAAATGATGTCCTCCACATAGATCTGCACAAGTAGGATGTCCTTCTTCTTCCTTTTGATGAACAGAGTATTGTCTATTATTCCCCTTTCAAAACCATTTTCCAAGAGATAGGTAGACATAGTGTCATACCATGCTCTTGGTGCTTGATGTAGCCCATAGAATGCCTACTTTAGTTTGTATACTCTGTCTAGAAAGTTAGGATTTTCAAACCCTGGAGGCTAACAAACATATACTTCTTCATTAATTGTCCCATAAAGGAATGCACTCTTGACATCCATCTGATAAACTCTGAACTTCATGAAAGAAGCATAGGCTAGAAACAACCTAATTGCCTCAATTCTGGCTACTGGAGCAAATACTTCTTCATAGTCTATTCCTTCTTCTTGTGTGTACCCTTGTGCCACAAGTCTAGCCTTGTTCTTTATTACTATTCCTCTCTCATCTTTCTTATTCCTGAAGATCCATCTTGTACCAATTGCTCTGTGTCCTTTTGGAAGATCAACCAGATCCCATACATCTTGTAGCACAAACTGCAGCAACTTCTCTTGCATTGCTTCTATCCAGCTTGGGTCTTTCATTGCATCATAGGCCTTTTTGGGCTCAATCTGGGATAGAAAACAAGATAACAAGCCTGTCTGTATGTCTTTCAATCCCCCTAACTTGCTTTGTTGCCTTGTGATCATTGGGGAATTAATGTCACCAATCACCAATTGAGGAGGATGATTCTTCTGAGTTCTTGTAGCATTGACAGCCTCCTCATTAAGATTTGCTTCAAGGTTGGTGTCATTCTTTTCTGGAGTGCTTCCACCATACATTGAAGAATTTTCATCATCAGTGTCATCTTCTGTCAGTATGGGCATCTCAGGACCTGTGTTTCCTGAATTATGAGCATCTTCTTCATCATCTTTGTCCTCTTCATCTGCTTTAGCATCTTCATCTGGATCAGAGTCTTCTGATTCTGAATCATCTTTCTTTTCTTGCTGGCAAAATTCAACAGGATATACTGTAGGTATTGGGAACAACACAAACTCTGAACTCTGTGCTTGTACCTTTTCTGAGCTTGTTCCTGCATTTTGCACATTACTAAAACGAAATGCATTAGTTAGTGAATCAATGTCAAACAACCAATCAGGACCTATACCAATTTGATTTGGTGTGTTCTCATTTCATTTGACATTGTCACTTTCCTCTATAATCCTTGAAGAAGTATTAAATACTCTATAAGCCTTACTCTGAGACGAGTATCCAACAAGAAATCCATCTTCAGCTTTGCTTTCAAACTTACCGAAGTGAGATTTGGTGTTGAGAATAGTGCAAGGACACCGAGAAGGTTTGAAAAATCTAATAAATGGTTTCTTCTTGTTAAAAAGTTCATAAGGTGTCTTGCCTTGAGATTTGACTACTAAAACCCTGTTTTGGACATAACAAGCAGTATTAACTGCTTCTGCCTAGAAAGTGATGGGTAGCTTTGAATCTACCAACAGAGATCTAGCAGCCTCAATTAGTGTCCTATTTCTCCTCTCAGCAACACCATTTTGTTGAGGAGTTCTAGGAGCACTGTATTGTTTCTCAATACCTTTAGTCTCACAAAAGTTGTTTAAGTCATTGTTTTTAAATTCGGTTCCCTTATCAGATGTGATGACTTCAACCCTTAGATTAGTTTGGTTTTCAATCCTAAGAACAAAGGATTTGATCAGTCCACTTGTCTCATCCTTAGTCCTCAGAAAATATACCCAAGTAAATCTAGAGAAATCATCAACAATGACTAAGCAGTAGGATTTCTTACCAATACTCATCACATTTGTAGGACCAAAGAGATCCATATGCAATAATTGAAGAGGTGAAGAGATTGTATTTATTTCTTTGGACTTATGAGAAGTTTTGTGCTGCTTGCCTTTAAGACAGGCAACACAATGATCATCACATGAGAAATTTTTTTGAGGTAAACCTCTTACAAGGTTGTTTTTCACAAGAATGTTCATTTTTTAAAATTCATGTGACATATCCTTCTGTGCCAAAGAGATGATTCATCTAAGGAAGCTTTTGAAAATAAACAGTTTAATGATGAATCAGATGATACATTCTCTAAATCTAAACAATAAACATTATCCTTTCTAGGAGTTCTAAGTAGTATCATATTTTCATCAACTACCTTGAATCCTAGAGCAAGGATAATACATTCAGACTCAGTAAATAGTATGCTATGTTTCTTGTCACAGATCTGTGATACACTTAACAGGTTGTATCTCAATTGCTCAACATAGAAAACATCTTCAAAGGACATCTTACCTTTTGATACAATACCTTTTCCACTGATCTTACCTCTTGCTGGATTGTCACCAAATGCAACATGTCCTCTATCAAACTTTTTGAAGTTTTGAAGGCAGTCCATGTTACCTGTCATGTGCCTAGAGCAACCACTATCTACATGGCAGATGCTCTTCTTCTTGAGCTGTTGGTTGCCCTGTACATATGATAAAACAGTTAGTTTTTAGAGGGAACCCAAGCCAAAGTGGTCTTGGGTTGCCCTTTCTCATTAACATATTTATAGTCAGTAATCTTAGTCTGGATGAGATTATCAGATTTAGGAATCTCATGGCTGGAATACTTTGTCAAGATTATGGGCTTGGCAACATTAACACTGGTAGCAACACTATCCTTGTTTGCAGTACCAACTGGGTTAGCAGTACTAACTAGGATAGCAGTACTAACTTGGTTAGCAGTAGTATTGCGATGAGCAACACTATTTCTGTTAGCAATACTATTTGAGGTAGCAGTACTAACAGATTTCTTGACTTTTGGAACCCAAACCTTGACAAAGTTGTTTGATTTCTTGTTCTGTGAGTTACTCCTTGACTTGCTTGGAGTATTTTCTTTTGATTTAGCAAACTTATTCTGAATATGAGCTTTCATAGGTGTTGTTTTCACATTCTCAGCCTTGTGGTTCCTTTTTTATTTCTTCCTATAACCAAAAGAATTTTGTGCTTGTCTTTGAAAAGTAACTCTTTGGTTAATAGGATTGAAATAACAGTATTTGGCAAGATGATTCAATTTGCCACTGATAAAACAGGGCTTTGGTCTATTGATTTTGCTTAGATCAATTCCCTGTTTTTGAGCCCACTGATTATTTCTGTTTCTTTGATTTCCCCTTATTTTATCATGTTTATGGGGCTTGTTCTGTTGACAAGTACAGGGATTTATAACAGAGGTTTGCATGTAGTGAATTCCCTGTACCTTTTCCTTTCCTTTCCTGGAGGTCTCAACTTTCTCACTCCTCATAGTCTCTTTCTCTGTCCTGGACATCTCCACTTTATCACTTTTGGTAAATGGTTTACCTCCCTTCTCATTTATAAGAATGTGGTTTTCTAAGGGAATATCTTTATGATCTTTCTCATTCTTACTCTCAGAGTCTTCTTTTTCAGAATCTGCCTCAACCACTACTTTGTCTAAAGGATATACTTCTATGGCTCCTGTAGGTAAGTCATCCTTATCCTGTATTTCTAAGAGGTCTGAGGTGGGTGGAATGTAGTTATTGTTGTATGGTGTAGGGGTGGTGTTGTAGCCTATTCCTCTTCTCAGTTTGTCATGAATTTGAGATTTAAGTAAAGAGTCTATTGCTCTAGAAGCATTGGAATATTTCTCAATATCTAGTTTGGCCTTCTCAAATTCATTCTTAACTTTTTCACACTTCTCTCTAGACTTCTCTAGCTTACTCTCTAATTCATTCTTCTCCCACTTCCAATAGTTGAGATCATAAGAATGTTGAAGTTCATTGGCTTGATATGCCTTTATTTGTTCTTCAAACTTCTCAACTATCAAAACATACTCTCTTCTATCTTTCTCTAACCTTTTAAGGTCATCACACATGCTCTGATTGTGATCCATGTACTTCTTAACAGTTTCAAGACAGGTTTTAGAGCAAAGGTTAGATTTTACCTCAGTGGGGATTATAGTGCTTGATGACTCTGAAACTTCAGCCATCAATGCTTGGTTCTAAATGGCTTCCTCTGCTTGATCACTCCAATCAAAGCCCATTCCTTCTTGTGAGACAAGAGCTTGAGATGAATTCCTGCTATAGTTAGTTGACTTTGGTTGATGATTATTGCTTCCATTCTGTTAGGCAGTTCCTCCTCTGCACGCTCTGGCAAAGTATCCCAGATTATGGCATTTATAGCATTCCACCTTGGATTTATCAAATCCAACACCATCTTCTCTTTTCATGGCAAAATTGTTTCTACCTGTTCTTTTGATGAATCTTTTGACTCTCATGGTGAGCATTGCCATCTGCCATTTAATATCCATCTCTTCAAGATCATCAGCATTGATCTGCTCCAGATCATCATTGATAAGAGCAGATTTAGCATGACTAGCAAGGAATGCCTCCAAAACAGAATCATTGGACCCATCCTGTTTTGATCCATAAGCAGCACTAACTGATTCTGTATTAGCAGTAGAATCAGTTGTGGATGATAAGAGGGCAGCATTATGAGAGTATCCAGATGGCCTTTTCTTAGATTCAACTTCTGCTTCAAATACCCTTAGATCATTGTAGATATCATCAAGCTCCTTATCCTCCAGATTATCATTCTGTCTGAAGGATACAGTATACATCACCCATTCTTCACCAAGAGATCTTAGAAATTTTCTGTTGACATCATCCTGGTCCATCATGACACCAGCAGTGGCCAACTGTAACACCCCGAATTTCGTTATGTAACCTTGGTATTCTAGTGTTAAGCTTTTGTCGTTAGCATCGCGTTTGGCTCCAAGTTTGAGTTTGGCTTTTGGTGGTTTTGGAGAAACCACAGTGAACTACGCGAGTTGCACCGCGACTTGAGGTCGCGGCACAACCCGTGAAACCCCTTGGATAGGTTTGGTTTTGTGTAAGCGGGTGAGTTATGCCGCGGGTTGAGGTCACGGCATAACCCACGAAGTTGCCTGGCCGACTTAAGGGTTTTTAACCCAAAATATCTTCAATTTTCTCAGAATCTTTCTCTCTCTCTCTTCAAATCTCTCCCTCTCTCTAAAGTTTCTTTGGATCTTCAAGGGTTCGTTAATCACTAGTATTACGTGTTGTGCTCGGGGTTTCGGTGTAGAAAGCTTCGTCTTGTCAAGAGGGTCGATATCTGGGTTTTTTTCGGGTTTTCGTATAAACTTGTTTGGTGAGTTCCTACTATCATTTTAAACTTTATACATATCAAAAGTTGCCTTTTGGAACTCCTATATATCTCAATGGTTTCAGATTTAAGTTTTCTACATATCTAATATAACTTGAGTTTTGGGAGATTTTAGGGTTCCCGATCATTTGTGTTTACTAAAATGATGGATCTTATTTTATTGAAGTAAAATGATGTTTTACTTGCACATTATGTGGATATGTGAAAAGAATGTTTAAGAACTCATTTTAGTTGATTTTCATTCTTACCAGAAGTTGAATAGGAAATGACATTTTGTTTATAAAATGTGTTTATATCATATGTTTATCTATGGTTGGTCACATATGTTGTTGTGACGAGTCTGTACCATTACTAGCGGATCCCTAGGTTTTAAGTCGACTGATATTATTTGGAGGATACCAAGTAAAGAAAATATAGAGTTACATGTGCATTAAATTGTGAGGCTCTGGCCGTTAACAAATATAGAGCTACATGTGCATTAAATTGTGAGGCTCTGGCCGTTAACAAATATAGAGCTACATGTGCATTAAATTGTGAGGCTCTGGCCGTTAACAAATATAGAGCTACATGTACATTAAATTGTGAGGCTCTGGCCGTTAACAAATATAGAACTACATGTGCATTAAATTGTGAGGTTCTATATGGTTATCAAAACGAAGAACTACATGTGCATTAAATTGTGAGGTTCTGGAAAGAAGGTTTATGACCTTATTTTAATGGATTTTATTCTTATCAACTGTTAACTTGGAAATGCTCGTTTGAAAGATTTCCGTTTGGATGCAAATGTTTATATCTCTGAATTTTGTATAAACTGTATGTTCTCACTAGGCTTTATAAGCCTAACACTTTTTCTCAAATGATATGTATTCAGGTTTTCGTTAGTGGTGGGTTACCAAGGGCTTGAGTGCCGGGGATTGATCTCGAGGGTTTTTGAGATGATTAGAATTGGATTGTTGGGCATTGTTAAGTCCCATTCTTTTGATGAATTATGGTTTGTCAACTGATGTAATCTGGATAGAAGTGCCTAGATTAGTTTGTTGATGAATCCTATATTTGTGCAGGTTTTGTAAAGTCTTAAGGACTGATCCCCTTTATGGTAGGTTTTTATTAATACGAATGTCATGTTGCCAGGTTTCCAGGTTTTATTTTACTCTGAATTTTAGGGTGTTTTAAGTTGGTATCAGAGCTCTAGTTTAAGCGAACTAGGCATGAATGTAAGATGTCTAGACTTAGACTGAGTTTGATAGACATTGATTGTGAGATTGGGTAGAACTTCTAAGATGGGACAGTCTTAGAGTCGACGGAAGTTATGTTCATCAGGCGTTGTGATGACGGTAACAAGAACCCTTATGTGTTATATGTTCATAATCTCACTTAGCTAATGTGATTATGAGGATATTTTACGTGAGTGTAATTGGTTTGCTAATGTTATGACAATTGGTAGATGTAGCGGTACGTTTCCTTCGTGCGTGTTTCAGTTAAACTCTTCCTTACCCTTTCTCGTGCTTGTGTTTACCTGCTCTACCTTTGTATGTTGACCGTTAGAGTAGTGCGAAAGTTTCTAAGCGAGTAAGCTAAGGAATGATTGTTGTTTATAGCAATGTCTCTTTGGGATGATAGTAAGTGCGTAGAACGCATTAAGTTAATCATCTTGAGCTAGATTTGTTGGTGGAATTAGAACTATATCTTGTTAGATCGATTCTATTTCGAGGAGATTTGTAAGTTAATTGATGGGATGGTTCCCTAAGATGCCTGAGGCATCCGGTTGATTATAGTACGTCGGGATGTTGGGAAGCGTAGTATTAAGATGTGAGTACCGACCGAATTCATGCATTAAATTTATTTCTAAAATAAGGTTGCATAAATTGCTTTTCATGATCGCCAACCATAAAGTAAATTACCTTATAACGTCTTGGCAAAACATTTAGCACTCAACATATTTTAAACTATGAGCATAAGTATTGCTTAAAATGGTTTTGTTGCACCTGATTACAATTTTTTTTTATCAAAACTCTCTTTATTCACGTCTTGTGTTTAAATGCTATTTTTGGATGTCAAAATATCTGTGTTTTAACGCTTTTTGAGTTAATGGGCCAGTAGCTGGGGAATTTTGACCTTGACATTGGATCTCTTCCACGTATGTCAATGGTTTTAAAGGAAGAGTTATTCCCATGCTTTTGAGTCGGAGTTTCTTGAGAATTTTTAGTTGTGTGAGTTTTGTTGAATTTCTTGGAGTTTTGTTGAATTTCTTGGAGTTTTGTTTTACGGATTCTTTTGTCGCGTGTTTAATTTCATTGCGTGCAAGTTATGAATTCTTTGGGCGTCGTGTCTCATCAAAAAAATCTTGTCAAAATGGTCGCCTTACCTTGTGTTGAAAAATGGAAATTTGGACACCACTTGATTTTAGCGTTAATGAGTTTTATGAAAATCCAGTTGGATTATGGTGTCTCATCTTACGACTTTTGTGTCGCGTAAATAATTTCAGGAACATGTGCATATGCATCATTGTGTGCGTTAATTCGGGGTTTTGTTAACAAATGGCAATCGTCGTGTACTATGTGCATTGGATTTAAGTATAACGTTGGTGTGAATGATTGCATAAACGATTTATGTTATTTTTAAAACAGGACTTTCGTTCTGATCGTATTTCCATCATTAACTCTTACTGTTAAAATTTCCGCAAAGTATTTAGCGAGTTAGCCGTATTTTTGTCGTTGTAATTTCTATTTTGGTCAATTGTGTTTATCTTTACAACATGAAGCTTTAAGCTCGATTTGAAATTTTATTTGCATCCCCGTTATTTTACCGCCCTTTGGGGAATGAATTGTTGCATATGGGGTGAGTTGAAAATTCTTTTACCGCAACGTCTCTTGGTTATAGAGGAGGAATTTTAAAGATAAAATTGTGATTTTTCCCTTTGGAGTTGTACAAACAATTGTTGCACATGTTGAAGTGCAATAATCTATTTTCACGTTTATAGCGTAAATTATTGCGTATGTTTTACTCGGTATTTCTCAAGGTACGAGTATTTTGTTAAGTTTTCGTATCCGGTAACTTGGATTGTTTTAACATCATAAATTGCTCATGTCGAGCTTGAATATTTCAACAAGTAAATAACGTGATTTACATATTCCGGGTGATTTTGTACACGTAAAATCTATATTATGATTTATGCATCTTTGATGATTTTGTGCAAACAAAGTCTATTTCATGACATATGCATCTTAGTATATTTGCATTCATAAAACCTTTGGAAAATCTTTGGTCCCAATACGTGTTGAGTTTTGAGAAAGCATGTCTTTGTGGTGTGGGTTTTCATAAGCATTGTTTAAAGACATTTCATTACTTGGGGACACGTTAAATGTCGGTTAAATGTGCTTTAAGGTTTACGAGGCTTTCGTTGGAAATTTACGTGAAGTGTTGGGCCTTTGGCTCGGGTTTTGACTAAATGAGACGTGTGGACCTTTGTCCGGATTTATAACCGTAATGAAAGATTTGAGTATGATGGTGTTTACTCTTGTCATTTGACAGTTACATGCTTTGAGTGCGCTAGTAATTCATTTGGAGTCATGTAGCGTTGTAGACTGTAAAGCTGTAGATCCATAAACAGTCTGTCTGTTTTGTAAAGCCTAAGGTTTTGGGTTACACTTAGTGACCACTCGGGTTGGCTAACGAGTAGACAATAGGTGGCACGAGCTGTTGAGTTAGAACTCGTCTGGATTGGATAGGCACCCGTGTCCGTAAGCCCTTGAGGTGGAACTCGACGGAGTATGGCTAGAGACAATAAACGGTTTGAAGTTGTGATGTCTAGTATGGCATGGGAACTAAGATCGGGATACGTGGTGACATCCAATAACATCACGGGTGGCCCCATTCATTTGTTCTCGCCACCCAAGATGGAAACGTTTAGAGGTCATGCGAGGAAGTTGTATGGGCGACCTACTTGTGTGTCCGTCTAGTGTACGGGTCTCTCCGTCGTAGACCCGGGGTATTTTAAACACTAATGTTATATTTTTACCAGCTTTGGTTATGTGGAGTCGACGGTAAATAATGGCTTTAATATTGGGTTCTCCCCACGTATATTAAGGTGAATGAAATGTGTTATTCCTGCATATTGATATTTAGTTTTCTTTCGTTTTTGGTCGTGTGAGTATTGGGCCTAGTGTCCATGTTTTCGGACGTACGATGTGGATGGTTCTACTAATGTTTCATACTTCGAGTTAGTACAAGTTGTGTCAATTTATAAAGTATCGTTGAAATGAAGGATCCATCATTGAAATTGCATAACTTTGAAAAAGAGTTGTTCCATGTTTTAAAATTTATTATTTGAAAGGTTCTGTTTTAAAGACAAGTTCATCAGTTTAATTGCTTTTACTTATGTAAAACTCTTGAGCTCTCTAGGCGTTAAGCCTAATCTTTTTTATTTTTCAGCATGTACATTAAATTCCTGTTGTGGGTTTTATTAGCGCCCGTCCTTTATAGTCCGAATGTATAGATTAGTGTTATGTTTAGAGGTTAATCTTTATAATGTGGTTGTAGACGAACTATTTATGGAAGTATTAAGAAATTTGAATAAGGGCTACTTCCAGATTTGGAGTCGGATCAGAGTTGAGTGATAACAGAATCTGTGTTAAGCGATTGCCGGAAAGACGCATTAGTGCGCCTTGTAATAATATATTTATCGATATTAGGAATGGATCAGTGAAATCTGAGAGTTTTGGGAAGATTAACGTCGACCGTTAGCTTTGAGTTCGGAACCGTGCAGTTTGAAAGAAATTTGTAGATGGAAAGTTGAGGTCGCTAATTTCCTGGAGGTAGTAATTGTCACCTAAGGTTGGGAGGCAACCGTAACCTTGTGAGTAAAGGTTACTTTAGAGAGTTGAGTGTTCGCTCGATTATGAGTGAAATGTGCCTAAGAAGGGTAGCTATTTCGGGTGTCGGTATTAAGATCACGTTAATGATTCTGGCATTTGGGTTTAAGACGATATTCTCTGCGAACAGTGTTCCATTGAGAAGAGTAGATTTCGAGGATGAAATCATTATAAGGTTGGGAGTATTGTAACACCCCGAATTTCGTTATGTAACCTTGGTATTCTAGTGTTAAGCTTTTGTCGTTAGCACCGTGTTTAGCTCTAAGTTTGAGTTTGGCTTTTGGTGGTTTTGGACAAACCACAGTGAACTACGCGAGTTGTACCGCGACTTGAGGTCGCGGCACAACCCGCGAAACCCTCTGGATGGGTTTGGTTTTGTGTAAGCGGGCGAGTTATGCGGCGGGTTGAGGTCGCGGCATAACCCGCGAAGTTGCCTGGCCGACTAAAGGGTTTTTAACCCAAAATATCTTCATTTTTCTCAGAATCTTTCTCTCTCTCTCTTCAAATCTCTCTCTCTCTCTAAAGTTTCTTTGGATCTTCAAGGGTTCGTTAATCACTAGTATTACGTGTTGTGCTCGGGGTTTCGATGTAGAAAGCTTCGTCTTGTCAAGAGGGTCGATATCTGGTTTTTTTCGGGTTGTCGTATAAACCTGTTTGGTGAGTTCCTACTATCATTTTAAACTTTATACATATCAAAAGTTACCTTTTGGAACTCCTATATATCTCAATGGTTTCAGATTTAAGTTTTCTACATATTTGATATAACTTGAGTTTTGGGAGATTTTAGGGTTCCCGATCATTTGTGTTTACTAAAATGATGGATCTTATCTTATTGAAGTAAAATGATGTTTTACTTGCACATTATGTGGATATGTGAAAAGAATGTTTAAGAACTCATTTTTAATGAATTTCATTCTTACCAGAAGTTGAACAGGAAATGACATTTTGTTTATAAAATGTGTTTATACCATATGTTTATCTATGGTTGATCACATATGTTGTTGTGACGAGTCTGTATCATTACTAGCGGATCCCTAGGTTTTGAGTCGACTGATATTATTTGGAGGTTACCAAGTAAAGAAAATATAGAGCTACATGTGCATTAAATTGTGAGGCTCTGGCCGTTAACAAATATAAAGCTACATGTGCATTAAATTGTGAGGCTCTAGCCGTTAATAAATATAGAGCTACATGTGCATTAAATTGTGAGGCTCTAGCCATTAACAAATATAGAGCTACATGTGCATTAAATTGTGAGGCTCTGGCCGTTAACAAATATAGAACTACATGTGCATTAAATTGTGAGGTTCTATATGGTTATCAAAACGAAGAACTACATGTGCATTAAATTGTGAGGTTCTGGAAAGAAGGTTTATGACCTTATTTTAATGGATTTTATTCTTATCAACTGTTAACTTGGAAATGCTCGTTTGAAAGATTTCCCTTTGGATGCAAATGTTTATATCTCTAAATTTTGTATAAACTGTATGTTCTCACTAGGCTTTATAAGCCTAACAATTTTTCTCAAATTATATGTATTCAGGTTCTCGTTAGTGGCGGGTTGCCAAGGGCTTGAGTGCCGGGGATTGATCTCGAGGGTTTTTGAGATGATTAGAATTGGATTGTTGGGCATTGTTAAGTCCCATTCTTTTGATGAATTATGGTTTGTCAACTGATGTAATCTGGATAGAGGTTCCTAGATTAGTTTGTTGATGAATCCTATATCTGTGCAGGTTTTGTAGAGTCTTAAGGACTGATCCCCTATATGGGAGGTTTTTATCAACACGAATGTCATGTTGCCAGGTTTCCAGGTTTTATTTTACTCTGAATTTTAGGGTGTTTCACCAACTCCCCAATCAACTTGTTGAATCTATCAAAGGTTTGAGTCATGGGCTCATTCTTTGTAGACATAATATTCTCATATTGTTGTTTGAGAATTGCCTTCTGATTCCTCTTAGTGCTTTTAGTACCTGAAAATCTCTTCTCCAATGCATTCCACAGGATTTGAGCATCAGAACAGTTGCAGAATTGATGTTGATACTCATTAGGAATTGCCAAGAGCAGAGTGCTCAAGGCTTTCATCTCTGTCTGCCTCATCTTTTTTTCTCCATCAGTCTTTGGTGGAGGTCTCTTGCCATCTGCGCCCATCTTTCCTCCATCAGAGGGACCATTCTCAATGATATCCCACATTGAGTAGTCTGTAAGAAGAATGTACTGCCTGATTCTGATTTTCCACATGTCAAACTCATTGAGTTTGAGCATGGGGACCTTTGAAACAAGAACACTATCATGAGACCCGTCCATGATGATTTTTGATTTCTGAGTTGAAGGCTCTGATACCACTTGTCAGGATCAAAATTCGAAACAAGAATTTAATAAACACTCATAAACTTATGTTAAAGAAGTCGCGGAAAAACACTTTAACAATAAATCAATCAAATAGTGTATAAACTTAAATCACATAGTTATATTGATTTAACTTAATGATTACAAATAAAACCTCAATCTGTTGAACAGGCTCAACCAACGTTCAATACTTCTCTATTGAAAGGACTTCTAAGAACCTTGAGGTTAATTCTCTCTAAAAACGTATATCGAAAAACTATTTTTCTATCAAAGACTTCTAGACTATATATACAGAATTAATTACAAGATAACTATCAAAACAAAACTGATCTTCATTCCATAATTATCTTCATCTCTATCTCCAGCTCCTAGTCTTTCGTTTTAAGCATCCTTATCTTCATAAGCAGTATTAATGATCCTCATCCAGCAGTATTAATCTTCAACAGTATTAACATCCTCATAAGTATTAACATGCTTGCAGTATTAACTATCCTCTTGTAGTAGTAATCTTCAAGCAGTACTAACTACTAGCAGTACAAACTCTCTAAGCAGTACGAACTATTCTTCTAGCAGTACTAACTCTTCAAGCAGTAGTAATTCTACTAGCAGTAGTAATCTTCCAAGTAGCAGTATTAATTTTAAGTAGCAGCATTAACCAGACTTAGCATATTTCTGACCCAACAGATCAGCTAAGAAAGATGATGTTGGGTTCTAAAGTTGGAAATCAGATGAAGGTGGCTAACTGCATAAACAACTACGATGAGTTTAAAGCGAAGGAGAATGAAAGTTTGGATGACACATGTGAAAGTTTTGTTCTGCTTCTGAATGAGCTTTCCAAGAACAAGGTTAAGAAGCAGCAGATTGAAAACAATGTGAAGTTCCTCAGCATCCTGCAACCAGAATGGAAGAAACATACACACAGGATGAAACAGATGAAAGATTTGAGTGATATACCTCTCCATGAAGTCTACAAGACTCTACGACAGAATGAGGAAGAGGTGGAAGAGAAAAGATCTGAGAAAAAGAAAGCTGAGAAGGATGTTGATCCTATAGCACTTGTAGCTGGAGAAAAGGAGAAAGAAAATAAAGAGAAGAAGAACAAGAAGAAGATAGTAAGTTCTAGCTCAGAGTCTGATTCTGAATCTGATGGTGATGATGGGGATAATCTCAAGCAGGCAATGCTTTTACTGACCCGAGCTTTCCAGAAAAAGTTTTACAAGAAACCAGGGTCAAACTCTTAGAGATATTCACCATCGGGATCAAAGAATTAGGAGCATCGTGAGAGAATAAAAGGAAAGAAGTATGAAGAGAAAAGGTACGTGGAGAAGAAGCCAGATGAGAAGAAGAAGTATGTGAATGACTACGTCAGCACTAAAAAGAAAGCTGACGATCTGATCAAATGCTACAACTGTGGCAAGGTTGGACATTATGCAAAAGACTGTCGGAAGCCGAAGGTTCGGAATTCAGAATACTACAAGAAAAAAATGCTCTTGGCCAAGCAACAGGAAGCTGGCAAGGCATTGATGGCTGAAGACGAATATTGGTTAGATCATTCTGATGTTGAGGAAGAGAAAGAAGAAGAAACCCACATGTGTTTGATGGGCAACACGGTAAAAGATGATGATTCTGAAGATGAAACGTCTGATGAGGTAATGAACTTATCTAAATATGATTTTATGGTCAAAATGGAAGCCATGATGGTCGAACTTCATGATCTTCAAAATAAACTGAAAAAGGAAAGAAGCAGAATTGAGAAGAAAAATCAAACTATCTTTGATCTTAATAAATTAGTTATTGGGAACAAAGATCTGATTGATTCTCTTCGCAAATCTATTTCTGATTTTAAAAATGAAAAGATTCGTTTTGAAAATAATATTTCTGATTTTTAAACTAAATTGTCTAAATCTGATTCAAAAAAAGCAAGAATGTGTTCTAAAAGCGTTTACACTGCAGGTTGAGAACAAGACTTTAGAGCAAAAGGTAAATGGTTTGGAAGCAAAATTATATGTTCGAGGCCAAACGGATCAAACTATTTTCTTGAAAACACCTAATGAAGAAGCTGATTTTAAAGAAAAATGGGGACTAGGTTATGATAATTCTCATTACATAGAAAAAGCTATCAAAAAATAGCCAGCTTTATATAATGCCAATTTTATGTATGCTGCTGCTAAATATTCTCATTTGAAACCCAAATTTGTCACCAAATCATTAAAGGAGGTTGAGGCAAAAGAAGATGTGAAAAGAATGAATTTGAAGAAAATGCAACTACCATTCTGTTATGAAAGACTGAATGATAGTTATCTTTCTGATACACCAAAATTTCTTTCAAATGATTACTTTGCTAGTTATTCTTCTATTGAGATGGAGGCAAAACCTGTTCAAGCTAAAATTTATGTTCCTCCACTCGTATTAGAAAACAAAATAATTGAGTTAGAAAACATTTTATCTGATAAAAGATTTTTGAGTGATCTAACACAAGATGTATTTTCTATGATGTTAAAGAACACAGATTTTCATTTTAAATCTGAAGTGTGTTCTACATCTTCTAAAATAGCTCAAACTTCTGAACCAGATATTGATGACTTATTTGCGTCTGCAAATGATTTCTTAAATTTTGATGAAGGGTGTATTGATGAAATTGATATGTTTGACTTCAATGCTTCACTTCCAGATCATTCTACTTTTGTTATTAATGGAGAAGCTTTACCAAGTGTTTATGAAAAAGGCGAATCATCAACTAAGGTTGGTGAATCAGTTTCTGTGAATGCTGATTACTATGCTAAGGGTAAGAAACATAAGAAACAACACTTACAGAAACGGAACAACACTGGTAAACACAAGAAAAATCAATCTCAGAAATCTGATTTTCCTAACAAATCTAAATCTAATGTTTCAGTGAAAAAGAATAGATTTGAAGCGAGAACTGAATGGCGACCTAAAAGGAAGATTGATGACAAGGCAGAATCAATTCCTGATAATTCTTGTAATAGATCAAGTAGTAGTGTGTGTGATGTATAATTGGTTCTGTTGCTTCTACTAATAAAAACCTTGAAACTTCTTACAAGAGGTATTCTATAAAGCAATTGTTACAATTATCACCTACTACTACTAAATTTTATACTTATCGGTGGAATGATTTTGCTAATCATCATTATTCTAATGATTGGTTTGGATCATATCATGTTTATTCTTCTAAACCAAATGTTTTCAAAAGTTTTCAAAGGAAAAGTGGATCCATATTCAAATGGATACCAAAATCTTGCGCTAATCTGTTAGGACCCGTTTTTAAATGGGTACCTAAATCTTTTGTTCCCTAATTTCTCTTACAGACCCGGCATATGTGGTACTTGGATAGCGGTTGTTCCAAGCATATGACCGGGCAGAAAGCTTTATTATCTAATTATACAGAGAAATTCAGGGGCAATGTTCGTTTTGGCAACGACCAGTTCTCACCAATTCTGGGCTATGGTGATGTGGTACATGACAAAGTAACGATAACGAAGGTAAGCTATGTAGAAGGATTAGGGCACAACCTATTCAGTATTAGCCAGTTATGTGACAAAGGATTAGAGGTCAATTTCAAGGCTAAGAGTTGCTCGGTGTGTACTGAAGATGGCAAAGAACTCTTAGTGGGCATTCGTAAGTCAAACCTCTACACAATTAATTTGTCAAAGGTCCAGACTGACAATCAGGTGTGTCTACTTTCAAAATCTTTGATGCAACAAAGCTGGCTATGTCATCGACGACTTTCTCATCTAAAATTTTGTTACATAAACAAATTGGTCAAAGGTTGATTAGTGAATGGACTTCCTGAGCTGAGATACGAAAAGGAACACTTGTGTGCAGCGTGTGAAAAAGGAAAGATGAAGAGAACTCCACATAAACCGAAGCCTGAATCTAGTACCAGTTCTCCATTGGAGTTGTTGCATATGGATCTTTGTGGTCCGATGAGAACGCAGAGCTTAGGCGGAAAGAAATATGTTCTAGTTATCATGGACGACTATTCGCGATACACGTGGGTCAAATTTCTACATTCAAAAGATGAGACGCCCGAAGCACTCATCACATTTCTGAAGACGATCCAGGTGAATCTGCAGAAACCAGTCAAGCTTCTCAAAACTGATAACGGCACAAAGTTAAAAAATAGAACTGTTGAAGAGTATCTCGAATCGATCGGGATATCAAATCAATACTCTGCTTCTCGTACCCCAGAACAGAATGGAATCGTTGAAAAGCGAAATCGAACGCTAGTCGAGGCCGCTCGCACTATGCTCAGCCAATCAGATCTTCCTCTATTTCTATGGGTAGAAGCTATTTCGACTGCATGCTACACTCAAAACCGTTCCATGATACACCGCAAATTTCAAAAGACTCCATAAGCATTGATCAACAACCAAACACCGTCTATCAAATATTTTCATATATTTGGGTGTAAGTGTTTTGTGCTAAACGACAGAGAGAGTCTAAACAAGTTCAGTGCTAAGGCAGATGAGGGCATCTTCATTGGATATTCTTCTACATCTGCTGCATATCGAGTATATTTGAAGAAGTCGAAGACTGTTATCAAGAGAGTGAACGTCACATTCGATGAGGAGATGGCTTCTGAACAAGTTAGTTCAGAACCCGTGATAACCGGAGTGTTAGCTTCTGGGCAACTCAGTTCAGAACCTGTACCTGAAAAGAACAAATCGGATGAAACATCATCGTCTACTACTCATTTATCTGATTTAGATCTTTTATTTGAACTGTTTTATGATGAATTTCTTGGAACTAACGTGACTAAACCTGTTGTGGTTGACAGGATGGAAGATTCAATGAAAAATCATCTAATCACTTCAGATGTTTCCACTGAATCAAATTCCCCGATTCAGCAAGAAATTCCAGTTCATATGCCTACTCCGATTGTTGAAGCTGTAACTACTAACGAAGACCCAGAAGTTACTGAATCAGTAGGGTGTACTGTAAGGACTTATCAACAGACTGAACAAGTTGTACCTACTGAAGCTTCTGCACCAATTACTTCAACTGAATCACTCCCTCATGATGTATAAATTGAAGAAGCTGATAGTGGATTCTTAGATGATAATCATGATCAATCTTCATCTAATCCACTCCCTCATGAACATCGTTGGACCAAAGAGCACCCTCTTCACCAAATCATTGGAGATCTAAATAAACCGGTGCAAACTAGGTCAGCAACTTTAAATCAATGTATGCATGACTCATTCGTAAGCAAGATAGAGCCTACTCGGGTATCAAAAGATCTAGCTGATTCAGATTGGGTGTCTGCTATGCAGGAAGAGTTAAATCAGTTTGAGCCTTAAAGGTTTAGAGACTAGTGCCAAAACCAGAAGGAAAGACAGTTATCGACACTAAATGGGTATTTAAGAACAAGAAGGATGAAGATGGTATTGTAATTCGAAACAAAGCAAGACTTGTTGCCAAAGGATACCGACAAGAGGAAGACATAGATTATGACGAGACTTATGCTCCAGTAGCGCGTATAGAGGCAATCCGCATGTTTCTAGTCTACGCATCTCACAAGAACTTCACAATCTATCAAATGGATGTGAAGACTGCCTTTCTGAATGGCATTCTTAAGGAGGAAGTCTACCTATCGTAACCAGAAGGATTTGTGAATCCAGATAAACCAGATAATGTCTACATTTTGGATAAAGCACTTTATGGGTTAAAACAAGTTCCTCGAGGCTGGTATGAGGTATTATCAAAATTCTTTGTCAAGTCAGGTTTTTCAAAAGGTAAAGTCGATACCACTTTATTCATCAAAAAGGAGAAATCCGATATCATTCTTATTCAGATATATGTCGATGATATTATATTTGGCTCAACTAATCCTAAATATTGTAAGAATTTTTCAAACCTCATGGTGTCTAGATTTTAAATGAGTATGATGGAAGAGATGAATTTCTTTCTGGGATTACAAGTAAAACAATTTTCAATTGGGATTTTCATTAATCAATCTAAGTACATTTTTGATATTCTTCGGAAATTCAAAATGAAAAATTGCAAACCAATTGGAACCCCAATGGCACCAGGTACTAAGATTGGCACTGATCCATCGGGTAAAAGTGTTGATGTTAGGACTTATAGAGGAATGATAGGTTCTTTAATGTATCTTACTTCAAGTAGGCCAGATATAATGTTTTCAACATTCTTGTGTGCAAGATATCAGGCTGACCCTAAAGAATCCCATTTGGCTGCTGTCAAACGGATTTTTAGATATCTGAAGGGACTGCAAATCTTGGTCTGTGGTATCCTAAGGATACAGGGTTTGAACTAACTACTTATTCAGACGCAAATCATGTTGGATGTATGTTAGATAGGAAGAGCACGTCGGGTCATATTCAATTCCTTGGAGACAAGCTCGTTAGCTGGGCGTCAAAGAAACAACTTTGTGTTTCCACATCGACTGTTGAAGCAGAGTATGTAGCTGCTGCTAGTTGCTGCTCTCAGGTCTTGTGGATGAGGACACAGCTTCGAGACTATATATTCAAGTTTGACAAAATACCGATCTATTGTGACTCGAAAAGCACTATCGCAATATCAGCTAATCCTATGTAGCATACTAAAACAAAGCACATTGATATTATTAACCAATCTAAGTACATTTTGGACATTCTTCGGAAATACAAAATGGAAGATTGCAAATCTATTGGCACCCCGATGGCACCAGGAACTAAGATTCACACTGATCCTTCGGGAAAAAGTGTTGATGTTAGAACCTATAGAGGTATGATAGGATCGTTGATGTATCTTACTTCGAGTAGACCAGATATTATGTTCTCAACATGTCTTTGTTCTAGATATCAAGCTGCTCCCAAAGAATCCCATTTGGCCGCTGTCAAACGGATCTTTAGATATCTGAAGGGCACTGCAGACCTTGGTCTGTGGTATCCTAAGGATACAGGGTTTCAACTGAATGCATATTCAGATGCAGATCATGCAGGTTGCATGTTGGACAGGAAGAGTACTTCTGGTCACGTACAATTCCTTGGAGACAAGCTCGTTAGCTGGGCTTCAAAGAAACAATTATGCGTTTCCACTTCGACTGCTGAAGCAGAGTACGTAGCTGCTGCCAGTTGTTGCTCTCAAGTCTTGTGGATGCGAACACAGCTACGAGACTATGGATTCAAGTATGATAAAATTCCAATCTACTGTGACTCGAAGAGTGCAATTTCCATATCTGCTAATCTTGTCCAGCATACGAAAACCAAACACATTGATGTAAGGTATCATTTTATCAAAGATAATGTTAAAAAAAGGAACAATTGAACTTTATTTTGTAAAAACAGATTATCAACTTGCAGATTTATTTACCAAACCCTTAGATGAGAAGAGATTTAATTTTCTTGTCTCTAAGCTTGATATGTTAAATATGAAGACATAATCAGTTATTACCTACTAAAGTTACGTATTGTTATTTTTCATCATTTTCTTTATCTTTATATCTGAAGGATACCTGCACTTTAATTGTTTGCTCATGATCTCAGGGGGAGTATGAGAAGATTGTTAGATGATCTATATTCATTTGAGGGGGAGTAAAACAAATTTCTGCATTATACATTTTAACTAACAAAATTTTTGTGATGCATGATTTTAGGGGGAGCCTATAAGTCAAAAGGAGTAAGAATATGATTTCTGATTACTTGAAATCAGAACTCGTACATTAATTGTTTTACTGCTTTATGTCATTTTATTTTTGAATAAATTTTGTGAATAAACTTTTGACTAGACTTTGAGACTTGCAGGATGAGAGAAGCTGAAAAGATCATATCTAAATGACTACAGCTTGACTTAATGAGTATTAAGATTGATCGGAAAGGTAAATTTTTTATCTTAATCTTAAATGTATCTGAAAGAAGGACAACTTTCAGGTATAGAAAACATGTTCTTAAATGTTCAAACTACTTCCCGATTCTTAAACAGATTTTATAATTTGGAAGTGTGATTTTTAAATGTTTTCATTTTATTTTTGTGCTTTATTGATAAACAAATCGTGTGTTTCCAAAGATAAATACTTGCGTATTGTCTTTTCTATATACTTTCAAGTATTCACACACACCGGTTTGAATTTGTTCAACATGTTTTTACAATGTCTCTAAATTGAAACAATTTTTCTTCGATGGTAAGACACTCCGCTTGTATTCAAAGAATTTTGAGCTATATTTCATTTCGAAACGATTTTTTCAAGAATGTCTATATCTTGTTTCGTATAGACAAATATCAATTATTCTTGACCATAAGCTTTAATTGCTATATCATTCATTTCTGATCATTTTCATACAATGTCAGATTTTCAAACAAGTCTTTTGCATTCATGTTCATTCATTCAATATACTTGTTTGAAAATACTTCAATGTTTTAAAATGCTCATATCTTCATGATTATATTCTGAGCATATTTACATCTGACATTTGTATATGAGCTTTAACTGATATAGTTAAACCATCTGAGCAACATTATGCTTTTATAGGAAATATGGGTTCTTTAGAAATTAACTGAACTTCTATGAAATCACGTTAACCAGTGATTTCTACCCAAGTTAATCCTTTAGAGATTGAGTGTGAGGAGTCTAAAAGAAATGAGTGTGGGTGTGATGAGGTAAAATGGAAAAGAGAGTTTGGTTAGTAGTGAGCTTATTGATTAAAAAGAAAGAGGGTGTGAGATCAGAGTAAAAGAATATCAAACTCTGCACCAACTACTTTCTGAGTCGGGCAGCCACATTACTAGCATTTCACAATTCTTTGGTGAATGTTATTGAATCAGGCAAATAGCCCATGCCAACTCTTGCTTAAACCCCACCAACCACTCATTTTCATCTCAAAAAGAAAATGTTTCACATTTTCAAGGGGATGCAACATATAATCTATCTGGTTTTCATTTGGAAAATCTAGATATTGAAAACAGAAGGAAGTCTGCCCCACCTTCGCACTTCAATCATGCACAATTGAGTTTGTGTTTATCTACTGTTGTCTCAGTGGTTTACACAATGTTGAGCCTTATAAAAGCAATTATTCGTGCTTAATTCTTTCTACACGTTCACGAACACAAAAAGAATTCGTTTATTTGTCATAACATTCATAGAAATTGCCTTTGTGGTATTTCGATGATTGGATGGACGCCCTGGGGGAGTGCACATCACAAAAGCTCCTTTATATTGTGTATTCGTTACACACAGTGACTTTGTGTTACTGACAGACATTTTAACTGATTCATCTGTTGATTCAGAAGTTACCTGTTCTTGTTTTTGTCTGGATTTGAAAATATTTAGATGAATATCTTGTTATGGATCACAGAATCAGAGGCTCTTCACAGATCAGATTGGTCAATGACATTTCTTGGAAGTAAAGTTTTGATGATATAAATGTTCAAATCATCAAAAAGGGGGAGATGGTATGAAGAAATGTTAAAGATTTTCAAGATTGGGGGAGATGATTTTCTCAAATAGCCAAGACAGAAGATTCAAAGTAAAGATTTGAAGATGATCAAAGATTTTCTGAAGATTTGTGGAAATTTTCTTTGAAGTTTATTTGCTGAAAGAAATTCAAGTTGATTCCGAAGAAAATTTCTTTCCAAAGTCTGTAATCGTTCTATGAGAGCTTTGGGAAGATTGTTCATCATTTGAAGATAATCTTGGAAAGAAGACTGTTAATGAAAAAGGAGAGATTATTTTGACAGAGCTTAAAGTGAGGAACTGAATTGCTAGATCTTTCAACAGTGATCTTGAATCCAAAGGGGGAGATTGTTAGAGCATAAATCTGTTGGATACAAGATCAAGAATACTGAAGGTCAAAGTTGAGAAAGTCAAAGTTGTTAAAGTCAAATCTCATTTAAAGTCAAAGTTTATTTGTAATAAGTCAATATACTTTTGTATTTTTATTTTTCCTTGTAATAGTTAGGTAATATAAATAGTTTTTCTTTCTTTGTATTTTAGAGAGAACTTAATTGAATAATATTCAGGTACATTTAGAGAGAGAAAGTTAGAGAGAGAGAGAGAGGTCGTTGGAGAGAGTTCTAGAGAGAGAGATATTGTAATCTTGATTTTGAGAAGTTAATCAAACAGGTAATTGTTGTTGTTAATCTTGTTTGTTTGATTGTTATAATATAGAAACTAGAATCTGGAACACAGAATTGATGTCAGGTATCATTTTATTAAAGATAATGTAGAAAAAGGTACATTAGAATTTTACTTTGTAAAAACTGATTATCAACTTGCAGATTTATTTACCAAACCTTTAGATGAAAAGAGATTCAATTTTCTTGCATCTAAGCTTGGTATGCTAAATATCAAGGTCTAATAAGTGATTACCTATTAAAGTTTATTTTATTGTCATTTTTCATCATTTCTTTATCATTAATTTTGAAAGGATATCTGCACTTTAACATGTTTGTTCATGATCTCAGGGGAGTGAGACAAGATGTTAAGATGATCAATATTATTTTGAGGGGGAGTTTATATAATTTTTCCATTTCTTTAACTGCTAAATCTTTGTGATGCATGACTACAGGGGGAGTATCTATGAGTACAAAAAGGAGTAAGGATATGATTTATGATTATTTTAGATCATAACTTGTTTGTTCAATGTTTTACTGCTTTATGTCGTTTATTTTTCAATAAATTTGTGAATAAAGTTGCTTTGACATGACTTTGAGACTTTTGCAGATTGAGATGATGCTTACAAGATCATATTTTTATGATTTTAAGCTTGACTTGATGAGATTTAAGAATGCAAAGAAAAGTTTATTTCTTATCTTAATCTCATATATAGTTGAAAGAAGGACGACTTTCAATCATAGAAAACATGTTCTTAAACGTTCAAACCACTTCCCGATTCTTAAACAGATTTCATGAATTGGAAGTGTGATTTTAAATGTTTTCAAGATTTACTTATGCTTACATGATTAAAAACCGTGTGTTTCCAAAGATAAATATTTGTGTATTGTCTTTTCCATACACTGTCAAGTATTCACACACACCGGTTTAATATTTTTGTTGACTTTGTTCTTACCATGTCTCAAATTTGAAACATATTTTTCGATGGTAAGACACCCCGCTTGTATTTCAATGAATTTTGAGCGTTATTTCATCTCGAAACGTTCATTCAAGAATGTCTATATTTTGTTTCATATAGACAATATCCATTATTCTTGACCATAAGCCTTAACTGATATATCATTTCTTATCTGATCATTTTTTATATAATGTCAGATTTTCAAACAAGTCTCTTGCATTCATATTCATTCATTCAATTTACTTGTTTGAAAATACTTCATTGTTTCAAATGCTCAAATTCTCATGATTATATTTTGAGCATACAAACATCTGACTTGTATTTGAGCTTTAACTGTTCAAGTTAGACCATTTTGAGCAACGTATGCTTCATAGGACAATATGGGTTATTTGTGCTAGGACTTCAATGAACTTCTATGGATTCACGTTTACCAATGTTTCTTTCCCAATAAGTTAATCCATAGTGATTGAGTGTGAGGAGTCAAAAAGAAATGAGTGTGGGTTGTGTGTTGAGGTAAAATGGAAATGAGAGTTTGGTTAGCAGTGAGCCTTAATGATTAAAAGAAAGAGGGTGTGAGAACAGAGTAAAATAATATTAAACTCTGCACCAACTACTTTCTGAGCCGGGCAACCACATTACTAGCGTTTCACAACTCTTTGGTGAACGTTATTGAAACAGGCAACTTGCCCATGCCAAATCTTGATAAACACCCCACCAGCCACTCATTTTCTTCTTAAAAAGAAAATGTTTTATATTTTTCTGGGGACGCAACATATTATCTATCTGACTTTCATTTGGAAAATCTGGATATTGAAAAAGAAGGAAGTCTGCCCCACCTTCGCACTTCAATCATGCACATTGAGTGTGTGTTTATCTACTGTTGTCTAAGTGGTTTACACAATGTTGAGCCTTTATAAGCAATCATCAAGTGCATAATTCTTTCTACACTTGCACGAACACACAAAGAATTTGTTTTCTTGTCATAACATTCATAGAAATTACCTGTGTGGTGTTTCAATGATTGGATGGAAGCCCTGGGGGAGTGAACATAACAAAAGCTCCTTTACAATGTGTATTAGTTACACACAGTAACTTAGTGTTACTGACAGACATATTTGTTAAACCCAGAATATAGTTGATAAATTAACACAACACAATAAAGATCAAGAGATAAATAAATCAGAATAACATACCAACGATCTCTTTATTAAACAGATAAAACATGTGTGTGTTCTTGGTACCTCTTGTGCGACAATACAGAATACGACAACCTCCTCTTCTACAATAATTATGATTATGAGGATTAACCCTAAAACTAATAAAATAAAATCTATTTATACCTAGGTGAACATGACCTTATTAATATTAACTAATAGCTAAAATACCCCCTAAGGTATTAAACACTATTACAAACTAGACCCTTTATTAACTTTAATCTTGAATACAATTATTTGATCCAACAATATTAACTGATTCATTTGTTGATTCAGGTGTTACACGAATATTTTGTCTACAAGATGATAACCTCAAGAGAGCCAAAGGCGACAAATTATCCAAGTCATACATCTTACAAGGAATCTCAAATGAAATATACGTAAAGATTGACAGCTACAAGGCTTCAGGTAAAGAAATGTGGGATCAGCTCGAAAAGATGATGTTGGGTTCAAAAGTGGGAAATCAGCTGAAAATCTCCAATTGCCTAAATAACTATGAAGAATTTAGAGGCAGGGTGGGAGAAACCTTAGAAGAAGCCTATGACAGGTTTGTAACGTTGCTGAATGAACTTAGCAAGAACAAAGTTCACAAATCTCAAATAGAGTTGAACGTTAAATTCCTTAGTATTCTTCAACCTGAATGGAAAAGATTTGCTCGGAAGATGAAGCAGATTAAAGACCTGAATGAGATTCCACTTCACGAGGTGTATGAAACCCTCCGTCAGAATGAAGAAGAGGTGGATGAAATTCTGGATGATAAAAGACAGAAAGGAAAGGTAGTTGAAGACACAGTCGCACTTGTAGTCAGAAAGAAGAAGAACAAGGCGACTGTATATGAATCAGATGAAGAAGATGAAGGGTGTGCAAACTCAGAACCAGATGAAAATGATCAACTGAAGCAAGCAATGCTTATGCTGACTATCGCTTTTCAGAAAAGGTTCTACACAAAGCCAACATCAAATAATCAGAGATATTCATCTGGTCCGAACAACTACATCCACAAAGAAAGGATTGAAGGAAGCAGGTATGAAGGAAGAAGATTTGAAGGGAGAAGATCAGAGGAGAGGAAACCTAAAGACAGAAGGTTTCAGTCGGAATGAAAGAGGATTGAGGAGAGGAGACCGGAAGAAAGAAAATTCAAAGCTGAAGGATCAAGTCAGCCAGAACCGCCTACGTGCTACAACTGTGGCAAAACAGGTCACTTTGCCAAGGACTGCCGTAGATCAAAAGTCAGAAATTCAGACTATTACAAGAACAAGATGCTTCTTGCAAAACAACAAGAGGCAGGCAAGGCATTGATGGCTGAGGACGAATACTGGCTCGATCACTCAGATGAGGAAGAAGAAGATGATGAAGATAGAGATGAGGTCGTCAACATGTGCTTGATGGGCAAGATAGAATCAGATGTTGAAGCTGATTCAGACACTAAAGAAGAGGAGGTATGTAATTTATCAGATTTAGAATTCATGAATAAAATGCATGCCATGAGTATGAAACAAAGAGAGTTAGAATCTAATCTTAAGCAAGATAACGGTGTCATGACAGACAAAAACCAATTGATACAGAAACTTAGCAACGAAATTGCTGAGAAGAAAGTATTAATTGAGGTTTTGAATAAAGATAATGACACCAACGCTAAGGAAAAGACAATAATTCTAAAAGATAATTCTGATCTTAAGTCTCAACTTCTAAATTGTGAGATTGAAAAATATGAGCTTAAAAAGTTACATGCTTCTTGTACAAAAGAAAACTTTTATTTGCTCGGAAAATTAAAAAGCTTGGAAGAGAAGTTGTATAAAATGGGTCAAACTGAACAGACTATTTTTCTGAACAAACCCAAAGAGGAAATAGAGAGATGGGGAATTGGTTATAAGAATCCTCACTGTCTACAAAAGGGGATGTCTGAAGTGCCAGGACTTTATGATCATCATAATATGCAATTAGCTCGCAGACTCCCCGCGTTTAAAACTTTTTGGACTAAACTGTCAAAAGAGGATGAAGCCAATGAAACGGAAAAACGGATGAAATCAGCTAAAGTTCATCTTCCATTTTATTATTCGAAGTTGAATAATAGTTATGATGAAAACCCAATATATAAAAAGAAGGAAACTCTTTCAAGTGATTTCTTTCCAAGTTATTCTGAAAAGGAAATGGAGGCGAAGCCTATTAAAGGTAAACTATATGTCCCTCCTCTCGTTTTAGAACGTAAAATTTCTGAACTCGAGAATTCTTTATCAGATGCAAGACTTTTGATAAATATTGAGCAAAACGTATTTTCAACCGTGTTTTCAAATTCTGTTTTTTCAAAAGCTTCAAACTCTGAGGATATGTTTGGTACATCAAATAAAGGATTTGAATTTTTCAACTCTGACGGTGGTTTAGATAATGGTTCTAAACTCTTTGACTTTAATGCAAAACTTCCTAACCATTCATCTTTTGTTAAGAAAACTTTAAGAAAAAACAGTAAGCCTGTGAACAGTGCAAAATCAACGAAAGCTTTCGTTGATAAATCAGTCTCTGTGAACGCTAAGAGTGCTAAAGGTAAGAATTTATCTCAACATTCACAGAAACCGATCGACCACTACTAGTAATTCCAAAAAGAAGCATTCGTTTGTTGCTTAGAAGTCTAACTCATCAGTTTCACATGTTACAGATCTGCGCAAGCAAAGGCCAGAAGTAAATTCTCATTGGCAACCCAAACGGAAGCTTGACAAGACCGTTTTATCGTTTAGTAGTGTTAATTGTAATAAGACTTCGCTTGGTAAAGATGTCCTAATTGCTGATATTGCTCTTTTGAACCCAAAACTTGATGTTTCTCGTAAACAATATACAATGAAGCAATTATTTCAATTATCTTTATCTGCTAGAAAGTCTTCTTTTTATGATAAACATGTTTCTATCTCTTGTCAAGATTTTGGAGATTGGTTTGGTAATTATCATGTACATTCATCTCATACCAATTCTTCACATGCATTTCAAAAAAAAGAGGAACCAATTTGAAATGGTTACCAAAATCTTGTGCTAACACAGAAGGACCCAAATTTCAATGGGTACCTAAAGCTAAATCTGTGTTGCAGGCACACAAAGCTTAGAGAGAAAGCGACTTCTGATTATGTACAGATCAGGACTCGTTCTTCAAAGTCAAAATAGGTTTTTGGATAATGCAGTTCAAAACCCGAACATCAAAGTCAAAATAGCCTTTTGAACAAATCAGTTCAAGACCCGCACTTCGATAATCAAAGTGAAAATTCCAATGTTGTCGTATGAATATCTAAATTTGTAATTTCTCTTATGCAGACTAGTCATACATGGTTCTTGGACAGCGGATGTTCCAAGCACATGACAGGGCAAAAAGAGATACTGTCCAATTTCAAAGACAATTTTTGTGGAACAGTAACATTTGGCAACGACCAGTTTTTTCCAATCATGGGATACGGTGATGTACAACATGGCAATGTCACTATCAAGAAGGTGAGCTATGTAGAAGGCTTAGGACACAACTTGTTCAGTATAGGCCAGTTCTGTGACAAAGACTTAGAGGTCAACTTCAAAGCCAAGAGCTGTTTAGTTCGCACTGAAGAAGGCGAAGAACTCTTGGTCGGTACTCGAGAATCAGACCTCTACACAATCAATTTATCAAATGTCCAGACTGACAAGCAAGTTTGTCTATTGACGAAAGCCTCGATGCAACAAAGCTGGTTATGGCATCGAAGGCTCTCTCACCTCAACTTTCGATACATCAACAATCTGGTTAGTGGAAAGCTCGTCAAAGGACTTCTAGAGCTGAAATATGAAAGAGAACATCTCTTTGCAGCCTATGAAAAGGGCAAGATGAAGAGGGCACCTCATAAACCGAAGCCTGAACCAAGTACTAATGCTCCGTTAGAGTTATTGCATATGGACTTATGCGGTCCAATGCGAACTCAAAGTCTAGGCGGCAAGAAGTACATACTCGTGATCGTGGACGATTACTCGCGATACACATGGGTCAAATTTCTACGTTCAAAGGATGAGACACCTGATGTACTCATTACTTTCCTGAAGACGACCCAAGTGAATCTGCAGAAACCGGTCAAGTTTCTACGAACAGATAACGGCACAGAGTTCAAGAACCAAAAAGTTGAAGAATATTTCGAATCTGTCGGGATTTCACATACATACTCTGTTGCACGTACGCCTCAACAAAATGGAGTGGTTGAAAGAAGAAACCGAATGCTAGTCGAGGCTGCTCGTACTATTCTAAGTTAGTCAGACTTACCTCTATTTTTTTAGGCAGAAGCTGTTTCGACTGCGTGCTACACATAGAATCGATCCATGGTACATCGAAGGTTCAATAAGACTCCTTATGCGTTAATCAACACCCGAACACCAACAATCAAATATTTCCATATATTTGGGTGTAAGTGTTTCATGCTAAAAGATAGGGAGAATCTCAATAAGTTCAGTGCTAAGGCGGACGAAGGAATCTTCATTGGTTATTCCTCGACATCAACTGCATATCGTGTCTATCTGAAGAAGTTAAAGACGGTGATTGAAAGCATCAATGTCACCTTTGATGAAGAAATGGCTTCCGAACAACAACGTTCAGAACCCGTTATAACCGGAGTACTAGCTTCTGGGCAACTCAGTTTAGGACCTACGTCTCAACAGAATAAATCAGATGAAGCATCAACTTCTACTAACCATTTATCTGATTTAGATTTTTTTGAATTGTTTTATGATGAATTTCTTGGATCTAATGTAAAGAAATCTTTTGTGGTTGACAGGATGGAAGACTTAACAACTACTCATCCAACCAGTTTAGATGTTCCTATTGAATCAAACGCCCTGATTCAACAAGAAATTACAAATCAAATGCCGACTCCAACAGTTGAAGAAGTGACAAATGATAAAGAGACAGAAGTAGCTGAAATAGTAGGAGATTCTGTACAGATCAATCTACAGCCAGAACAAGCTGTACCTGCTGAGCCTTCTGAACCTGCCACTTCAACTGAAACCATCAATCCTCCTGAACAAACAGAAGAAGGTACAAGTGGATTTATAGATGATACAATTGACATACATTTATATAATCCACTGACTCATGAACATAAATGGACCAAAGAGCACCCGATAAGCCAGATTATTGGCGATCAATCAAAATCAGTGCAAACTAGGTCAACATCATTGAATATGTGCATGAATGACTCCTTTCTGAGCAAGTTCGAGCCAACACGCGTATCGGAAGCACTTGCTGATCCAGAATGGGTGATCTCTATGCAAGAAGAGCTAAATCAGTTCGATGCACTTCAAGTTTGGAGACTCGTACCAAAGCCTAAAGGTAAAACCATTATAGGTACGAAATAGGTTTTCAAGATAAAGAAAGACGAAGATGGTACCGTTATCCGAAACAAGGCAAGACTAGTAGCCAAAGGATACAGACAAGAGGAAGGAATAGACTATGATGAAACATATGCTCTTGTGGCGCGATTAGTGGCAATTAGAATGTTTCTAGCCTACGCAGCCCACAAGAACTTCATAGTGTTTCAAATGGACGTGAAGACAACATTCCTCAATGGAATTCTGAAGGAGGAACTCTACGTCTCTCAGCCAGAAAGTTTTGTCAATAAAGAGAAGCCGAATCATGTTTACATTCTCGACAAAGCACTCTACGGTCTGAAACAAGCACCTCGAGCCTGGTATGATGTCATTTCCACTTTTCTAGTCAAGTCTGGGTTTTCAAAAGGTATGGTGGATACCACTTTGTTTATCAAAAAGGAAAAAGGCGATATCATCTTAATTCAAATCTATGTAGATGATACTATCTTTGGTTCTACAAATCCGAAGTACTGTAAGAATTTTGCAAACCTTATGGTGTCTAGATTTCAGATGAATTTGATGGGAGAGATGAATTTCTTTCTCGGTTTACAAGTAAAACAATTTTCATCGGGTATTTTTATCAATCAATCAAAATACATTAGGGATATTCTTCGGAAGTTCGAAATGGAAAATTCAAAACCGATTGGTACCCCAATGGCACCAGGTACTAAGATTGGCACCGATCCTTCGGGAAAGGCTGTTGATATTAGGACTTATCGAGGGATGATAGGTTCTTTAATGTATCTTACTTCTAGTAGGCCATATATAATGTTTTCAACATGCTTATGTGCAAGATATCAGGCCAATCCTAAAGAAATCCATTTGTCTGTTGTGAAGCGCATTTTTAGGTATCTAAAGGGCACTGCAGATCTTGGTCTGTGGTATCCTAAAGATACTAGTTTTGAACTAATAGCCTACACAGATGCAGATCATGCAGGTTGTATGTTAGACAGGAAGAGCACGTCAGGACATGTACAGTTCCTCGGTGACAAACTCGTAAGTTGGGCATCGAAGAAACAACTTTGTGTATCAACGTCCACGGCCGAAGCAGAATATGTAGCTGCTGCTAGCTGTTGTTCTCAGGTCTTATGGATGCGAACTCAATTGCACGACTACGGTTTCCACTTCAACAAGATCCCGATATACTGTGACTCCAAGAGCGCCATCGCAATTACAGCGAATCCTGTTCAACACACCAAGACAAAGCACATAGACGTCAGGTATCACTTTATTAAAGATCATGATGAAAAAGGAACAATTGAACTTTTATTTGTAAAAACTGATTATCATGTTGCCGATTTGTTCACCAAACCCTTAGACGAAAAGTGGTTTAACTTTCTTATCTCTAAGCTTGGTATGCTAAATCTTAAGATATAATCAGTAGTTACCTAACAAAGTTTTCTAAATTGTATACTTTTTCATCATTTTTTCATTCTTAACTCTGATTGATATATGCACTTCTATCTAATGTTCATGATCCAAGGGGGAGAATGAGAAAAAATTGACATCTGGTCAATATTATTTTGAGGGGGGCTCATAAAATTTGTGCATGTACCTTTTAATGTCAAATTTTATTTGTAATGCAAGATTTTAGGGGGAGCTCTTCAAGTCAAAAGGGAGTACGGATATGACTTCTGATTATTTCTGATCAGAACTCGTACTTTAAAAGGTTTTACTGCTTTTTTGTCTTTTCAATTTAAGTGAATAAATTTTACTTTGACTTGACATAAGACTTTTGCAGAATTTTTGAGAGAAGCTTACAAGTTCATATGTTTTTTACTTAAAGCTTAGCTTCATGAGATGGAAGATCGTACGTAAAGGTATAATTCTATATCTTCAACTCATATATGGTTAAAAGAAGGATAACTTTCAATCATAGAAAACATTGTTTTTAATGTTCAAACCACTTCCTGATTTTTCAACAAATTTTATATTTTGGGAGTGTATTTTAAATGTTTTCATAATCAATATTGTGCTTTAAGTGACATAGTTAAACCAATCTGAGCATCATGTGCGTCATAGGAAAACAAGAATCATTGTGCTAGGAATTAACACAACTTCTATGGAATAACGTTAACCAGTGATTTCTACCCAAGAAATTAATCCTTAGGGATTGAGTGTGAGAAACGAAAAGAAATGAGTGTGATTAGAGTTAGCTAAATGTTTAAAAGAAAGAGCGTGTGAGAACAGAGTTAAAAGAATATCACAACTCTGCACCAACTTTTTCTGAGCCGGGTAGCCACATTACTAGTGTTTCACAATTCTTTGGTGAACATTATTGAAACAGGCACCTAACCCATGCCAACTCTTGATCAAACCTCACAATCTACTCATTTTCTTTTCAACAAGAAAGTGTTTCACATTTTCTAAAGGGAAGCAGCACATATGCTATCTGATTTTCATTTGGAAAATCTGGATATTGAAAAGAAGGAAGTTTGCCCCACCTTCGCACTTCACTCATGCACATTGAGTCTGTGTTTAACTTACTGTTGTCTCAGTGGTTTACACAATTTTTGAGCCTATAAGCAATCATCAGTGCTTAATTCTTTCTATCACAAGCACGAACACACAAGGAATTAGTTTCTTTGTCATAACGTTTATAGAAATAACCTTTGTGGTGTTTCGATGATTAAATGGAAGCCCTGGGGGAGTCAACATCAAAACAACTCCTTTCCAATGTGTATACGTTACACACAGTGACTTAGTGTTACTGACAGGCATGTTAACTGATTCATTAGTTGATTAAGGTGTTACACGACTATTTTGTCTAGATTTGAAAAGATCTGGATGAATATCTTTTCAATTGACGGATCAGTGGCTCTAACCGAATGATTGACATTTTTTACAACTAATTTTGATGAAGTCGTTACACTTATCATCAAAAAGGGGGAGAATGACTACACAAGAAATGGCAAAGATCACATGTTTCAAGAATCACGTCCAATCTTCAAAGAGGGAGATTGTTAGAAAAAGACATGCTGGTTTCAGAGCTAGAGAAAGAGATTGCATCTTCCAAGCTGAAAGAGAAGACTGAATTGCTAAAATCATTTTCGTAATGATCTTGATCCAAAGGGGGAGATTGTTAGACCACATTCTAATTGGATTCAAGATCATCCAAACTGAAGATCGCAATCTGAAGCTAAAGCCGAAACGTCGACTCTCGATATATAAGTCTATGTCTATTTGTAATAAATGTCAATGTAATTCAATGTATTTGTTTACTATTGTACTAGTTAAATTAATATCTAGTTTGTTAGATATTAGTTTAACTTAGTTAGTTTCTAGTTTAGTTAGATATAATATCTACTTATTAGATATTATTTAGTTATATTAGTTTTATATGTTGCAAGTTGTTAGGTAGATTAGATTTAGATAATATCTATTCTAGATATTATCTAAGTGTATCTCTAGTAAATCTCAAAAAGATCAGATCATAATTGACACACACAAACACATACTTGAAGGTGTAAAAGAGAGAAAACATAGAAAACACATTTCATGCTTAAATCGATCAACCTTGTAACCGTTGTTATATCAATACAGGTTGGTAATCGTTATTGTGTTGTTGTTTCTAAGAACTTGATAAACATATTAGTATTGTTAAGGACCGACAAAAACCTTTCTTCAGTCATGTTCTCAATAAACTCCTTTTTATTATTTTTAAAACAAGATCCATTCGTGATGACAGTTTCTTCTTCAACCTCTTCAACAAGCAAAGGTTTAGGAGCAATGGGATTTGAGACTGATGGTATAGTTGATGGATCAACATCCGATTCATACTCATCATATTTGCATTCAGTCTCAGGTGGAGCCGTATCATTGCTGACTGATTCTTTTGAAGATGTGGTAAACATTGATTCAAACTCAGCAAATTCGATCTTTCGAGTCTCATAGCTTTTGTTCAAATCACTGTATTTAAAACCAACTGATTTAAAAGAATTTTGAGAATTAGTGCCACAAGACTTGTTCTCTCCCATTTCTTCTCGACCTTTGGTCTCTGTAAAAGGTTTAGAATTACTGGCTTCAACAAAAGTTGCACGAATGTTTGGAGTGGGTATGACTATGGAGCCAAGTTTATCAAAATTATATAAGTGCTCCGGTGCCTTTTTCAAAACATCGTTAATTGGCAGACCCAAACCAGGTTTAAGTTTATAAAACCTTTCATCTTGGAGTTTATTGGTCAACAGATTTAATGTCTGCTCAGTCTGATCTCGTTTTATGTTAATATCCTCCAATTGCTTGATTTTGGTGTAAGCTTCATTTCTTTCTTGAAAGCAGACTTCAAATTTGATTTTAAATTCACCCTTTTCAGCATTGAGATTTACAAGATCCTTTTCTAAACCAGATATTTTTCTTTTTAAAGATTCTTTTTCAGCCTTTAAACCATCATTTTCTTTTTCTTTTTCTTCCACAACAACTTTCAGCAAAGCGTTTTCATCACAAAAACTCAAAACTGATTGATGTGCGAAGCTAAGTTTACCTTTCAATAAAGCAAATTCATCTTTCATATTATGTATTTGGGCCATCAGAGATTCAATAAGTTCAGAGTTATCACTTACCTCAGAGTTTGCATCTTTAGAATGTGCCTCAGAAGCTTCATCGTCACCATCCAGTTTTGCCATGTAGGATACTTGGGTGAAGTGCACCTGCTCCTCGTCATCAGAACTTTGGAACAACCAGTTTTCTTCTTCAGCTTTCTTGGCAATGAGTGACTTCCTTGCATTGTATTCTGAGTTCTTTACTTTCTTGAACTTGCAATCTATAGAGAAGTGCCCAAATTTGCCACAGTTGTAGCATATGCCCGGTTCATCCTTTCTCTCTTCTTTCTTCTCCTCTCTCTTTTCTTCTCTTCTATCTTCCTTCCTGTCTTCTCGTCTTTCCTCTCTCCTTCCATGCCTTGGCTTGTATCTCATTTCAGACTTCTCTTTCTTGTGCCCTTCGTACTTTGGCTTTGAGTAGTACTTTTTCTTGCCAAAGCTCTTCTTGAATTGACGAGTTATCATGGCCAAGTTCTCAGAGAACCTTTGTACATCATCATCAGAGTCAATCTCCAGTTCTTCATCACTTGAAGTAGAGTCGGACTCAGTAACCTCTGAAACAAAAGCTTTAGATATTTTCTTCTTTGACCTTGAAGCAGATACTGGACCAGAACTTGAACTTTTTCCTTTGCCAGCTATGAGAGCCACAGAGTCCTTCAGATTCTTGGACTCATTGTTGATAGACGTCACCTCTTCTTCATGCTGAGAAAGAGTAGAGAAAATGTCAGTTACGTTCTCTTGAGCCATGTTCTTTGACATCTGAAGGTTGATGGCAAAGTTCTTCCATTCAGGATTCAAGTTCTTGATGAACTTATAGTTTATCTCTGAAGAAGATTTAGAGATATTGTTCCTCCTCAGGTCATTCAGAATGATGTTGTATCTGTTATAGGTATCAAGCAGTGTCTTTCCTTCCCTTGCATGAAATCCCTCATAGGCATTAATGCACATATTTTGCTTGGCCTGAATTGAAGCTTCACTTCCCTCAAATTGTCTTGCTAGTTCATCCCAGACTTCTTTAGCTGAATTTCGACCGTCTACCCGATTGTAGATGTCATTTGAGATGGCCATTGTCAGGTAAATGAGAGCTTCTTCATCTATCTTTTACAGATCTTTCTCCTTTTCACTGAAGTACTGATACGGTTTAGGAACAAATCTGTCAGGGATTTCTTGAGAGATTTCAGTTTTTGCTTGACCAGGTACTCTGATCATTGGATTTCTGGAGAGGTTTCAGTTTCTGCTTGACCAGGTACTCTGATCTTGTGATTTAGAAACTGGATCATTCTCTTCTTCCATTGCTGATACTCATTAGCCATGAGGACAGGAGGTTTGGACTGAGAGCCCATTGAGAGAAGTTGGTTCGACATCTTTAGTTGTATGGTTAGAAATCAAACTTCTATGTACCAAGAGAATCAACTGATAAGATCTTTAGAATCAAGTATTGGATAAAAACTACACTAAAAAGTTTTCAGAATTTTTTTCCCAAAAATAATCAAATGCAGAATTCGCAAACAGATAATCTGGCGCAAATCATGAATAGTAAGGCAAAGGACAGTTTGCGCTAAGCAAAGCTGGCGAGAAACTCAGATTTGCACTAAAGGACAGTGGCGCAAAAGGCAACTTTGCGCTAAATGAACCTGGCGCAAACGAAGATTTGCGCTAAAGGAGTCTGGCGCAAAAGTCAACTTGCGCTAAAAGAGGTTGGCGCAAAAGATCAACTTACGCTAAGCAAGGTTGGCGCAAAAACCAATTATGCGTGAAAGGAATCGCAAAAATTTAGCTAAGTAAGACTGGCGCAAATGACGATTTGCACTAAAAGAATCTGGCGCAAAGGTCAACTCGGGCTAGATGTAGATGGCACAAAAGTTAGATCTTCAAGACTGGAAGCAGAGATGCTGGCGCAAGTTGGTTTTGCGCGAGAAGAAGATGGCGTGAAGAACAACTTTGCGCGAAGAGCCGTTGACGCAAAAGTGAGGTTTGCGGGAAGAACTGATGGCGCAAATAAAAGTTTGCGCGAATAACGTATGGCGCAAATCAGGGTTGCGACCGGGGTCCCGACCGGTGTCGACCGGTATAGTGTGTGGTGTAAAAGAGGACTTTGTGCTAACAGAGGGTGGCGCAAATAGGTACTGGCGCAAAATACCTTATGAACTAGCGCAAAAGTGACAAATGCGCTAGTTCGTCACAGTTCGACCCTGTGATCGATTTTCAACCCAGAAAACACTTCAAACATAGAAACTCAATGCAAAAATCATACTTTTGTATCCATAAACATATATTGATCAACACACAATAAAAAATAATGATTAAAATTAACTTTTGATACTCAATTTGAATAACACAGTACTCGACAGTTTTATGAGCCCAGATTCCAAAAATCATAAAAAACTAATCGATTAATGATTTAAAGTGCAATTAAACTATTAGATGATATTCAATAACAATAAACGCACCTAGTTTAATGATTTTCAGCTTCAAAAACACATTAAATCGAAGAATCGATTTTCACACAGTGTGAGTTTTCGAATAACATTGTTTTGATCCAAAAACTTGATTCACACTGCTCTCTGATACCACTTGTTAAACCTATAATATAGTTGATAAATTAACACAACACAATAAAGATCAAGAGATAAATAAATCAGAATAACATACCAACGATCTCTTTATTAATCAGATAAAACGTGTGTGTTCTTGGTACCTCTTGTGCGACAATACAGAATACGGTAACCTCCTCTTCTACAATAATTATGATTATGAGGATTAACCCTAAACTAATAAAATAAAATCTATTTATACCTAGGTCAACATGACCTTATTAATATTAACTAATAGCTAAAATACCCCCTAAGGTATTAAACACTATTACAAACTAGACCCTTTATTAACTTTAATCTTGAATACAATTATTTGATTCAACAATATTAACTGATTCATTTGTTGATTCAGGTGTTACACGAATATTTTGTCTGGATTTGAAAAGATCTAGATGCATACATAATTACGGATCAACGAATCAGTGGCTCTTAAACAGATCAGATTGGTCAAAGACATTTCTTGGTGAAAGTTTTGATGCTATAGATGCTTTATTCATCAAAAAGGGGGAGATGAATTAAAGAAATTTCCGTGTCAGAAATTTCAAAGTTAAAGCGTTGAAGAAGATATATTTCAAAGTTTGAAAGTTTGAAAGATTGTACAAGCAAAGTCAAAGTTATCTGAAGATGTGCTGATTTTACTGAAATTTTCTTTGAAGATTATTTGCTGAAGCAAGTCGAGTTAATTCTGAAGATAATTTCTTTCCGAAGTCTGAAAGAGTTTTATGATAGTTTTGGAGGAGATTGTTAATATCTTTCAAAGACATACTTGGGAAGAATATAGGAAGAAAATTTGTTGCAAAGGAGGAGATTGTACTTTTTAAGCTTAAAGAGAAGATTCAATTGCAAAATCTTTCAAAGATGATCTTGAATCCAAAGGGGGAGATTGTTAGAGCATAAATATGTTGGATCCAAGATCATGAAGACCAGAAGTCAAAGTACAAAAAGTCAAAAGCTAGAAAGTAACTCTTAGTGAAAGTCAAAGTCAAAGTGTAATAAAAGTCAAAGTCACTTTCAATTGTATTGTTTTGTTTCCTTGTTTTAGTTGTTAGGTATAAATAGTCTTGGTTCTTTGTATTTTGTTGTAAGAAGTCATATTGTTTAGATTCCAGATTCGTAGAGAGAGTTTTAGAGAGAGAAAGTGATTCAAACGATTTGTAATTGAATCTTGTGGTTTAATCAAAACAGGTAATTGATAAATCTTGTTTGTGTGATTAAATTTAGATAATAACTTGAACAGATCTGGTAATAATAGTCGTTAAAGATGCCTTAACATCTCTGAGTTTGGTTTAATCCCCAATAACAGAGGTACCATTTTTCCTTTCGCACCCTTGAATTTGGCATTCTTGGGCTTCGGGTGAGATATAAGATAGGAAGGCCTAGAGAAGTGTTGATTAAGAGCATGCATAAGATCAAAACATTTGCAATGAGGAACTCTAGAGGCAAACTACTTAAATATTTCATTAAACTTGTCGAAGGAGGGTACAGAGCAACTTTTACAACAACCCATTTTAGATTTGGGTTTCTTTTTACAGAAAACTTTGTCTAATCTAGGTTGAGTTTTGTCAAAAACTCCTCGTGGATGGCTCTCTAAATGTAATTTCCCTTGAGAACCTTCCTTTCGAGCATTCACTGCCACAGAAACATAAGTTTTATCAAATTTGGGCCATTTTGCCTTCTGTTGCCAGGTGAACTTTTCCTGAAATGGTTTTGTAGGTTTTGGAGCTTTGGAAGCTTGAGAGTTCTTGATTTTTTTCACTTTTTAATTTTTCGAGCTCAAGAGAAGTCTTCGCTTACAGACACATGTCCAAAAAATCAGGGCAGATGGGTATTCCTGTACTTCTCCTTTTGGGAGCGACTATCCTATTAAGAATGCCAGAAGGTAGCTTATTTTCTTCTGGACCATAGATGACCATCTCGAGTTCCACAAAACTTGTCTCATCATTGACAGAGGACGACTCAGACTCAGAATCTAAATCGAGAAAGTCTCTGTGAATGAGAGCATGACTTTCTAAAGGTGCAGAGCTTTGTCCTTTTGTAGTGTCCTTGGGAATATTTAGATCTTTTAAAATGCACAGGCTAACCATAGGAACACTAAGACAATTTAGGAGATCTTGCTCAAAGATTTCTTCTACTTCAGAGGTCTGATCAGGATGAGAAAGAAAGTGATTTTCATAGGTTTTTCTCAAGTCATTTTCCAAAAATCTTTTGAATAGTTTTTTTTCCACAGAGGCCGGAACAAACTCTGGTGCATCAGAAGATAGTTCCTCTTCAGGAATCATCATGCACATAAAAGCCATTTGAGTCTGAGTTTCTGGATGACCAAATCTGAAGATCCCTATATGTTTCTGAGAAAAATATTTCTTTGGAATAGATTTTCTCTTTGATGAGATTGCATATGGTAAATCGTTATTTTCATACCATACATTCGCCATCTGCAGAGGTTTCCTCAAATGTGGTCCTACAGAGGTTCTGCGCCTCTTAAATGTGGATAATAGGTTTGGAAGACTTGGTTTTAGAAATTGTCCAGGGCAGAAGATCTTTGATAAATATTTGTTCCTTTTGTTCCCAGTATAGGGGTCAATGTCATCAAACCCTATACCTCTTCTGCCAATCTAGGTGTTGACCTTTTCATGGACCTTTTGAGCATCCTGATATCTCTTAGAAGATCTCTGTCGAGTAGATCTTGATGAAGTACTTCTCTTTCCTTTTGGAAATTTTTTTTCAAGGAAATAGCGTTTAAGCGATCACTCTCACTGTTCTTTAGCTCTTTGACCTTTTCTTTTAAAGTTTGATCAAGTTTTAAAACCTTTTCTTTCAGCCCTTTCTTTTCAATAATATGCTCAGAGACAAGAGATTTTCTTTCAAGGTAGAGTTTGTCGTTTTCTTGAGTGAGAAGCTTTGTTTATCTCTCAAAGAAAGCTAATTTCTTTTCTTGCTCTGAGCATATGCTTTTATAAGCAAGGAATTTGTTTTGTAATTCAAGAAGTTTGTTTTCAGAATCAGATGAGTCAGAAGTAGATACCTCACTCTTGTCGTCAGAAGAGTGGACTTCTGCCATTCCACATAAGAGTGCATTAGTGTCCCCTTCGTCAGAGGATTCATCGGTCACGAGGTTCTCTTGTTCTGCCATCAGGGATCTCTGAGTTTAGTACTCTGCTTTCTTTTTATAAAAAGCAGCATCTCTGGCGAGTTTTGTGTGTCTCTGTTTCAAGATTCAAATTACTATTAATCAATCACAAACAAGAATGATTCAATTACCTGTTTGATTTCAATTCAACACTCAAATGAATACAATCAATTTTCTTTCTTTCTCTCTCTAGACTCTTCTTTCTCTCTCTATATCTCTTTCAAGTTCTAACCATCTATCTATTAAACAGCAAAGAAATCTATTTATACCTACAACTAATAACAAGGAAAAACAAACACAATACAATTGACTTTGACTTTATTACAAAATGACTTTGACTTTTAACTGAGAGTTGACTTTCCAGCTTTGACTTCTTGTACTTTGACCTTCAGTATTCTTGATCTTGTATCCAACAGATTTATGCTCTAACAATCTCCCCCTTTGGATTCAAGATCAACTTTGAAAGAATTTGCATTTCAGTCTTCTCTTTAAGCTCTGTCAGTGCAATCTCCCCTTTTTCTTTATAACATCTTTATCTTCAAAAGTTGTTTGTATTCTCCCAAAATCTATCTTTAAAAGATATAACAATCTTCAATAATCTCTTCAGAATGATCACAAGACTCTTTCTGACTTCGGAAAGAAATTATCTTCAGATTTAGCACGGAATGCTTTAGCAACCAATCTTCAAATAAAATTTCTGAAAATCAGCACATCTTCAAACAACTTTGACTCTTCTTGAACAATCTTTCAACCTTTCAATCTTTGAACTTTAACTTCTTCAAAACTTTAACTTTGAAATTTCTGAATCGGACATTTCTTTAAATCATTTCCCCCTTTTTGATGAATAGAGCATCTGGTTCATCAAAACTTTCTCATCAAGAAATGTCATTGTTTGTTCCGACCACTAATCTTTCACGAGCCTCTGATTCTTTGCCAAATCGAACAATGTATTTATCTAGATCTTTGTAAATCCAGACAAAATAGGAATGTAACACCTGAATCAACAAATGAATCAGTTAACATGCATGTCAGTAACACGAAGTCACTATGTGTAACGGATACACATAGGAAATGAGCTTTTGTTATGTTCACTCCCCCAGGGCTTCCATCCAATCATCGAAACACCACAAAGGCAATTTCTATGAACGTTTTGACAAAGAAACAAATTATTTGTGTGTTCGTGCAAGTGATAGAAAGAATTAAGCATGAATGATTGCTTTTATAAAAGGCTCAACATTGTGTAAACCACTGATACAACAATAGATAAACACAGACTCAATGTGCATGATTGAAGTGCGAAGGTGGGCATACTTCCTTCTGTTTCAATATTCAGATTTTCCAAATGAAAACCAGATAGATTATGTGTTGCATCCCCTTGAAATATGAAACATTTTCTTTTTAAGAAGAAAATGAGTGGCAGGTGGGGTTTATATCAAGAGTTGGCATGGGCTATTTGCCTGTTTCAATAATGTTCCCCAAGATTTGTGAAACATTAGTAATGTGACTGCCCGACTCAGAAAGTAGTTGGTGCAGAGTTTGATATTCTTTTACTCTGATCTCACACCCTCTTTTTTTTAATCATTAAGCTCACATCTAACCAAACTCTCATTTCCATTTTACCTCAACGCACAACCCACACTCATTTCTTTTTGACTCCTCACACTCAATCACTATAAATTAACTTCTTGGGTAGGAAACACTAGTAATCGTGAATCCGTAGAAGTTCATTTAAGTCCTAGCACAAAGATCCCGTATTGTCCTATAAAGCATATGTTGCTCATAATGGTTTATCTTGATGAACATTTAAGACATCGAAAACATGGGTCAAATATGTGTATGCTCATAGATGTAATCATGACAATTTGAGCATTTGAAACAGTGAAATATTTTTCAGACAAGTAAATGGAATGAATAGAAATGAATGCAAGAGACTTGTTTGAAAATCTGACATTGTATGAAAATGATCAGAAATGATATGATATAACAATCAAGGCTTATGGTCAATAATAATGGATATGTGACTATACGAACCAAGATATAGACAAGTCATGAAATGAACGTTTCGAAATGAAATTACGGTCAACATTCTTTGAAATGCAAGCGGGGTGTCTTACCATCGAAAATATGTTTCAAATTTGAGACATGGTAAGAACGTTTTGAATAATAAGTCAAACCGGTGTGTGTGAATACTTGAAAGTATATTGAAAAGACAATACGCAAGTATTTATCTTTGGAAACACACGGTTTGTAATCATGTAAGCACAAGTAAATTTTGAAAAACATTTAAAATCACACTTCCAATTCATGAAATATGTTTAAGAATCGGGAAGTGGTTTGAACATTTAAGAATATGTTTTCTATGATTGAAAGTTGTCCTTCTTTCAACCATATATGAGATTAAGATAAGAAATTTAACCTTTCTATGCAGGCTTAAATCTCATGAAGTCATGCTTAAGTCATAAATATATGATCTTGTAAGCTTTTCTCATCCTACACAAGTCTCAAAGTCATGTCAAAGCAACTTTATTCACAAAATTTATTGAAAAATAAAAGACATAAAGCAGTAAAACTTTGAAAGTACGAGTTCTGATCTGAAGTAATCAAAAATCATAATTCTTTACTCCTTTTGTATACTCATAGACTCCCCCTAAAAATATGCATAACAAAAAATTTAGCATTTAAGAAATGCATAAAATTCTAGAAACTCCCCCTCAAAAAAATGTTGATCATCTTATAATCTTGAATAGGTTTTGCCTCCATCTTAGTAGAAGAATAACTAGCAAAATAATCATTTGAAATAAATTTTGATGTTTTAGAAAGATAACTATCATTCAGTCTTTCATAACAGAATGGTAGTTGCATTTTCTTTAAATTCATTTTGTTCTCATCTTCTTTGGCCTCAACCTCCTTTGATGATTTGGTGATAAATTTGGGTTTCAAATGAGGATATTTATCAGCAGCATACATAAAATTTGCATTATATAACGCTGGCTGTTTTTTGATAGCTTTTTCTAGGTAATGAGGATTATCATAACCTAGTCCCCATTTTTCTTTAACATTATCCTCTTCATTAGGTGTATTCAAGAAAATCGTTTGATCTGTTTGGCCTCGAATATACAATTTTTGCTTCCAGACCATTTACCTTTTGCTCTAAAGTCTTATTCTCAACCTGCAGTTTAAACGCTTTTAGAACACATTCTTGTTTTTCAGAATCAGACTTGGACAATTATTTTTGCAACTCAGAAATCTTACTTTCAAAACAATCTTTTTCATTTTTAAAATCAGAAGCAGATTTGCGTAGAGAATCAATTAAATCTTTGTTCCCAATAACTGATTTATTAAGTTCAAAGATCTGTTGATTTCTCCTATCAACTCTGTCTTTTTCCTTTTTCAGTTTGGTTTGGAGGTCTTGAAGTTCGACCATCATGGATTCCATTTTGGTCATGAAATCATTTTCAGTTAAGTTCATTACCTCATCCGCAGTCTCATCATCAGAATCATCATCTTTTTCCTCTTTTCCCATCAAGCATAAATGAGCAGTCTCTTCTTGTTCTTCCTCCACATCAGAATGATCCAACCAGTATTCATCTTCTGCCATTAATGCCTTGCCTGACTCCTGTTGCTTGGCCAAGAGCATTTTGTTTTTGTAGTACTCCGAATTGCGAACCTTTGGCTTCCGACAATCTTTTGCGTAATGTCCGACCTTGCCACAATTGTAGCATTTGATCAGATCATCACCTTTCTTTTCAGTACTGGTGTAGTCATTCACATACTTTTTCTTTTCTTCCAGCTTCTTCTCAACAAATCTACTTCCTTCCACTTTTTCTCTGTGCTCGTGGTTCTTTGAGCTTGATGAAGAGTATCTCTGAGAATTAGACCCCGGTTTCTTGTAGAATTTCTTTTGAAAAGCACGGATCAGTAAAAGCATTGCTTGCTTAAGATTCTCTCCATCATCTCCATCAGATTCAGACTGTGATTCAGAACTGGACATCACTATCTTCTTCTTTTTCTTCTTCTCTTTCTTTTCCTTCTCCTTCTCTCCAGCCACCAATGCTATGGGATCAACAACCTTCTCAACTTTCTTTCTCTCAGATCTTTTCTCCTCAACCTCTTCCTCATTCTGTCGTAGAGTCTCGTAGTCTTCATGTAGTGGAATCTCACTCAAGTCTTTCATTTGCTTCATTCGACGAGTGTGCTTTTTCCACTCGGGTTGTAAGATGCTGAGAAACTTGACATTGTTTTCTATCTGCTTCTTTGTGACTTTATTCTTGGAAAGCTCATTGAGATACAAATCTTTCATAAGTATCCTCCAAACTTTCATTCTCTTTAGCCTTGAATTCTTCATAATTGTTGATACAATTGGCCATCTTCATTTGATTCCCAACTTTAGAACCCATCATCATCTTCTGAAGTTGATCCCCCATAGATTTGGCAGTTGCATTGTAGCTGTCTATTTTCACATAGATCTCATTGGTCATGCTTTGTAAAAGAAAAGATCTAGCTTGTTTATCAGCATCAAACCGACTCTTTTGTTCAGAAGTGAATTGAGCATAATCTTTATAAACTCTCTTTGTTTTCGGGGCTCCATCTTAGTCATTACCTTCAGCAGGAATATCATCAGGTATTTTTGGCATTGGACCTTCTGTAATAGATGTCAGAATGTTCTTTCCATTTGTTTGCCGATCAACAAAATCGAGAAAGCGGTCCTTCCATTTTTCATATTCCCCTTTGAACAATAATGGGGGCTTGACATCTGTGCCAATTGAGAGAGCGTAAGTCATCCTGTTTGATAAAATATGCAATAAGAAACTTGAAAAAATGATCGTTAGAAATCCAGAAAAAAATTGATCACAAAAAGGAAATCGAAACTCGCAGATCACAGAAAAATTGCTTGAAACTCGCAGACGCCTAAACTCGCAAATCACTGTTCAAAGAGAACTCGCAGGTTTAGGCGTGCGTGTTTGTGAAACTCGCAAGCAAAGGGTTGCATGTTTTGACAAACTCGCAGATAGAGGCATGCGCATTTTCCTAAACTCGCAAATACCTACTTGCGCGGTTTAACAAACCAGCAGACTAAACTCGCAAGATGAAACTCGCAATGGTTGAAGACAATTTTCAAACTCGCAAGTGATTAAACTCGCAGATTGAAGACAAAACTCGCAGGCTTCGATCTATGCGTTTCTATAACTCGCAAACAGCCCTTTGTGCGTTTTTCGGCCAAAATCAAAATTCTTCAGCTTGCGCGTTCTTCCGATGAACTTTGCGCGTTTTATAGATCTTGCGTGTTCTTCACTTTGTCGAGCAAAAACTTGATTTCTTACACTGAAATCGATCGAAACCTTTGTCAATTGGCTCAAGACTTTGTAGGAATGCTCGATTACAATACTAGAACTGATTACAATGCAAGAATTTTAAAAACAAACACAAATTGATACAATTTGAATAGATTTACAGTGCTTAGAAAACTTCAAACAAAAAGTCTCTCTAAATCCAAAATTCACCCTTAATCTGTGTGAAATAGCCTGAATGACCTGAACCAAACTTGTTCTAAACATCAATTCGAATCTATTATAACCAAAATTATGATCAAAACAACACTAAATCGAAAAAATCACACGTAACAGTCCATATGAACGAGTTCAACCGAATATGATTCAAAAATTGAAATTAGATCCTTGTTTCTGAATTCTGATCCGCTCTGATACCAATTGTGTGTCCCTATTTCAAGATTCAAATTACTATTAATCAATCACAAACAAGAATGATTCAATTACCTGCTTGATTTCAATTCAACACTCAAATGAATACAATCTGTTTTCTTTCTTTCTCTCTCTAGACTCCTCTTTCTCTCCCTATAACACTCTCAAGTTCTAACCATCTATCTATTAAACAGCAAAGAAATCTATTTATACCTACAACTAATAATAAGGAAAAATAAACACAATACAATTGACTTTGACTTTATTACAAAATGACTTTGACTTTTAACTGAGAGTTGACTTTCCAACTTTGACTTCTTGTACTTTGACCTTCAGTATTCTTGATCTTGTATCCAACAGATTTATGCTCTAACAGGTTTCCCTTTGATGGCAGAGGACCTGCACTCTGCTGCGTAGTGGCCCGACTTCCCACATTTGAAGCATCCTTCGTTTTGTTGGTGGGCTCTATCTCCACCTCTGCGTTCCATCTTCTGTCCGCTTCTTCTCTCTTCATGCTTCTGATCACTGAAATATTCTCTCCCAAATTTCCTCACTTCACCATTCCCTCTACCTCTGTCGTCTCTCTCTTCTTGTCCTCTGTAATCTGGCTATTTGTTAAGACCCCTATTTAATTGTCGGGTCATAAGAGCAAGTGTTTTGGCTAGAGCAGCCACATCAATCTCTTCCTCTGAACTTTCTTTGCTCTCACTCTCTGCCACCAGTACCTTCTTTTTCTTCTTCTTCTTCTGGGCATCCTCTGTCACGTTTTCCTTCCCTTTGTCTTGACCCTCTGTGGCACTTTCTACTAATGCCAGAGGTCCTCCTACAGGGGTTGCCAATTTCGATATTCAGGTCTCTTGGCTTATCAGAGTCCCAAAGAGGTCAGAGATTGACCAGACATCAAGATCTATGGTTGCTTCTATGGACATTGTTCTCCTCAGAGGCTCTGAAGAAATCTGACATTGTTCTCCTCAGAGGTTCTGTGGATGTCGTACCTTTTGCACTTGTTGATCAGGGAGTTGTATCTATTGTAAGTACTCTGAATAGATTCTCCTGGCAGATCCTTGAATGCAAAATATTCATTAATGCTCAAGGCCCTGTTGTTCTTTAGGGTTTTGGCACCACCCTCAAGTTGTTTCTCAAGCTCCAACCATAGATCCTTTGATGTTTCACAGGAGTCCAGGGACTGGAGGATGTCGTTTGGAATAGCCATAATGAGTAGCCTTTTGGCTTTCTTTGCAAGTTCATGCAGGGCACTCTCTTGTTTAGTCCACTAATTTATAGGTTTAGGATGCTGATAATCAGGTATTTCTGGGGTGTTTGCGGTGGCAGGAACACGAGGAACAGTGGTCATTGGAATGAAGGGGGGGTTATGAAGAAATTCGACCAAACCAGGATCCACACCTTCGAGAGAGTGCACCATCCTGATTTTCCACTGAGGATATTCATCCCTCAGTAGAGTTGGAGGTTTTGATTGAGATCATGCACTAAAATAGTTGACTTGGTTCGCCATTTTTAGACAAAGAGAGTAAGACAGAAAAACAGAGTATGAAATGTGCTTTTAGAACAGATCAAGAATGTGCTTAACAGGAATGAGGATTTTGTATGAGAAAGTTAACAGCCAACAAATAAGCTTTGAATCTGTCTTTAGCGGTTCAAACACACTTGCTTTTGAATCTACATCAAACAGGTTGAAGCAGCTCCAGAAAACAGAGTATGTTTATGAATGGAGATCAAGGCAAAGAACAGACTCAAACTACTACCTAAAACGTGGGAATCAAGTATAGAACAAGATCCTTTGATATTAAGAATCAAAGTCTGCTCTGATACCAATTGTTGATCCCAAAAACGATGTTCTTTACTTGATAGACTTTTTACTACACACATATTAATAAGTAAGAGTGCGGAAGCATTTTGGTATGTAGAAAAATTAGAACAAGCAAGGTAGTTGACACACAAAAAAACAATGAACAGGAACGTAAGAAACAACAATAATATTATTCAAAACACTGTTTCATTGATTTGCTCCATGAACACCAAGAACACGCACTGGTGTGTGCAAATATTCTCAAGGAAAATACAATCTCTTTATCAGAATAGTGTGTGCTCGCATTCATAAACCAAAGGTGGTGCTCCTATAATTTACAAGGAGGATGCACCCCATAGTACAACACAAAGGCTGACATTCCATAAACGGAATGCCACCTGGAAAGGTAAACGATCGTGCGCCGCGGAAATGATCTGGAAAATCTTCATACAGTAGGTTTCACATGTTCAACACGTGACCTTGTCTTGAACTGTGTTCACCAAAATCTTTGAACTGTCTCTAGAGGTTAGCCATCACAGAGGCTCTGTGAGTGATCACAGAGGCTCTATGATATGAAGGTCATTATCAGGTTATGAGTCCTCTGGCAGAATGTCGACAGAATATTCTGAGATTTGTCTTCTGCGGTGACTTGGTTGTTCTTGAGCAATCTTCAGCAGTTTCTATACTTAGCCTATTTTTCAATACTTCTATACAAGAAAATTGGAGCTAACAACTTTCATGAACTTCTTGCACAAGTTTTTAGTGTGGGAAAAATATTTGTTTTGTTGGTGGATTAATTCTAAAAATACGAAATGAACTTTATAATTAAAGAATGGGTATGGGTGTAAGCTTTCCTTGAGAACAACATAGTAACACAATGGTGGGCACTTTGTAATACGAAAAGTCTATAAAAAGCCCAATCTCTCGAAAGTGGATTTTTAAATACCGGTCCTAAAAATGCTCATAAAGTGTCCATCGTTACCGACTCTTAATCTTGCCGATTTAAGTAAGTTGATAAAAATCAAGTTCTATCACCATGGAGATTTATACACAAATCTTTTTGTGATATAAATCTCGATCGACGTTTGAACTTAGTAAATCATATAAAACCCGTATCTCTACGTGGTTATCAAAGACTTTATCAAATATTTGTGCATCACATAAGTCGTATTTCGAATCCGCCCCTCTCGAGGTCAAGATTTAATATTAACACTTCAAAGTGATCGGCTTATCCGTGTTGAGTTTAAGTCCCAACTCAAGTGTCCAAGCTTAAGAGGTAGTAACAATGGCTATACTCAAATATTGCCTACTAGTCTCAAGTTGGCTCACACCAACACCCAAGAGGTGTTTAGCTCATACTAATAATGAAAGATATAATAATAAAAGAGAATTATGAGTTAACTACTTGCATTAATGTAAATAAAGTACAAACGAAGTAAGAAATAAAATGCAAGAAATTAAAGTACTAGATTAAAATAAATTAAAGTACTAAAATTAAAATGCAATAAAGTAAAGTGTTAGGAAATTAATGCATAAAAGTAAAGTACAAAAAATTAAAACTAAGCTAATCTTCAAATCTAAGTTCTATCTTTTAGGAGAGAACTTAGAGTCTTCAAGATAGATGATGGAGGAGTGATGGTGGAATTGATGTTGGAAGTGATGCTCCAATGCCCCTCTTTTATAATGGAAAAGTTGGATAATACTCATTGGCTTTATATTGTTATTATCCAATGGGTAAAGTGTTTTCAAATCTTCTAAGGATCCTCCAGTATTCCCCAATTATTGCATAATTCTCCAAATGACCCACATAAATCGGATTGAGTTATTGTCCAATGGGTATTCGGATGCCCTCCGAGGGCACATAGTGCCCGCACCGACAATTTTCATATTTTCTACATAAAATTACTTTTGATGACATTATCATAACTTGCTTTAATTATGGACCAAATGAAGATAGAAAGAACCAAAAATGGGTATAAATGAGAAATAAAATACTAGAAAAGAGCGATAAATTACACTCAGGAATGAGGGTTATCACATCCCCAAACTTGAAGTGTTACTTGTCCTCAAGTAACTAAAAGTAAGAAAGAAAGTTACTAAGAAAGAAGAACGAAAGTGAGGAATTTTTTTTACTAACTTCTGAGGGAGTGTTGAGCTTTTCTCTAGTGGGAGTGATGTGCATTTTTCCATCCTTGACTTTGTTTCTTGTGAAATTAATCAGTAGGACTTTTTGGGTCGTTTTTTGATGAGCAAAAATTTTGTTAACCTCCTCCCCAAATTTGAACAATACTACAAAAGGATTTTATATGTTTTCTTATTTTCACTTTTGAGTATTTTTTTAATCACGGAACCCAACACTCATAATTTTTGTTCATTCGTTCTATGTCTTTGGGCCGTGCTTGTCTTCCAAATTTTCGAATTTTTTTTTGTTGGTATGATCATAACATTTTGATGATGATCATAATGCTCCCCCCTCCCCCCAAACTTGAGAGTTATAAATATCCCCATTGATTGGAAGATAATAATGGTTCGGTGAGGCATCAAAGGGTAATTATTTAAGTTTGGAAGGAAAAGATGTCCTACGTCCTCTTAATCACATCATTAACAAAAGTCACAAATGGAACAATGCACCTTAAAAGAAAATCATACTAGAGAAAACAAAGATTTATCAACATCCAATAGTTAGATAATACCCCAAAAGAGTTCAAAATACCAACATTAACAAAAACGACGAAATGGAAGCTGAACATTTTACAATAACCCAAAAGAGTGCTACGAAAGATAATTAAAGCAAGTCAATGAGAATAACATCAAAAGTATCACAGATGCCACCACTATTGCGTCCTCCGAGGAGGAGGGTGCATAAATTGGTGTCTCTACTGTCAGGGCAAGGATCTCCATAGGAAAATGGGGCAGAAGAGCAGTGGCGGCGGGGTTGATCGGCTAGAGGATCTGTTGAAATACTTTGTTTCAATCGTGCTGGTAGTGCCACATCCAAATCGTTCGATTCTCAAACTCAATCTGACAACTTTCAATAGATTGTAGTATGGCGAGGATGGTCTCATTCTGTCCTGCGATCAAAGTCATCCATATCTCGATTCCATAGGCCGTATTGGGAGGAGGTTGTATTCGTGGAGGAGCTGTGAGACCAACGGCTACAGTAGAGGGAGTAGGCACTGCAGTTGTGGCTGGTGGAGCAGTGGGCACTAGGTCAAGAGTAGTAGGCACCGAGGCAGTAGGCGCATTATTTGTTGCCCTCTTTCGCCGCTCAAGGTCTCGTTATCAATAGGCTGAGCAACTTGAAGGATATCATCAGAAGCATATCGAGGGACTTTCGTTGTCTTCATCAGTCTGGTTATCAAAGCAGAAAAAATCAATCAAGAGGTGGATCGAGTGGCTGCCGTGGCCAAGGCTACGTGGGCGATAGGTCCCACATCGATGGGGGTCTCTTTCCGTATGCAATACAGCAGGAAACACTTGTTTTGTGAGACTGTGTTGTCGTGGGTTATTGGAATGATGTTGTGTCATAGGTACTAGAACCACAAGGCGGCCTTTTGGTTAAGGTTCCTGGCCAAAATAATCAACCGCTTTTTGTCCAAAGACCACCCACGACCAGGCAGTGCTAACATGGCAACAATGTCCTCATTCGACACAACGGTTTGCCCAATCAACATTTGGTTAAACGAATATATGAACGGGGTGGACAACCCCACGGCCTTATTGATTTTTGGCCCTGTCCAATTGACCCGTCGTCTTCGAATTTCAACAACACTCTTTTTGCACACCCCAATGGTGGCAAAATATTCTCTTACCCAAGATAGATTGGCCTCAATAGGGAGGCCAACCATTCGTTCCCACTTATGCGCCATTAGAGGGTGTTTTACAAACATCACAGCCTCGACTAACCGGGGGTTGAAAGGCCTTTCAAAGTGGGGTTTGCCTTTCTTGACGATGTCATACCTGGCCGCAATCGCAATCTTCTGGGTCGAGACCACTGGTTCTTTTTTTGTGGATCTCCTAGTCGATTGTGGTCGATGTGGCTTCTTTCCCATCTCCCCGTTCTCCTCGTGCTGAAAATCACTATCGTCATCACTGTCGTTTTTATTTGGATTTTTGAGTGGAGGTGCTTCTTTAGAGTCGGAGGAAGATCCCTCCTTACTGGATGATGAATCACTGCTATTGGGCTCACTACTAGATTTTTTCTTTGCAGGTGAAATTTCAGCATTGGGGGTGCCCACAGTCTTCTCACCGTGGGCAGAATAGGGTTTCGACTCCGCTAGGGTAGGCCGGACAGAGACCGCCGGTGTTTGCATTGGTGAGGGAGAAAAAGGAAAAGCATCTTTAGTAGCACTTACCTGATGGTCCTCAAAGTCGAAATACGTATTTTCCCAAGGATATCATCGTCAAAATAATCGGTTTTGTTCAGATCGAACTGGTGAGGGGTGGTTAGAAACGGGTTGGAATGTGGGTTTTTGGTGGTGTCGAGAGGGTTTACGGATGTTAGGGTAGGGATGGTGGTGTATGTGGTGGTAGTGGTGTTTGGGATGGATAAGTTTAGAAATATGGGTTTTAGGGGTGCGCCCCTGTGGACGATCGCCGGCATGGTTTTGGCGATGGTGAAATGCGGTGGTAGAGGTACTAGTATGGTGGTGGAAGAGGGGACAACCGATAGTTGGGTTAAGACTTCATGGGACTCATGGTAGCTATGGAGGAACAACGTCGACGATGAGGACTGAGTTTAGCTCTCGTCGGCGCTAGCAATAAAGGAGCCGGCGGTGGCCTGGACTCCTCCCGTCGACGAACCGACCGACAAGGAGGCTATAGGCATTATTGATGCTTGAGAAACAATCGTCGATGGGGCGATCGGTGGTGCGGTGGTGACGTCGGCCGCCTGTAATCTCTGACTTCGGAGAGATGGGGTAGGATTCGGGTTAGTGTTCAACTTTTTCATCCTTTCCATTTGAGAGGTTTGAGAAAATGAAAGGTTGCTTCTTCTATTTTTTTTGTTTTTGTTTTTATGAACCTTACAAGAGAAGATGAAGGTAGTTTAAGGGACACCTAAAACTCCCTCTCTTTGTTTTTGTAAAACCGGTTGGGGTGGATAAAACCACCAGGTGGTTTAAGTTTAAAAATATTTAAAAAAGAAAAGAAACTTTTGGAGTTTATCTAAAAAGAGTACAATTTAAATCTAGAAAAAAGATCTCCTCCATCCCCAAACTGCCATGTTTCCCTAGGAAACTAGAGGGAAATGATTGCAAGTAAAAAAGAATATTTCCTAAATCCTGGTTGGTACAAATTACTGCCCAAAATTCCCAGTGGGCATTCTCTCCCCAGAGTGGGCACTGTAGGAAACTTTTCAAAAAATTAAACTGGATAATTTATTTACAAAACAAGACTTTTCAGCTCTAATTGGTATGGGTTGGCAGGTTTGGGCACTCCATCTGGGATGTAGTGCTTAACCCGATGGGCGTTAACTTTAAGCGTGCTTCCATCTTGAGGGTTCAAAAGATCAACGGTACCAAACCGACCGACCTCAACAATGGTAAAGGGCCCTGACCAACGGGATTTCAATTTTCCTGGGAAAAGCCTCAAGCGTGAGTTAAAGAGGAGCACCTGCTGATCTTTTTCAAAATTTCTTTGGTTTATCCTACGGTAATGCCAAAGTTTAGTTTTCTCTTTATAAAATGTTGCATTCTCATAGGCATTATGCCTCAACTCCTCTAGTTCATTCAGTTGAAGTTTTCTCTTCTTTCCCGCAACATCCTTACATAAATTCAATTCTTTTATCGCCCAAAAAGCCTTATACTCAAGTTCCAAAGGTAAATGACATGCTTTTCCAAAAAACAATTTGTACGGTGACATGTTTAATGGGGTTTTAAATGTTGTTCTGAAAGCCCAAAGCGCTTCATCCAACTTAAGTGACCTATCCTTTCTATCGGGCTTAACTACTTTTTCCAAAATTGATTTTATTTCTCGATTCAAAAGTTCGGCGAGATGATTAGTTTGTGGATGGTATACCGTGGATACCTTATGTTGGATATTATATTTGCTAAGAACAGTGCTTAGCATTTTGTTCATGAAATACGTTTCTTCATCACTAATTAAAGCTTGGGTTGTGCCAAATCGTACAAAAATATTTTTATGATGAAAGTTAATCACTGTTTTAGCATCGTATCGAGGACACGCGATGACTTCTGCCCATTTAGAGACGTAGTCAACCGCAACCAAAATGTACGGATTATTGAAAGACATTGGAAATGGTCCCATGAAAGCGATGCCTCACACATCAAAAAGTTCAACTTCCAAAATATTGTTTAGGGGCATTTCATTACACCGGGAAAAATTCCCCATCTGTTGGCATTGGTCACTGAAAGTCCAAGATCTCTAAATCTTTAGAGAGAGAAAGTAGAGAGAGAAAGTAGGGGCGCCAAATGTAATCAGATCATTCAATGTAAGTGCCAAAGTTACTAGAACAAAGGTCTAAGGGGACTTAAATACCCCTAGCCTTAACAAAACAGATTACATCATTAAGAACAGTCTAGGCTAGAAAATAAATACAATGATTACTATAAAATCAGATCTAACATGGACCATTGCTCTGTTATTGAACCTTGCAGATACCGTCTTAAAAAAGTCAAACAGACCTAAGATGACATCTTGCTCGAGCAATTGTTGAAATAGGTTCTTGTGCAGATATGACAAGGATAGGATATGCTGTTATATTCATTGAAAAAGAGAAAGCATGGTGTTGCAGCAGCTGCTCCATGATCGTCCTTGATGCACCATTCTCGATCGAAAATGCTCTCATATCATCACTTAGACATTCTCCAACTGTTGGAATAAGACAATCTCTTGAACCGAAGTCTCATCATGGGATAGAAGTTGACGAATAGATATCCCAACTGCACATAACTCTGAAAAACAAGAGCTAAAAATCTAGAGAAAGGTTGTCCAAAATCTGTATGAATGACCATAACTCTGGATGCCCATAATCTCTGCAAAAATATGTTGAATTAATTGCACCACCAATAATCTCTGCACAAATGTCTTCTGCTCATTCTTACAATACAGATTTTTTATTTTTGCTTTGATCCTATGCAGAAATTGGTAACATTCTGTGATCATCAAATGGACAGCTTCTATATGTGCACAGAGGCTCTGTGCAGCCTCACAAAGGCTCTGTGATCTGCTTCTGTAAGTCCACAGAGGCTCTGCTTCTGCTTGATCATAGAACTATCTTCTGAATAGCATGAAGTCATCTCTGGATGTACAAGTCGGATCACAATATTTCATTCCTCCATGTATCCTCTGATCAAGCTCTGGAAAGCTTCTACAGAGGTTATGGACAGCCTCTGCAGAGAGCTGTGGAGAACTTTCAAAATCTCTGCAATCAAGCTTTCCACAGAACCTTCTTAGCACAAGCTTCTGCGCTTTTTGAATACAAAAGTTAACATGGACTGTAGCTTCAGTTTACACAGCATCTGTCATCATCTTTGGAAGACTTGATGAAAATTCATGAGTGTGGATAAAATCTCACATGCAGAGGACCTTAACACATCCAGATTAGAAGCTGCAACTTCTGAAGTGTAGTGAGAAACTGCTTGTTGTTAACAAAAGCTAACGTCCTTACCAAAGAGTTCATTTTCCCCTCAACTATTCTTTTATTTTGTCGAATGAGAATCTGCAGACTGGAGCATATTACTCCACTAAAATCAGATTTTTCCTGAAGTGAACGACATAGTGCCTTTTCTAAATCCTTGAAACTTTCAACAGTATCCAGAGGATAATTGCAAAATGAAGGCAACAAAGACCATAAAGAATATACAAGCCCATCAATGTTCCTGGCAGAATGAATTTGTCCTTCTTGCTTGTGCTTCACAGATCTCATCTTCAAGACTTGAACTGTATTAAGCATAGATTGATTGAAAAAAAATCTCAATAGAGCACCCACTATGTTCTGCTTCAAGATAGGGAAAAGCCATACATTGGCATCAAAGAGGTATTCAACTTCTACAATCCATTGTAACAAATCTGGATACATTTTGTATACAGCAACAAATTATGTTGTACACTCTGGAATTTATAATCTGAAACTCGAACAGCAACATTTTGATGTACTTTCAACATAGCAGCTGATTGATCATAACACGGACAGTAACCATATCCTCCGACTCTGGGCAGTCAGCTTTACTTCTGTGGACAGTGATCGAAATCTGGAATTTTGATCACAGCATCTTGGTAGAACAGATTCTCTTGCAACAACTTTCTGTATTTGAGCTTCTGAAATCAAACATCGGGAACTTTTGTTTTGAACACAGAAGTCTTGTTGTAGGCTCACCCGATAAGAAAGTTGTGCACAAACTCAGTACACTACTTTTTACATGGACTGCAACGGATCCCAGAAGCATCATGAACAACAAAATATGTCAGTTTTCTATTGGGTCGTGGATGATCTGAGCCAACCATCAAACTTATGATCTGTTGTACTTATCAAAAGTCTTATGTTGATGTGCGAGTTTTGAACAGTCTTGCAACTTTGCAAAAGAATTGGACACCATGTGATCACACTAAACATTGAATTCCCTTTTGACAGCTTGAAATCGAATACTGCTGGACAGATCAACATCATAATCTGTAGATTTTCAATCACAGTAGCATTCTGTACTTCGAATTCTATATCATGCTGTCAATTCAGATTTTGGAACAACAAAGACTGAAATCTAGACAGCCTTGATTTGTCACTGGATTGAACACATTAAGTATTAGGAAAACTACAAAATTATGAATAAGTTCAGCTTGAACTTCGGAATTTTGCTTAAACTGCTACACTATTCAAATCTGAATCAACTATGAACATGTTCACATTTTTCGAACAAATAATCTTCCTGGATAGAAACTGCAGAAATATACATTAACAGTTGCATTTGCATCATTCTGACATGATCTTTCAATAGGAACTCAGATACATCAGGTACGTATTCAATATTGTTATCACACCTCTTTTTCATCCAATATTTCTATTCACAACATATGATACATAATCATTATGATCCATCAATCTGAATCACAACCTCCAATTGTGAATTAACAAGAATGAAATTTTCCCATTTTTATCATATTGTCATAATCTGCATAATCCACAACTAAACCCAAAAATTTCTCAAACCAAAATCTGAATAAAACGAAAGTCCAATCTCAGATTAAGATAAAGCTAGATCAAAGATCAACAGCCTTGAATCCAAGATGCCATAAAAGTTGCTATGGACTAAAGCACACACAAGGATGAGATCATAGATCAATCATCTACTTAGTGCTTATCAAGTGTTAGACCAATGAATGAGAAAGGATCAAAAACACACATATGTAATAAATCTGATCAGATTTGATCCAAATAGAAACAAATCTTCACAAAGGCATTTCATCAAACATGTGGTGTGTAGAAACAGATTTTGTGAGAAATCAAGCAAATATTCTATCAAAGATCATCCAAATCGCATCTAAATCAAAAAATGGATTTCCAATAAGCACAAAACAGTGAATAAATCACAGAAATGATATTTGTGTCAAGGCTCATGCGATTGAATCAATCTAAGCACCAAAACAAGAACATAATCATCCAATCCTCAATTGTTGCCATAGATGACCGAAATGAAGAAGAGTTTCTTCATTTGGCTCTGATACCAATTGTTAGATCCCAATACTAGCAAACAATTGAAGATACTCCATAGAAATGTAGAGATAAGATGAAAATTAAGAACATAATAATCAAGAACTCATCTCATATGCTTTGATTCATTGATGGAGGGGAAAAACGAAGAACACCACACTAAACATTTAGTCGACTCTCATGGAAACACCTAGTATGTATGTGTAAAGTGTGTTCTCTCCAAAAACCTAAATGAACAAATGAGCCATGGGCACCTATTAATAGGGCCTATTTACAATAAAAAGGCTCAAACCCATACAACTAATTAAAAATCCAAAATACAATTATTTATAAAACATTCAATTAAATTAGGGGCTAATTTAAGCTAACAGTGAGGATTCTTGCCTTACGAAATTTTTGGGAATTTTATTTCTGAAAAATTTTCTAAGATTTTTCTGATTACAGATTTCTTTCGAACTAACGATCATTTGTCCAAGTGTTATCAAGATGGGATATTTTGACAATGAAGAAAAATTATTAAACTCAAAACAGAAAATGAAAATCTCACTTCATCTGTTGATTATTATTCAAAGAGATCAAAGAAATATCATACTGAAAAAAGGTTGCTACGTGAAGAAATCAGTGAGTTAAAGAAGACAAATGAAGATATTCAGTAGAAAATTTCTGATTTAGAAGAAGAAAACGTACACAGTCTGGAAACTAAAAATACTAAATTGAAAAGGAAGATTTCAGATTTGGAAGCTGAGATTGTTAAACTTAGGGAAGAAGATTCTATCAAGACGAATGAGGAGACAACAAATGATTTCGATACTGCAACTGTTGTGCTTCAAAAGAAGACTTTAGAATTGGAAAAGAAGATTGCCAAAGAAAGAACTGAGTTTGAAAAAGAAAAGAAAGGATTTGCTCAGAAATTCTCTGAATTTTCAAGAAAGACGATTGAAGAGAAGAAAGCAATAGATAATAAATGTGCAAAGCTCTCAAAACAGGTATCAGATTTTGAAAAGGTAATAATTGTTGAAAGAGATAGATTTGAGAAAGAGAAAGCTGAGTTTGGTTCTGAAGGAAAATCTCTCAAAGAAAAATATTTCTGAGTTAGAAAGCCTGTTGGAAAAAGAGAGCAAAGAGTTTGAGAAGGATAAGAAGGTAGTTGAGAAGAAAAATGTTGGATTTTTCAAAGAATTATCTGATCAAAGAAAGAATGTCAAGAAAGATTTTGAAGAAGAAAGGAAGATATATTTGAGACTGAGATTAAGAAGCTTATGGAGAAGCTATCTGAACTGTCAACAACTGTTATGAATGAACAGAATGCGAAGTCTGAATTAAAGAAAAAGAGTGACTTACTGTACAAAGAAAGGAACAATTTATCTTCAAAGATAACAGAACTTGAGGATATCGTTTTTAAGGTGGTTTTGGCTGAGCAGAAGACTCCAGATCAATTCTTGAAACACCTAGGGATGATTCAGCTGACTCTGAATGTTCATTCAAAACAGCATCAAGTTCACCTCATACAACTGTTTCTATAAAAAGGTCAGTCAATTCAAATGATCAAATTCGTACTACTAACCTTTTCTATGATGGGAATGTGGATGGTTCAGGTGCATACAGGAGAAGAAGAAAAGGAAATGAGAAGTTAGTATAGAGAGTAAAAGCAACTTCTGATGAGAAGAATGGTAAGATATCATTTGTGCATATATCAAATGCCAGGAAGAACAATGTTCCAAAAGGTAAACCTGATTTTATTTATTCTAGAAATCAATTACTCAGGTTAGCTCAAAAGAAGAGTTATTGTTCTTTTTGTCGTGCAAATGATTTTGTTCATAAAGTATTTGATCATTACTGGTATGGTTCTTATTATATTACTCCGAAAAGAACTTCAACTAACAAACATGGACCCAAATTTCAGTGGGTACCAAAGCCAAAAGATTCATCTGTATTAGAGGCACCTCAAGTATAGGGGGAGTAAAGGAACCATGGCTCTTGGTTAACACAGTTCAAGAACCGTACTTCAATGTCAAAGAGTTTGACTTCTAGACAAAGCAGTCTAGGACTCGTATCTCAAAGATCAAGTTTAACTTCTAAACACAACAGTTTAGGACTAATACTTCAACGATCAAAAGAAAGTGTACTCCGATGCATCAAAAGAGATGATCAACCTTCAAGGGAATTATACATATTACCTCTACTGATAATATTGCAAATGCATATTTTCAGGGGTAGTAAATGACTTCTGATTACTTCAGATCATGACTCATTATTCAATGTTATAGGGGTGTCTTACTGTCATATTTTTCTGACTTTCAATATTGTTGACGTAATTTGTTGCTTTGACGACTTTTTAACTATATGCAGATTTTAAGGGGGAGCTTAAATGATCAAATCTATTATGATTTTGGAGCTTACACGGTTATTTAATCATGACTTGAGGAGGAACTATGATAGCAATATTCATAATTTGATTGTTTGAAAGAAGGACAACTTTCAGACATGAAAACATGTTCTTAAACGTTCAAACCACTTCTTATTCTCAAAATGATTTCATGAATTTAGAAGTGTGATTTTAAATGTTTTTCCTTTTTATGAACTTCAATATTTCACGAACCGTGTGTTTTCAAAGATAAATACTTGTGTATTATTTTTTCTATATACTGTCAAGTATTCACACACACCGGTTTAGTATTTTTGTTGATTTTATTATTACCATGTCTCAAACTGAAAAAAAAATCCGATGGTAATAAACCCCATTTGAAATTCAAAGTTTGTTAAGCGTTATTTCATTTAAAAAGTTTCTTTCAAGAATGTCTATATTTGACTCGTATAGACAACATCCAATTTTTCATGACCTAAACTTTTAATGATAAATCATTCCTATTTGATCTTTTCATACATTGTCAGATTCTCAAACAAGCAGTTTGTATTCATTTCATTCATTCAATATACTTGTTTTGATAAAATCTTTCATGATTAAAATGCTTAAATCTTCATGATTATCTTACTAAACATATATCTGACATTTATTTCATACTGTGCTTTAACTGAAAAAGTTAAACCAATTGAGCAACATTCTTTTAGGATAATATACATGGGAATTGTGTGAGCTAAATAGAACTTCTATGGATTCACGTTAACCAGTGTTTCCTACCCAAGAAGTTATTCTAGAGTGATCGAGAGGCGAGGGGTCAATATCTGAGTGTGGGTGTGTGCTGAGATAAAATGAAAAGAGAGTTTGATTAGAAGTGAACTTAAATGTTAAAAGAAAGAGGGTGTGAGATAAGAGTAAAAGAATATCAAACTCTGTACCAACTACTTTCTGAGTCGGGCAACCATATTACTGTTGTTTCACAATTCTTTCGTGAACTTCATTGAAACAGGCAACTAGCCCATGCCAACTCTTGCTTAAACCCCACCAGCTACTCATTTCTTTCTTAACAAAGAGATGTTTCAATTTTTCTTGGGGACGCATCACATAATCTATCTTGTTTTCATTGGGAAGATGTGGATATTGAAATAGAAGGTAGGTTGCCCCACCTTCACACTTCGATCATGCACAATTGAGTATGTGTATTACTGTTGTTGTCTCAATGGTGTTTTGACCCTTATAAACATTCATGTTTTAATTCTTTCATACACAAGCACGTACACACAGAAAATTTGTTTCTGTCAGAACGTTCATAGAATAATCTTGTGTTATTCGATGATTGAATGGAAGACATGGGGAGTGAACATCAATAAAATTCCTTCTATAGTACATTCATTGTACTAAGTGACTTTGTGTTACTTACAGACATCTTAATTGATTCATTTGTTGATTCAGGGTTACATTCTTATTTGTCTGAATTTGAAAAGATTCAGATGAATATATTATGAATTGACGGATATTCAGAGGCTCATATGGAAAGATCATGGTCAGAAAATGATGACATTTCTTGAAAAGTTTTGATGATTTCTATGCTCTACATCATCAAAAGGGGGGAGACATGATCAAGAAATGTTGGATTTGGGAGAGATAGTCAAGAAATAATCTATGGGAGAACTAATTTCAAGAAATGAAAGTTATGTCAAAAGTCAAATTCAGAATATGATGGAGAAGTTATTTCAAGAAATATGGTTTGGAGAACAGCTAGTATTTGTTATGGAGAGATTGTACAAGATTTGAAAGAGAAAGTTTAAAGAATTCGGAAAGTTTGTTGATATTTGCTGATATTTTCTTTGAAGTTTGATTGTTGAGGAAAAGTGAGCTAAATATGAAGATAATTTCTTTTCTGAAGTTTGAGAGTGGTTTTATTACCTTGAGGGAGATTGTTAACGATTCTTGCAAAAGATATTCACAGACTTTGGAGGAGATTACAGAAGGTCTGAAGACAGTTCAAAGAAAAGAAAGATTGATTTTTGAACAGGTTTACTCAAAAGGGAGAGATTGACTTTCAATGGAAAATTATTTGTCAGAAACTTAATGAGGGAGATTGTTCTTTGATGCTGAAATTTAATCTGAATCCAAAGGGGGAGTTTCAATGCATATCTTTTTGAAGATGATCTTGAATCCAAAGGGGGAGATTGTTAGTGCATAAACATGTTGGATCCAAGATCATGGAGATTAGAATTAAATGTCAAAGTCCAAGTCAAAGCCTCTCAAATGCAAAGTCAAAGTCAATGCTTCTTAAAGTTTAAAGTCAAAGCTAAAATCAATGTGTTTAGTAGTTAGTAGTTTTGTCTTTATAATACTTGTAGATATAAATAGTATTTTCGTTTTTGGAATCATTAGACAACTAGAGAGAGTAAATCGTAGAGATAGAAATAGTTAAGAGAGAGCATCTTATACGAATTGTACACTGTGATTGATCGAAATACATAAGACATTTTTTAATCGATTTGGTTGTTCATCTTGATTAATCTGGCACATAATCTGGGACAAACATAGAGAGTTTAGATATTGTCATACACGTTTATAGAGATTCTAGAGAGAGAAACATTCAAGATTCATGGAATAAAAGTCAGATTTGTGATTCAATCTTGTTTGTGTGGACCTTCATTCCACCTTAAGATAAGCGGCCATCTTGGAATCTTTGGTCGAGAATTCATTAGTCATTTGATTAATGATCAAGAGTTTTCACTTCTAGACATGTTGCTCCAAGATCTTTGGCTAAATTCAAGACAGTGATTGAAGCCTAATATTATGCTTCATTATTTGTGGCCTTAAAGTCAAAACACATAGAATATACTGTCATGCCCCTATGTGGCGACTTCAAGACGACACCAAGTCCTGCGTCGTTGAAGTTTGATGAACCATTGATGTTCAAAATCCAAACGTTGGTGTCAGTTGTCGCCACTAATGAATGGTCTAATTTAACCTCGTCCTCCAATTCGGGGCTGAAGTTGGGATAAAAGTAGCTAAAGGCTTAAGATTTTATTGTTCTTCTTGGTTGAAATCGAATATCATGCTAGTGAGGTAGATACTCCACTTCACTAATCATCCTGTCAACTCAGGTTTTCTTAAGATAAACCTTAGAGGATAATTACTAAGAACGATAATTAGATGACTTTTGAAATAATGTCAACGTTTTTTCGTGGCAGTAATTAGCGACAAAAGTAATTTTTCCATCGACAAGTAGCGTTTTTCAGCTTCCAAAAGAGATTTGCGGACAAGTAGCGGTCTTTTAGACTTGACCAACATTTGATCAATATGCACTTACATTGTGTCTCCAATGTAATTTTTGAACATACGATTGACCAATTGCTGATAAGTAGATCCTTGCATTTTTAAGACCAAATGGCATAACTTTGTAACAATATATTCCTTTGTCGGTCATAAATGCGATCTTTTCCTGGTCATCAGGGTGCATAAGTATCTGGTTATAACCAGAATATGCGCCCATGAATATGTGTAGCTCAAGAACAGTTGTTGTGTTGACCATAACATCAATCTGTGGCAAAGGAAATGGATATTTAATACAAGCCTTGTTGAGATCATTAAAATATATACAAACCCTCCACTTACCATTCTTTTTCTGAACCACCACGACATTCGCTAAGCAGTCAACGTATTTTACTTCGCATATTTTCCCTATCATTAGTAGATTTTCTACCTCATCGTTGATGATCTTATTTCGCTCTAAAGCGAAGTTTTGGTGTTTTTGCTTGACAAGCTTAAAGGTAGGTTCGATGATTGGTTTGCGAGATATTATGTTGGGGTTAATATCGACCATATGTTCGTGTGTCCAGGCAAAGCAATCAGTAATAGACTCCAAAAAATCCACAAGCTTTTCTTTTATAATGGGATCCAAGATCCCCCCCCCCCACTAGCACAGTTTGACCAGGATTACTAGGATCGAGGATAACTTCTTGCAATTGCAAGTCATCGGCCTTTTTCCTGGTACATCTTTTGTTGTGATTGCTCAATGGCATTTTTAATGGGTTTCAACGTTGTCTTATAACATTCTCTGCTAGTTTTCCTCTCTCTCTCTTGATTATTGAATACCCCAAGGAGTTGGGAATGTAATCGTTTGGTAATATGTCAAGGGAACAGTCTTCATGTCACGGATCCATGGTCGCCCAAGGATAACATTGTACCTAGAAGCACAATCGATGAGATTGAATCTGGTTGGTTTATTGACTCCTTTAGCTTATATTGGGAGGGTGATTTCTCCAAGAGTAACAACGGTGTCACCACTAAACGTGATGAGAACTGTAGATTGCTTGGTGATCTCATTATCTACAATACCCGTATTCCTAAGGGTTTGAAGGAATATCACATTTGTGGAACTTCCTCCGTCAACAGTTATCTTTTTGTGGAACAATTACGAATGGTTAATAGGATATTAGACCATCATGATGTTCTTGCCAAGGGATCGTTTATGTCTTCCTGGTCGATGAATATTGACATTGCTTTCTAATGCCACTTCAGCTTCAGACTTGTTTTTTCTGAAAATAGAAGACTTGCCTGGTGTTTGACTAGCATGTGCCTTTTAGCTACAGAATAAGTTAGCCCACAAATATCGGAACTACCGGTAATACAATTTACTACTTTAGTGTGTATGAGTGATGGTGGTCGTTGTTATCTATTATAGGAACTTATTTTGTAAGAGTTCTTTTAGATATCCCTTTGGAACAAGTCATGAGACTTCTCTTCTAAGAGCGACACATTCTTCGGTGGAATGTCCATCATCAACATGGAAACCACTCCACTTACATTTATCTTTTTGAACATCCGACTTATCGCTCTTTTTTGGCCACCTTATGGTCGTCTTTAAAGATTTTAAAACTTCGACCAAATCCTTATGGGTCCCTGTTAGTGCACAAAATATGTTGGATACAAGATCATGAAGGCTGGAATTCAAGATGAAGATATAAAGGTCAAAGTCAAAGAGCTAAAGTCAAATCCTCATGCTAAAAGTCAAAGTCTTGTGTAATAAAGTCAAAGTCAAAGTTCTAGTGTTTTGAGTGTTTCTGTGTTGTAAGAGTATTAGCTTTATAAGAGTTTTCGTTTGTAGACTCATCAGGCTAGAAGTATTGAGCGTGTTTTAGAGAGAGAATTATTGGGAGAGTTCTCTGTTGTAATCGAACTTGTAATTTAATAGAATTTGCTTGAAATCAATTGTGTCATCTTGATTTGCACTAATTGTGGGACACACATGTGGTATCAGAGCAAATAGAAATTAAGAAATCATGGTTTAATTCGAAATTTGTTGGTCGACATTTCAAGAACTCGCAACATCTCTGTGCAGTTTCGATTTTTTTAGCTAAAGTGATGTTTTGGATATGATTTTTATGTCTTAATACTCGTTTATACATCTAGAACTCATTTGGTTTGTAATACTTTGTCTAATTCACATCCATTTAATGTGACTTTTTATTTTTGTGAGATTTAAGTTCGAGTTTGTAAACGTACTGAAGTTAGATCGAAGTTTTATTTTTCATGTTCTAGTTTGAAATTTCTTGGTTGTAACCTGTTCGTGAGATGAAATAGAAGATTCCTGCGAAGTTTGAGTTTGATTCGTGGAGATTTGATTCGAATTTGAATCAAAAAGTTGAGTTTCTGGTCGAACAGAGGAAGAACACGCTAGATCTATAAAACACGCAAAGGCAAGAACGCACAGAGGCTGAAGAACACGCGCATCAAATATTTTTGAAAAACATGAGGAACACGCAAGTTGTAGAGTGCGAGAAGTAGAAACGCGCAAGTCGCTGTGTGCGTGTTTCTACTGTTCATTTCATTTGTCTTGCGAGAAGTTGGTCATTGAGAGTCCAAGATCTTATGAATCCTAGAGAGAGAAAGTAGAGAGAGAGAGTTATTGAAGCGCAAAGTAACAAATCAGATTAATGTGTGTAAAGTTCTTACAACAAACCAAGACCAAAGGCACTTAAATACCCTTGGTCAGATACAACACAGTATGACTCTAAACATAGTATTTGACCAAGCCCTATAAATACAATTATTACTATAAAATCAGATCCAACAATCTCCCCCTTAGTAATCATTGGCGCTTTGGTCTTCAAAAGTCATCTTCTATAACAGCACGGACAAACAAAGCGACTTTATGAAGCTTTCTGACTTTTAAGAAAAAAAATTCTTCTCAGCATCTTTCAGATTGAAATTGTCTTTGGTGCTTGAGCTCTAGACGATACACCTCTTTTTAATGATCTTGAATGAACTGTGGTGTTCAGAGCAGAAACAGCAAAAGAATTGATATGGCTGAGAGAATAGAATCTTTGAGCGAATCTTGATCAGCATATAAACTTTTGAGCTCTTTGTCTCTTTAACTTCTCCTTGACTTCTCCCCCTCATGATGACCTTGATGATCTTGATCAACTTGGTCATGCAAATGTTGGAGACGAGACAGTGTAAAATCTGCAAAATCAAAGAAACCGAGAAAACAGAGGAGGTTTGCGCTTCATGTTGGTTACGCAAACCAAGGTTTGCGTTTCATGAAGGGTGCACAAAGCAAAGTTTGCGTTTCAAGAAGGATACGCAAAGCGAGATTTGCGTTTCACGAAAGATGCGCAAAACGAGGTTTGTGTGACCAACGGAATGCGCAAAGTTGACTTAAACTCAGAAAAATGTTACCTTTTTTAACTCTTTGACTCCCCCTACACAAATGCACTAGATGTGACAATTATTAAAATATATTTATGAGAACACAATGATCAGATATTAATGTAGAAAGAAAAATATACTGAATGTAAATTTTGAAACGACTAAACATATAAAATTTTAAACACTAAACAAATAAAATTCTACAGAGTAAAATATTACAAATTTATCAATCATTTGAAATCAAACATATGTTGTAGGATACAAGAACAAGTTTCATTGCATATCAAGTTAAGACATGTTCAGTTTCAAAAACTTCCAGCAATCTATTTAGTGTGCTCACATGCGAATCTTCGATTAGCTTCAAGAAAATGCAATTCTAAAAATATTATAGAGAACTTTGCATGTACTGACACTAAGTCATCAAAAATTAAGACTTTCACAAATTTACAGATTTATCGCAACTTAAACATATCACCAAGTATCATGAGATGTGTGCTCATTGGCATCTTTTAGCATTGTGCACATTGGCATCTTTTAGCATTGTGCACATTGGCATCTTAACATGAGTGTGCTCTTTGGCATCTTTTAAGCTCGTGCACTTTGGCATCTTTTTAATCAAGAAGTTTATTAAGTAAAGAACATGCTGTAAACGTAACTTTATATCTGACCCTATTGCAGGATTTGGGTCAACCGCTCCCAGACCAGTTGGCCTTAGGGGACTAGGTGTCAAGCACCCCTTGGAACTTACTCTCCCATATCAGAAAGGCTACATCGACATATCCTAAACCCATTCATACCAGTAGAACATGACTTTCGATCTGATTCTATAGAAGGATTTGGGTTCGGTCACTCCCAGATCAATTGACCTTAGGGGATCAGATGACAAGCATCCCACGGAACTTACTTTCCCAAACCAAAAAGGTCACAGGTACAAACTTTTAAACTTAAAGATTTCTGTATTTTAAGAAATTATAATTCATCTCAATCACTCAGGTCAACATCGAAGTGCTTAGCCCATATTTTCATTCCGATCTATAATTTTGATTATTTAGTTAGTCTAAGCAAAGTAAACTATAAAAATTCCGAATTACACAACTTTAAAACAGTAATAAAAGTTTCAAACATGTTGCTGACTTTTCGACTTTTGTAAGACTTGAAATTTGACCATATAAAAACTTTAATATAAACATAAGAACTTGAAAATTTATCCTAGACACATATTTTATTCAAAATAAAGAAAAAATGTAAAACTTTACTTTATAGACTAAAATTTGTAAAGATTTAAACTTTTAATAAATATTTAGTTGGAACAAAATAAAATTCAACTATTTCATCTTTTACATTGAAGAAAATAAATTTGTGTCTCATATTAAAATAAAATTTTGGGTAATACAAATTCATGAGATAGATAAACAAGCTCAGATTCTTGAAACATTGAGAAAAACTGGAATACCATCATTATCAGAGATAAATGCAGCGGAATTAAAATTGATGTACTCACAGTATCTCATTAAGTCAGAAGCTTAATCATTAAAGAATGAGTTCTAAACTGTTGTGTTTAGAAGTCGATGTCTATGAATTATGGGTCCTGAGCTGAAGTACTCAGAAGCCAATGTTCTCTTACTCCCCCTTAACATGTGATGCCTGCAACTTTGAATCAGATAAAGATTTGGGTACCCACTTGAATTTGGGCCCGTGTTTGTTAGTTGCAGTTCTTATGGAGAAAGAATAAGCAGAATTGACATTTAAAGCACGATGAAAATGATCAGAGAAATAATCACAACTATCAGAAGAGAAAGCATAATCATCAGAACTAGAATTTGAGGAAGAACATGAGACATGTTTTGAAATTCGAATCATTTTCTTTATAGAGTATTTGGAAATTTTATTACATTTAGCAAATGAATCACTGTTATAAAGTTTGTCTACACATTTATCCTCATCAAAAATATGTTCATCAGATGTCAGCTTCTTTCTCCAGATCTGCATATTTGATCGAGTGCTCAAAGTCCTATCTGTATGAATAGAATCGAAAGAATTAGAATTGTTAGTAAGAACTGTATCTCGTTTCTTTGACTTCTTTGACCGTCTTCTTTTATGCTTAGGTTTATAATATTGATCATTGAGCGTAAAAGAATCATCAAGAATTTTAGACGAAATATTTAAATCAGAAAAAATAAATTTATCTAAGCAACCAATCTGATCAACTAATAAATCTGAATTTACCTCGGAGTCTGAATTATTTTGAGAAAAGATTTTAAAATTTGAAATTTCCATTTTATTTTCCTTAAAATCAGAAGATAGGCTAGAAATAGAATCCGATTTTTGAGAAATTAATTTTTCTTCAAGACTAGAAGTCATAACAGAAAGAATAATATCATATTCAATTTCCTTTAAAATATTTTGATCTTCTATCTTATCTTCAAGATCGATGATTTTGCCTTCTAAAACTAACGGAGGAGTATATTTATTCGAATCATAAATGATTGGAGAAATATTTTCTTTATTAGAATCAGGGGCATAAGAAGGAACAAAATCATCAGACACTGAAGATTTGACGGGAGATATATCAATTAATCCTTTTCGACTTCTTCTTGATTTATCAGGAAAATATTTTGCATTTTCAGACGTATAAACAAAAGGAATTTCATTTTTCTTGTTATTTATCCTTTTCTCATTTTCGAGATCTAACACTTCCTTTTCACTAGTCCAATGAAATTTGAACTGTGGACCATAATGTGCAAGAGTTAGATAGTCATATTTATATAAGGTGGGAACTTCGTCTATCACTTTGTTAAACAATGAGGATTGTCAAAACCAAGTCCCCATCTTTGTTTTAAAGCCTCTTCACTCCTCGGTTTGTTCATATAAATTGTTTGTTCAGAATGGTCTCTTCGATAAAGTTTTTCTTCTAACTTATTTATTTTATCTGAAAATTCATCTTTTAAATTAGTCATATCCGTCAAAGATTCAAGATAAGTCTTATTTGAATTTTCCAAATCATCCAATTTCTTTTGAAAGATGTCTTTAGTATTTTCTAAAATAGATTTTTCATCTTTCAAAGAAATTTTCAATTTATCAATCAAATCTGACTTTTCGGAATTTAAATTCTTTTCAGATAAGAGTTTTGAACGTAGATCAGATAAAGCAGTAATGATAATATTCATCTGAGAAGAAATGAAATTAAAATCAAATTTAGAGTATACCTCATCAGCATCAGATTCAGAATCATCTGACTGATCATCTTTGATCAAGCACATCTGAGCGATCTCGACGTTTGATGCTTTATCATCGGAATAATCCAGCCAGAATTCTTCCTCGGCCAGCAAAGAAGTTTCGTTCTCTCTCTTTTCAGCCAGTTCCATTTTCTTGCGGTAGTAAGCTGAGTCCCTAACTTTCTTTGCTCGACACTCCTTTGAGTAGTGGCCCGGCTTTCCACAGTTGTAACAAGATGCAGGATTAGGCTCGGGCACTTTGACTGTAGAAGCAGAAGTGAAGCGTGAAGAGTTGGAACCCGATCTCGGTTGGAACTTCTTCTGATAATGCTGAGAGAGAAGAATCATTGCTTTTTGTAAAGCCTCGCCATCATCTTCAGTTGACCCGGTGTAAGCGTTATCAGACAACACTTGTTCAGCCAGTTGCTTCGTGAGGAGAGCAACCGGATCAACTGTCTTCTTGTTCTTTTTGTCCAGTTTGGCCTTCTTTTCAAGCACCAAGCTCTCATCAGTCATCAGAATCTCATACAGTTCTTGAATCTGCATAGTTGAGATCCGAACGTCGTTCCTCAGTCTATGACATGATTTATTCCATTCAGGCTGAAGAGTATTGAGGAATTTCAGATTCGTCTCAAGCTCTTTCTTGATCACATTTATCTTTCGGAGATCATTCAGCACTGCACAAAATCTGTCGAAAACACTCTTTATAGACTCGTTGTCTTTGGCCTTAAACTCCTCAAAGTTGTTCATGAATCGAGTATGTCGGAGCTGAGTTGCTACCGAAGAACCAAGCATGATCTTTTCCAATTGTGCCCACAACATATTTGGATAATCCTTGCAATGATCAACCCAGTTGTAGACAGAATTTGGTAAAGCTAGCATCAGATTAGCTTTCAACTCTCGATCAGCTTTCATTCGTGAAGCCTCTTCAGATGTTGGAGGAGTCTCTTTATTAGGCTTTACGAAAGGTCCTCCGGTTAGAGACTTCATCATGTTCTCTCCATTAGCTTGACGCTCGATGAAGTTCAGAAATCGATCTTGCCATTGAGTGAATTCGTTTTCGTCAACTAGGACCGGAGGACGAGTTTCTGTGCACAATGACATCATGAGGTCACTCGTGTAGAACTTAGCTTGAAAAGCAAACTTTGAAGAATCCATAGGTAACAAAAAAAAATTTCCTAGACTCTTTTTTTTTTTAAACTAAGTCTGGAACACACGCAAACAGAAGGTTTGCGTATTAAGACACGACTTTGTGTGTGAAGACTGAAACGCAAACAGGATTTTGCGTGTGAAGGAGGGTACGCAAAGTTAGATTTGCGTATGTAGAGGGAAGCGCAAAGCATATTTTGCGTTTGTAGCGGGAAGCGCAAAGCAGACTTTGCGTTTGTAGAGGGAAGCGTAAACGATGATGAATGATGTGTAAAGTGGAAGAACATGCGCAAACCGAAGACAAAACTCAAAAACTTCTAAAAAATCAATTTCAACACTGATTTTGAAGAAAATTTCTTATACCAAAACACTCGAAAACACCTTTTTAACCCAATTCAATCAAAAAATTTGATTAAAAACCATGAAATCAAATTTTCCTAAATCACACAGAACGTGAAAATCGTTTTTCAGAAAATCAATAAAACTCAAAATCGAAGATCAACTCAAGGTTTTTATGCAAAACACTCTGAAACAAATGTGATCGAATATCAAAAATGAAACTAATGATTCCAAAATCAACACAATTCGATCACAAACACATCCAAATTTTATGAGAAATCAAGAAAACAAGATTTTCTTGAAAAATTCAAGAAAATCGATCAAATTTTCGATTTCAATCAACAATTCAGATTCAGAAAAATGCAATCTCTCAATCCTCTCAAGATTCAAACAGGCTCTGATTCCAATTGAGAGTCCAAGATCTTATGAATCCTAGAGAGAGAAAATAGAGAGAGAGTTATTGAAGCGCAAAGTAACAAATCAGATTAATGTGTGTAAAGTTCTTACAACAAACCAAGACCAAAGGGACTTAAATACCCTTGGTTAGATACAACACAGTATGACTCTAAAGACAGTATTTGACCAAGCCCTATAAATACAATGATTACTATAAAATCAGACCTAACAGTCATCTGCGAGATGTTGACTTTGTGCGTGAATTGGACAGTTTACGCGAAGTAAAAAGTAGAAAAAAATTCTAAGACTAGAACGCGCAAACGCATTGCGCGAAGTTGCTTTTCCAAGAACTCGCACGTTACCGCGTGCGCGAAGCTGAAACACGCACAATTCAGTGTGCGCGAACTAGAAACTCGCACGTCTCTATTTGCGAGAAGCTCAAACTCGCAACCTTTGTTGTGCGCGAACTTCAAACGCACATAACACTATTTGTACGAAGTTTCTTTTCTTTGTTTTGCGAGTTTTAGTACTTAGACAAATTTCTGATTGTGATCAAAATTTCTGAATTTTTGATTGTGATCAAAATTTCTGAATTTTTGATTGTGATCAAAATTTCTGAATTTTTGATTGTGATCAAAATTTCTGAATTTTTGTTAACGATCATTTATGCAAGTATTTTCAGGTCACAATGACATCAAAAGAAGAGATTACTAAACTCAAGGCCAAGATTGTCTCTCTTGAAGAAAAGATTGTACAAAAGCGTGAAAGCTATTACCAATCTTTGGCAAAAAAGATGGATCAGATTGATTACTATAAGAAGACAGAAAATGATCGAGTTGCCATTTTCAATAGTCTTAAAGAATGGATATGCGCTCATATAACTTTACTAAAAAAGGCAACTGGTTCAGGGAAATATTCAGAATTCTTTGTTGGATATAAAGAACATATAACTCAACTTGAAAGAGAAATTCTTCAATCTTTGAAAGAAGATAAATGGTTGGAATTTGAGAAATTGAATACTGAGAATTCTGAGTTAATAAAGAAGATTTCAGAGATGGAGAAAATCATATATTGTAAGAAGAATGAGGAGACAGAAAAGAGTTTAGAAAGTGCTAATGCAGAGCTGATAAAGCAAATTTCAGAGTTGGAAGAGAAGAATTCCAAAGACAAAGATGTATTTGAAAAAGAGAAGAAAGGTTTTGAAAGTGAAAAGCAAAGGTTTGCAAAGAAATTCTCTGAATTTTCAAAGAAATCATTTGAAGAGAAGAAAGCTATTGAACTTAAATGTGCAAAACTTTCTCATCAAGTGACTGATTTTGAGAAAGTGATCATCATTGAAAGGGACAAATTAGCAAAAGAGAAGAAGGTAATTGAACAGGAAAAATTTTGGAATCTTCAAAGAAATATTTGGTCAGAGAAAGAATGTCGAGATAGATTTTGAAGAAGAAAGAAAGATTTTTGAGTCAGAGATTAAGAAGCTTACAGATAAGCTATCTGAACTATCAACAAAGACAATGAAAAAGCAAAATACGAAGTCTGAATTCTTGAAGAAGATTGATCTACTTACAACAGAAAGGAACAGTTTATCTTCCAAGATAAAAGAGCTTGAAAAAGTTGTCACTGAGGTGGTTTGGACTGAGCAGAAGACTCCAGATTTAATTCTTCATACGCCTAGAGATGATTCAGCTAACTCTGAATGTTCATTTAAGACAACATCAAGTTTATATCATACAATTTTTTCAACAAAGAGGTCAGTTATTTGAAAAGATCAGATTCGTATTACTAACATTTTCTATGATAGGAATGTGGATGGTTCAGGTACATACAGAAGAAGAAGGTATGGAGGAGAAAAGTTGATATGGAAAGTCAAACCATCTTCTGATGAGAAGAATGATGAGAAGAATGGTAAGAAATCATTTGTGCATACATCACATGCCAAGAAGAACAATGTGCGAAAAGGTAAACCTGATTTTGTTTATTCGAGAAATCAATTACTCAGGTTAGCTCATAAGAAGAGTTATTGTTCTTACTGTCGTGCAAATGATTTTGTTCATAAAACTTGTGATCATTACTGGTATTGTTCTTATTGTATTACTCCTAACAGAACTGCAACTAACAAACATGGACCCAAATACCAGTGGGTACCAAAGCTAAAAGATTCATCTGTGTTGCAGGCACCTCAAGTTCAAGGGGAGCAAAAGAACATAGACTTCTGAGTAATTCAACTCATGACTCGTTCTTCAATGTTAAAGAGTTTGATTTCTAAACACAATAGTTTAGGACTCGCTCTTCAATGATCAAAAGAGATGATACTCCTGTGCATGAATGAGATTGTACTCCGATGCATAAATGAGATGATCAACCTTCAAGGGGGAATACATATTTTTCCTGTTGTTAAATATTTTGAATGCAATATTTCAGGGGGAGTAAATGACTTCTGATTACATCTGATCAGAAATTGTTCTTAACAAGTTTTACTGCTTTTATGTCTTTTATTTTTCAATAAATTTTGTGAATAAGACTTTGTGCTTTGACGACTTTTTGTCTGAATGCAGATTTTGAGGGGGAGCTTACATGATCACATCAATCATGACTTTCGAGCTAACTTTATGAGATTTAAGATAAGCGTAAGGATCATTCTAAACTTAATCTCATACATGTCTGAAAGAAGGACGACTTTCAGATATGAAAACATGTTTCTAAATGTTCAAACCACTTCTCGATTCTTAAACAGATTTCATGAATTTAGAAGTGTGATTTTTAAATGTTTTCTTTTTTATGAGCTGAATTGTTAAACAAATCGTGTGTTTCCAAAGATAAATACTTTTGTATTTTCTTTTCTATATACTTTCAAGTATTCACACACACCGGTTTAGTATTTTGTTGTTTATGTTATCACCATGTCTCAAATTAACCAATTTTTTGATGGTGATACACCCCGTTTTGAACTTCATTGATATTTGAGCACGATTTCATTCAAAATGTTTCTTTCAAGAATGTCTATATTTGTTCTTATAGATAATATCCATTTTTCATGACCTAAGCCTTGATTGTTAAATCATTCATATTTGATCTTATCATACAATGTCAAATTTTCAAACAAGTTTCTTTTATTCATTTCATTCATTCAATATACTTGTTTTGAAATATCTTCCATGATTAACATGCTAAAATCTTCATGATTACATTTATGAGCATAAATATATTTGACATGTATTGTTGTGCTTTAACTGAAAAGTTAAACCATTTGAGCAACACTTTGCTTATAGATTACATGGGAATTGTGTGAGCTTAACAGAAGTTCTATGGATTCACGTTAACCAGTGTTTCCTACCCAAGAAGTTATCCTTGAGTGATCGAGAGGCGAGGAGTCAAAATATCTGAGTGTGGGTATGTGTGATGAGGTAAAATGAAAAGAGAGTTTGGTTAGAAGTGAGCTACAATATTAAAAAGAAAGAGGGTGAGAGATCAGAGTAAAATAATATCAAACTTTGTACCAACTTTTTCTGAGTAGGGCAGTCACATTATTGTTGTTTCACAATTCTTCGTGAACATCATTGAAATAGGGAACTAGCCCATTCCAACTATTGACTTAACCTCACCAGCTACTCATCTTTTTTCTTAAAAAGAAGATGTTTCAATTTTTTGGGGATGCAGCATATAATCTATCTGATTTTCATTTGGAAAATCTGGATATTGAAAAAAAAAAAAATTTACCCCACCTTTGCACTTCGATCATGAACAATTGAGTATGTGTATTATTGTTGTCTCAATGGTTTACACATTTTAAGCCTATTATTAAAAGCAATCATTGTGCTTAATTCTTTCATACACAAGCACGAACACACAGAGAATTTGTTTTTCTGTCTAAACGTTCATAGTTTAACCTTGTGTTATTCGATGATTGAATGGAAGACCTGGGGGAGTGAACATCAAAAAACTCATTTTCAATGTGTATTTGTTACACACATTGGCTTTGTGCTTCTGACAGGCATTATTAACTGATTCAGGTGTTACACTCTAATTTGTCTGAATTTGAAAAGATTCGGATGAATACTTTATGAATCGGCCGATGATCAGAGGCTCAGTGATAAAGATCAATGGTCAGAAAAGATTAATGACATTTCTTGGTACAGTTTTGATGATTTCTTTGTTCAACATCATCAAAAAGGGGGAGAAGTTATTTTCAAGAAATGTTTGTCGAAGAACAGTTTTGGAGAGACTCAGGAAAATGAAAGGAATTTAAGGGAGAAATTTATTTCAAGAAAGATGATTTGAAGAAAGATTATTGCAAGTTTTGTCAAAGAATGCAAGTTATGTGAAGATTGCACAGTTTTGAATGAGAAAGTTCAAAGAATTCAAAAATTTTGCTGAAGATTTCTGAAATTTTCTTTGAAGATGATTTGCTAAAGCAAAAGAGAGCCAAATCTGAAGATAATTTCTTTCTGAGGTCTGAAAGGGGCTTCTACAACTTTTTGGAGAGATTGTTAAAGCTTGTTGAAGAGGATGTTGTTCAAAGACTTTGGGAAGATTACAAAATTTTTGAAGAATGCTTTATTTTTCGGGAGATTAAATTTGTGAAAGAATTCTACAAGGAGGAGATTGTATAAATTTGTGCTAAAGGGGGAGATAGTATTGCAAATCTTTTTGAAGATGATCTTGAATCCAAAGGGTGAGATTGTTAGTGCACAAAATATGTTGGATACAAGATCATGAAGGCTGGAATTCAAGATGAAGATATAAAGGTCAAAGTCAAAGTCAAAGAGCTCAAGTCAAATCCTCATGCTAAAAGTCAAAGTTCTAGTGTTTTGAGTGTTTTTGTGTTGTAAGAGTATTAGCTTTATAAGAGTTTTCGTTTGTAGACTAATTAGGCTAGAAGTATTGAGCGTGTTTTAGAGAGAGAATTATTGTGAGAGTTCTCTGTTGTAATCGAACTTGGAATTTAATAGAATTTGTTTGAAATCAATTGTTTCATCTTGATTTGCACTGATTGTGGGTCACATAGTCCCCTTGAACCCATATTCAGATATTTTTAGATGTGAAGATAATTCCTTCTTTTTATCAAGCCTGGCATTCAAAATTTGGCATGATTAATCTGGTCGAGAATGACTTTTTGTCTTGAAATTCGAACGCTAAACGCTTAGAGGTCACTTGTAGGTATGTTTTTTTTGAAAGACAATATCATATTCAACTCGCATATGCGTGTGCATTTTGGATCTAACGTCTTCATAAGTTAGTGTAGGAAATTTATTTTTATCCATATGTAACTTTAATTCCTCTGCTAGTCCTCTTTTATAAGCTTCGATCGCAGTCCTTATGTCATTGTTAGGAGTTCTTATCATTTCAGAATTGAAACTATTTAAGTAAATTGCGAACAGATTCTTCGTTCTTTTGAGTGGTGTAATATAGATCACTAGTATGCTTCTTCATTTTTCAACTACTCGCAAATTGCTAAAAACATTGATTAATCAAATCGGTAAAAGAATTTATTGATCTAGGCTTTAGGTTAATAAGCCATTGGAATACAGCTCTTGTTAAGGAGGCTCCAAAGTTTTACACATGCAAACCTTCTGGTAATTTTATGGGATCGAAGTAGTCCATATTAACTGCTTGTATTAAGCGACATGCTCATTGGGGTCGGAGACTCCAGAATACTTAAGATTTAATATCATAATATTATATTTTTTAGGATATCAACCAAAGCTATATGGTCGGTGAAAGGTGAAGCTTGGATTCCTGTGGGAGGTTTCATGTCAAAGGGAACAACAACTTCAAGAAGCTTGGATAACAGGGAGAGAACTTTTTCATTTTGATCCTCCAACACTTTTAAACGCCGAGCAGTTGATTTACGTTCTACCTTGATTGATGATCATGCAATTTGTTGTGAGAGGGGCCCTTATTGGTGACTATGCATTATCTTGCGTCTTGCCTTCTCCAACAAGCGTGTGTCTCTGCAAAAGGAAAGTTAGGGGTGGTCATTGGTTTGACAATGACCCTCTAATGCTTAAGTCAGTAATTGTATGATGATAAAATGGAATAAAAGGACTTTAAAATAATTACTTATTACGGTGCATTGCATTCCAGCTACATGGGATATCACGGTTATCCATGCTCTAAAGCTTGTAAGCACCTTTACCTACTACTTCTGAAATACGGTAGGGTCCTTCCCAACCGGAAAAAACTTTACCGATGTAAGCTCCTTAGTATTGGAAAAAATACATCGTAAAACGAAGTCGCCTTCATGAAAGATAAGTCTTAACATTTTTATTGAAATGCCATGTGACATTTTGTTGTTGTGAAGCCATTTAATTAAAAAGTTGATTAACAGAGCTCGTCTAGTAGTCAATATCATAACTTAGATTGACTAGGTTATGGTCGATCGACTGATAACCTATAGTAGGTAACTAACTTCGATTGTCAATACGACCTTATACCCATAAACTAAAGAAAAGGGATTCTGACCTATAGAGATACGTTGAGTCATATGATTGGCCCATAATACCGAAGGCAACTCCTCAACCCACTTACCTTTGGCGGATTTCAAGATTTTCTGGATTGAATTAATAATGACTTTGTTACTGGACTCAGCTAGTCCGTTCGACTGAGGGTACCCGGGAAGTGGACATAATTAGAATTATACGTCACTCATCACACAACCGTCGAGTTTTGTTGCTTATAAACTATGACCTATTATCGCATATAGTTCTTGATGGTTCTTTGTATCTGCAAATAACGTTAGTTTGGATAAGGGATATAACCTTTTTATCCCTGATATGCGAAAAAGCAACGGCCACTATCCATTTTGAAAATTAATCTGTGATGACTAACAAGAATACCTTTTGACCATGAGCGGGAGGAAACTTACGCACGATATTCATGCCCCATCGCATGGAGGGCCATGGGGTTAGACTCGTGTGTAATCTTTCAGAGGGTTGATGGATCATACATGTATGCCTTTGGCATGAGTTGCAATTTTTTGACGTACTTAAGGGTGTTTGTCTTGCTGCAAGGTGGGCCAATATTAACCTTGTCGTGAAATGCGATTAGCTAGGCTTTGAACTCCTGAGTGATTTCCACACTTACCTTCGTGCATGCCTTTATAATGTATGCATTTGGTATTATATGTAAGTCTTCCTGTTGTAGGAGTATGTATGTTATGCATTGATGACTGACATTATAATGTATGGTTTGAAGAGTATGTTGACATGTTTAATAGTGGAAATAAAGGTATTACACCAATCCGCATTAACCATATTGTGATTTATTGGCCCATTTAAAAATTTTAATTTCCTGGTCTAAATTTTTTTGATAACTATTATTTAAATCCTCTAATTAGGGAAAGGAATGAGATTTATTATGTTGGGAAATGGGAATGGATATATCCATTGCATTGTATTACATTATTTTCCATTGCTCTGTATTGATGTTCGATGATGAAAAATCAATTGATACTTTGACTTCTAGATCACCAAGACACCAATACAGCTTCTACATTACAATCTTCCTGATTTCATCTCTAAACCCACGTGATGGGATTTTTAGGGTTACTACTTACGAGGAGGAAGGCGAGAAGGAAACCAAAAATCAAAAAAAGAGAGGATGTTGGGTGTTACATTATAATGGTGTACATTATATAATAGATTAATATGGGTGCATCAAAATGTTCATTATCTGAATTCGGCAAGACATCGATTCAAGGACAGAATACGAGTCCATGTCATTTCTTCAGACCTAAAACAATCCCCATTAACTTTAATCGAGTAAGGACTGGTTCAAAGAAAAGACCAGTCAAGGACAAGATGTTTAGTTCGGTTAAGGACGAAATTGTTCTCAGTGAACGCCCCTTAAAATAAGTATCTTTTAAAAATTGTGGATTGATTGTTGCTTCCGTCAGAACAACAAAAGTATTGTAAATATTAAATATATTGTGAAGTATGGGGCTTAACTTATGGACGCAAATTTCAACTCTCATGTCCAATCCACAATCAATTTGCTCAATAATTACCTATATAAACCATGTAGATGAATAGAAGATTAGGTAGTATTAATACCCCTTATGTATATGTCAAAATACACTTTAATATACTTGTATAAGTATTTCATTATCTCCAAGTTTCTTTCTTTCTCGATAATGATCTTAATCTAGTGGCAATCTTGGTTATTTATAACAAAAGGTTATTTTTCATTTTTTTATAAAAAATAAAACAAATGGGTCAGTCCATAGTAGTGATGGCCATCTCGGCTCGACCCGACCCGACCCGACCAGACCAGTTAACCGAGCCCGACCCGCCTCAAAACCCGGCCTGACCCGATGCCAAACCGGTTTGAAGCCCGAAATCATGGACCGGTTTATGTTTTTAGCGTTTTTGGCGGCCCGGCCCGGCTCGGCCCGAAACCGGTTCACGGCCCGGTTTTTGGCCCGGCCCCACCCGATTTTCACAAATTCAAAAAATATAACCGTTTGGGAGCATTTTTTGACCGTTTTTTTTGTGTTTTTTACCCCTCCAAACCCATATAAATACTTGTGTCGGTTATGGATACTGACACCAACTTACAAAACGCAAAAAAAGAAAAAAAAACGCATATAATTCTCATTTATCGGCTCTCGCTATATTCGTTTATGGCAAGTTCTAGTCTAATATCTCTAGTTCTCTACTCTCTAGTCTCTACTCTCAAGTCTCAAATCTCTACTCTCAAAATGGTCGAACAAAATTACCAAGTTATTACCGAGCATGAACGAAAAGCACTGATTTGGAACCATTTCAACATGGTGATGCTCCCCGACGATACAAAAAAAAGCGAAATGCAAACTGTGTGGATATCTCCTTGCGGCGGCCGCAAATACCATGTTAAAGCGCCACCACGAGTCTTCGTATAAATAAAACGTATTTATAAAGTGTATTTTAGTGATCCAATCCAATTTTTATTTTTTAAAGTTTAGTAATTAATTATTATATAAAGAAAATTATTAAAAAAAAACGTAGCCCGATCTTGGCCCGGTTTTGGGCCCGGCCCAGCCCGATTTTTCGTAGACCGGTTTAGCCTAAGCCTAACCGGGCCACGCCTTTTCGGGTGAAACCCGGCCCCACCCGGCCTGAAGCCCGTTTGAACTGGTTTTGGCTTTCACTGTTGAGGCCCGAAGCCCGTTTGGACCCGGCCCGGCTCGGCCCGAGCCCGATTTTTGGCCATCACTAGTCCATACTGTTAACCCCAGATCGGTCAAAACTTTTAACCTAAAGAATATTAAGGTTGCATTTGGTACATAGGACATGACAGGATAAAACAAAACTCATGGATCCACATTTGCAACATGGGAATAAACAAAAACTAATTGTTCCAACACTTGACACAACATAGGACAAGGACTTAGTGGAATTAAAAAGGAACTTTTTGTTCCACCATAATAGGTGTCCAATCCAATCCTCAGGATGACTAAATTGACAGTCCTCTTTAATTTGTAAAACGTCAATTAATTTTAAGATTTTTGAAATGAAAATTAATTAAAATAGCCATTTAGAAAATTTGGTTTATCGTTTAGCCAAAGTCTCCCAAAACTTAGTAAAATAGCCATCAGGCTCGTGAAAATGGTTCGTATATACGAACACCTCCTTTGAACTCAAAAAAAAATTCAAAATATGATCCAGGTTCATAAACTCACTTCGTAAATACAAACATAGCTTAAAAAAATTGGAGATTCGTAAAATGGGTTCGTGAAAAGGTGAGACTCGGTTTAAAAGGTTACATATTTGGCCCTTATTCGTATATATGAACTCATATACGAACCAAACTAAAAAAATTGTTCTTTGCCTCGTACATACGAACTCATTGAAAAAAGTTCAACATTTACAATTTCGGCCCCTCATCGTGAAAACCCTCATATACGAACCCATGTCCACAATTAAAAAAGTTACAATTTTGGCCCTTGTTCGTAATTTACCTCTTAATACGAACGTAATTGATTTTTTTTTTAAACTTACAGTTTTGGCCCAAGTTCAAATATACGAACTTATTTTTACGAACCTGTCGTTTTGTCTTTTTTTTCACGAAACCCTAGACCCAATTGACCTCTTTTTTGGCTTTAACTCCCGTGACCCACCCTCTTTACTCCCTCTCATCCGTCCCCCACCCCCTAATTTTTATATAAATACACAACTTGGAGGGGACCATTTTTTCACCCCACTCTTCTTTTGGGAAATTAATTAAAATAGTCATTTTAGAAAATCGGGTTTACTTCATAGCCATAGTCTCCCGAAACTTAATAAAATAGCCATCAGGTTCGTGAAAGAGGTTCGTATATATGAACACCTCCTTTGAACTCAAAAAAAATTTCAAAATATGATTCAAGTTCGTAAACTCACTTCGTATATACGAACATAGCTTAAAAAATTGGAGATTCGTAAAATAGGTTCGTGAAAAGGTGAGACTCGGTTTAAAAGGTTACATATTTGACCCCTGTTCGTATCCACGAACTCATATAGGAACCTAGCTAAATAAAAATTGTTTTTTGCCTCGTATATACGAACTCATTGAAAAAGGTTCAAAATTTACAATTTTGTCCCCTCATCGTGAAAACCCTCGTAAACGAACCCATGTCCATAATTAAAAAAAATTACAATTTTGGCCCATGTTCGTAATTTACCTCTTAATATGAACATAATTGCTTTTTTCTTAAATCTTACAGTTTTGGCCCAAGTTCGTAACGAACCTATTCCGTTTTGTCCTTTTTTTCACGAAACCCTAGACCCAATTGACCACTTTTTTGGCTTTAACTCCCGTGACCCATCCTCTTTACTCCCTCTCATCCGTTCCCCACCCCCTAATTTTTGTATAAATTTACGACTTGTAGGGTACAATTTTTTCACCCCACTCTTCTTTTAAGAAATAAATTAAAATAGTCAATTTAGAAAATCGGATTTACATCCTAACCAACGTCTCCCAAAACTTAATAAAATTGCCATCGGGTTCGTGAAAGGGGTTCGTATATACGAACACCTCCTTTGAACTCAAAAAATTTTCAAAATATGATCCAGGTTCGTATATACGAACATAACTTAAAAAAATTGGAGATTCGTAAAATGGGTTCGTGAAAGGATGAGACTCGGTTTAAAAAGTTACATATTTGGCCCTTGTTCGTATATACGAACTCATATACGCACCTAGCTAAAAAAAATATTGTTTTTTGCCTCGTATATACGAACTCATTGAAAAATATTCAAAGTTTACAGTTTAGGCCCCTCATCGTGAAAAACCTCGTATACGAACCCATGTCTACAATTAAAAAATTTATAATTTTGGATCATGTTCGTAATTTACCTTTTAATACGATCGTAATTGATTTTTTTTAAAAACATACAGTTTTGGCCCAAGTTCATATATACGAACCTATTTTTTACGAACCTGTTGTTTTGTCCTTTTTTCACGAAACCCTAGACCCAATTGACCTCTTTTTTGGCTTTAACTCTCGTGACCCACCCTCTTTACTCCCTCTCATCCGCCCACCACCCCCTGTTTTTTGTATAAATACACGACTTCGAGGGGACCATTTTTTCACCCCACCCTTCTTTTGGGAAATTAATTAAAATAGCCACTTTAGAAAACTGGGTTTACCTACTAACCAATGTCTCCCAAAACATAGTAAATAACCATCAGGTTCGTGAAAGGGCTTCGTATAGCCGAACACCTCCTTTGAACTAAAAAAAATTCAAAATATGATCCATGTTCATAAACTCACTTCGTATATACGAACATAGCCTAAAAAAATTGGAGATTCGTAAAATCAGTTCGTGAAAAGGTGAGACTCGGCTTAAAAAGTTATATATTTGGCCATTGTTCGTATATACGAACATATATACGAACCTAGCTAAAAAATATTGTTTTTTGCCTTGTATATACGAACTCATTGAAAAAGGTTCACAATTTACAATTTTGGCCCCTCATCGTGAAAACCCTCGAATATGAACCCATGTCCACTATTAAAAAAATTACAATTTTGGCCCCTGTTCTTAATTTACCTCTTAATATGAACGTAATTGATTTTTTTTAAACTTACAGTATCGTATATACTAACCTATTTTTTATGAACATGACGGTTTGTCCTTTTTTTCACGAAAACCTAGACCCAGTTGACCTCTTTTTTAGCTTTAACTCCCGTGACCCACCCTCTTTACTCCCTCTCATTTGTCCCCTGCCCCCTAATTTTTGTATAAATACACGACTTGGAGGGGACCATTTTTTCACCCCACTCTTCTTTTGGGAAATTAATTAAAATAGCCATTTTTGAAACTCGGGTTTACCTCTTAGCCAAAGTCTCCCAAATGACCTCTGGCCCCCCACCTAGCACTTGTTGAACGGGTGGTCGAACGATAACCTCAACACCTTCCGGCTGACCCGCTGTAGAGGTTGTCGCTTCCAGACCATCAACACGAGTACGCGGTCTACCACGCGTATTCACCATACTGAACTGCTTCACAGAACAGATACAGAGATAAGAGAGAGATAGGAAAACACGAAAGGAAAACATACTACCACATTACCAATTGTCATATTAATAGCAAATCAAGCACGCTTACGTATAATATCCTCATAATAACATTAGCTAAGTGAAATTATGAACATACAACACATAACGGTTCTTGTCACCACTACCACAACGCCTGATAAACGTACTTTTCGTCGACTCTACGACTAACCCATCTTAGGAGCTCTACCCAATTCTCGCGGATCAATTCTTAGTATACTCAGTCTAAGTCTAGACATCTTACATTCATGTCTAGTTCGCTTAAACTAGAGCTCTGATACCAACCTGTAACACCCTAAAATCAGAGTAAAATAAAACATTGAAAACCTGACAAAAAAAGACGAAAGTAAATCCATTAACTTCCCATAAATGGAATCAGTCCTTTCCACTATACAATTCTATACAAGGATTTCATCAAAAGAATGGGACTTAACAATACCCAGCATCAATACTAAAGTATCTCCAAAAACCTCGAGACTCAAAACTCGTCTCTCCAAAAACCCCGGCACCCACCGCTAATGGAAACCTGTTATACACATCATTTGAGAAAAAGTGTCAGACTATAAAGCCTGGTGAGAACATACAGTTTATAAAGCTCCAAAAGATAAAAGCATAAGTATCATAAGGAAATCTTTTCATAAAGGTTTAGTTTATAAAGATGACATTTCGCCACAACCGGGCCATTTCGGTCCAAACTCATTAAACGATGACAAAAAGGACCATTTTACCAAGGATTGTGGTGTAACACAAAGTAGACCACCAATATCCAAGTTATGAGCTAAATACATGGAACCATGGCCACGAACTCTTCAGTCCATACTACGATGTGAGGGAGGGCCCCCAAGGAATCATGTCATACTCGTTCATTAGACTACATCTGAACCATGGCTAGGATCGGGTCTCACATAACCGTACCTAAGTTGCCCCCGAGGATCAAATGTAGCTAACTACAACGGAAGGGGCATATCCTTCCCAGCCATAACTACGGAAGGGGCATAACCTTCCCAGCCATAAGTCGACTCGATACCTAGGGATCCACTAGTACAGTCAGGACTTGTCACAATATTTCATGTGACCAACAAAGCTAATTATAGCTATCAACACATTTATATTTCAAAATGCTATTTTCTAGACCAACTGCTGGTAAGAAAGATAATCATAAAATCAGTTTATATACAATCTTTCGATAAGCCACCAACATGGGCGAGTAAACATTGCTTTACTTTTGATAAGGCGGAACCCGTCATTTTAGTCAAAACTGACCGGTAACCCCGAAAATCACCAAAACTCTATTTATGACAAAATGTAGATAACATAAAATCATACCGTAGAAATACTTCAGATTTCGCAAATAAGAGTTTTGACATGTATAAAGTTTGTAAAATGGTAGTAGGAACTCACCGATAGGTTTTCAGAATAAAACCCGGAAAACCAGATAACGATCACGACGTAGAGGTGAAGCTTAAAACACCGAACCCTCGGATCAAATACTTGATATAAGCTACCAAACTCTAGAGAGAGAGAGAGAGAGCTTAGAGAGAGAAGAGAGAGAAAAGAGATATTTGAGATTTGAGTTAATGAAATTTGGAAAACTGGACCTCTTAAGACGGTCAAAGCAACCTCGCGGGTTATGACGCGACTTCAACTCGCGGCATAACTCGCCCGTGTCCCAAAAACCCTAATCATCCAGTGGGTTACGCGGGTTGTGCCACGACCTCTAGTCGCGGTGTAACTCGCGTAGTTCCTCAAAATCCCATATCCACAGAGAGTTATGCGGGTTGTGCCGCGACTTCAACTCGCGGTGTAACTCGCGTAATTCACTGTTTCTCCCCCAAAATTCTCAAAACTCTAAAACAACACCAAACCAAACACGGAGCTAACGGCAAAAGCTTACACAAGAATAACAAGATTACACGACGGAAATCCGGGGTGTTACAATCCTCCCCAACTTGGGAATGATTTCGTCCCCGAAATCCTAACTATTCGAAAAGATGAGGATATCTTCGCTTCATATCCTCCTCGGCTTCCCACGTCACATTCGCTCCCCGATGATGCTTCCACTGCACCTTGACCAAGGTGACTTCTTTATGACGCAACTTCTTAGACTTTCTCTCTAAGATGGCGTCGGGTTCTTCCACACAACGGTTGCCTTCGTCTACCCTTAACTCTGAAAGGGGAATGACGCTGTCTTCCACCGCCAAACATTTCCGGAGGTAGCAAATATGAAACGTGTTGTGTATTCTGCTCAACTCCGGTGGCAGTTCCAACTGGTAGGCTTGCAAACCCACCCGTTTAAGCACTTTGAAAGGTCCGAGGAAACGGGGACTCAACTTCCCACGTTTTCCGAACCGTATAATGCCCTTCCACGGCGACACTTTAAGCATAACACGGTCGCCTACTTGGAATTCCAAATATTATGTCATCAACATATATTTGTACAAGAATTATATGACCTTTTATCTTTCTGAAAAATAACGTATTATCAATCTTGCCACTTTCAAAATTTTCAGAGATAAGAAATGATGAGAGAGTGTCATACCAAGCACGAGGGGCTTGTTTTAGACCATAGAGAGCCTTATCCAATTTATAAACATAATTTGGATACTTAGGGTCATAGAATCCTGGTGGTTGTTCTACATAGACTTCTTCATTCAGCTTTCCATTTAGGAACGCTGATTTTACGTCCATTTGATAAACGATGAAGTCTTTATAGACTGCATAAGCTAAGAATAGTCGAATTGCTTCGAGCCTAGCCACAGGGGCAAAGGTTTCATCATAGTCTATGCCTTCCTCTTGTCTGTATCCCTGAGCAACAAGTCGAGCCTTATTGCGGGTTACAGTTCCATGTTCATCTAACTTGTTTCTAAACACCCATTTGGTGCCTATAACAATTTTATCAGATGGTCTAGGAACGAGATTCCAAACTTTGTTTCGAGAGAATTCAGTCAGCTCTTCTTGCATAGCGCTGACCCAGTTTGGATCTCTGAGGGCATCATCAGTCGTCTTTGGTTCTATTAAAGAGAGAAAGTTGACAAAGAGACAGATATTACCTGAGCTTCGTCGTGTCTGAATACCTGCATTGAGCACCAAGAATTTGATCTATTGGGTGATCTTTGGTCCATCGCTGAGCAGGAGCATGATTGCTTAACTCAGAGGTTGGATCAATAATTGGAATGATTACTGATGAGGACATTTGAGGTTCATCAGTAATTAACTGTTGAGTACTGGACATGTTGTTGTTATCAGAGAGGTTTTCAGACGAAGGTAGATCTGATGGTAGTAGTGTGTTAAGAGGTTCAGCTGAAACCCATGAGGTGGATTCAGCTTAGGATATATAATGTTTGGATCATCATCAGCGGCTGGAGGATCTGAATGCTGATGGTTTGAGAAGAAAGGTTATGTTTCTCTGTAGTGAGAAAACATCCAAGCATTTAACTCTTCATTGTCAGTGATTGGTTTAGAGTTCGCTGAGCGAGTTTCATCGAATGTGACATGAATTGTTTCTTCCACAGATTGTCTTCTTTTGTTGAAAACTCTGTAGGGTTTGGAGATGGAGGAATATCCTAGAAATATTCCATCATCAGCTTTTGGGTCGAACTTTCCAAGTTGATCTCTGTTGTTTAAGATATAGCACTGACAACCAAAGATATGAAGAAAGCTGATAGAAGGCTTCCTTCCATGAAATAGTTCATAAGTTGTCTTCCCAAATCTCTTTACTATCAGCGATCTGTTTTGAGTAAAACATGCAGTGTTTACAGCTTCTGCCCAAAATTGAGTAGGGAGATGAGAATCGCTGAGCATTGATCTAGCAGCTTCAATGATCGTTATGTTTCTTCTTTCAGCGACTCCGTTTTGCTGAGGTGTTCTTACTGAAGAGAAGTTATGAGAAATTCCCTTGTTCTCAAAGAAATTGTTCAGGGAACTGTTTTTGAATTCAGTTCCATGATCACTTCTTATTGAACGAACAGTAAGATTATTCAGCACTTCCATCTTTTTAACAAAATATATTAGTTCTTCTGGAGTATCACTCTTACAGCAAAGAAAGATAACCCAGGTATAACGAGAGAATTCATCTACAATGACAAGCGTATATTTCTTTCCAGCTATTGATTGGATGTTGACAGGGCCAAACAGATCCATATGCAAGAGCTGAAGAGGACTTGTCACTGAGGAAACTTGTTTAGACTTGAAACTAGCTTTTGTTTGTTTTCCTTTTTCACATGTTGAGCAGAGAGATTCTTTAGCATATGAGTGCTGAGGAAAACCAGAAACCAGTTCCTTAGATGAGAGAGAATTCAGGGTTTTGAAGTTTAGATGAGAGAGCCTTTTATGCCATAGCCAGTTGACATCAGAAGAGGCCTTAGAGAGAAAACATAAGTTTTCAGTGATAGTAGAGTCCATATCTATTACATAGACATTTTCTCTGCGATAACCACTGAGAGCAAGTTTTCCTTTCTCATCCACCACTGAACATGCTTTCTTAGAAAAGCGAACTTCGTAGTCTTTGTCACATATCTGACTGATGCTCAGAAGGTTGTGCTTCAGTCCATCTACATAAGCGACTCTTCGAAAGGTAGTTGTCCCATTGCTGAGGACACCAAACCCTCGGGTATACTTTTCCATTTCCACCGAAGGTCACAGAGGGACCTTTCTCTTCCTTGTATTCAGTGAGCATGTCTTTTTGTCCAGTCATATGACGAGAACATCCACTATCGAGATACCAGATGCCCTTTGATCCCTGCACACATAAGGAAGATTAAGCGTTGTTTGGTACCCACTTTTCAATGGGTCCTTTAGAGTTAGTGGATAAGTAAGTTTTAGCAGTCTTCACAGTAGATGAAGATTCAGCTTCAGTGGTGATCTTCACTTTGGTTAATTTCTTAACCTTAGTGGTATTCTTCACCTTGGTTGATTTTTCAGCTTTGGTGACCTTCTCAGTCTTAGAGGCATTTATCTTTACTTTAGCTGATTTATCAGCTTTAGTGGCAGTTGGACATTTGCTTGCAATATGGTCAGTAAAACCACAGTGATAACATTTTCTGTATTTGAAAATGGTTTTAGGACCAGAAGTAGAAGGTTTTCCAAGTTTAAGATGAGCAGGGCCAGGTCCAAGAATGTTTTTCTCATGAGATCTGGGAGGAATTTTCATTTCTTCAGATTTCATGGGTCTTAGATCAATCTTTAGCTTTGGAGGACAGAGATCGAAGATTTCTATCACAGAGCTAGAAGATTGATTCACTGAAGGTTTAGAAGGAACTTTCAGTTTTGCTTTCTTGGTAGCCTTCTGAGGACGAAGAATGGACTTTCCTTTATCCGCAGACTTAGTGTCTTTGGATTTTTTCCTCAGAGATAGAATTAGAAGAAGAAGGATAAAATTGATCATAAGAAGTGTCAGAGATAGGAGTGACAAACGTTCCAAACTTAAGCATGGAACTTTCTTCTTTGGGCTAATCCTGAGATGATATGTAGCTCATGGAAGGTTCAGATGCTTCTTCCACTTCTTCTTTAATCTCAGCCATGAGGCAAAGATTAGCGGCGGCTTCTTCATCAGAGCTTGATTCTTCTGATTCAGCCCAGTCATGTTCTTCAGCGATGAGACCTTTACCTTTTCGCTTATAGCTTTTCAGTTTTTGATATTTGTTCTTCAGATTTAGGTATTTGTCATCACTGGATCTTCTTGAGGTACAAGGTTTGAAGACCTTTTTCGACCTACACTCACTAGCAAAGTGTCCAATCTTTTCACAGTTATAGCAAGTGGCAGTAGCCTTATCAACAGGCGTTGATTTTGGCTTTTCAGTAAGAGAGAGAGGCTTACTTTTTCAGAAGTTGCTCTTTCTTGCAAATCTCTTAAAAAAGTTTGTCAAGAGTGCTAAGGACTCATCAAACTCTGAAAGATCAGGGTCTGATAGATCCTCAGATTCATAATCTAACTCAGTGATGGTGAGAGTAGATCGCTGAGATGGAATTATCTCTGAAGAGACTAAAGCAATAGGAGTGCTTTTGGAGTCTTTAGAATCTTTTACAAGATTCTTCTTCAGGAGATTCGATTGCTCATAGTTGAGCAATATTCCATACAGAGTGTTGAGAGAAAGAGAATTTAAGTCTTTTGTAAGCTTGAGACATATTGAATAACTGTCCCAGCTTTCAGGAAGACATTCTAAGAATTTTGTTAGGACCTCAGAATTAGAATAGGTCCTGCCAACAGTTCTTAGGTCAATGATTAAGCAGTTAAACCGCTGATGAACGTCAGAGAGAGATTCATTCTTACCAGCGATGAAACTTTCATACTGTCTTACCAAGTTAATCTTACGAGTTTCTTGGATTTCAGTGGGGCCCTCATATTGAACACATATGGTTTCCCACATTTCTTTAGAAGTTTTCAGATGCATGATGGAATGGAAAACTTCATCAGGCATAGACATTGAGATAATGGTCTTTGCTCTTGCATCTATACCTACCTTCTTTTTGTCTTCATCACTCCACTGTCTTATTTCCTTAACGACATAGCGTTCAGGGACAGCTTCAGTGGTGGCAGTAGCGGGAACTGCAACTATAATTCTAACAGGTTCATAGGGTCCATTTTCTATATATTCAGGTATAGTAGGATCAGCACATTCAAGAAATAGCATCATTCGATTTTTCCATAGAGAAAAGTTATCTCTGCTAAATCGAGGAGGTTTAGAAAGTGAACCATTATCATAGTAGTTTGTGTTTGTGTTAAGTGCCATTTAGAATAGCAAAGAAGAGAATAAAGCAAGATCTTGTTTATTAGATTAAACAAACTGCTCTGATACCACTTGTTGGTCCCTAAGGTGCTTAACAAGTTTGTAGAAGGGGGGGTTGAATACAATCACAAGAATTAAAGTTTAATAAATTGTTTATTGATAAATCAAATACAATTTACAAGTTTGTTGCGGAATAAGATTAAGACAGACTCAATCTAAACAAACTTAAGAAACACTAAGATGGTTGCACAAGAAATTCAGAGAAAGGGGGATTAAGAGATATAGAAAACAAAGGTTTCTATTTCGGGGTTCAAGGATTAAGCACACTTCAGATGAAGGGGTGATCTTCCTATTTATACCCTCTGCATTAAATGCATGGCAGGGCACTTTACACGTGGCGTTCACTGATTGGCTTTGGGAGTCTAACTTTTGGGAGACATGCTTTCTGCCGGACAATGAACAGTGTAGTTGACAGAGGTGTTGTACGAATTGTGGCAGAGACATGTCCGTTCTGACATATCGTACTAAGTTGTGTAAGGTGAGACAAAAGGAAACTTGAGGCATAAGCTAAGTGATTATTCGATCGCTGAGTATCTCTTTCTTCAGAGATATCAAGAGTTCAGCGATCGCTGAAGCTTTTCCTCATGTTCCTTCGCGTATAAGTAGATTCGTCTTTGCTTCACTGATATCCGCATCAGGTCACTAGTAGACTTGTCTTTGTTCAGCAGCTTCGTCTTCGATTCAGCTATGAACATCTGTTGACGCGAGGCTTGTCTTCAGGGATTACGTTTACTGTTTTCATCAGAAACTATCAGTGATAACTGAACAGACTCAGTCTGATCGCTGATAGTGAAACACTAATACATAGAAATGTTTATAAGAAAGACTATCAGCGATAACTGAACAGACTCAGTTTGATCGCTGATGGTGAAACACTAATACATATTAAAACGTAATTTTCACTAAGTATAGAAGAGGGTCGTTATCAAATCACTGAGAGAGTTTGGATCAACAAATACATATCGCGCAACCAAGGGTGGTAAAACACATCTCAAAGCGTCCACAAGAATCTATTCTTATTCTGGTGTGTGTGCCTAGATTTTGCAGCTCCATATTATATAAAAACGTAGGGACGGGTGAACGACTCCTCGGGACTTCCCCTCACCAGCAGTAGTGCACTACATCTCGCCCAACAACCTTGGTGGTAACCAATAGTAATGTCATACTGTTGGTTTATATCGTGCACAATGTCTTTTGGACGAAGTGCCCTACTAGCATCTATGAATTTTGTTTTCGGTAGATGGCCCAAAACCTTTTTGTTTGGTTGGCGGTGGTTGGGAATCAATTGGGTCTTCGAACAAGTGTGTATGTCCACCAACTCACGAATGTGGAACATAGTGTATTTTCCCACGGTGCCCGCCGTCATACGCCAACGACAAGTATTTCTGATGCACACGGCCTCGTGTCTGGTTTTGCTAGATCTCTTCGTGAAAAACTCAAACCCCTCTTCAAGAAACTTTGTTCTGAGCTCTATAATCATTTCCTCCTTCGTATCAAATATCTATCCGGATGCTATTCTTGCACTACGATTATAAGGTGTGGGTTGGTTGGTTGTTATATAGGGCTCTGGGGTTGGAATGGGAAGAGGCATGTCAAATAATCAAATAACCCACCAAATGATTTAGGGGTTATTGTTTCTACTTCTTCTTCGTCTGAATCTTTATCCGTTTATGATAATTCAACATCAGACATACCCATTGTAAAAACATGGGCTTCGTCATCATCAAATCCGGCAAATCGTCTTTCTTCTTCTTCATCTACTTCTTCTTCTTCAGCATCATCTTCTTCTTCTACTTGTTATGTATCAAGAACAAAATTGGGATAATACTCACTATGACCATATGTATGCTCTGGAATAGAACTGGGGCCATAGGAGGGCGGAAACTGAGAATCAAACTCAGATTGAGGAATATACATTCCTTGAGTCTGATATTGATCATCGGTTTCACGGTTTTCAGTGTTGGAACTACCACCAACATCACCTCCATCGCACATCGAATAATCAACAAACACAAAAAAGTGTAATCGGTTTGTTCAACCCAGATGCAAATTCCATGAAACCTTCAACATTTTCATCATCGGTTAACTCAAAAAAAGTGAACCATCATTCTTGTACATTAGCTTGGTTACACTAGCAAAATGTTCGATTCTGAATTTTTTTCTCAACATAACCAATTAGGCTTCGATGTGTATGTTCTGTTTGCAATCGTACATTAATCTGCACGGAAGCATCAGAACGAACAAAATCCCACCCATTGTTGTCTTCAACCCATTGACCATCGTAATGAAGATATAACTTCACTTTTTCGGGACCGGAAGTCATTTTCAAATGATTTGAAGGAGAAAAAAAATTTGTGCACGAAGAAAGCAAGGACTAGCTGATATCGTATACAGGGGTATCGTCATCGTTCGTCTTTCTTCAATCTTTAAAGATAGCATGCATTAAACTCATCCGACCAATTGCATGACAATAGTACAATAATGGTACTGAGTCGTTGAAAAAAAAATAGTAGACATTCATAATAATTATGGAAAAAAACATGTGAAAAATACGAAATTTTAAAAAATTTCGAAGATACGTGTAAAAAAATCTCTAGGAGGACTATTAGGGTGGAGGTGGCGGACTATTAGGGTGGAGGACTGGTGATTAGGGTGGAGGTCTGGCGGACTTAGGGTGGAGGACTGGCGGACTTATAGTAAAAGACTCAAAGAATTATAAAGAGAGAATTGTAGAAAGAGAATTGTAGAGAGAGAGTTATGAAAGAGGATTTTATTTCTTTCAAGGGATGCCTTACAAATGAGGGGGAGGCCTTCCTTTTATAGGCAAGGAAAAGGTCCTCTTACATAAGCATGATGTAAGCATTACATAAGCAAACAATAATTCTACAAATGAGGTAAGTGCTTACATCACTAGAAAAGTGATTTCATGCTTCCATCATTTTTACATCATCATTTTAAACTAATCAAACTTTAATAATAAAGAAAAATACAAGCACACATTTTATTTCAAACTGATGCTTTTATTTCCAACGCGAATTTGGGTGCGACGGCTCATCTTCATACGGATCGTAAGGTTCGTCATTAAGGAAGACATAGTCATCTTCGTTGTCGGAGATGTCAAAGTCATCTTCAGAGGAATCAATGGATTTGGCAAGGTGGGTGCTGAACCATTGATTGAGCGTCTCTTTCCATAAGGCCACTTCAGGGTGTCTATCTGGCCATATCTCTGCACCTTCCATTACCTGCTTGTGAAGAGCCATATTGTTTGCAGACGCCAAATCGTTACGTATCTCCAAAAGTTTCCGGGTATGATTAACCTGGAAGGATCGGCTGGCTGGGTTGACATCATGCCAAGTATGGATGAAGGTTATGGGGAAATGGTAAATCAGCGATTGTTTGTTTGTGAGAGAACTTCCGGGTAGAAAGGAGCACGGTCTTTTGAAGCAGATTAGCACCTAAGTTTTGTGGCTTACATGCAATCGCTGGATCTATTGATGGACCGGAAGGAACCATTGGAGAACAGTGTACAGATTCTTTTGTTCAGGGGGAACGTGTTCAAACTGACACTGGAACACATGTAGGTGAACAGTTTGCATGCGTTGAAGGAGATGGCGACGGTATGGGTTTCGAAAAGATACTAAGAAGCAGAGTGCTTCTTTAGGAAGCCTGAATAGTTCATGGATATGAAAAATGTTGAGGAAAGGGTAGTCGGGATGAAACATGTAACTTTTCATGAAGGGACGATGTTTTGCAAGAAGGACATTATAAAATGTCTTCCAATTCAGTAAGGACCTTTGGTTCAGGGTCAAATCAGCAATGACTTCGGTTACCTCTTCAGGGAGATCTTGGGTAGTTGTGCGAGAGGCTTATTGGGAAGTAGATGAGCTGGAGTTGGCCTTATCCATAGCAAACACCAATGGATGACCATGTGTTGGGGAATCCTTTCAGGACCACTATATTTATAATGCTTTGGCCTTGACAGAAAATCTACGAGAATATTTTCTGACCCTTTGATGTGTTTTACTGTAAACTTCCACTGTGAGAACCAATTTGCCCACCTTAAAAGTTGTGCCTCTGGAAGCATCTTTCTTTTGAATTTGAGCATGCGTGGGAAAGAGGACATATCCATCTCAATCTGGAAACAGTGACCGATAAGATGGAATTGGAATTTTTCTATTCTTCTTTTGACTGCTAGAATCTCCTTGAAAGTTGAATGATAATGTTGCTCCGAGGATTTGAACGTGCCACTCTTGTAACCACAAATTGTTCCGACACCTTTGTCATCTTGTGCCAATAGAACTGCTCCCCACTACTCATCACTCACATCTGTCTGGAGAATTCTTTTGTCAGTAGTAATGGGAATCTTTAGAGGTGGCATCTTGTCGGCTAGTTGCTTTATAGCTCTGACAGCTATTGTTTGTCGTTCAGCCCAAAGTGGTGGTTCCTTTTTTAGCATGGGGAATAAGTGTACAGTATGGCGTGACAGTTTTGGCAAGAAATCGGCCATGTAGTTGACAAGACTAAGGAACTGTTGGACTTCTTTTTGTGACGAAAGCACATCTGGAAACCTGTGGAGCTCTTGAGCGATATGGGGTTGGCCCAAAAAGTCCTCACTGATGACATGTATCGGTCTTTATCTGATCCATCATTACCCCCCATTAGATGTTGGCTAATATATGTATAGTATAGTAACAGATTTGTTTGTTAGTAGTGACTAGTTAGGAGTGACTGCTTAGACTTTAGAGTGGTTTGATGATATAAAAAGTGGGCTTCTATGCAATGTTTTAAAACCCGGATCAACCCGGCCGGTTCAACCGGTTGAACCGGGAACCGGTCGAGAGACCGGATCAACTATCACCGGGTTTTTGGGGATTTATGAACCGGATCGAACCGTCGGGTTTTTGTGTGTGTTTTTTTTTTTTTTGGATTGATATAAAATTTGTCGTTATGTGTTTTTTTAATGTTTTTGGATTGATGTAAACCTTTTGTTATGTGTATTTTTAATGTTTTAACTTGTGGACATCAAATTATTGGTTTTATATATATACATATATAGAGGGAGGATCATGCGAGAAGTTAAACATTTTGTGAGAAGGCAAGAAGTGTTTAATCATATATGATTACACGGCTTGTAAGTGTGTTTAATCATGTATTATTAAACGTTTATGTATTGCCAATATAACATGTGTTTAATCATATATGATTAAGCTTGTGTATCATATATGATTAAACACTTATCGCCTTCTCGCAAAATGTTTAGCTTCTCGTTTGAACTTTTTAAGGGTTGTAAAATATCCTTCCACTATATATATATATATATATATATATATATATATATATATATATATGCAAGAAAATGAAAAATACATAAAATTTCTTGAAACCGGGTCAACCACCCGGTTGAACCGGTTGGACCGTGACCCGGTCACCACACCGGGTCAACCTTAAAACCGGGTTTTAAAACATTGCTTCTATAACGTAACTTTACGCAGAAAGTCAAGTTTTTTTTTTCCCAAACTTGTCTCCTAATTAAAAAAACACGCTTATTCCAACTATGAAAAACCCTCCCAAGCAAAAACCATCTCTATCTATACAGACATTAATCCACATATAGTTTTATCCATATAGAACTTGATCGAAAACCAACCAAAAAGCCCTGTGACTTGAAAGTCGAAACAATAAAACCACATAAGGAAAGGTTATCAAAACATTACAATAGACGACCACAAAATCAATACCATTATACATCGAACTTACAAAAAAACCTCACCAGTGTAACAAAGACTTTTGTTATTCATTTTTTGACAAGTCATTTGGTTTTAACTTATCAACTTATTTGAAAAGTGCTTATGACTTTTTTAGTTATTTTATATGTATAAGCAATCTCAAACACCTTTAAATAACAACTTATTAGCTTATTACGTTTTGGTACCACAATAAGCTAATCCAAACACTTTTTTAAAAACTCCGATTTGACACCGCATAAGCTGATAAGAACTTTTTAAAATAAGCATAAGTTGTTTTAAATAAGCAATCCCAAACACCCCCTAAAAACATTACTCCAGAATGCCAACATCCAGCATCATCACATTACAGCGAGACTTGTAGCAAATGCAGGAAGAGTTGTACATTGCACTTCTTAAAATTGGGATTAACATCAACTCATTAAAATTGAATTTTGAATGCAAAATACATCAACCAAGTCACAGAAAACAATCTTTACCATTTTTTTTTGGATCTAGTATTCTCACCTTATAAAGCTGGTGTGCTCAAACAGAGATACCATAATTAGATATCTTTTTAACCTCTTTACTCAGAATCCGCCTTTCACGTTTAGCTTGTGATGCAAGTTGGGACACCTACAAACCACAAGATTTGTCGTAAGAAGATTTACTCTCAAGTTACAAAGTTTTCATTGACACAAAAATGACCATCTGAATGAACAGGAGTTGCAATATTTATAAATAAACCAAATATACATGGTATGTCCCATTCAGAAATAGGGTCTGGGTGGGATGTACGCAGAACTGTCCTCTACCCCCAAAGAGTAAAGCAGTTGTTTCCATGAATACCCCAGCTTGCGGGAAAATGTTTGCAAACGAATTTTGGTGAAAAAAACGAGTGCTTCAAAAAGTTCGTCAAAAGAAGTACCGAAGAAGTTTAAAGGTAGGAAGAAGCTTCAAATCCAAAAAGTAAAAGATAAAAAAAAAAAAAACGGAGAGTTAAAAAAGAACCAAGACTATGTAAAAAAAGTAAACAATGACAAAACTTAAATAGTAAAAACAAAAAGGATACATAAGTAGAGAAAGCATAGGAACAAATTGGGATAGTACCACAGTATGTATGTGAGTTTGTTGCATAATGTTGGTAAATGGGAAATACCAGTTAAAACCTGCTTCTATTCTTTGCAAATCTAATATGAACATCCAAAATCACCAAGGAAAACAATTTTCAATATAGAACGAACAGATTTTATACGAGTATTTTGAACACCAAATAGCCCTAATACCATATACAAGCAACGTTAACCAGGTTTTCTATGAAGTTATGAACTTATTAACAAGACCTATGCTACGAGTTATGAGAACATAAAGGAATTAATTAAATTTTTGTGTGCCTAGTTTTGTCTTAACTCGACAGCATGAAAATCCAAGATAGACGAACACAAAATTTGAAATAGAATGAATAAATTTCATAAAATGGAATGATGCCTACTAAAATCAAGTTTAAGTGTTCTTCTAATGTTGAGTTATGAGTCCATAACAAGCCAATCAATCAGTTTTGGTGTACTTAAACTATTAACAAATTAATAGTATGAACATCCAAACATGATTTTCAGAAATAGAATGAACAGATTTTATATGAAAGCTAAACTAACAAGTAGCCAGCACTTCACATAAGCAACTTTGACCAAAATAAATGTCCTCCGTGAAAAAAGCACACAGAAGATGTCATTATTACACTTCTTAATTAACTAAATGACAATTTTATCCTTAATAATAGAGGGAGTAATGAATTTATCCATCTCAAAATTAAGGGTACGATTGGAAAGTAGGCACTTACTTTTGAAAATGGAAACTTATTTTGGGACAAACTAAAATAGAAATGTGGACACTTATTTTGGGACGGAGGGAGTATTATTTGCCAGTGTTTAAACCTTTCCACATAAGCATCATAGAAAATGTCAGTCATCCATAGGAGAGAGACGTAGAACTTGAAATAAAAAGGAACAAGATTTAAATCAACGGTGTAGTTTTAGGTAACGTACTTCTGAGCAGAATGTTGATGCATCTCTATTAGGAAGCTCTTTGAGTACATCTTTCAAGCCTGGTTCGAGCAAACAGAAAGGAGAGAGAGAGAGAGAGAGAGAGAGAGAGACAAAAGACATGTAAAGGTCATCCCACCAATAACACAAATCAATTGTTCTCAATTTACAAAATAGCCAAAAAGAAAATGGTCACTGCATACCCCCTGCTTGTCTTTCAATCTTATATGCGGAGTCAATGACACCCTGGATTTGCTTTCCTGTTTGTCTATACATTAAAAGAATGGTCAGGATATGGAGCATGAAAAATGGGTTAATGACAACAATATAACATAAAACTAATTTGACTCACAGAACACAAACCTGAGTTTTGTCCTTCCTCGTTTTAGCTCTACTTCTGCATCTGAAGAAAACTTCTGAAAAAATGTTTAGTTATTAGTTATGTATTCTCCAAAAGGCATCACTATATCAATTTCAGATCAGGATGCCACAGTTCAGAGGGCAGTTCTTAAAGCATCTAAAAACTACAAAGTCAGTTCCAAAAAAAGCCACAAACTTAAAATATGTTCCCTACATTATAGGTATATGGCATCACATATTTTCGGAATTACAAACCTCTATACCCCCCTCCAAAGGTTCGAAGCTTTCCCTCACAAAACACCACCACCAATAAGTTTCCTCACCAGAAGATTGAAATCCAACTGTTCAATTGAAGACTGAATTGTAGCTGATAATTAATTGCCTCCCTGCTTTAAAGACAATAACTACTACTTTGTATCCATCATTCGACCATGCGTCTTAAATTTCTCATCAAATCATGTTTAAAATCAAAGAAACTCTAACCCTGTTACACCACCCTCAGGGACCATTCTGAGGAATTTACTCCTTTCATATCTCTATCCCACACACAACTTCCTACAGTCCACCAACGGGCCCAACCATTACTCATTCAGTAGAATTCCCCAAATTAGACAACCTTCGGGATGCATGAGAGAGTAAAATAGAAGTTAGCACCCAAACTTATGACATTCTTTATGATGTCCTCTTCATCCAGTTATTTATGGTTGCTTTGTATCAGCACAAGCATGCAATACCTTTCAGCTCTTGTTGTGTCTATAATAGACTCAAGCACTGCAATATGATGCTCCATGGAATTATAAGCTACCCAAGGCACCAGAAAGAGACGCACAAATTGAGTGATTAAGAAAGAACCATTGCATCAGATTTTTAGCCCTAGTATAAACAAACTCTGTTGTCTAGTGACTTGACAAAACTTGCTCTAAAAGAGTAAGATGTAGAAAACGATAATTCATTGACATTCGGAAAAATCAATTGGAGTCTCTTGACATTAACCCCTAGTTTGTATTCTATTGCCCACGTATCAAATAAACTGACGCGTACGGTTCAACCAGCTCTTAAGAGGCGCCGCTTCATATTCGTTTTCTGGACGCCTCGCCTTCTGGCGCACCTCAAGGCGTTAAATTTTATTTATTATATTTTAAGTTATTAAAACTCACTTATTGTCCTCAAAATATTATTTGTACATGGTTTCTATATTTTGGCTAATTTACGTAATTCATTAAATATTAATAATAAAAAAATAATATAGAAAAGTATAAAAAAATTGGAAACTACATAAGCTTCTTATTTTGGTGTCATTTTAATCATCTTTTATTGTTCTGTTTTGTCCAGTTCTGTCTTACCAAACGTTGGACAGTTGTTCAGTTATGTCCTGCCCTGTCTACATACCAAACGCACCCTAAGGAATTAGTCAAATCGCCTGGATTCAGTCTCTAAGATTGTAATAATCGGGTTCAAAATAATAAAGTTGAAAGTTAGGTGGGAGGTTGCTAAAGTTGAAAGTGAAGGGGGGTAGTTGCAATTTGATTAAAAAGGGGTTTCAACCCTCATACCCTATCTCCTAATTCCTTATTGTTGGAGGCGGCTTAGAACCAGAGAGGAGTAGGGATAAGGCGATCCAGGGAATTGCTTGGGGAAGATTCTTGCCACCAATCCTTCAAGGTAATCCTCTTCTAACCGTCTTATCTAGCTTTGTTGAGTTTTTAATTAGAGGGTTCTATTTGGATTTGGAAACTTTATTCTGGTCTATCCCTATGTTGATAATCTATGGATTTAAGGTTGGAATAATTGGGATTTGTTATTTTAATATTTGTTCGCCCTCGTGTTCGATGCTCAGCTCGACCAAAAAACCCAGAGTCGGGGGTCCCGGGAGCAGCTAACCCGATGAGACCGGGTGAGCAACCGGAGAAAAGGGGGGGTCTCGGGTGGGGGAATACCCGAGCAGAGCGGGATGCAGCCGGGAGACGGCAGAGAAGGAACCCAGGCATACCCGGGAGGCGGGGAGCCCGGGGGGAAGGGGATAGAGGAACCGGGAGGAGGAACCCGGGCATACCCGGGAGACGGGGAGCCCGGAGGGTGAGTAGAGTGACCTGGGAGGCGGGAGACCTGGGTAGTGTCTTTTTTTTTTTTGGGGGGGGGGGGGGGGGGGGGGGTGAAGGGCTACCCGAGTCCAGTAAACCTCATCTTTAAGTTAAGGCATAGTAAGGAAGTTTCGCGGAAGATCCAGGTGAGTTTTTCTAACCCAATCCTCGTTGATGATTACGTAATATTTTATATATACGAGATTTTGTTAAATGCGAGTTATGTTTTTCTCGTGCTTGATATGTGGAAATGTATGCATACATTGTTGTTAGCGATATGACCAAGTCGGGGGGTGTCCCGCCTGTGCTCATACGGGGTGTCCCGTATATATGCCATTTGGGGGGGGGGGGGGGGGGGGTCCCAAATAAGGCAGTATAAGCCACACACGTTGTCACCTCCGTGTGACGATAGTGTGTGCCAGAAGCGTGTTTGTAAGTATGATGTTTTATTTTAAAAGCTGAATTGGTTTATATTTCGATAAATCTTTTATGTGGCTTTGGCGTGAACTGTATTAGAGGGAACTCACTAGACCTTTCGGTCTAACCCTCGCTCTTTCCAAACTAAAAACCTTTTCAGGAAAGCACCCGACAGAGGGTTCTAGCAAGGGCAAAGAGAAGTTTTAGGCGAGAAGCATGGCGTCGGAGAAGATTGTTTGTTGGATCCTGGATTTAGTTAATTCTGTATTAAATCTCAGTTGTGTAATAGGTTGTTTCTGCAAACCTTGATATTTGAATTGTTTTGGGGGCGCTTGGCATGGATTTTTATTAAAGTCGGTTATGCGTTATTTATGCGAGTTCGGGTTATTACAGTTGGTATCAGAGCCATAGTTTAAGGGATTTAGGTGACCGGATGGGCCTAATTTAAACTGTGGGGTAGAGGGACACAACTGAAATTTAGGAAGCCATTAAGGTAGAGTTTGATCATCGAGAATCGTGACAATGGTAGTGAGGACTCTCATGTAAGGTAAATTCAGAATTGCATCTGGCCAATGCCATTATGAATTTACAGATGCATGAGTATACTCGATTACTATTGTTGAGATGATCGATGAGTGTAGTTAGTGAGTCCTATCATAGAAATGATAGCGTTGGTTCTGGAGTGTTGTGTGAGCTCGTTTGTGGTGTTAAGGTTAACACTTTTGGGGTGAGCATTGTGCGGGATATAGATAATTTGACTTGAGGAAGAACTTCTTAGGTCCAAAAAGAAGAAGAATAACCGTTTGGAGATGAGCTCCTAATTTCTAGTGAGTCTCCATTATGGTAGTGTGTTACGTTGATCAATTGGGATCTTGAGAGCCCATCACAAGTATCGAGTAGCAGAGGTGAGCCTTTCACCTATTTAGTTAATGGAAGGGTGGTTGAGGAAGGATAGCAGTGTGGTTTGGTAATTTGGGGCAAGGATAGAATGCAGAGGGGCTATTGTTTGTTAGCCTATTTGGGACAAGTGAAGTCGCATGATATGCAAATCATTAGTCGTGGTGGTAACCGGTAGTTGAACATACAAGGATGTTGGGAAGCGTTGGTGCTGAAGGTTGTGCAATTTTGAGGGACAGACTGGTTGGTCAAAAGTAAGGAGTCTGTGATTAATTGTTATGAGTATAAACGATCGATCATGCGAGAGTAAATAGCCTTCAATATAAAAGGGGTATCATGCATTGTGTTTTCGAACAAGTTGCTTGAGTCTTTCATGTCAAATATAATTGTGTGTATGTGCGCCTTGCGAGTCATTCGCGTGTAAACGTGTGTTAGGATTGGAAAGGGCAAGGTTATTGTGTGGTGCGTTAAATTTTGAACTTGGTAATTGGAGAATTATTTCACTTCTTTTATAAATGAGTTAATTTTTGTGGAAATTTTAATATCATTTGATCGCATGGTTTTAAAAGTGAGACTGGTACGGACAAGCCAACGAGGGTGAGAGTCGACTGACTCGCTTAGTATAAGTAATTTTGCCGAAATTTCATAAATCGCATGAGTAAAGTTTTATTGAAAATATTTTCAATTGTGCCAACATCGATTTTGTTTGGATAAGGCTTATTTCATCGTGGAGCCGAGTGTGAACGATCATCGAGATCGTTGTGCATGGCTATTCAATCATGCAAGGGTAGTGTCGTGTACACACAAGCTTGTTTCAAAAGGTGGTATCTACTAAAAAAATTTCAAATGTGTCAAAGATTTTAAACTATTGTGTTGTCATGCATGAAGGCTATTAACTCTCTAGGTCGTGGAAAATGTTGCAACCAAGGATGAGGAAAGGTTTTGAGAGTGGAAGTGTGACGTTCGAGTCGTTGATGGTCGATTCAGGACCTTGGTCTTTAACGTTAGGAAGGTTTGTATTATGGTAACATACACTCTTGTCGAGTCGCTTGAGATGTGGTTGTCGGCGGGTGGTTATGTCTGGGGTGGAATTCGATGTCTGCAAGATACTTCTTATAACAATATGTTGTTAAGTAGAATTGTGGTACACTGATGAAAGGTTATCAGCAGCGAGCCGGAGTTTTGGGGTGGTCTTGTAATTAGACTACGTATCAAGTGAATCTTGTGCCTTCAACGTGTAGAGTCGGTGGGGCACAAAATTAGTTATGGTGTGTTGGAAGTAGGTTCCATTGGGATTCCTTGTTGGACGGAGACATTGTCGAAGGATCACCATGTCGACTGTCGATGTTGAAGTCAACGACTATTTGTTGAGGTCGTTGTTAGGACACTGAAAATTGAAGAAGTGGCCATGGTTATTTGTTGAGTTTTGTGTGTGGAAGTAAGGGGTTGTTTGGGGAATGTGTGTACCTGGCATACTACTGGACCACCTTGAGTGGGCATTACGAAAATGGAAGATCGCTAGTGGGGACAGGTGAATTCCTATGAGGTTTTGATGGTTCGTATAGGAGTGAAGTATTTTGCACAACTGATCAAAAGCATGTTGGGTGAAATAGATTTTATGGTTTATTCATATTCGAGGAAGACCAAGTCGTGAAATGACTTTATTTCGAATATTAGTGTTATAGTTAGTAGGAAGGGGGTGGTATTTAGTATGTGTACAATTTAATCCTGAAGATCTTGATTGTAGTATGAAGATGTAGGGTGGTGATGGTTGTGTAGACGAGTTAATGATATTTAAGCCAAGGTAGGCGTGCAAGTCCTTGATGTGGTAAGGAATTTCTTGAGAATAATTAGTGGGCTCGTGTTGTTGATCTGGAATGAGCGTAGGTGGGAATCCTCGCCAGGAGATTTCTGGCAAGCTATTCAAAAGTGGCGAGCGTGTCGTTGAGATGTATGGGTGTTTGGTTGGTATTGTGGTATTGCTAAGTTGAGAATATAATGTTCGAGTGATAGTTGGTGGCTATCTAAAAGAGGAACCATGTGTTCTTGAGTTGCGATAAGTTACTGGGTGAATGTATCTTATTCCACTATGATATTGATGGAAATGTCGAATTTATTAGTTCTTGATGTTATGGTAGTAGTTATTATAATCCATGGAAATGTCGAAATATCCTTTGGGGGTGAAGGAATTCTAGCGGATGGAACAACCCTGTTTAGAAAGTTAGAGTTGCGTGGCGCTTCCAAGCATTGAGTATTGTTTGAGAGGGCTTGGTTGGATATCTCGAGTAAGAATTGTGGGAAACTGTTGGCTAAGCATAGTAATATAAATGTGCTTTCGACACATTTGGGATTGTCAGAAAATGAAGTAATGTTGGATAGGTAGTGTTCCATGCAAGCGTGAAGAGAGAGAAGATAATATGTCTGAGTAAGTGAGTAATCGGAGAGTAAGAAGTTTAGCAATTGAAACAGAAATGTCGAGCTATGTTTTCAGATTGGCCAATAGTGGGTTTATGAACTTCTGAGTGCGTTTGGTTTGCAGAATGGGTGGGACAGGACGGGACAAAAACTCATTGTCCCACGTTTGGTGTGACATGGGACTGAACAAAAATTCACTGTCCCACGTTTGGCGCGACATGGGACAGGGACAAAGACCGGATAGGGTGGGACAAGATGGGACAAAAAATGGTATTTTCGTGTTCACCAAAATAGGTGGAACAACATGGGACAAAAGTGAGACAGAAACTAAAAATCACTGATCTACCGTCATTTGATATATAATCCTAACATAGTATTAGTCTTAAGGGTCACCATTACCCATCGCCGCCACTACCACCATCGACGGCCACCAGTAGCCAGCGCCAACCACCGTCGGCCACCTCTACCTATTTCTCCACCATAACAACCTCATCCACCACCTATGCTGTTAATATCGCGATATATCGGCGATATATCGCCGATATATCGTGTATCGCTCCTAAACAAAATATCGTTGGTCAAATATCGCTATTTATATCGGGTACCGATATATCGGCAATATTGACCGATATATCGCCGATATATTGACCAAAATATCGGCTGATAATACCGATATATCGTTTATGAACACTTTTCCTATATTTTTGTTTTGTGAAACTTGTTTAAGTTGATGTTGAAACTATTTTAAGTTGATGGTTGATGTTGAAACTATGTTTTTTAGTTAATGCATATGATATGTTTATGGATGCATACTGAAATATACATATATATTATATATATATAATTCTAAGAAATATTATATGAACCGATATTTTTGACCGATATATCGCCGATATATCACCGTTATTTCCGATATATCGTGTATCGGTCCCTGACCGATACACCACCGATATCCGATATTAACAGCATAGTCCACCACCTCCACAACCATCGGCCACTGCCACCACCACTACCATCGTCGACCACCTCTACTAACACCGATCACCACCACCTATGGCCGCCACCACCATCAACGGCCACCGGTAGCCACCACCAACCATCGTCGACCACTTCCACCTCTTCCTCGACTACTACAACAACTTCCTCCACCACCTCCACACCCACCGCCTATCACCACCTCCACCGATCACCACCACCCATTGTCGTTGCCACCACCGACGCTCACCGCCAACCACTGTCGCTCGCCGCCAACCATCGTCGGTGACCTCCGCCTTTTCCTCCACTATAATAACCTCTATTACCACTGTCCACCGCCACCACCACTACCATCGTCGACCACCTATACCTCCACCACATCAACCACAAAAACATCATGCACAACCATTATCCACCATCTTTCACGTAAGATCTTCCAAATTTAATCAAATATTATATTTTCTTTATATGAATCGGATTTTTTCGAACTACCGTCCATTATTTCAGATTCTTCATTCAAATTTCCTACCATTGTTTTTGTATGTATTTATATGTATGAAAATCGTGTAAAAAAATAAAAATGTTTTTAATTAAATTATTTAAAGATATACTTTATATGTGTTATTTATAACTATTATATGACATATAAAATCATCAAACAACTTTTAGGGAAATTTGTCCAGTCCTAGTCGTACCAAACACAAGACAGACATTTATCTTGTCCAGTCCTAGCCTCTTGTCCTGTACAATTCTGTCCTGTCCAGTCCCGTCCCGTCCAATCATATCTGCATACCAAACGCTACCCTAGAGAGGGTATGAGAAGGAGATGATGGTGTATATTATGGTTTTAGTGTTGAGAAATCTAAATCGTGCGGTGGGTCTAAAACTTGCACCTGTTAGTGAGCCGAGCTTTGGAAGCATGTTTGTGATTTTCGAGAAGGTGGAAAAAGGTAGGTGGATAGAGTGCTCAGAGTGTAGGACCTTTGTGTCAGGTTTGGTATTGTGTGGAAAAGGTTCTAAGTGAACCTGTCATCCAGTGTTAAGCTATTTAGAATAGTTTTTGGTGAGCATGGTCACTCCCTGTTGCGCGAGTAAAGGTTGAATTTATTACAAATATGATCGGACAATTGTTAGACGCGATGAGAAATTGAAGTGGGTGTCATTATGTTTTGTTAAGTTAGAGCTAGTAGACTATGAAGTGATGAAATGTGGATTTTCCTTTCATTTATGTGGGAATGGGGTGATGACCTTTGGGGCAATGTATGTATATGGCGTATGAGTTGGGTAGCACGTTGGGTTGTGATCTGTGTGGTTCGGGAAAGAAAGTGTTTTTGCGTTAGACGTATGCCGTAATGAGAGAAGCTACTTTGCAATGGCAGGCTACCGGATGAAGAAATTCACAATTGTGAGTTTATTGTGATAACTAAGGTTGGCTATATGTTTGTTGGCAAGTTGAGTGGTTCTTATTTTAGTCAGGAATGCATGTGGTCGGGAGTTGACTATGGTAAAATTCCTTCTTCTAAGAAGTGAAATTGTATGTAAAAACCTTAACGCGATGTGTTCTGAAAACCGATAGTCCAGGTGGGTGGGCGAAGCAGAAAATATCCGGTTTAGTTGTTTGGGAACGCTGCAAATATGTTAGAAGAATCCTTTCCAACATAAGAAAGTGGTGGTTAATCGAGGGGTGAACCCGATGGATATGTTTCGACCATGAAATTGATCAAAATGGCTAGGGCGACTGAGTGGAGCTAAGTTGATTAGAATGTAAAGTATGAGTCGTGAGTTCCAAGTGGAGGACAAGGTAATGATAAAAGTCTCGCCTTGGAAGGTTGTGGATCATTCTGGGAAGAAAGGAAGGTTGAGGCCTATGTGTGTCAGGCCTTTCACTGCAATAGCACGAGTGGGAAAGGTGGCCTATAGATTGGATTTACCCGAGGAGTTGCAGGGTGTCCACCCTCTTTCCATGCATCGGACTTGAAGAAGTTGCAGGGTGACCGATGTGGTGGTATCATTGGATGACTTTCGCGTGGATGAGAAGTTGAGTTATGTAGAAGGTTGATGGCCATCTTGGACCACAGAGTGAAGAAGCCAAGGACTAAAAAGATTCGCCCTGTGAATCAATGGTGATTTTATAAAAGGGCAAGAGGCAACGTAGGAGGTGGAAGCGGACATGAGGTCCCAATACCCCAGTTTGTTCAGCTATGGAATTCCGGGGACGGAATTCTTTTGAGGGGGAGATATTGTAATAACCGAGTTCAAAATAATAAAGTTGAAAGTTAGGTGGGAGGTTGCTAAAGTTTAAAGTGAAGGGGGGGTAGTTGCAATTTGATTAAAAAAAGGTTTTAACCCTAATACCCTATCTCCTAATTCCTTATTGTTGGAGGCGGCTTAGAACCAGGAGATCTGAGCAGGAATTTTTCCCTGGCTACGTTTTAGGGTGGTAATTGGTATGGGGTTCCGGGTCTTTTTCCAGTCAAAATTTACTAATAGGCAATCCCCGACTTTCCAGAGCACCGGGCAGGTGTCAGACTCTATACATCGTGTTACCACTTAGCAGGGAGAAGGCGATCCAGGGAATTGCTTGGGGAAGATTCTTGCCACTAATCCTTCAAGGTAATCCTTATCTAACGTCCTTATCTAGCTTTGTTGAATTTTTGGTTAGAGGGTTCTATTTGGATTTGGAAACTTTATTCTGGTTTATCCCTATGTTGATAATCTATGGATTTAAGGTTGGAATAATTGGGATTTGTTATTTTTAATCTTTGTTTTTGGAAGATGCTGATCGAACGATTTATTCTTTAAAAGAATTCCTTTTGATTTCGTAAACCCCAGGCTGAGATCGTAATCCAGTCGCCCTGGTGTTCGATGCTCGGCTCGACCAAAAACACTAGAGTCGGGGTCCCGAGAGCAGCTAACCCGGGGAGACTGGGTGAGCAACCGGGGAAAAGGGGGGGGTCTCGGGTGGGGGAATACCCGGGGAGACCGGGATGCAGCCGGGAGACAGCAGAGAAGGAACCCAGTACCCGGGAGGCGGGGAGCCCGGGGGGAAGGGGATAGAGGAACCGGGAGGAGGAACCCGGGCATACCCGGGAGACGGGGAGCCCGGGGGGTGAGTAGAGTGACCTCGGAGGCGGGAGACCCAGGAGTCGGGGAGCCCGGGGTAGTGTCTTTTATTTGGGGGGGGGGGGGGGTATGTGAAGGGCTACCCGAGTCCAATAAACCTTATCACTCTATTTTTTGCTTGTATTGATAGGTTCTCATCTTTAAGTTAAGGCATAGTAAGAAAGTTTCGCGGAAAATCCAAGGGAGTTTTTCTAACCCAATCCTCGTTGATGATTACGTGATGTTTTATATATGCGAGATTTTGTTAAATGTGAGTTATGTTTTTATCGTGCTTAATATGTGGAAATGTATGCATACATTGTTGTTAGCGAGATGGCCAAGTCGAGAGGTGTGTCCCGCTTGTGCTCATACCGGGGGGGTGTCTCGTATATGCTATGGGGGTGTGTCCCAAAAAAGGCAGTATGAGTCAAACACGCTGTCACCTCCGTGTGACGATAGTGTGTGCCAGAAGCGTGTTTGTAAGTATAATGTTTTATTTTAAAAGCTGAATTGGTTTATATTTCGATAAATCTTTTATGTGGCTTTGGCGTGAACTTATTAGAGGGAACTCACTAGACCTTTCGGTCTAACCCTCGCTCTTTCCAAACTAAAAACCTTTTCAGGAAAGTACCCGGCAGAGGGTTCTAACAAGGGCAAAGAGAAGTTATAGGCGAGAAGCGTGGTTGAGGAGAAGATTGTTTGCTAGATTCCGGATTTAGTTAATTATGTATTAAATCTCAGTTATGTAATATATTGGTTGTTTCCGCAAAACTTGATATTTGAATTGTTTTGGGGCCGCTTGGCATTTATTTATATTAAAGTCGATTATGCGTTATTTCTGCGAGTTAGGGTTGTTACAAAGATATTCAAAAATAAAGGATAGCTCAAAGTCAAGGAGAAGCATTATCATCTGAGCTTTGGAGGTGATAAATTAATATCAGCGTGCAAGGAAATATAAATCGGTTGCTTCTTATGATTCTTACTATAAATCATTTTCAGAGAATCAAGAACATTCATCCTTAGAGAAACATTCATCCTTAGAGAAACTGATGTCCTGACGAATAGGTCGTTGTAGGGGAAGCCATTCATGGAAGTCCAGCAGACAACTAATGAGAAAGAAAGAAGATTAATGTCCTTTGACATTTGAAGTGTAAGCAACATGGAGTACAATCATTACTTCTCCATACATGTAGTTGCTAGAGATTTATGAACTAATTTTCTCCCATGCTGGCATTTAAGTGGATAATTCCAAAGCATGTATCATAGTTTTAAAAAAGTTTCTGGTATGTATGGAAGGAGAGAAAGATGGACCAAGAAAAGATGGCACCTTCAATTATTTTCGGATCTCGGAAGGAGAAATAGGGAATTTTGAATAAGTGTAGCCAAGTATGTAACATTACAAACCACTTGTGGATGAGAAGAAATAAGCCGATGTTGGGAGTTACAGAGTATTTCATTCATATACTTGTGGGTATGCTGCAGCATGTGACAGGTTTACTCAACACAGAATAAAACATTTAACTTGTTTTCCAAAGGGCAGGCATAGCCAGCAAGACAAAAAAAGGTATTAAAACTAGTTATTTTGTAAAAATATTACACATTTGAAAGAGACTTTTAACGAAACCAATATGCACTATAATAGAGTACCTCCAACTTCTTGCTTTCTTCTGTTAAGGTTCTCACCGAGTCTCGTAACTTCTGAACCTTAGCATTAGCTTTAGCAAGCATGGCCTGTCAAGCAATAAAAATGATAAATGAGTCACAGAACTGAAGGAACACTTGATTGACACCATAAGCCATAAGGGTATGCAGAAGGGTGCAACTATATTAAGCTTGAAAGTATATATAGTTATATATAGACCTATGTTATAGTTGTAAGGCTGTGAATGGATGTGCCTCGGATCATATATAATCATTACATAAATTATGTCCTTATTTGCGATAACTAGTCTCAAAGCAGCTCATGTTTAGCTGCCAGTTTAGCTGCCTTGGAGACTAATACAATCTGCCTTTATCTGCTTAGAAAAAATTGAGTAGAAAAGAATGAGTTGATTGATTAGCAGTTATTTGAGAGACTACACTCTCCGCCAAGACCTAATGGCCAATTACAAACCAGAAAAGGCATCCCTCCTATCGAAAAAGGCATCCCTCCTATCGAACTGTTCCTATTTATACCTCACAGACCTACTCTTATCAATGATTGTTCCTATTCATACCTCACAGACCTCCTCTCCTAACAGCTTCCAACTGACTTCCACCTACCACCTACTAGGGGTGTTCATCCAAACCGCCCACACCGCAAAACGCGGTTTAGGACTTTCGCGGTGCGGTTTGTGGTTTGCATTTTTACCAAACCGCACTATGCGGTACGGTTTGCGGTTTTAAGTTTTCAAACCGCGGTTCAAACTGCACCGCACCTTACCTTTTATATTACTTATAAAATTTTAATTTTAAACATATATATATATATATATATATATAATTTAATATTTATATAATTGGGCTTGTGTTTTTAAATTTTAATTATTGACTTTAAGTATTTATAAGTCTTCTTAAAAGTTTAAGGCCCAACAAAAAAAATGGAGCATTGACAATTGGGAATCAAGACGAAGACGAAAGAAAAAGTTGGAGACGTCACTTTATCCATTTATCGTATTAAAACAATTTATTTTTTTAGACTATTTCTTTGACTATTTTTAATTATGCATTTTGGAGTTGGATATATTCAAACTCTATTTTTTTTTTTACTACGGTCACTAAATCGTTGATTTTCTAATGTATTTTAAACTTATAATTATTTGGATTGTACGTATAAAGTGCGATAGGGACAAACCGCATAAACCGCACCGCACCGCATTTCGCGGTGCGGTTTGAGGTATATACGGTGCGGTTTGCGGTTTGGGAAAATGCTCAAACCGCACATGTGGTGCGGTTTGCGGTTTGGGAAAATGCTCAAACCGCACATGTGGTGCGGTTTGCGGTTTTGCCCTAAACCGCACCAAACTGCACCGCGAACACCCCTACCACCTACTATCTTCAGTGCTCCACTTAGTCACGAACCATTTACCCAAATACCCTTGTCCACCCAACTCTTATTTCTCCCAATGTACGTAAACTTTAGTGCAGGCTTATCAATACCCGCCCCTAAAACCTTCACCTTGTCGTCAAGGTGAAACTCCGGAAACTGAGCATTCAACAAATCATAGTCTTCCCATGATGCTTCAAAACAGCGGCAGGACCTTCCACTTAATCAAGACCTCTCTCGCTCTCGCTCCCGATGTCCCATTCTGCTGAGGACGCACTTGTAGGACAGACTCTGGCTTGACCAACATCTCCAATTCCTCATTTAATTGCAACGTTAACGTTGGTGAAGAAACACATTGGCCCATTGCCTTCCTTAAGGGTGCGTTTGGTACGCAGACAGGACAGGACAAGATGGAACAGGACAGGACGGAACAGGACAGCTGTCCAGCGTTTGGCAAGACATGACAGAACTGGATAGAACAGGACTAGACCGGTTAAATGACGAATTTACCCCTGATGAAAAATCATAGATTACATCACTAATACATAGTGCAATGGATTATCAAAAACATAAAACTAATTTATCACGATTGGATTTTGGATATGGAAATTAAAACCCAAATTTTAAGTTTCAGATTTTAGGTTGTTTCGGGTTTGGGTTGGTCGGGTTTCAGATTGATGTCGGTCGGGTTCGAGTATTATATAATGCAAATGTTATATATAAATTCAATCGTTTTTTAGGATGAATACAATCGATTGAAAGATTGATGAAATCGATAACAAGTTAAAAATTTAGAAAATATTTCAATAGACTATAATTTACAATTTTCAAAAAATAGTTAGATAAATAAATAAATAAATATATATATATATAGTATTTAAAACATATATTTATGTTATTTCGGGTTTTCGGACGGGTTGGGTGGCCAACGATCAAACCCAATCCGAACCCGGATATCCTCCCAAATGTCGGGTTTCGGATTATCGGATTTTGGGGTATTCGGGTTTTGCAAAAACACCTTATTTTCAGTTCGGATTCGGATTTCGGACTATTCAGGTTTTGCACACCCCTAGCTTGGAGGCGTGGATGATGAGAAGACATTTTTTATGTTTTTAACAAAGGGTATATTAGTCAAAGTATTGTTGTTCTACTTAGTTCTAGGGGGTTGGAGTGGGACAAGTGTGTCCCATGCTTGTTCCACTTAGTTCTAGTGTGTCCCACATATGGTCACGCCAAACATGGGACAAGCCTGTTCTGTTCTGTCCTGTCCCACTCTGTCCTGCATACCAAACGCACCCTAATTGAGAAATATGAAACACTGGGTGTATTCTTGTCCCAAATGTCAACTCCAAATGATAGGCTACCTTCCCCACTCTCTAAGATGCGAAAGGGCCCATAAAATCTTGCTGCTAATTTCTGATTATTGTGACAAACCAATTACTTTTGTCAGTATGGTCTCAGTTTCAGAAAAATCCACTCCCAGACCTCAAAAACCACATCTTTTCGGTGGAAACCTACTTGCTGCTTCATGTGATGTTGGGCTTGGATTAAATGCAGCCTCAAGTTATACAAAATCTCATCTTTGTCCTTTAACACTTGCTCCACTGTTGGTATAGTTGACAACCCTTGCTTAAACCGCAGAATGGTTGGTGGATCCCTTCCATATAACGCCTTAAAAGGTGAACACTTAATCGACGCATGAACACTTAATTGACTCTACTTGATAGACCCATGGTCTGTCAAAGAAACAGGAATAAAAGAGACAAGACGTTGGGTCGATTAAGTGTACGAGTCAAAGAAACAAGACTCTTACTTAACTTGTTTCTTTGACAGACCATGGGTCAATTAAATGTAAGAGTCAAAGAAACAAGACGTTGAGTGGATCACCAGAGGGACTCTTACAATGGGTCAATTAAGTGATCCACTCATTGTCTTGTTTCTTTGACAGACCACACATTGATGGAGCAATTCCTTGACATTGCTTTTCATTCCCACCCAATAAACCTCATCTGCCATCGGCTAATATGTGCATTCCTACCCAAGTGCCCCCTATCATTGATCCATGAAACTCATCAAACAATAGTGGAATCATCAAAGATGAACGAGATAAAACCAATCTATCCTTATACCGTAACAGTCCTTGCCGAGCTTCAAACCCTTTATGCTCTACACTCCGCGATTGAATTTCATCCAACAATTTGTCCTTCATGATCTCCTCTCTAACTATTCCCATTGCTTCCATTGAGGGCCCTCCCATGCCTGAACACTCAACAGTGCTGTTACACTTTCACAATGCATCAGCAGCCTGATTACACCGTCCTGCTTTGTATACAACCGTACGCTAGCAGCTTTGTCAACCATCTTTGGTACTGGGAATCCACTATTCACTGCTCTAAAAGGAACTTGAGACTCTGCTCGTCTGTTTGCACTAAGAACTTATGTCCTAACAAATACAGTCCCCACTTCATAATACGATCGCCATAAGTTCTTTTTCATATATCGATTTGTGCTTTGCTTGTTTTCGCAATACTTGCCTATGTACGTTATTGGTTGTCCGTTTTGCATCAACACCGCCCCCAAGCAAACATCGGCACATCCGTTTCTACAACAAACGGTTTGCTAAAATCATGAAGTCGTAACACTGAGTTGTTGACAAGGCTCCTTTCAGTTGTTGGAATGCGCATGACGCCTCTTCACTCCATATGAAAGCCTGTTTCTTCAGAAAATCTGTTATTTGTCTAGCAATCTGCCCGTATCGTGCAATGAACTACCAAAAACCCGAGTAACTGGGTGACATTCCTTGATTGTGGCCATTTCCTCATTGCCTCCACTTTTGATTCATCCATTACAACTGTTGTCCCAACACTACGTGCCCCAAATACAGCAGACTTTTGTTGGCCAAACTCGCGTTTCTTTTGGTTCGCAAATAATTTGTTTTTAGCAACAGTTTGAACACTACTTCAAGATGTCCCAAATGTTCCTCTTCAGTCCTACTATACACCAGTATATCATCGAACAAAACCATGGTTCTAAATAACTCGTTATGGCCTTGTTATGGCGGCACGGCTTGGGTCCGCGGCCACGTTAACCCCTATGGCTCCACTCTAAGGCTTAACTTGCATTGTAACGCGTTACGGCACGTTATGGTACGTTACGATGCGTTATTTTGTATGGTGTAGGTTTATTTTTAATATAACTTGAGGGATAAATGATAATTATGTATGAGACTTAAATCTTAATTAAATAAAAAAACAGAACTTAAAGACAAACCATACACAAAGAGTCGAACACGAATTCCTTGAAATTTTTTGAAAGTAGTGAGTAGAGATTCGAGAGATTTAATCCCGACTTTGCACTCTTGATATCATTTTTCATGAGCTCTATATATTTGGTATAACTGGTTCTTTCTTTTTTATTTTTATTGTTGTATATGAATTTAATTTTTATGGTATTATTAAAAAAAACACTAACATACACAAGTCAGAGAGTCTGAGTGTTTGTGTGTGTATATATATATATATATGTCGCTTATGGCACGCCTTGAAAAACACGATGGCTTTGCTCACTCGTAAGGTTTGAGGCTTGACCTTGCAGCCACGCCACGCCTCACGTCATTTAGAACCTTGAACAAAACCGAGACAAATCTCCTAAAAACAGGTCAAAATACCTCGTTCATTAGCACCTCGAAAGTGGTCGGGGCATTCGTTAGCCCAAACGGCATTACGAGAAATTTGTAATGTCCATGCGTCCTAAGTGTCATCTTAGGAACAACGCCATCTTTCATGCAAATTTGGTGATACCTCAATTTTAAATCCAATTTCGAGAATCAATTTGCACCGTACTATTCATCCAAAAGTTCATCAACGATGGGAACTTGGAACTTATCCGGGATCGTGCTCTTATTCAGAGCTTGGTAGTCGATACAGAACCTCCAATTTTCGTCTTTTTTTAACCAATAGTGACGGGCTCGAGAATGAATCGTGACTTGGCTGAATCACTCCTGCAGTCATCATCTCTTTAATTAATTTCTCGATTTCATCCTTTTGGTTTTGAGGATAACGATAGTGACTTGCGTTAATCGGATCAGTGCCTTCTTTAAACACTATCCCATGTTCCCTTCCCCTTTGTGGTGGCAACCCTTTTGGAAGCAGGATTACTTCTTGATACTTCCCAATTCAGCCACCGATTTAGGTACACCTTGATCACCCCTCGGCTCTGTCTATATTTAGCCAAACTCTACCTACACCCCTTACTTCTCTTGCTTAATTGTTTTCATCATCATTTTTAGAAAAACCAATGACCTTCCTCGTGTAGAATTTCACTTCAAAGTGATCTCTTCGTTTCCCAACTTGAACCTCATCACCTGTGTATGCCAATTTGTGAGAGTTTTCCCCAACAACGCCAACCATTGGGTACCTAAATCAAAGCTGAGTTAACCAAATTAATTGGCAAAGAATCCTCCACCAACTCTATTCCCTACACCATAGTTTTATCCCCTTACGAACATAGTTGTGAAAAGAGCTTGAGGTGCACCTAGGTGCTGAGGCGCATAAGGCGCAAGCCTATAGGCTTTTTGCATGTTGAGGCGAGGCGAGGCGTGTGTATGAGGCGCACCAAGGCGTTGCGCCTTGGCTGAGGCATTGTATGGGTCTAGGCGGGCCTGGTAAAGATTACCCTAATTTTAAATAACTTTCTTATATACAAAAATGAGTTATTTGTTAGAATGTAAAATATTTAATTCTTTACTTGAGCCCAATTAGCTCGTGGGCCCTTAGGGTTTTTAGGGTTTCCTTCTTTTTCTAGCTTTCTTGCCTATGTATAACCTTGTACTCTTTCATTGTATTTACAAGAAAATCAATAATATAATCCCTGATTACATGGTATCAGAGTCGCGCGCTTCTAAAACCCTAATAGTCGCCGCTTCCAAAACCCTAATAGTAGTCGTCCCACTTTCTACCCTCCTCCGGCGTGAACAGTGCTCCGATGTGAATAGTGTTCCGATGTGAACAGTGCTCCGGTGTGGTAGTACGGTTACTATACCCGCGGAAGAATATGCTCGACTTTTAAGGACTGAGAATTCCACTGCTTCGACTGCTACATTTGTTGAGACAGATAACTCTAGTACATGCCTATTATCCTCTGCGTCCAAATAGGTCATTGATTAAGGTGCTTCAGATCACATGACAGGTAATCCCACTATCTTCTCTAATTTCAATAAACACATGTCTCCATCACATGTCACAATTGCTGATGGGTCTACCACATCTGTCCTTGGTTCTAGCACCATTGATTTTACCCCATCTGTTTCGTTATCTTCTGTACTGAGCCTACCCAATTTCTCATTCAATTTGTTATCAGTCAGCAAAATTACCGGTGCTTTAAATTGTTGTGTCACATTCTTTCCTGATTTATGTGTCCTTCAGGATCTGTCGACGAAGAGGATTATTGGTAAAGGGCGGGAAACTGACGGCCTATACATATTTGAACAACAAATACCTTGCTCTTTGGCTTGTTCCAACTCATCGTCTCCGCTTGAAGTTCATTGTCGATTAGGTCATCCTTCTTTACTAAATTTAAAGAAGTTGTGTCCTGAGTTTTCTTCTTTATCTTCTCTACAGTGTGAGTCTTGTCAGTATGCCAAACATCAACGTATTCATTTAAGTCCTAAAGTCTATAATAAGCGGGCCTCTTCTCCATTTGAGTTAGTCCATTCTGATGTTTGGGGACCATGTCCGGTCACTTCAAAACTTGGATTGAAGTATTTCGTTACTTTTGTTGATGATTACTCTCGTACGACTTGGCTTTACCTTATGAAAAATCGATCTGAGGTGTTTACCCATTTTTGTTCATTTTATACTGAGATTAAAACACAATTTAAAGTCTCCATTCAAACTCTTCGTAGCGATAATGCAAAAGAATATTTGTCTCAAACATTTCAGTCATATATGCTTCAAAATGGTATCCTTCATGAGTCTTCCTGTGTTGACACACCAGCCCAAAAAATGGGGTTGTTGAACGAAAGAATCGTCATCTCTTAGAGGTGGCTCGGGCTCTATTATTTCATATTACTGTTCCAAAACTCTTTTGGGCTGATGTTGTTGCTACCGCTTGTTTTCTCATCAACCGAATGTCATCTGTTGTTTTGGATGGAAGAAATCCTTTCTCAGTTCTGTTTCCTACAAAGTTATTGTTTCCTGTCGACCCAAAGATCTTTGGTAGTACTTGTTTTGTCCGTGATACCCGACCACACATAACTAAGTTGGATCCAAAATCTCTTATATGTGTATTTCTTGGTTACTCTCGACTTCAAAAAGGGTATAAGTGTTTTTCTCCCACACTTAATCGATAAATTGTATCTCGAGATGTTACATTCCATGAGAATATACCTTTCTTTCCTGTGTCCACTCCTTGCAATCCAAGAGATAGCGATGATTTGTTGGTATATATCGTACCAGTTCCCGAATCCCCTATCCTATCCGACTCGACACAGCATCAAGAGCCTACTAAACCACCGATAGTTCATGTGTATAATAGGCGGCAACGACCTACGTCAGATCCCGACCCTATACCATCTTCGTCATCGTCTGCAGATTCTTCTAATGATGATCCTGGGGTATTCAACTCCAGGTATGAATGGAAAACGACATCTTTATTGGTTTTATTGGTTCTACTTCCTATTTTTTATGAAGAGAATGAATCTTTTTATCGAAGGATCAGAAAAAAAAAAAGGGTCCGGATCTCCTGCGGGAATGATTTGGAAGAGCCAAAACCAAAAATAGTGGTATTTGCTAGCAACAACATAATGGAGGCAGTCAATCAATATAGATTGATCCGAAATCTGATTCAAATCCAACATAGCACCCATAGGTACATAAGAAATGTATTGAATCGATTCTTTTTAATGAATAGATCCGATCGCAACTTCGAATATGGAATTCAAAGGGATCAAATAGGAAAGGATACTCTGAATCATAGAACTCTAATGAAATATACGATCAACCAACATTTATCGAATTTGAAAAAGAGTCAGAAGAGATGGTTCGATCCTCTTTTTTTTTTCTCGAACCGAGAGATCCATGAATCGGGATCCTGATGCATATAGATACAAATGGTCCACTGGGAGCAAGAATTTCCAGGAACATTTGGAACATTTCGTTTCTGAGCAGAAGAGCCGTTTTCAAGTAGTGTTCGATCGATTACGTATTAATCAATATTCGATTGATTGGTCTGAGGTTATCGACAAAAAAGATTTGTCTAAGCCACTTCGTTTCTTTTTGTCCAAGTTGCTTCTTTTTTTGTCTAACTCACTTCCTTTTTTGTTTGTCAGTTTCGGGAATATCCCCATTCATAGGTTCGAGATCTACATCTATGAATTGAAAGGTCCGAATGATCCACAGTTTTTAGAATCAATAGGTCTTCAAATCGTTCATTTGAAAAAATTGAAACCCTTCTTATTGGATGATCATGAGACTTGCCAAAAATCGAAATTCTTGATCAATGGAGGAACAATATCACCATTTTTGTTCAATAAGATACCAAAGTGGATGATTGACTCATTCCATACTAGAAATAATCGCAGGAAATCCTTTGATAACACGGATTCCTATTTCTCAATGATATTCCACGATCAATACAATTGGCTGAATCCCGTGAAATCATTTCATAGAAGTTCATTGAGATCTTTTTATAAAGCAAATCAACTTCGATTCTTGAATAATCCACATTGCTTCAAGTGATCCACCACCATCCGATACACAGGATCCTGATCTTGATGTTCCCATTGTCCTTCGGAAAGGTAAGCGCTCATGTACTTACCCTATTTCTTCGGTTGTTTGCTATGATAAACTTTCTTCTCGTTCTCGCTCTTTGATCTCTACACTTGATTCATTTTCTGTTCCTAAAACGGTTGGTGAAGCTTTGGCTCATTCTGGATGGCGGGATGCCATGATTGAAGAGATTAATGCTCTAGATCATAATAATACATGGGATTTGGTAGAGTTACCTGCAGGTAAAAAGGCAATTGGCTGCAAATGGGTATTCATTGTGAAAGTTAATCCAGATGGATCAGTGGCTCGTCTGAAAGCCCGGTTGGTAGCTAAAGGATATGCTCAGACTTATGGGGTCGACTACTACGAGACATTTTCTCCTGTGGCTAAGGTACCCTCCATCCGCTTGTTTATTTCATTGGACGCTACTTATGACTGGGTCCTACAACTGGATGTGAAAAATGCATTCCTACATGGTGATTTACATGAGGAAGTTTATATGGATCAACCACCTAGGTTTGTTGCTCAGGGGGAGCCTGGCAGAGTCTGTAAATTGCGTAAATCATTGTATGGTTTAAAGCAATCCCCTCGTGCTTGGTTTGGACGGTTCAATGTTGTAGTGATTGAGTTTGGCTTACGAAGGAGCTCTTATGATCATTCTGTTTTCTTTACTTCATCCCCTTCTGGATGCATTCTACTAGTGGTATACGTTGATGACATTGTGATTACTGGGAGTGATGACATTGGGATCAAGAAGCTGAAAGATTTCCTTGTGTCCCGGTTTCAAACAAAGGATCTAGGTCCTTTAAAATACTTCTTGGGAATTGAAGTATCTCGTACTCGGAAAGGGATATGTTTGTCTCAACGGAAATATTGTTTGGATGTATTGAATGATTCTGGAATGATTGAAACAAAACCGTGTGAGGCCCCAATGATTCCGAATATGAAATTGAAAGCAGATGATGGAGATCTACTTGAGGATCCAGAAAAGTATAGAAGAATTGTGGGAAAACTAAACTACCTGACGATTACGCGTCCTGACATCGCGTTTCAGGTGAGTGTTGTAAAGTCAGTTTATGTCATCTCCAAGAACTCCACATTGGGAGGTCGTTAGACATATACTGAAGTACCTAAAGGGCGCCCCTGGTCTTGGCATTCTTTATCAAAATCACGGTCATCATGTCATAGAAGGATTTACAGATGCCGACTATAATGAAGATCCTACGAACAGGCGGTCTACGACAGGCTATTGTGTGTTAGTTGGAGGAAATCTAGTCTCGTGGAAAAGCAAGAAACAGAATGTCGTTTCCCGGTCAAGCGTTGAATCTGATTATAGGGCTATGGCCTAAACCACTTGTGAGTTGATATGGTTGCGTAATCTGCTAGGTGAACTTGGGTTTGCTCAATCTAAACTAATGAATCTATATTGTGATAATGAGGCGGCTATCCACATTACAAATAATCCCGTGTTTCATGAGAGAACAAAACATATTGAAGTGGATTGCCATTTCACTCGTGAAAAGCTAGAAGATGGAACCATCTTAACTCCCTTTGTTCGAACAGGAAGTCAACTTGCCGATGTCTTTACCAAAGCTTTACCTGGTTCGCGGATCTCTTCTATCTGTAACAAGCTGGGCATGATTAATATCTATGCTCCAGTTTGAAGGGGAGTGTTAGAATGTAAAATATCTAATTCTTTACTTAGGCCCAATTAGCTCGTGGGCCCTTAGGGTTTTTAAGGTTTCCTTCTTTTTCTAGCTTTCTTGCCTATATATAACCTTGTACTCTTTCATTGTATTTACAAGAAAATCAATAATATAATCCCTAATTACATTATTAAATAAGTCAAATCCTAATATTAATTATATGTTATAATCTCCTAGACTTCTACAAAAATGAGTTATTAGATAAGTCTATTTAATTCTCATCTCCTACAAGAAAGAGTTGTTAGAGAAGTTTAATATTAAATAAGTCTATTCAATTCTCATATGCTAGAACATTGAAGCTCATTCTAAATGTGTCCCATACCTTATACTTCTCCCTCACGGCTTTAAACCCAAAACTTCTTCCTCACGGCCTTAAACGCCTCTCTCTTCTGGTGCTGCATTGGAGGCTCCTTATAAATGTATCCCATACCTGTTGTTCCCCTACCTTCCCTTCTATTTTCATTGTTTTCAGGGTCGAAAAACCAATGATAGAATTCAATGACACCTCTACTTTATGACCGGTTTGAAGGGTTCCCAATTCATTCACTCCTCCTGCCTCTCATTCCTCGTCGCTGATCTCCTTCTCTGACATCTTGCATCACCAGCGCCTATGATGTTAATCGCACCGCTATAGTGGTGCAATACCAGTGGTATCGCTTAGCAGTCATGGGACATCGCGGTTAGCAGTCATGGGACAAACAGGGTCCCGCGATTAACGGCGCTATTGACCGCTAAATTCCCGCATTTTGAAAGCAAAAAAACATTCGCATAACCGCTATTTGTAGATAGGTTGTTTTGGTGTTAAAAAGGTAATTTTGTAGGCTTTTATTTAGGATTTGCATTCGGTTTTATTTTAGTCCAACATGTTTCAAGGCTTCATTCTTCTTATTTTTTTGGACTCAATTATTCTCATTTTTTTTGGATTTGGACACCATCACTTTGACCTCTGGATTTGGATAAACACATTGTTCAATTATTTTTATTTGGACTTGGACATCATTATTCTTATATATTATTTATTAAATACATCAAATATGTTGACTTATGTATGCATATATATAATTCTAATTATTATATAAATTGTTATACCACCGCTTTACCATCGCGATAACTGTTGTTTCAAATCAAGGTCCTGACCGTAATTTCATATTTTGACCGCTGTAACAGCATAGACCAACACATTGACTTCTTTTTTCTTACATTGATGTCTTGGTGCAAGCTTCTTTGTCGCACTAATAAGACAACCCCTGCGATCTTCTTTGTTACAGATCACTAAGGATACACCGTCTGAACCCCCCCCCCTTGACTTTTGCTAATTGTCGTTGTCGGCCGAGTTGGAACTCCTAGACTCGCCTTATCCTCCCATTGCTACACCGACTCATCCACCCTATCTTCTAGTTTTTACTGCGGTTTACTACATTGTTTCTCTCTTCTATTTTTTGTGCTACTTCCATAGTCTTAGACAAATCCACATGTTCAGCCCTCACCTCCGGATTGAGACCGTTCATAAACTGGCTCATAAATATCTCTTATGGAATTCCATTCAAAGACGCAAAGACACTGCTAAAGTCAGAAACTTTCTCTTGTATTCAGTTATCGTCCCCTCGTGTCGAACGGCCAAAAATTGCTCACACGGTGTTCCTTCCATTGTTGATCGGAAATGGCTCAAAATCAAACGTTTCATCTCCTCCCAAGATCGAATCGGCCTTCTTTTGTGCTCTCATTGGACCCATTGTAATGCGTCACCTTCAAAACGAGATAAGAGACTCTTTAATCTGTTGTTCTTCCGTTAATCGATTGTGGAGGAAATACCTTTCAGCCCTAAAGATTCGTCCAAGCCATCAAAGGTTGGTAATTCTAACTTCCGACCTTCAATCGCCAAGAAACGATTGCTTCCCCCTCCCGATCTATCTTTCCATGTCTCCTCCAATTCGGTCTTAGAATCCCACCTACCTTCGACGGTGAATGATTGTTCGAGTTCCCGAGGATTTCTTCTTGCATTTGAAGTAAAACCTCCATTTGCTTCATCAAACCTTGAACGTGTACATCGCCTTTCAAAAACCAACCTCCGCTTGAATATTGCTCATACTCCCCTTGATTCCATCCACTCTCAAAGCAACACAGATTATGATACAGTCTCACCGTTCTGATACCACTTTGATATAATCTACCTGCTTAGAGAAAATTGAGTAGAAAAGAATATGAGTTGATTGATTAGAATTATTCGAGAGACTTCACGCTCCACCAAGACCTAATGACCAATTACAAATCAGAAAGAAAAAAAAACATCCCTCCTATCAAAGACTGTACCTATTTATATCTCATAAACCTCCTTCCCTAACAGCTTCCAACTGACTTCCATCTACCACCTACTATCTTCAGTGTCCACTTAGTTACGAACCATTTACTAGAGTACCCTGTCCACCTAACTTTTCTTTCTCCCGGTGTACGTAAACTTTAGTACAAGCTTATTAGAGATATTGTCTGTGTGGCACATTTTGTGCACATGGCCCTTGATCGTACATGCATGAATAAACCTTGCTCCAATACCATATTAGACCTTTGGAATTCCAACTCAAAACCAATTACATGTGAATGGAATTGGCCCAAGATCAAGCATGCTTGTTACATAAACAGTACTCTTTGATGTGGGATCCTAGTTTCAAAATCATAAATGCATATAAATAATTTGTAACTAACATACAAAAACATAAGCCTAAACAAAGAGAGCCAAAAGAAGAATGATAGTTGGAATAATAAATGCATGATGTGCCACAAAACCTGCTAAAGGCACACATTTTCTACATGTATGGGATCATCAAAAAAAAACATACACATTTAAAATTTGGTGCCCATACGCTAGAAGACCCTACAAATGAATGTGGTGGCCATTTGTTAGTTCTCCATTCAAGTATTTACTTAACTGCTTCAATAATGTGCATAAAATGCAAATTTTGTAGCAAGCGTAACATCATAACCTAAAAAAAAGTTGATCACTTATGTACTTCTCCACCGCTGAGTGTAAATGGAATAATAATGGAGTCAAACTATGTTAAAGGACATTTCTCATGTAAAGTATCAATGAACATATAAGTTCTAGCCAATTCAGAATCTGCTACACATGAAAATGACATGGACATGCCACATGCAACAAATTAGCCTTCAAAGGTTAGAATATCTAGAATATTTGCTAATTACTTACAACAGCTACAGTCTGTCGAGACTCTACAAGCGAAATCATAGGAAAAGGAATTCATATTACAAAAATTAACATCTCATTTTACCTCTTCATTGACAAAAAGACGCAGTGTGTTGTAGTATATAGACCGCCTTGTCCCTGCGGCAGTAAACAAGTTATCAAGCATTAGTTGTTAACAGAATATTCTATGAAACTTTTGTACTTTCTTAGAACTTGAGTAAACAAACTCATACTGTCATTTTGGCTTTACTTCCAAAGGATTTCATTTGCAGTTAGTATGAAATTTGGAGTACTAATCCTACCAAATCTCTGGTAAAATTTGAGAAATAAATAAAACATAAGGCTGTTATTTTTTAGCAGTACATTTTTAAGCTTAAGCTTAAACAATTAGCATAGTGTAAGAGCCTCACTTTTTACAGCAAGAATCCCTGAGCCAACGACAAGTCCACTTGTAGCAAACGGATGTGAAGCAGCAAAGTAAACACCCTCTGCTAACCGGCATTCATGACAACTTATTGTTAGCCAAACACGTAGGGATAGAACGAAAAAGATGTTGACAATGACAATGGTGAACAAATACCACAAACCTTTGATCTTTCCAAACACAATATCCTCATAAACATTATAATTGGATTTGAGATCTTGCAGGGATTCCTATAATATGAGAAAGAGTTCCAAAATAAGTATTCCATCTCTTAATGAGAGCAACAAATACAAGTCAAATTAGCCTTCATAATATTGGGGTGGGTTAGTTGAGGTAATGTCAAGATCCTTTCCTATTGTGTTTTCTCTCCAACGAAACCTTGTCACTCCCAATTATTGCAAACATCACATTCATGCTGTGTCGGTGCGCGTAAGCTGGTCCGGAAACCCACGGTTACCAAAAAAAAAAGTTGTAGATGGCATGGTTGGTGGCTTTCTTGTAACAAGAAAAAAAAATCAAAATTATAAATAAATAGTGGAAGTGAATCACATTTCTGTCAACCACATTTAATGGTACATATAGTGGAGAGAAAAACAATTACATGGTAATTAGTTACTACAGCATAAAAGGAAAGATAATTTCTTTCAGCAAAATATGAATTGTGCTATAGTTACTTCCAATTTAGTTTTTCCATATTAGTTAGAAGAGACGGTGCTATCTTTTTAACAATAATGCACCTATTCCAAGATGCACACCAGAGAATGGCCTTACCATGCACCATGAAGTGCACCTTAACCACCATGATTGCAATTTACATAGCTTGCCATTCTCAACCCCTTTAACACCAACATTACAAATGATGGCAGTGTTAGCATTCTCCACAACCGTACTCTTATTAATCTATACTTTATAATGCAAACTCATTAGAAGCGACTTTTAGCATTTTCACATGATGAAGAGCCTACTTTCTCCATCACTTGAGTGACACCATTTCTAACTAGAACCTTTCTGCTTCGCAATGTCTACTTTAACATTCTCATCTCTTCTACTCTCATTATTTGCATGAGTTTATGTTTACATGTCCATATTGTGCAACATTTACCTTGTTCGGCAGCTTTTATTTGTAGTTTCCTTCTAACTTTGTCATTCTTTGGCTGCATCCAGTTCCAGATGAGCTACTCCCCTCCATACATTGATTTACTGTTAAGGACAATTGTTTCCAGCACATCCTAGTATCCTACCTCTCCTGGTTAGTCAAAACCATTGAACCCTAGATATACAAATGAAGAGATTCTTGAGATTTCTTTTGGCAAACAAGCTTTGTTCTTCATTGGTGTGTGGCAGTGTGGGTGTTCTTTTTAAGCTAATATGAAATGATAAGTAATAAAGAGCTAATGGATTAGGTGTCAGGCTTCCCTGCTTGGATTGAATGGCACTGGGTGATATGGAATGAAATCTTAGATTTGTCCAAAGGTTGTCAATCCAGGTGTACTCCAAATTTAGGATTTCAATATTCAATCACTACAAGTCAAACTGCACATCTAAAAGACAGAAAAACAATCCATTGCTTGCAATGCAATCATGCCTCCCTCATTTGTTAACCAATGTGCCCCATACTCATGTATTCCCTTCTAAAAAGAGCTACACCTTGTTTTCTGGTGTTCAACAAACACAAATTTGATTTATAGTTTGTTGCAAGCTTACCAATGATGTTATTCTATAGTTAGCATGTGTTATAAGCATCAATGTGGTGAAGAATATTTTCTCAACAGGTTTAGAAACCACCTATAATGTTATATTTCAGAAATAACATGTTCTGCCTGTAAGCCTACCCTTCTGAATATTGACATTTAAGCCTACTTATTTTCACACACAAATTTGATATAGATTATTTTAGTTATTTAAATCCAATATTTCCTATTGCAACATTTTTTTTCATAGCTTAAGGTAGTTATCAAATTTTGTACCGATAATCAAAATCGGTTTTAATCAACGTCCAAGCAAAAACAATCATCTCATCCCCAAATTCAAATGCCAACCTGTCATCATTTGTAACTACGGTAATGTTTATTTTCTTCAATTTTCCAACATATAAGCAATCAGTAAAGCAAAATGCACATTAATTTTAATTAATTAAAAGAAACTTACTAGTGTCATATGAAGATGAGCGGTGGAAGTTGATTTAATTTGGTCGAGGCGGGATTTGGTGACAGAAACTGTGGATTCTAGGGTTTCCACCAAGGTTTTTTGTGCCATCACTGCCTGTTGAACGGCGTAATCAACCCATTCTACGGCAGAATCTCCGGCAAATGGTCTCACTTTCTCCAGTACGCCGAAATCAACTACCGGCGACAACGACGGTGGTGATATGTCCGATTTATTTTCAGATGATTCGTCCATATTTCGCCGACGATGCGAATTGCGAGCAGTGAACAATGAGACATGGGTTCGAAATATTTGGAATCGTATTGAACAAATTTATGTTTTGCACCCCCCCATGTTTTGAATAGTATCAATTTTGTCCTCGGTAACACGAGTTAGTGTTTGGTTCATGGATTTTGAAGGAATTGAAATAGGTAATTTTTTTGACCAAATTTCAAATAATTTGTTGGTTCAAATATTGATCATGATGGAATCCTTTTAATTTCATTGAATTCCACAAATCAATGAATTCATCATTCCTCAGCTAAAGTGAAAAAATTGAATTTCATCCAATTTCTACAAACCAACCGCGTGGTCAAATTTCATTCTAATTCATTCAAAGTCAAATTCGTTCAATGGATTCCATCAAATTCCATTCTGCGAACCAAACGTCCCCTAAGAGTTTGTCATTTAATCCACGAAGGTAAATTAGATATGTGAAGGATCGAGTGAGGAGTTGAGGTTAACGTAAGAAGCGTGAGAATTGGATCTGAACCATTGATCACTTTTAATCTCATGCCCTCCTATGAATTGCACCTTAGAAGGGAATAGATCTGGTGCATCTTATCTCGTTGCATCTCATTCTAATGTACATCAATTTCTCATCCAACGGTCAATAACCACTTCTCACACTTCTCATATTAACCTCAACTTCTTATCGGAAGTCATGTACCACGATAGTACCATGGTACCGACTTATTTAATTATTTATTAGTTTTTGAAATTTTTAAGTGTTGAATATTAAACTTTATAACTTTAACTATTTTGTTTGAACATTTGAATACTTTCAAGTTTTTATTCCTTGCAAATAAAAACTCTTAAACATCATGTGTGTTACATGAAAGCTCAAATATTCACTCAAAATTTGAACATAATGACAAGTTTTCATATATGTAACATGAAGTTGATACAAAATCGATATCAACATGTACTAACCAAAAAAAGTCGATACCATATACAGTTGGTTGGTACATGGTATAAGATTTAGAGTGTCAATTATAATTGGTTTGTACACGGTATTGGAGAAAAAAAACTTGGTACCATATAATCTACCCGTAGTTATATTATGTATACTATATTAAGTAGCAATAACAGTTATTGTTGAAAATTAAGATGTACATGTACCTATGCATTATGTACAAGATTTAAAGCTTATTTTCAGTTCCCACCCAACCATCTCCTCCACCTTCCTCAAAACTGCCCTATAACCTCTCCCATACCCTAAAAATTACTCCCCACGTCTCGCTCCTCTATCAAACCAAGTTTTTCTACATTGTTCCATCTATTCGTTTATCGTTCATCCACGCGCCAAATAACAATGATGAATAGAGAAATCACATTCAAAACACATCCACATCATAAGATCAAAGCACAAGGGCGCAACAACAATGGATGATGCACAAATGTCTTCTTCGTCTTCTTCGGCTCAGATTCTTTTTGCTCAAGAGAGATCTTGATGTAATTAATGGACTGGACTCGGTTTTTCTTTTTCCTGATTTGATTTTGTTTCAGATTTTTCAAATCGTTCATCTCCCCCACCCTTTAGCAGGTTTCATAAACTAACAAAACCTCAAGTGATACACGAATTTACAATCCCAAAGGTAAAATTTCAATGTTGATTTACCATTAAACTAATCAAACAACTTTTCACAAAACCTTTTCCCCTTTGATCAAGGATTGTTTCTACCTTTGATTTCATCTTTATAGAAACCTTGTCGCTAAACTATGCCTTCTCGGTGAAGGGTTTTTCTTCTTCCAGCATTTTGCTTTTGTTTCTATTCCACTTGTTGTTCAATTTTATATTTCTTGTGTTCAAGATTTAAGTTAGAGTGTGTTAATGCTACAATTAGTTTCAAGGAAGACTCAAAAAAGAGGATGTTAGAGCATAAATATGATGGATACAATATCATAGAAGACTGAAGACTGAAGGTTAAATGCTAGAAAGTCAACTCTCAGTAAAAGTCAAAATCATTTTGTAATAAAAGTCAAAGTCAAATTTTTAGTTTGTTTAGTTTTAGTTTTGTCTTGTTAGACTTGTGGCTTGTATAAATAGTTTTTGTTTTTGTTTTTAAGAGATATATGACTGGAGAAATTCCGTACGTGTTATGAGAGAGATTGTAGAGAGGAAAAGAGACATTTAGAGAGAGAAAGTTGTAAACTAAGATTGTAAACATTTGATTTATGAATTGAATTGAATCAGGTAGTTTGATAATCTTGTTTGTTTGATTAACTGTGAATTAGAAACTTGAATCAGGGACACACAATTGGTATCAGAGCAGATCTAATTGAAATCAAATCAAGAAACGAGTTCGTCACTGTGGTCTTAGAGTTCAGATTCATCTTTGAGTTTTCGTGTGAATTTTTTAGTTGTAATAGATTTGTTTGTGATCGTATAGTATTTTAGAATGAAAATGTATAGGTGAATTGGATTTTAGCAATGTAATTTTCATCAAATTTTGAGATTTCATTGAGTTTGAAGTTTCACGAGTTCACAAGCACTATATTGGATCGATTTGTATCTTTGAATGTATTTTGTCGAAATTCAGTGGTAGGAAATTGTTCTAGATGTGTTTGTAGTCTAATTGTCAAGATTTGAGATCAAGATTTGATGTCTAAGTGAGTTTTTGTGTGATTCAAAGTCATTTTTAAAAGTAGATCTGAAGAACTCGCAAGACCTACGAAGAACTCGCAAGACCTACGAAGAACCCGCAAGACTCATCTCAAGAACTCGCAGAGTGTAGAATTCGTAAAAGTTGAAAGAACTCGCAGAAAGTCTCAAGAATTCGTTGAGATTATCAGAATTCGCATTGTTAATTTCTGAAAAAATCATAAGGACATAATTCGCAGTACTCTATATTGCGAAAAGCATCGAATTTGTAATTGAGTCTGTTGCGAATTACATAGAATTCGTAGAGGGTTAATTCGAAAAAAGTTTTAAGTTCAGAATTCGCTATTGTCCTTATTGCGAATTGTCAAGGATTCGCATTACTCTGTGTTGCGAATTGCTCAGAATTCGCAGAATTTCAAGAAATTTTTATCAAGTACAGAATTTGTGTGAAGAATTCGCTTTAGACTTGTCTACGAATTCTTTGGGATTCGCAGAAGTGTAGTCTACGAATTCTTCGTGTTTTACGAAAAGTTTTGAAAAATTTCTAGGTGTAGGATTCGTAAGTTTCAATCTTGCGAATTCTATCACATTCTTGCTTGCGAATTCTGTGTGTTTCTTTTAAGCTTGCGAATTCTACTTTCAATCTTTCGAATTCCTTGTGTTTTTAATTGAATCCTACGAATTCTTTGTGATTCTAGTGTATTTTTGCGAATTCTTTGTTGTTCTAAGGGCGCGTTTGGTTTGCGGGATTGGAATGGATTTGGAGGGATTTGGATTTCAAATCCATTCCAATCCTGCGTTTGGTTTGCAGGAAAGGATTTCGTTGACCGGATTTCAAATCCGTTGACCATTTTAAAATCCCTCATATGATGGATTTGGAAATCCTTGGCATTGGCCTTGGATTTGAAATCCAAATCCGGAAGGATTCTAAAGCGCAATGTTTTAAAAGCCGTTTTTTTGGTTGACCCGGTGTGGTGACCAGGTCACGGTTCAAACGGGTCAACCCGGTTTCAAGAATTTTTTAATTTTCATTTCCTATATATATATATATATATATATATATATATATATATAACCATAACCAAAAATTTGATGTTCACAACTTAAAACATTAAAAATACATATAACAACAAGTTTTACATCATTAAAAAAACACATAATAACAAGTTTTACATCAATCAAAAAATATTAAAATGAAACATAACGATCAAACCAAATCATGGATCTCGAGACATTGGAGTGTTGGTTTTCAATGCTAATACGTATTGCCTATTGGACTATTGGTTTTTAGCTTTTGTTACCGGGTCAACCGGTTCGATACCGGTTCGTGTGACCGGTTCAACCGGTTTTTTAATAGAATCGGCCGATTCAATCCGGGTCATAAAATGGCATCAACCCGGTCGCAATTGACCCGGTCTCTTCACCGGTTCCCGGTTCAACTAGTTCGACGTGCCAGGTCGACCCGGTTTTTAAAACATTGCTAAAGCGCGATCCAGACTTCAATTTGATGATTAAATATATAATTTTAGAAAAATCGAACAAAAAAAATAATTTACTAATAAAAATAAATTCTTTATAAAACAAAAAAAATAATAAAATAAAATAAAAAACTCAATCCAAATCCAAATCCTACAAACCAAACAAGACTTGTAAAACAATAGATTTGAAATCCATTCCAAATCCTACAAACCAAACACATGAAGGGATTTGAAATCCCCCCAAATCAAAATCCCTCAAAATCCAAATCCCTCTTTGAAATCCAATCCATTCCATTCCAATCCCACAAATCAAACGCGCCCTAAGTGTATTCTGCAAATTCTAGACTTAGTGAATTTCATAAATTCCTTTGTCTAGTTCATTTCAGTGTTATTCAATATTCTTGTGGTTTCTATTGGACTAACGGCCAATTTCAAGTTTCTTATTGCTTATAATTGAATCAGGATGACTTACAGAGACGCTCTTTCAATTGGCACTGATGTCAAGCCCTCAATTTTGTTTAAATCACTTTCTTGATTTTGTTGATCGACAAACAAATGGAGAGAACATTCTTTCATCAATCATAGATGGTCCAATGAAAAGACCTACTGAGGAGATTCCTGCTGAAGGTTATGACTCAGATGGAGTTCAGAAAACTAAGAGAGTTGAGAAAGATTTTGCTCAATTCACTGATGAACAGAAGAATCAGTTCAATGCTGATAAACAAGCCAGATCTTTACTTTTACAAAGCATGACAAATGAGATCTATGTGAAAATAGATAGCTACAATGCAACTGCCAAAAATATGTGGGATCAGCTACAGAAAATGATGATGGATTCAAAGGTAGGAAACCAGATGAAGGTAGCTAATTGTATAAACAGCTACGAAGAGTTCAAAGCAAAAGAGAATGAAAGTCTGTTGGACACGTATGAGAGATTTGTTCTTCTATTGAATGAGCTTTCCAAGAATAAAGTCACAAAGAAGCAGATAGAAAACAATGTCAAGTTTCTCAGTGTTCTGCAACCTGAATGGAAGAAACATACTAGAAGGATGAAGTAGATGAAAGATTTAAGTGAGATACCGCTTCATGAAGTGTATGAGACTTTATGACAGAATGAGGAAGAGGTGGAAGAGAAAAGAACTGAGAAAAAGAAAGTTGAGAAGGTTGTCGATCCCATAACACTTGTAGCTGGAGAGATATGCTTTTACTGACCCGAGCTTTCAAGAAAAAGTTCTACAAGAAACCAGGGTCAAACTCTTAGAGGTATTCTTCTACGGGATCAAGGAATCAAGAGCATAGAGAAAGAGTTGAGGGTAAAAGGTTTGAAGAGACAAGAGATGTCGAGAAGAAGCCAGAAGAAAAGAAGAAGTATGTGGATGACTACACCAGTACTGAAAAGAAAGCTAATGATCTGGTCAAATGCTACAACTATGGCAAGGTTGGACATTATGCAAAAGATTGTCGCAAGCCGAAGGTTCGGAATTCAGAATACTACAAGAACAAAATGCTCTTGGCCAAGCAACAGGAAGCTGCCAAGGCATTAATGGCTGAAGATGAATTTTGGTTAGATCATTCCGATGTTGAGGAAGAGTCAGAAGAGTCAACTCGTTTATGCTTAATGGGTAAAGAAGATAAGCACGATGATTATGAAGATGAGACATCTGACGAGGTAATGCACTTAACTGAAAATGATTTTATGACCAAAATGGAAGCCATGATGGTCGAACTTCAAGATCTTCAATCTAAACTGAAAAAGGAAAAAGACAGAGTTGCTAGGAAAATCAAAAGATCTTTAAGCTTAATAAATCAGTTATTGGGAACAAAGATTTAATTGATTCTCTACGCAAATCTGTTTTTGATTTTAAAACAGAAAAAGATCATTTTGAAAATAAGAGTTCTGATTTTGAAACTAAATTGTCTAAGTCTGATTCAAAAAAAAAACAAGAATGTGTTCTAAAAGCTTTTAAATTGCAGGTTGAGAACAAGACTTTAGAGCAAAAGGTAAATGGTTTGGAAGCAAAATTATATGTTCGAGGCCAAAAAGATCAAACTATTTTCTTGAATACACCTAATGAAGAAGCTGATTTTAAAGAAAAATGGGGACTAGGTTATGATAATCCTCATTACCTAGAAAAAGCCATCAGAAAACAACCAGCTTTATATAATGTCAATTTTATGTATGTTGCTGCTAAATATCCTCATTTGAAACCCAAATTTGTCACCAAATCATCAAAGGAAGTTGAGGCAAAAGAAGATGAGAAAAGAATGAATTTAAAGAAAATGCAACTACTTTTCTGTTATGAAAGACTGAATGATAGTTATCTTTCTGAAACACCAAAATTTCTTTCAAATGATTACTTTGCTAGTTATTCTTCTACTGAGATGGAGGCAAAACATGTTCAAGCTAAAATTTATGTTCCTCCACTCGTATTAGAAAGCAAAATAATTGAGCTAGAAAGCATTTTTGTTGGTCCCGGAGGTGCTTAACAAGTTTGTAGAGGGGGGGGGTTGAATACAAACACAGAATTTAAAGTTTAATAAATTGTTTATTGATAAATCAAATACAATTTACAAGTCTGTTGCGGAATAAGATTAAGTAGAACTCAATCTAAACAAACTTAAGAAAACACTAAGATGGTTGCACAAGAAAATAGAGAATGGGGATTGGAGAAGTATAGAAAAAAAGGGTTTCTATAAAATAGAAAGATGAAGGCTAGAGGTGAGCACACACTTCAGATGAAGAGGTAATCTTTCTATTTATACCCTATGCATTAAATGCATGGCAGGGCACTTTACACGTGTCCTTCATTGATTGGTTGAGAGAGTCTGACTTTGGGAGACATGCTTTCGGCCGTATCATAAACAGTGTAGTTGACAGAGTTGTTGTACGAATTGTGGTAGAGGTATGTCCGTTCTGACACATCGTACTTGTTGTGCAAGGTAAGACAATAGAGACTTGAGGCATAAGCTAAGTGATCATCGCTCGCTGAATATCTCTTCCTTCAGAGATATAAAGAAGTTCAGCTATCGCTGAAGCTTTTTCTCAGGTTTCTTCGCGTATGAGTAGAGTAGTCTTTGCTTCACTGATGTCCGTATCAGGTCACTAGTAGACTTGTCTTTGTTCAGCAGCTCCATCTTCGATTCAGCTATGAACATCTGTTGACGCAAAACTTGTCTTCAGGGATTACGTCAAATGTTTACATCAGAACTATTAGCGATAACTGAACAGATTCAGTCTGGTCACTGATGGTGAAACACTAATACATATAAATGTTTACAAGAGAGACTATCAGCGATAACTGAACAGACTCAGTCTGATCGCTGATGGTGAAACACTAATACATATTAAAACGTAATTTTCACTAAGTATAGAAGAGGGTCGTTATCAAATCACTGAGAGAGTTTGGATCAATAATCTCCCCCTATTTGATAATGACAAAGTAACTGAAGAAAATTACTTTATAGTTCAAAAATAAATGAATAATTAGGACTCATAATATACATGTCCCAATTACTATTTTGAGGGATCTTTTACAGTACTGATAGAGTTAAGTACATCACTGAAATTTTTATTAATTTAGAGATAGAATTACAAGATGTGAAAATTACAAGTACAAGTAAGGAACTAACTACTCTAAGTTAAACTAATAGATTACAAGAAATAAGAAACTAATCTATCAGCTATCTAAAGAAGACTTAGGAGGATTGATCATATAGTCAGGTATTTCTTCTCCTCTTTGCCTTCGATCTGAAGATTTTTGACTGATGATTGCCTTGATCGGTTCAGCAGAAGGAGAGAAGTCACACCATAAGCATAGGAGATCCTTGAGATGGCTGAGGGGACAGATAGGAATTTCAAAGACTCTTTGGAATCTGAGTTGTTCCTCATCATCTTTTAGGATAACAGCGACTCTGTTGATGAGAGCATCATTTATCCCTTCAACATAGCCTCTGTAGGTTGACTTGGATTTCTTCAGCGCATCTTTAAACTCTAGCCATTCCATGTAACTAAAGCTTTCCAGCTTTGAAACGAACATAGCCTTGCAACTTCCATCCTCTCTGGTTATCTCCATTGTGACAGAAGTTCGGTCCTTCTTCTTTCTCCCTGAGATGACAACGGCTACGATCTTCATTGGGTCAGAGCGATAGTCGACTTTATGTTTGCACCATTCGACTGAGTTATCGCTGGCCGCTAGTTCTTTTGAGCGCTCCTCTTCAATTTCCTTTAATAGAGCATCCTGGACTTCTACTGGTTTCTTTTTCAGCTTCTTGTCTTTGACCTGAGAGGACTGAATCTTTAAAGCAAGAGAGGCATCCCTTTGACAATCAGCTATCAGTTTCTCAGCTCTGACAGATTCTTCGATTTCGGCTTCAGTCAGGAACTCTAGTTCAGTAGGAGTTGTTTGAAGAGGGACCTTTAGAGGTTGACTCTCTAGATGAGAGATCATCTCTGTTCTTTTCTTCATCTCTTCCTCTGACCAGTGAGATGGTCTTGAGGGCCTTCCTGGATGGTGCAGGGCTTCTTCTTCTTCATCTTCTTCATCAGCTATAGAAGTTGGGATTATTGACTCATCAACTATAGAAGTTGGGATTATTTGTAGTTCCTTACCCTTAAGCAGGGGAGAGAACTGTCTGGTCAGAAAAAAAAGGAGTTAGTGTTTGTTTTAGGAAGAGAAAAGATAAAGGCTAGAAAGAGATAGAGGGTTTGTAGAAAGATACAGGGACAAGTGAGAGGCATACCTGAGAAGGATTCTCCTTAGACAGTGAAATGTTAATCAGGCTTCCCTCAGCAGTTGTACTCTTAGATTTGCTTTGGGAAGGGGCTCCTGAAGATGTTTCATGACTCCCCCCTGCTGTGACAACTTCTTTCGAAGCTATCACTGATGATGTGGCGACTGCAGAAAACCATAAAGATTGGTCTTCTTTATCGTCATCATCATCATCTTGATGGTGTTGCTCTTCATCCTGATCTTGAAGATCAAGATCTTCCTCTTCTTTACCCTCCTCCTCCTCCTCCTCCTCCTCTTCTTCTTCTACAAAGGCTTCGAAGGAAGGAGGGGCTTTGTCAGCAACCTTCTCCCCCTCAACATGAGAGGGAGGTTCTTCTGGATGAACCTCAGCAACAACTTCCTCATTATTTTTTTCAGCAACTTTCTCCCCCTCTTTGTCATTATCATCGAGGGAGAGGTCTTTAGGTGGAGAGGAAGGTTGTGCAGTGGTCAACTTGCGGACTTCATCCTCCAGACTCTGTAAGCGTCCTTCAATCACAAGGATGTCTGAAGTAGCTTGATGAATGAATTCAACAACTATGTTCAGAGAGGTACGGTCAACCTCAGTGAAGGAAGGAGAAGGAGTCGGAGCTGGTTCATTCAACTTTTCAAGGATTTGTTGTAGAAGAGTTGTGCAGGAATCAATCTTTGTAGATAACCCCTGGACATTTTCGTTTAGAGAATCGAAGCGTCCCTGAAGAAGTTGAGTATCCTTCTTGACTTTGGAGAGCTCCCCCTGAAGAGCTGAGATTTGTGAGGCTTCAACTTTGGTGGAGTAGGTAGCTGTTAAATGCTTCAGCTCTTCACCAGCAGTATTGACGGCGCTGGTGGTTTCGTTGATGGAGGTGGTGAGAGAATCCACCTTTTCACCCAAACTGTTGACATTCGAGTCAACAATTGCCAAACTAGGACCTGAAATAAAAGTTAGTTTCTGAGTAACAGGCTTAGATGGAGAAATGGGAGTGGTATAGGCGGGTTTAGGTATACCTGATGATTCAAACATCTTGAAAAATTGCATGTCTCTTTCAAAGGTTTGAGCATCAGGTCCTAAAAATGCAACATGAGGTTGCTGCATGTGAGATGAAGGGTTAGAGACCAAAGAGATGGGAGGACTAGTAACAGGGATAGAAAAAGTTTGGGGTTGAGAAGGTACCTCAGTTGATTGAAGAACTGAGATTTCAGGTTGAGTCACTGTTGTTGTGACAGCGACCGAGATCGCTGGCACGGTTGATGTGATCACAGCTGCATATGTGGAGGAGAGACCCACAAAATCATCCAAGGAAGTTTGTCGAGAAACTACCTCAGGCATTGAACTAGGGGTAATGGTCTCCTTAGTCAATTTGGCCTTCTTCGAAGTACCAGAAAGACTAGTATATGGTCGTTTAGAAGAGGTTTTAGCGGCATGGCAAGCAGAATAACGAACCTCCTGCGTGGCCGCTGAAGTAGAAGAAGTGTGGAGAGAGAGATGAGAGCGTAGGGTAGAGATACTTACTTTGTTTTCCAGCGGTTTGACCTCTAGTGAACGCTGACCCACTTTGGCGAAGGAGCCATCAGGAGTAGTGGGGTAAGAGTTGGCGTAGAGAAACTTCAGATATGCACAGATGAACCGTATATATGGGATCTTGGGATCCCTCTCCATCTTCTCTATCTTTGACTTAAGATCGTCAAAGATAGCGGTGGCAAAGTCGAAGTTCTTTCCAGCGATGACTGAGTAAGCCATCTGGAGTTGAACTTTGCTTGCTTGATCAAGGGAACCACTTTTCCCACTCATGCACTGAATGAAGTGAGAAAAGATGAAGTTCAGTTGGGAAGGCATGTTTGCCTTCTTGATGAGAGTCAGCTTCTTGTTGGGGATTATGGAGCGGGGCTTGTTATCCCAGCAGTACTCCATATCATCCAGAAACTGGATGAGTTCTGCATCAGTTGGTAGAGCTTCAAATCTACTCCTGGGTTTGTCAGGAAACCTGAGTGCCTTCCTCAGGCTGAATGCTGTCATCATCCCTGATCCTAAGTCAATGCTGAAGGAGATAGCAGGAACCTGATCACCTTTCTTGTTGGTGATAGAGGTCTCTTCAGCTGTAAACCAAAACTGTTGGAGAAGCGTTTTGGAAGGTTTGGGATCAACAGTAAGGGCATAAGCAATGCAGGATTGCTTCAGGAACTTAGTAGCTTCCACAAGGTGTGGATATTTGATACCGTCGAATTTCAATCGTCCAAGATGGTTGTTCTTGGGGATTTCAGAATCAGTGAGAGTGAACTTGACTGTCTTGGAGGCAATTAGTGCTGACTGTGCCATTGCTGAATGAGGAAAGAAAAAGATAATAGAAGGAATAAAGATTAGAGTCTAAAAATAAATAAGTTTTTAACAGTTTCTATTTGAAGAAGGAAACGTATAAAAATTAAAATATTTGAAGATTAAGACATTGTTCTTAGTTTAAGAAGGAAGAACAATGAGAAAACCAAAGGTTTTGAAAGAATAAAAGCAAAAAGAATGATTTTTAGAGAGTAGAAATCTTATAAAAAATCCATAATGATGGAACATAAATAGGATTTAGTAACAAGATTTAAATAAAAGGAAGATCAAAATAACCTGTTAATCCTTAAGGAAGAAGACGCAAAAGTTTTGAAATAGGTTCTTGCAAATGCTTGAGAGAGTTCTTGCTTGAAAAAATATTTCCAGTAAGCGTAAAAGATACGAATGAAAAGAAACATTCCTTTTATACGTATATATATATATATATATATATAGAGAGAGAGAGAGAGAGGCGGGAAAACAAATGTTCATCATGACATGGACACATCCCATGTAGTTGATTGGATAGAAGAGCAACGGACGAACGTGTCAGAAAAAGGCATGTCGTGGATTGTCGGTTCAAATGACGTCATGAGGAGAGAGAAAAACGTTTCATTTGTCCTTTTTGAAATTATCTCTGAAGAAAAGTCAAAGATAGGTTTTCCTTTGAAAGAATCCCTGATGAAAATTCAGAGATTGATTTTTAGTTCAGAAGGATCACTGAAAAGAAATGTCAGTGATAGGTTTTGTTTATCAAAAAGCTTTTAATCATTTGAAGAAAACTTCAGTGATCAAAGTTTTATTTTTAAATGTCTTACTGAATGAAGATTCAGTGATTGAGAGTAAGAGAACATACCTTAGAGTCAGAATTTTAATCAGAGATTGAGTGATAAAGGGGAACTTATAGTCACTGACATAATGAATGAACGCTGAAGATTTACTCTTCGAGATTCAGCATTCCAAGCTCACTGATGAGAAAGTTGAACCTTGTCTCATCAAGAGGTTTGGTAAACAAATCTGCTAGCTGATAGTTAGTGGGGATAAAGTGAAGTTCAATATCACCATTCATCACATGATCTCTGATAAAATGATATCTGATCTCTATGTGTTTTGTCTTTGAATGTAGCACTGGATTGTTTGCTATAGCGATAACACTAGTGCTGTCACAATAGATTGGAATTTTTGATAGCTGAAGGTTATAGTCTAATAGTTGATTTCTCATCCATAAGACATGAGCACAACATCTTCCAGCGGCTACATATTCAGCTTCAACTGTGGAAGTGGACACTGAATTTTGCTTTTTGCTTGTCCAACTTACCAGCTTTCCTCCTTGGAGTTAACATCCACCAGTGGTGCTCTTTCTATCGAGTTTATAACCTGCAAAATCACTATCGGAATATCCAGTTAGATCGAACCCTGAGTCTTTGGGATACCAAAGACTGAGGTTAGGAGTCCCTTTGAGATATCTGAAAATTCGCTTAACAGCGATCAGATGGGATTCCTTGGGTTCAGATTGATAGTGTGCACATAAACAAGTATAGTACATGATGTCAAGTCGGCTTGCTGTAAGATACAGCAGGGAGCCTAACATTCCTCTATAGGCAGTGACATTAACAGGTTTTCCAGATGGATCTTTGTTAAGTGTCAGAGGAGGTGCCATAGGAGTCTTCATCGCTGAAGTTTGTGTTAAATCAAACTTCTTCAGCATGTCTTTAACATACTTACCTTGGCTGATAAAAGTACCTTTGTCAGATTGTTTGATCTGAAGGCCAAGAAAATATGTCAACTCACCCATCATACTCATTTTGTATTCTTTCTTCATTCTTTCAGCGAAGCGAGTACACAGAGATGGGTTAGTAGAACAAAATATGATGTCATTGACATATATTTGTACAAGAATAATATGACCTTTTATCTTTCTGAAAAATAATGTATTATCAATTTTGCCACGTTCAAAATTTTCAGAGATAAGAAAAGATGAGAGAGTGTCATACCAAGCACGAGGGGCTTGTTTTAGACCATAGAGAGCCTTATCCAATTTATAAACATAATTTGGATACTTAGGTTCATAGAACCCTGGAGGTTGTTCCACATAGACTTCTTCATACAACTTTCCATTTAGGAACGTTGATTTTACATCCATTTGATATACAATGAAGTCTTTGTAAACTGCATATGCTAAGAAGAGTCGAATTGCTTCGAGCCTAGCCACGGGGGCAAAGGTTTCATCATAGTCTATGCCTTCCTCTTGTCTGTATCCCTGAGCAACAAGTCGGGCCTTGTTGTGGGTTACAGTCCCATGTTCATCTAACTTGTTTCTAAACACCCATTTGGTTCCTATAACAGTTTTATCAGATGGTCTAGGAACGAGATTCCAAACTTTGTTTCTAGAGAATTCAGTCAACTCTTCTTGCATAACGCTGACCCATTTTGGATCTCTGAGGGCATCATCAGCCTTCTTTGGCTCTATTAAAGAAATAAAGTTGACAAAGAGATAGATATTACCTAAACTTCGTCGTGTCCGAATACCTGCATCGGGATCACCAAGAATTTGATCTATAGGGTGATCTCTGGTCCATCGCTGAGCAGGAGCATGATCACTCATTTCAGAGGTTGGATCAACAATGGGAATGTTCACCGATGAAGAAGCTTGAGGTTCATCAACGATTAGTTGTTGAGTGTCAGACAAACCATTGTTTTCTGAGAGGTGTTCAGACGAAGATGGATCTGATGGAAGTAAGGTGTTTAGAGGCTCTGCTGAGATCCATGAGTTGAATTCAGCGTTAGGAGGTATGATGTTTGGATCATCATCATCAGCTGTAGGATTTGAATGATGATGGTTTGAGAAGAAAGGTTATATTTCTCTGTAATGAGAAAACATCCAAGCATTTAACTCTTCATTGTCAACGATTGGTTTAGAGTTCCACAGATTGTAGGCTTTAGAGATGGAGGAATATCCTACAAATATTCCATCATCAGCTTTTAGGTCGAACTTTCCAAGTTGATCTTTGTTGTTTAAAATAAAGCACTGACAACCAAAGATATGAAGAAAGCTGATAGAAGGCTTTCTTCCATGAAAAAGTTCATAAGTTGTCTTTCCAAATCGCTTTACTATCAGCGATCTATTTTGAGTAATACAGTGTTTACAGCTTCAACCCAAAATTGAGTAGGGAGGTGAGAATCGCTGAGCATTGATCTAGCAACTTTAATGATAGTTCTGTTTCTTCTTTCAGCGACTCCGTTTTGCTGAGGTGTTCTTACTGAGAAGTTATGTGAAATTCCCTTGTTCTCAAAGAAATTGTTCAAGGAACTGTTTTTGAATTCAGTTCCATGATCACTTCTTATTGAACGAACAGTGAGATTATTCAACACTTCCATCTTTTTAACAAAAGATATTAGTTCTTCTGGAGTATCACTCTTGCAGCGAAGAAAGATAACCCAGGTGTAGCGAGAGTATTCATCTACAATGACAAGCGTATATTTCTTTCCATCTATTGATTGGATGTTGACAGGGCTAAACAGATCCATATGTAAGAGTTGAAGAGGACTTGTCACCGAGGAAACTTATTTAGACTTGAAACTAGCTTTTGTCTGTTTTCCTTTTTCACATGCCGAGCAAAGAGATTCTTTAGCATATGAGTGCTGAGGAAGACTAGAAACCAGTTCCTTAGAAGAGAGAGAATTCAGGGTTTTGAAATTTAGATGAGAGAGCCTTTTGTGCCATAGCCAGTTGACATCAGAAGAGGCTTTAGAGAGAAAACATACGTTTTCAGCGATAGTAGAGTCCATATCTATTACATATAGACATTTTCTCTGCGATAACCACTGAGAGCAAGTTTTCCTTTCTCATTTACCACTAAACATGCTTTCTTGGAAAATCGAACTTCATAGTCTTTATCACATAGCTGACTGATGCTCAAAAGATTTTGCTTCAGTCCATCTACATAAGCGACTCTTCTGAAGGTAGTTGTCCCATTGCTGAGGACACCAAACCCTTGGGTATATCCTTTTCCATTTCCACCAAAGGTCACAGAGGGACCTTTCTCTTCCTTGTATTCAGTGAGCAGGTCTTTTTGTCCAGTCATATGACGAGAACATCCACTATCGAGATACCAGATGTCCTGTGATCCCTGCAAACATAAGGAAGATTAAGCTTTGTTTGGTACCCATTTTCACTAGGTCCTCGGGGGTTAGTGGAGATGGAAGGTTCAGAAATCTTCACAGCAGATGAAGATTCAACTTCAGTGGTAATCTTCACTTCGGTTAATTTCTTAACCTCAGTGGTATTCTTTACCTTGGTCGATTTTTCAGCTTTGATGACCTTCTTAGCCTTAGAGGCATTTATTTTCACTTTAGCTGTTTTATCAGTTTTAGTGGCAGTTGGACATTTGCTTGCAATATGGTCAGTAAATCCACAGTGATAACATTTTCTATATTTGAAAGTGGTTTTAGGACCAAAAGTAGAAGGTTTTGAGAATTTAAGATGAGCAGGTCCAACTCCAAGAATGCTTTTCTCATGAGATCTGGGAGGAATTTTTATATCTTCAGATCTCTTAGGCTTAAGATCAACCTTTAACTTTGGAGGACAGAGATCAAAGATTTCTATCACAGAGCTAGACGATTGATTAGCTGAAAATTTAGAAGGAACTTTCAACTTTCCTTTCTTGGTAGCCTTCTGAGGATGGAGAATGGATTTTCCTTTATTCGCAGACTTAGAGCCTTTGGATTTTTCCTCAGGGATAGAATTAGAAGAAGAAGGATAAAACTGATTATAAGAAGTGTCAGAGATAGAAGTGATAAACGTTCCAAACTTAAGCATGGAACAGTCTTCTTTAGGCTCATCTTGTGGTTTCCAAAAACCAAGACTGGTTTTATCACCGCCAGGAGTTTGAGCATTTATTATCTCAGTGATCTTAGTTGAGGAATTGCACCATTTTTCAACAGTAGTCTTTTATGCTTTTAGAGCAGCGATGGCTTGTTTACGTTCTATGCTGATGATTTTATTTACAACTTGATCTTTCAAACTTTCCTAAAAGAGTCAGTTCTCTGAAATTTTCATGGCATTTTTCCAGCTGTTCAATTAAATCATTGTTTTTGCTTTCAGCAAGAGATTTTCCGTTTAGAGCATTGTAAAGATCAATCGTCAGCACATCAACTGCGCGACTTCTCTCTGATTCAGGTAGAGGGATTAGTAGAGATAGATACCTGAGATGATATATAGCTCATAGAAGTTTCAGTTGGTTCTTCCACTTCTTCTTTAATCTCAGCCATGAGGCAGAGATTAGCGACTTCTTCTTCATCAGAACTTGATTCTTCTGATTCAACCCAGTCATGTTCTTCAGCAATGAGACCTTTACCTTTTCGCTTGTAGCTTTTCATCTTTTGATATTTCTCTTTCAGCTTTAGGTACTTGTCATCGCTGGATCTTCTAGAGGTAAAAGGTTTGAAGACTTTCTTTGACCTGCACTCACTTGCAAAGTTTCCAATCTTTTCACAGTTATAGCAAGTAGCAGAAGCCTTATCAACAGCGGTTGATTTTGGCTTGTCAGTGAGAGAGAGAGAGGCTTATTTCTTTTGAAATTGCTCTTTCTTGCAAATCTCTTAAAAGAGTTTGTCAAGAGTGCTAAAGACTCATCAAACTCTGAAAGATCAGTGTCGGATAGATCCTCAGATTTAGAATCTAACTCAGTGATGGTGAGAGTAGATCGCTGAGATGGAATTATCTCTGAAGAGACTAAAGCAACAGGAGTGCTTTTGGAGTCTTTAGAATCTTTTATAAGATTCTTCTTCAAAAGGTTTGATTGCTCATAGTTAAGCAATATTCCATACAAGGTGCTGAGAGAAAGAGAATTTAAGTCTTTTGTCAGCTTGAGACATATTGAATAACTGTCCCAGCATTCAGGAAGACATTCCAAGAATTTTGTTAGGACCTCAGAATTAGAATAGGTCCTACCAACAATTCTTAGATCAATGATTAGGCAGTTAAACCGCCGATGAACATCAGAGAGAGATTCATTCTTACTAGCGATGAAACTTTCATACTGTCTTACCAAGTTAATTTTTCGAGTCTCTTGGATTTCATTGGTGCCTTCATATTGAACACATATGGTTTCCCACATTTCTTTAGAAGTTTTAAGATGCATGATGGAATGGAAAACTTCATCAGGCAGAGCCATAAAGATAGTGGTCTTTGCCCTTGCATCGATACCGACCTTCTTCTTTTCTTCATCACTCCATTGTCTGATTTCCTTAGCAATATAGCGTTCAGGAATAAATGGAGTGGTGGCAGTAGCTGAAATGGCAGCTATGATTTGGACAAGTTCATAGGGTCCGTTTGCTACGTACTCAGGTATAGTAGGATCTGCACCTTCAAGAAATAGCATCATTCGATTCTTCCAGATGGTGAAACACTAATACATATAAATGTTTACAAGAGATACTATCAGCGATAACTGAACAGACTCAGTCTGATCGCTGATGGTGAAACACTAACACATATTAAAACGTAATTTTCACTAGGTATAGAAGAGGGTCGTTATCAAATCACTGAGAGAATTTGGATCAACAATTTTATCTGATGAAAGAATTTTGAGTGAATTAACACAAGATGTATTTTCTACTGTTTTAAAGAACACAGATTTTCATTTTGAATCTAAAGTATGTTCTCCATCTTCTAAAGCACCTCAAACTTCTGAACCTGATTTTGATGATTTATTTGCGTCTGCAAATGATTTCTTAAATTCTGATGAAGGGTGTATTGATGAAATTGATAGGTTTGACTTTAATGTTACACTTCCAAGTCATTCTACTTTTGTTATTAATGGATAAGCTTTACCAAGTGTTTATGAAAAAGTTGAATCATCAACTAAGGTTGGTGAATCAGTTTCTGTGAATGCTGATTACTATGCTAAAGGTAAGAAACATAAGAAACAACGCTCACAGAAATGGAACAACACTGGTAAACACAAGAAAAGTCAATCTCAGAAATATGATTTTCCTAATAAATCTAAATTCTTTGTTTCAGATTTAAGAAAGAAACGGTCGGAAGAGAGAACTGAATGACGACTGTTAAAGCACAGTTTTATTGGAGTCAAGATCATAATTATCTGAAGATGGAAATCTGAAGTTAAAGCTGATAAAGTCGTCTCAACAAATAGTCTAGAGTCCTTTTGTAATAAATAGTCAAAGTATGTTTAAGTATTTTATTTTATTAGTCTTTATTGTTTTAGTATTTAGTTTGTTTTTGGGCCCAAGCCTTCAAAGCCCATTAGGCTAATCAAGCCTAAGTATAAATTATGTTTATTTTAGTAGTAATTAGGTGAGAAGAGCTTAATTAGAGAATAATATTAAGAGAGAGTTGATGCTGGTGGTGGTGCGCCGTACACAGAAGAGAGAAACAGAGAGGTTTCGATTTCAAGCTTGTAATCCTTTGAATCAATTGAATAATCATATCAGGTTTGCATTATCGTTATTGCTTAATTGTTTACTTGTTTGAATGATTGAATATTGGGACACACAATTGGTATCAGAGCAAGTTACAGATTGGATTGAATAAGTTTTTGTTCGATTCTGTTTTCTGTCAAAGATTCATAATTTTTATTGTGTGATTGTTCATTCAAGTGTTTATTTATTGGGTTGTAATTTATATGCATATTCTATTGATTTGGTATTGTTGGATTTGATTACTGCATTGTTTTTGATTATCAATTTGGTGATTTTGGAAATTCTGGGTTCGGTCTTGAGTCGACACTGTGTCTTCAATCGAATCTTTCTTAGAGTAGTTTTTATTGAAATTAACTGATTGCAATCTGTTCTAGTTGATAAATTGATCATATTGGCAAAGTTTGGTACTTTAATTCGTGATATAGTGTGTTTTCTGGGCTGATTTTTGGCTTCTGGGTCGAAGAATATTAAGAACATATCGGTCTTTGTAAGTATCGGTCTTTGTGTTTTTCCGGTCGAAGACCTCTATCGGTCTTTGATTTCTTCCGGTCGAACTTCTTTTATCGGTCTATTGCATTTGACCGATACACTCACAATTCACTCCGGTCAAAGCCAATCCCGGTCAAAGCCAATTCCGGTCTAAGACCTTTTTCCGGTCAAAGACAATACCGGTCGAAGCTTTTGCATTCTATCGGTCGAAGGTATATCGGTCCACAACATTCTATCGGTCTTTGTCACTATCGGTCTAAGCATACTTCCGGTCGAACAAGTTACCGGTCAAACAAGTTACCGGTCGAATCTTTTTTACCGGTCAAGCAAAGTTTCGGTCTTACATCTTACCGGTCGTTGCAATTCCCCGGTTGAACAAGTATACCGGTCGAGCACTCCACTGTTTGCGCCAATCACTGTTCCTATCTTAGAATTTTTTTTTTGAATTTTTGCAAACTGTATTATGGCCTCTAAATGTACAATTTTTTTTCTCTAGCGGGACCCCCGTGCTAAGTCTGCGAAGGGGGACAAAGGTCTGTTCGTGATCAGATTTTTCTGAATTTCATTCTAAGATTCTCAGTATTGTGTGATTTTATCTTGACTTCTAACGATCTCATCCAATTGATTGTTTCAATATCAGATAAGTTTGATTTCTAATCATATAAGTAAAGATGTCTCGGGAAGCTCTTGCTATTGGAACAGATGTGAAGCCTCCAGTACTCTTCAAGGGGGAGTATGAGCAGTGGAAGGACAAATTATTGGACTTCATCGATCGACATGATTTGGGAGATTATATCAGAAAATCTTTGAAAGAAGGAATCATGACACCTCCAACCAAAGTTCTCACTATAGCCGGAGAAATTGGTGAAGAAGAAGAGACATAGTATAAGTTATCGATTGGTGAATATACGGAAGATCAGCTGAAGAGACACAAGGGTGACAAGCTGGCAAGATCATTCATTCTCCAAGGCATACCGAACGAAATATATGTTAAAATTGATAGCTACAATGCTACCGACAAGCAAATGTGGGATCAATTGGAGAAGATGATGATTGGATCAAAAGTCGGAAATCAGCTTAAAGTTTCCAACTGCTTGAATAACTATGAAGAATTCAAAGCCAAAGCTGGAGAATCACTTGAAGCCACTTATGACAGATTTGTCACATTGCTGAATGAGCTCAGCAAGAACAAGATCAACAAATCTCAAGTTGAGTTGAATGTGAAATTTCTCAGCAACCTTCAGCCAGAATGGAAAAGATTCACAAGACAGATGAGGCAGTTGAAAGATCTGAACGACATTCCACTTCATGAAGTTTATGAAATCCTCAAACAGAATGAGGAAGAGGTGGATGAAATCAAGGCTGAGATGAAGAAGGCTGACAAAGAAGTTGCTGATCCAGTTGCTCTTGTTGTCAAGAAAAGGTCCAAGAAGAAGAAGGTGATAGCATCTAAGTCTGAAGAAGCGGATAGTGAGGCAAAGTCTGACTCTGACTACTGTGAACAACTGAAGGAAGCCATGCTAATGTTAACCATGGCTTTCCAAAAGAAGTTCTATAAAAAGCCGAACTCTAACAGTCAGAGGTACTCGTCTGGTCCGAATAACTACAAACATAAGAAGAAAGTTGAAGAAAAGAGACCAGAAGACAAGAAGAAGGATGGAGCTGATGAGTTCAAGAAGGAAGAACCAATGAAGTGCTACAACTGTGGCAGATTCGGTCATTTTGCCAAGGACTGCCGTAAACCTAAAGTCCGAAACTCCGAATATTACAAGAATAAGATGCTTCTAGCCAAACAACAAGAGGCTGGAAAAGCATTAATGGCGAAGGATGAATACTGGATCGACCATTCGGATCAAGAATCTGAAGACGGAGAGAAGGACGAGACAGCACATCTGTGCTTGATGGGGAAGAACCAGTTAGAAGCTGAAGCTGATTCTGATGATGGAGATAATGATGAGGTATGTAACTTAACTGAATTTGATTTACTGAACCAAATGAATGCCATGATGTCTAAACTCCAAGAGTTAGAGTCAAAACTAAAGCATGAGAAAGGTGTCATAAATGAGAAAAATCAATCTATACATAAACTTAGTAATGATATTGCTGAGAAAAATGTATTAATTGAAACTTTGCACAAAAATATAGACACCACCGCTAAAGAAAAGACTATAATTCATAAAGAGTTATCTGAAACTGATTCAAAGTTTATAGAATGTGAGTTTAAATCTAGAGAGATTGCTAAAAGGTACTTTTCTACTTCAAAAGAGAATAAATCTTTAATAGAAAAGGTGAATGCTTTGGAAGAAAAAATACATACTTTGGGTCAAACTGAACACACTATTCATTTGAACAAACCTAAAGAGAAACCTGATACTTGGGGACTTGGTTACAAGAACCCACATCATCTCAAAAAGGGTATATCTGAAGTGCCTGCACTTTATGACTTTGGGTTTATGTTATTGGCTCCTCAACATCAGGAACTCAAACCCTTTTGGACCAGTCTGTCTGAAAAAGATAAAGCCAAGGAATATAATAAAAGAAAGAACAAAGCCAAAGTTCAACTTCCATTTCGCTATGAGAAGTTGAATAACAGTTATAGTTCTGATAAATCGAAATTTCTCTCAAATGATTATTTTGAGAGTTATTCTGTAAAAGAGTTGAAGGCTAAACCATTCGAAGGTAAGCTTTACGTTCCTCCTCTAGTTTTAGAAAGTAAAATTTCTGAACTCGAGAATACTCTTACAGATGAAAGAATTTTGATGGATTTAGAACAAACTGTATTTTCAACAGTGTTCAAAAATACTAATTTTGCTAAATTCTCCAAGGCTTTAAATTCGGATGACAAATCTGGTTCACTTGAGAATGATCTTAATTTCTTAAACTCTGAAGGTATTTTAAATGATTGTGTTGCTCAATTTGATTTTACTTCTAAACTTCCTGATCATTCATCTTGTGGATTACCCAGTGTTTTTGACAAAGGTGAAACATCAACGAAAGTTGATATATCAGTTTCTGTGAAATCAAAGAAAGCAAAAGGTAAGAAACAAAAGTCTCATTTTTCACAGAAACCGATCCCCACTGGTAAGCCAAGGAAGAAGCATTCTCTTAATTCTCATCATTCTAACTCTAAAGTTTCACATGTTTCAGATTTGAGAAAGCAAAGGGTTGGAGTTAAGACTGCATGGATACCGAAATAGAATATAGACGAGAAAGCTAAATCTAGTTCTAGTTTTATTTTGAATAAAAAGACTTCTAGTAAAGATGATGTGATTGTGAATGTTGCTACTTTTAAATCTAATCTTGTTGATTCTCGCAAGAAGTACTCTATAAAGCAATTATTCCAGTTAGTACCATCAAATAAAAAGTTTTTAAATTATGGTGAATGTGATTATGCTTCTCGTAAATATTATGATGGTTGGTATGGTTCATATAATGTTTCATCTTGTCATTATCATTCGTCTTATCATGCTTCTGGTTTTCAAAGAAAAAGCGGACCCAAATTTAAATGGGTGTGTTATTCCCAGATATTCAAGTTCTAATCACTAACAAACAATCAAGATGAGAATCGAATTCATATGTCATTGATTTCAATCACAACTATTACAAATTCACAACTTTCTCTCTCTACAAACACACTTTCTCTAGAATGATTTTCTAATCACCTCTTCTCTGATTTGTTTACAATGAGTGTTCTACTGATTACAAAGACAACAAAGGTATTTATACCCTTGACAATTACAAAGAAACAAAATACAATTACATTGATTTTGACTTTATTAACAAAAGACTTTGACTTTCAGTAAGAGTTGACTTTCTTTCAGCTTTGACTTTCTTGAACTTTGACCTTCAGTCTTTTTGATCTTGTATCCAACAAATTTATGCTCTAACAATCTCTCCCTTTGGATTCAAGATCATTACTAAAAGATTTAGCAATGTGATCTTCTCTCTTTAAGCTCGATTTGATTAAGCTCCCCCTTTGAACAACAATCTTTATCTTCGCTTGTAATCTCCCCTTTTGATACACACATGATATACAAACTCCCTCTTAACACAATGAAATTCTTCTTTAGCTTTGTCTTTAAAAACTTTCAACAATCTTCCCAACGTCTAATCTTCAAAAAATAGTAACAATCTCCCCCACAAACCTTTTTTAGACTTGAAAAAATAAATATATCTTCAGATTTAGCACACTTTGCTCCAGCAAATAATCTTTAACAATTCTGTTGCTTTCATCTTTCAACAATCTTGAATATTTTCTCCCAACTTTAACTCAAACTCTTCATTCGGACAATTTTTTTTCATAAACTCTTTCAAAGATTTCTTGAACTATTCTCCCCCTTTTTGATGATTTGAGCATCGATATCATCAAAACTTTCTCCAAGAAATGTGTTTGACCAATCTGATCTGTTCAAGAGCCGCTGATTTATTGCCAATTTATTATCTGATTTATCTGATAATGAACAAAGTATTCATCCAGATCTTTGCAAATCCAGACAAAATAAGAACATGTAACTCCTGAATCAACAAATGAATCAGTTAGAATGCCTGTCAATAACACAAAGTCACTGTGTGTAACGGATACACAATATAAAGGAGCTTTTTAATGTTCACTCCCCCAGGGCTTCCATCCAATCATCAAAACAACCACAAAGGCAATTTCTATGAATGTTATGACAAAGAAACGAATTCTTTGTGTGCTCGTGCAAGTGTAGAAAGAATTTAAGCACAAATGATTGCTTTTAATAAGGCTCAACATTGTGTAAACCACTGAGACAATAGTAGATAAACACATACTCTAAGTGCATGATTGAAGTGTGAAGGTGGGGCAAACGTCCTTCTTTTTCAATATCCAGATTTTCCAAATGAAAACCAGATAGATAATATGCTGCGTCCCCAGAAAAATATGAAACATTTTCTTTTTGAGAAGAAAACGAGTGGTTGGTGGGGTTTAAGCAAGAGTTGGCATGGGCTATTTGCCTGTTTCAATAACGTTCACCAAAGGGTTGTGAAACGCTAGTAATGTGGCTGGCGGCTTAGAAAGTATTTGGTGCAGAGTTTGATATTCTTTTACTCTGATCTCACACCCTCTTTCTTTTTAATCATTAAGCTCACTACTAACCAATCTCTCTTTTCCATTTTACCTCATCACACCCACACTCATTTCGTTTAGACTCCTCACACTTAATCACTAAAGGATTAACTTCTTGGGTAGGAAACACTGGTTAACGTGAATCCATAGAAGTTTAGTTAATTCCTAGCACAAAGAACCCACAGTTCCTAAAAAGCATGAGTTGCTCAAATGGTTTAACTATAGCGGTTAAAACTCAAATACAAATGTCAAATATAAGTATGCTCAGTAATATAATCATGAAGATATGAGCATTTTTAGACATTGAAGCATTTTCAAACAAGTATATGAAATGAATGAACATGAATGCAAAAGGCTTGTTTGAAAATCTGACATTGTATGAAAAATGATCAGAAATGAATGATATAATAATCAAAGCTTATGGTCAAGAATAACGGATATAGTCTATATGAAACAAAAATATAGACATTCTTGAACTAAACGCTTCGAAATGAAATAACGCTCAATATACATTGAAGTACAAGCGGGGTGTCTTACCATAAAAAAAAATTGGTTACAATATGAGACATGGTAAGATCATTTTGAATAAAATCAAACCGATGTGTGTGAATACTTGAAAGTATATAGAAAAGACAATACACAAGTATTAATCTTTGGATAACACACGGTTTGTTTATCAATTAAGCACAAAAGTAAAATGAAAACATTTAAAATCACACTTCCAAATTATAATTTCTCTTTAAAATTCGGGAAGTGGTTTGAACATTTCAGAACATGTTTTCTATATCTGAAAGTTGTCCTTCTTTCAGATATATTTGAGATTAATATAAGAAATTTACCTTTTTCGCGCAATCTTAAATCTCATGAAGTCAGCTGAAAAATCATAAAGAAATGATCTTGATAGCTTCCTCTCATCCTGTACAAGTCTCAAAGTCTAGTAAAAAATTTATTCACAAAATTTATTCGAAAATAAAAGAACATAAAGCAATAAAACGTTGATTGTACGAGTTCTGATCTGAGTTAATCAGAAATCATAATTCTTTAACTCCCCCTGAAAATATGCATCTGAGATTTATCAATTAAAAAAGCACATGATAGAGATCTACAACTTCCGTTGAAGTGTAGTTCGTCATATCTTCCGAATACATATTTCCAGAAAAATTTATGTACTCCCCCTTGAAGGTTGATTTCCTCTTTTGAGTATCTGAGTACATCTTCATATCAGCCCGGGAGTATCATTGCTTTTGATCTTTGAAGTACGAGTCCTAAACTGTTGTGCTTAGAAGTCAAACTTCATTGAAGTATGGGTCCTAAGCTGATGTACTTAGAAGCCTTTGTTCTTGACATTGAGGTGCGGGTCTTGAACTGTATTATTCAAGAACCATCATTCTCTTACTCCCCTTTTACTTGTGATGCCTGCAACATAGAATCAATCTTCGGTTTTGGTACCCACTGGTATTTGGGTCCATGTGTGTTAGTTGCAGTTCGTATGGGAGTAACGGAGTAAGAACCATACCAGTAATGATCACTAGCTTTATGAACAAAATCATATGTATGACAGTAAGAACAATACCTCTTTTTAGATAACCTGAACATTTGATCTTTCGAATAAGCAAGATCAGGTTTACCTGTCAGCACTTTGTTCTTCTTGACTGTTGATGTATGTACAAATGATTTGTTACTTTTCTTCTCTTCCTTCTTTCCTTTCTTTTTCTCATCATTCTTCTCATCATCATCCACTGGATTCACTTTCCATACCAGTTTCTCTTCTTGATATTTTCTTCTTCTTCTTTGTGTACCCGAACCATCTACATGTTGATCATAGAAAATATTAGAAGTACGAATCTGATTGAATGAATTGACTAACCTTCTTGAAGAAACAGATTTCATGTGTGAGCTTGAAGCGGTCCTTTTAAAGTCAGCTGAATTATTTCTAGGTGTATAGGTTTTTGACTCTGGAGTCGTTTGCTCAGTCACCACCACCTTTGAAACAATCTTTTCAAGCTCTTTTACCTTTGAAGAGTAACTGTCTCTTTCTTTTACAAGAAGGTCAATATTCGTCTTGAATTCAAACTTCGTTTGCTACTCTTTAAGCACACAAGTAGATAGCTCAGATAGCTTTGCAGTTAGCTTCTTTATCTCTGCTTCAAATAAGCTTCTTTCTTCCTCAAAGCCCATTTCAGCATTTGTCCGCTGACCACATATTTCTTTGAATATCCCAACATTCTTTTGCTCTATTAACTTCTTTTCTTTGGCAAAATTTTCCCTTTCCAGAATGATTACTTTCTCAAAATCAGAGATTTGTTGAGAAAGTTTTAAACATTTCAGCTCAACCGTCTTCTTCTCGTCAGCACATTTTCTGGAAAACTCGGAGAATTTCTTAGCAAACTCTTTCTTTTCATTATCAAAAACTGATATTTCTTCAACAATTTGAAATTCTAATTCAAAGATCTTCTTTTCATTAGCACACCCTGTTTGCTGAAACTTGACAATGTGATCTTCTAATTCTGAGATCTTGTTCTTTAACTCAGTGTTTTCAGCTTCTAAAAACAACATCTTTTCATTATCAAGCCCTGAAGTCTGTTTCAGAAGATCTTCATTTATCTTCTTTAACATGCTGACTTCTTCTCTCAGTAGATTCCTTTCATCTTTGTATCTCTTTGACCGCTTAGAATAGTAGTCAACTGAGGAAGATAAACTTTTGTTATCGAATTCAAGCTTTTCAATCTTTTTGTCATCAACATCAGAAAGATATCCCATCTTGAATACCTGTAAACAAAAAAAAAAACTTGAACTTGATCGTTAATCCAAATGAAATCACAAGAAAAATACAGAAATCTTAAAAAAAATCAGAGATTTTGATCACAAAAAGAACTATGTCCCCCTCCGTAGACTTAGCACGGGGGTCCTGCTACCCGGTTAGCGGGTGGGGTCAAGCGGCAACGCCCTTGCGGGGTCGAGGAGCAGCGCCCCTAGAGAAAAAAATTTCACTATTAAGGGCCATATTACAGTTTTGAAAAATTTCTCAGAATTTTTTTTTTCTAAGTCTTCCACGCTTTGCGCTTTACACAGGAATCGCAAACCTCTACTTTGCGTTTCAAGAGGCACACACAAACCTTAACTTTGCGGTTCAAGAGGCAAACACAAACCACCACTTTGCGGTTCAAGAGGCAAACGCAAACCACCACTTTGCAGTTCAAGAAGCAAACGCAAACCACCACTTTGCATTTCAAGTGGGAAACGCAAACTCTTACTTTGCGTTTCAAATGGCAAACGCAAGACACACTTTACGTGTCAAGTTACACCCACAAGATAAACTTTGCGTGTCTAGTTACACCCGCAAGATAAACTTTGCTCCTCGATTCTCGAAGAAACGCAAACCTTAGCTTCTTGTTTCTTAAAAGAAATGCAAATCTCACTTTGCGTGTCTTGTTTAATACACCCGTAGATTTTGAATGACCCACAAACCTCTGAAGAACTTGTACATATCTTGATGAATGACCCGCAAACCTCGATGAATCAAACGTAAACCTGAAGAACAACCCGCAAACCTCTAAAATCGAACTAAATCGCACCAACAACTCATTTAAGCCTAGAAATCTAACTCGAAACTTCAACAATTTGATCTTCTATACAACTCGAACACAAAACTATCACTAATTTTCGATCAAATACACAAAAAATACAAATTTGAATCAGATACAGTGTCAAGAACTCGTGAACACAAAAACCACAAAAATTCGAAAATTCAAATTGATTACAGTGCAATTGACAAATCTTTCTATACAAACTCGATCGAATTCACTTTCTAACAACACTTAATCGATTACAACTCCAAAAACTCACTAAAACTCAAAAATCGATCTGGACTTGAAGAAAACAATACGAACATACGTATTTCTTGATTTTTCGATTTGGATATGCTCTGATACCAATTGTTATTCCCAGATATTCAAGTTCTAATCACTAACAAACAATCAAGATGAGAATCGAATTCATATGTCATTGATTTCAATCACAACTATTACAAATTCACAACTTTCTCTCTCTACAAACACTCTCTCTCTAGAATGATTTTCTAATCACCTCTTCTCTGATTTGTTTACAATGAGTGTTCTACTGATTACAAAGACAACAAAGGTATTTATACCCTTGACAATTACAAAGAAACAAAATACAATTACATTGATTTTGACTTTATTAACAAAAGACTTTGACTTTCAGTAAGAGTTGACTTTCTTTCAGCTTTGACTTTCTTGAACTTTGACCTTCAGTCTTCTTGATCTTGTATCCAACAAATTTATTGTCACACCCCGCTAAAGCGGAAACACGAGGCATAACAACTCCGATGTCATAGCACAAGATTATAACATACCAACATTTACTTAACTTTCAAAATACATTACATTTTTAAGAACATAGTATCGTCATTGTTTACAATTCCCAAACTTAAAATATAACGATACGCATAAAGCAAAATAATCTTGCTTCAAAATATGAAGTACACTGCTAAAACATCATGGAATTACCTTCTCGATTCCTGAAAAGCATGAATAAAAACCAAGGTCAACTACAAAGAGTTGGTGAGTTCACAGGTTTTAAATATGCACAAATCATTTTTATATGCAAGTTGTCATTTGTAAAACATAAGTATAAACCAACTTCAATTCTTTGATTCATGAGCACCACAATTTAATTTCTTTATGATAAGTGTATGCAAAGACAATATTACGTTGAGCCACTACTAAGCCGTCCCTGACCAATTTCAACGCCCCCGATGAACTAACTCAGCGGTGGTTCAAGCCATATGTTTAGTCATCTTCTCTAGTATAGTGCACCCCTGCTCGTCAGCATTAAGGTGGGTTTGTCACACCAAATAGCGCTATCCACTAATACTATAGGCCCGATTTTCTTCGAGTTAATAGTAGTGTCACGGGGTCTTAACATTTAATACTCAACACATCAATTGCATACTTATCATATAGCTTATAATTCCAAATGCTTTTAACAAAGCCTTATAAATTGCCAATTCGCAATACTTTAAAACCATTCTCATGAATCTTTAATATACGCAAATTAAACATGCTTTCCACCCCAAAATCAATTAAAACGATAAAAGTGGGGCTGTGAATACTCACCTTAACGAATGTAACGGGTGAAGCTTTACTTTAATACTTATGGAATTTGCCACGCCCTTAGTTTCCCTATACAAGAGTTGCCATAGAGAAACACATTAATGCCCTATTCCGATGTCCAACCAATATGTCCAATTGTCCCATGAAATGCCATTATGTAAATTCCTTAGTCCATATCCATTTTTAAACTATACAAAGTTCCATAATACAATAAAACAAAATTTAAGCTTAATAAGATTACCTTTCTGGATTCAGCATATGCTGTCCAGAAAGTTATCCGATAAAATCGACACGGAAGCTTAACTTCCCAAGAGAATTATTTAAATCATAAATTTTTGTGGTGTTCTATGATATGTTTAGAGTAAATGTGCATTTTTTTATAATTGTTGTTTGACTTTTGATACCTCAAATAATTTTTACAAAACAGAGTGTCAGTGATTTTCGGATCAGTGACATACCTCACTTGTAACAGGCTTTTGGGGTATCAATTCTTGGAATTAGACAGTGATCCATCTATGGATGCAAACCTAACTAAAAATCCTAGCATTTGGAAAAAGATTCACTTATTTTGGATGAGTAATGAGGGAGTTATGGCCTATACAAGATAGGTGTATGAATCTGTCTTCACTGGACAGATTGCACCATTTTCTTGTAAAATCCATTTAAGTGCCCAAATCAACTCCAAATTCCGTGTTTTCGGACTTTTTAGAAAGATAACACTCTAAATTAAAGTTTAGAAGCAAAAACCCCAAATTTGGACATGTGGTTTGTGAGTTGTGCAAGCTAGAAGTGAAGTCCATTTTCTGGACAGATTCTAAAATGAAGTAAATACTATTTTAAACCACAAAATAATGATCATTAGACATGGTTTTTGATTATAAACCATGTCTTCACTCCTCATTACATGATAAACTAACTTATGCATCATGGATTCATTGCAATCAAAATGCTCATCCAAATGCATGCATGAACACAACACCAAATAAATGACATTAACATTATTACTAAGTTCTTAATCATGTGGAACTTGGGAAATTCCTTCATAAGAACATTTTTATACTAACATTTCATTATGTTAACATAATCATAATTTTAATAATACCAATATTTTAGTGGTTTATGATACCAAAATTCAACATTTTCATCATAAACCCTAAACTTGATGATAAACAAGTTTTCTTTTGAAAAACAAGAATCAAAATCTCATTTTTGAATATATGAACATAAATTTGAAAGCTATTTTATTAACAAAACCTAATTTATACCACATTTTAGATGAATCTTTTGCTCCTCAAACCCAAAATTCAAAATATGAAAACATGCATAAGAAAAATGTAGTTTTTGAGATTACCTTGAAGATTTGAGAAGGAAACTTGATTCTAACTTCAAATTGATGATGGTTTCTTGCTTGGATTTTGATTTTTAACAAAGAAAAGAAAAATGGAATGGTGGTGGTGGTGGTATTCAGCCGAACAAGAGGGAGGAGAGGGAGAGGAGGTGAAAGGTTGCAATTGAAAAATGAATGTAAATCTTGTTTTTAATTTGTTTTTAATAATTAAAATAATTAAAATATAATACCATTAAGACAAGTGTCCTAATGACTCACCATTATTAAAAGATTTAGTTTAATATATATATATATATATATATATATATATATATATTTTTAAATAAATTACTAGTCTAGTTTATAAATATCAGATATAATTGAGAACCGAAATACCCAATTTTCAATATTTGCTAATAAAATGTCAAATTTGAAAATTTTGCAATGCAAGAGAAATTAACATACTGATTTTTATAGTTTAAGGATTTTGGACTTTTATTCACTTATTTGGCATTTCTGGACAGTGACGGTCAGATGCGGAACTGTTCCGGGTTTTTAACGCAACTTCTAAATTTTTCGGGAAACTTTTATCTTAAAGGCTTTTAATAAAAATCTAAAAGTGACAAAACTTATAAAATAATCTAAGGGTGCTAACCTTAATATTCAGAATTTGACAGGTGTCACAGTCTCCCCTTCTTCGAAAAAATTTCGTCCCGAAATTTATAACTGTTATTTCTGGACAGGCTTTTCATTAAACAATTGAGGATACTTGCGTTTCATGAAATCTTCTCTTTCCCAAGTATATTCAGGTCCATGACGTGAATTCTAACGGACCTTTAAAATTGGAATTTTCCTGCGCCTAAGACATTTAGTTTCACTATCAAGAATCTCAATAGGTTCCTCTCTAAAACACAGGCGCCCATCAACTTTTACTTCATCTGGGGACACAATCATTGATTTGTCTATTAGACATTTCTTTAGATTTGACACATGAAAAGTGTCATGAATAGCACTTAACTCTTGAGGTAGACCTAGCTTATAGGCTACCGGTCCAATTCTCTCCAGTATCTCAAACGGACCAATATATCTTGGATTTAGCTTACCTCTTTTCCCGAATCTGATCATTCCCTTCCATGGTGATACTTTCAGAAGAACTTTATCACCTTTTTGAAATTCTAAAGGTCTTCTGCGGTTATCAGCGTAACTTTTCTGACGATCTCTCGCAGCTTTGAGTCTGTCCTGAATGGTTGATATTTTATCCGTGGTTTCTTGTATAATGTCTGGCCCGATCAGTTGACTATCGCCAATTTCCACCCAACTAAGTGGAGATCTACACTTACGTCCATAGAGAGCTTCGTACGACGCACATTGAATGCTGGTGTGATAGCTGTTATTGTAAGAGAATTCAACTAATGGCAGATGCTTATCCCAGCTTCCTCCAAAATCTATAGCACAAGCGCGTAGCATATCTTCCAAAGTTTGAATGGTCTTTTCCGTTTGTCCGTCTGTCTGTGGATGATATGCAGTACTCAGATCCAACCTGGTACCCAGTGCTTTCTGAAATGCTTGCCAAAATCGGGAAGTAAAACGACTATCTCTGTCAGAAATGATAGATAGGGGTACTCCATGCCGAGAGACAATTTCGTCTATGTACAACTGTGTCAATCTTTCTATTTTGAAATCCTCTCTTATAGGAAGAAAATGCGCTGATTTCGTAAGTCGGTCCACAATGACCCAAATTGCGTCGTTCCCTTTTCCAGTCCGGGGTAGTTTGGTGATAAAATCCATAGATACCTGATCCCATTTCCATTGTGGTATCTCAGGTTGTTGAAGAAGTCCAGAAGGTTTTTGATGTTCTGCTTTAACTTTCGCACATGTTAAACACTTGCTTACAAACTTAGCAATGTCCTTCTTCATTCCTGGCCACCAATAATATTCCTTCAATCCATTGTACATTTTATCTGCTCCTAGGTGAACCGAATACCTAGATCAGTGAGCTTCTTCCAAAATAGTCAATCGCAGATCATCAACCTTTGGTACACAAACTTTATTCTTGAAATATCGTACTCCATCTGATTGTGATTCAAACTCTTTTTCCAAATTATGCAAGGCTTCGCAACAAAGATTTTCTGCTTTCATTGCTTTCTCTTGAGCTTCACGAACTTGTGTCTTAAGGCTTGATTGGACCAACATTCCCAAAGCTCGTGTCCTTGTTGGTTTTACTCTTTCTTTCCTGCTTAATGCATCTGCTACCACATTAGCTTTACCAGGATGATACTTTATTTCGCAATCATAATCATTAAGCAGCTCAACCCATCTCCCCTGTCTCATGTTCAACATTTTCTGATCAAAAATATGCTGAAGACTTTTGTGATCAGTATAGATGGTACATTTAGTGCCATAAAGGTAATGCCTCCAGATTTTTAAAGCAAAAACCACTGCTCCCAATTCCAAGTCATGAGTGGTGTAGTTCTTTTCATGAACTTTGAGTTGTCTTGACGCATAAGCTATAACCTTATTCCTCTGCATTAATACACATCCCAAGCCTTGATGTGATGCATCACAATACACCACAAAATCATCCGTACCTTCCGGTAATGCAAGAATTGGTGCGTCACATAACTTGCGTTTAAGCATTTGAAATGCTTCCTCCTGTTTTTCTTCCCAGATAAATTTCTTATCTTTCTGAGTCAGTGCTGTCAGCGTTTGAGCGATTTTTGAAAAATTCGCTATGAATCTTCGGTAGTAACCTGCCAGACCAAGAAATTGATGAATTTCTGTTGGTGTCCTTGGAGTTTCCCATTTCTTGATGGCTTCAACTTTTGCCGGGTCAACATGAATTCCTTTTTCATTAACCACATGACCCAGAAAGTGTACCTCTCGAAGCCAAAATTCACATTTGGAAAACTTAGCATACAACTTCTGATCTTTGAGTAGTTCTAAAATCAACTTCAAATGTTTCTTATGATCTTCCTTACTTCGCGAATAAATCAAAATGTCGTCTATGAATACAATCACGAACTTGTCCAAATACGGCCGACAGACTCTATTCATTAAATCCATGAAAACTGCCGGTGCGTTCGTCAATCCAAAGGGCATAACTAGAAACTCATAATGTCCATAACGAGTTCTAAATGCCGTCTTATCAATATCCTCTTCACGAACTCTCATTTGATGATATCCAGATCGCAAGTCAATCTTTGAGAAGTACGTTGCGCCTTGCAGTTGATCAAACAGATCGTCAATTCGAGGAAGTGGGTATCGATTCTTGAGGGTTAGCTTATTGAGTTCTCTATAATCGATACACATTCGGAATGTTCCATCTTTCTTCTTAACAAAAAGGACTGGAGCTCCCCATGGAGAAGAACTGGGTCTGATAAATCCTTTGTCAAGCAGCTCTTGGAGTTGTTCAGACATTTCTTGCATTTTGGATGGCGCCAAACGGTATGGTGTCTTGGCCACTGGTGCAGCTCCCGGAATTAAATCAATGCGGAATTCGACTTGTCTCGGTGGAGGTAACCCAGGTAGATCTTCAGGAAATACTTTGGGAAAGTCTCGAACCACAGGAATATCTTGTAAGCACTTCTCCTTGGTCTCTTTATTGACTACATGAGCTAAAAACGCAATATATTCTTTCCTTAAATACTTCTACATCTTCATGCAGGACACTATTCTTAACTTCCTTTTGGATTTTTCTCTATGTACTATAAGTACTTCTCCTTTAGGTAACGGAATTCGAAGAGTCTTTTCGGAGCAACATATTTCCGCTTGGTTATTAGACAACCAATCCATGCCCACAACTATGTCAAAGCTTCCTAACCTTATTGGAATTAGATCTATCTTAAATTCCTTTTCAGCTAGACTTAGGGTACAATTCGAAAATACATCTCCAACCCTAATCTCTTGTCCGTTAGCGAACTCAATGACATAAGTTTCTTTTAGCTTTTGGGGCATTTGATTAATTTTTGATCTAAAACTTAATGACACAAAGCTTCTATCTGCTCCGGAATCAAACAATACAGATGCACGATGATTATTTAAAAGAAACGTACCTGTGATCACATCCGGATCTTGTCTTGCTTCTTCCGCTCCAATTTCAAATACTCGGCCTCGTGCTTGACCTTTTTGATTCCTCTGATTGACCGGTCGAGTCTGATTTGCATTCATCCTTCTGACAAATTTGGGACAGGCATTTCTGAAGTGATCCTGACTCCCACACTCAAAACAAGCTCGCTTTCCCCCATTCTTACAATCTTTCGCATAATGACCTCCTTTGTTACATTTGAGACAAATAACACAATTTCCGAAATGACGATTGTTGCACTTGCCGCATCTCGGATATACTTCCTTTCCTTTATCGGCTGTTTGAGTCTGAATCCCATAATTACCCAATGTTCTCTGTTCCTTCCCTCTTCTTCTGTCAAACGGTCTCCTTGAAGTTTCCTCGACCTTCCTTTTTCCTTTGACTTTATCGTGAATGTAAAGTCCCGATCGATTGGCATTATTGGTGAGCTTGGTTGCCAGATTTACCGCCTCCTGAATGGTTTTTGGATTACCCGAGGTCACATCCCCTCGGATTTCTGGAGCTAAACCCCAGACATACCTGTCTACCCGATTCTCTTCTGGTGTAACCAGATGTGGCACCATCTTCGTCAGCTCATGAAATCGTGCCGTGTACGTATCAATGTTGTTTCCTTTCATTTCATGCTCCCATAATTCTGCTTGTAATTTCTGCATTTCGCTTCTTGAACAATATTCTTCCTTAAGCATTTCTTTAAACTCATCCCAAGTGAGTTTGTTAGCTGCTTCTCTTCCTCGAGTCTGCACTTGAGTGTTCCACCACGTCAGTGCTCTCCCTTGTAGTAAGCAAGCTGCGAATTCTACTTTGTTTGCTTCCGAGCATTTACTTATGTGGAGAACGGATTCCATTCCTTCAATCTAAGATAATAACCCAACCGCTCCTTCGGTACCGTGAAATTCTTTTGGATTACAAGACCTAAAAGTCTTATATGTACATTATTTTTCTATATTTGCACTGACTCCTGGTTGATTAGGTTGGTTAGCATTTAAACCTGCTGCTATCTGACTGACTATGTTAGGAAGTGTGGCTAAGATTTGTTCGGATACGAGTCGTGCAATCTCAGGATCTTCTCTTCTTGGCGGCATAATTCTAATGCAACAATTTATTTTAAAGCCACGTCAATATTTAATTCCATATTCTTATTTCCCTTATTTCTATCCTATAATCTTAATACAATATAAATTATATTTGTTTATTCATACATCCAATACATCATACATCAACCTCATAGTATTGAAATTCACAATTTATAAACAAACATAAACAATATAACATAAACATATCCAATATCAATAAAATACTACGCCAAATATTCAACATTCATCCAAAAGTAATAGCTATGCTATTTAATAATGTCTTAATACGACGAGTTACATATCTCCAAAAAGAAAGTTAGTCATCCAAATATCCAACAATGAACCACATTACTGATGCCTGAAAAACAACATCATCACCCATGCTATCACAATTACCAAAAGTCCCATCATCACAGATAAACAAGTGTGCAGCCATGCTACCATCGCCCTAGTTTCCACCAGCTCCCTCATAATCCCACTCATAGTTTGATCACCCGTACTTACCATTGATATAAGTCCATTTAAAATCTGATCACTTGAATTCATTATAATCATAAGTGCATCAATGGAATGCTCATGATGATCTATCTCCATTCTAACTCTCTCCACCTCTCGAGCCATACCCGAGACCCAGTAGTTTTCTAACGCTGTCATACCGGCTGGTTGAGACACTGGTATTCCAGCACATGGTGGTGGCGATACCCTCCGACCCCTAAGTCGAGAAGGCCCCGCCTCGTCCCTACGTGGGACAGGTGTACTCTCTTGCTCGAATGTGGCAGGTGGAGTCGGCTCCGATGTAGGTGTGACCGATCTCTCCGGTGACCGATCGGAATCTGAATAACCGTGCTCAGATGGGTCAAAATCATCACTCGTCGGAGTATTTCTTCTAGGTATGTAGGTGAGGTAGCCTGATTCGTCAGGCGACTGTTCTTGGTGAGATAGTGATCGTGACATATTGACTGCGATAATTAATAAAGTTTAATTGTCAATCATTCTAAATTTTTATTAAAAACTAAAAATACCATGCAAACTCACATAACAGTCATGCTTTTCATTTTTGTATCAAAAAGTTTCTATTTTTAGTAATTCCTAGTATAGCCAATCCATGTCCCCTTTATACACACTTAAATTAAACAAAGGTGATCAAGCTTTGTTTAAGTTAAAATATGATAATGTGAAACACATCTTAGTTATACTACAGCGCACCTTAATTTGAAAACTTTATTTGTAAAAGGTTATAGTGTGTGGTTTAAAAATAAAACCGGTATTCCCTATAACCTATGGCTCTGATACCAAATCTGTCACACCCCGCTAAAGCGGAAACACGAGGCATAACAACTCCGATGTCATAGCACAAGATTATAACATACCAACATTTACTTAACTTTCAAAATACATTACATTTTTAAGAACATAGTATCGTCATTGTTTACAATTCCCAAACTTAAAATATAACGATACGCATAAAGCAAAATAATCTTGCTTCAAAATATGAAGTGCACTGCTAAAACATCATGGAATTACCTTCTCGATTCCTGAAAAGCATGAATAAAAACCAAGGTCAACTACAAAGAGTTGGTGAGTTCACAGGTTTTAAATATGCACAAATCATTTTTATATGCAAGTTGTCATTTGTAAAACATAAGTATAAACCAACTTCAATTCTTTGATTCATGAGCACCATAATTTAATTTCTTTATGATAAGTGTATGCAAAGACAATATTACGTTGAGCCACTACTAAGCCGTCCCTGACCAATTTCAACGCCCCCGATGAACTAACTCAGCGGTGGTTCAAGCCACATGTTTAGTCATCTTCTCTAGTATAGTGCACCCCTGCTCGTCAGCATTAAGGTGGGTTTGTCACACCAAATAGCGCTATCCACTAATACTATAGATCCGATTTTCTTCGAGTTAATAGTAGTGTCACGGGGTCTTAACATTTAATACTCAACACATCAATTGCATACTTATCATATAGCTTATAATTCCAAATGCTTTTAACAAAGCCTTATAAATTGCCAATTCGCAATACTTTAAAACCATTCTCATGAATCTTTAATATACGCAAATTAAACATGCTTTCCACCCCAAAATCAATTAAAACGATAAAAGTGGGGCTGTGAATACTCACCTTAACGAATGTAACGGGTGAAGCTTTACTTTAATACTTATGGAATTTGCCACGCCCTTAGTTTCCCTATACAAGAGTTGCCATAGAGAAACACATTAATGCCCTATTCCAATGTCCAACCAATATGTCCAATTGTCCCATGAAATGCCATTATGTAAATTCCTTAGTCCATATCCATTTTTAAACTATACAAAGTTCCAAAATACAATAAAACAAAATTTAAGCTTAATAAGATTACCTTTCTGGATTCAGCATATGCTGTCCAGAAAGTTATCCGATAAAATCGACACGGAAGCTTAACTTCCCAAGAGAATTATTTAAATCATAAATTTTTGTGGTGTTCTATGATATGTTTAGAGTAAATCTGCATTTTTTTATAATTTTTGTTTGACTTTTGATACCTCAAATAATTTTTACAAAACAGAGTGTCACTGATTTTCGGATCAGTGACATACCTCACTTGTAACAGGATTTTGGGGTATCAATTCTTAGAATTAGACAGTGATCCATATATGGATGCAAACCTAATTCAAAATCCTAACATTTGGAAAAAGATTCACTTATTTTGGATGAGTAATGAGGGAGTTATGGCCTCTACAAGATAGGTGTATGAATCTGTCTTCACTGGACAGATTGCACCATTTTCTTGTAAAATCCATTTAAGTGCCCAAATCAACTCCAAATTCAGTGTTTTCGGACTTTTTAGAAAGCTAACACTCTAAATTAAAGTTTAGAAGCAAAAACCCCAAATTTGGACATGTGGTTTGTGAGTTGTGCAAGCTAGAAGTGAAGTCCATTTTCTAGACAGATTCTAAAATGAAGTAAATACTATTTTAAACCACAAAATAATGATCATTAGACATGGTTTTTGATTATAAACCATGTCTTCATTCCTCATTACATGATAAACTAACTTATGCATCATGGATTCATTGCAATCAAAATGCTCATCCAAATGCATGCATGAACACAACACCAAATAAATGACATTAACATTATTACTAAGTTCTTAATCATGTGGAACTTGGGAAATTCCTTCATAAGAACATTTTTATACTAACATTTCATTATGTTAACATAATCATAATTTTAATAATACCAATATTTTAGTGGTTTATGATACCAAAATTCAACATTTTCATCATAAACCTTAAACTTGATGATAAACAAGTTTTCTTTTGAAAAACAAGAATCAAAATCTCATTTTTGAATATATGAACATAAATTTGAAAGCTATTTTATTAACAAAACCTAATTTATACCACATTTTAGATGAATCTTTTGCTCCTCAAACCCAAAATTCAAAATATGAAAACATGCATAAGAAAAATGTAGTTTTTGAGATTACCTTGAAGATTTGAGAAGGAAACTTGATTCTAACTTCAAATTGATGATGGTTTCTTGCTTGGATTTTGATTTTTAACAAAGAAAAGTAAAATGGAATGGTGGTGGTGGTGGTATTCAGCCGAACAAGAGGGAGGAGAGGGAGAGGAGGTGAAAGGTTGCAATTGAAAAATGAATGTAAATCTTGTTTTTAATTTGTTTTTAATAATTAAAATAATTAAAATATAATACCATTAAGACAAGTGTCCTAATGACTCACCATTATTAAAAGATTTAGTTTAATATATATATATATATATATATATATATATATATATATTTAAATAAATTACTAGTCTAGTTTATAAATATCAGATATAATTGAGAACCGAAATACCCAATTCTCAATATTTGCTAATAAAATGTCAAATTTGAAAATTTTGCAATGCAAGAGAAATTAACATACTGATTTTTATAGTTTAAGGATTTTGGACTTTTATTCACTTATTTGGCATTTCTGGACAGTGACGGTCAGATGCGGAACTGTTCCGGGTTTTTAACGCAACTTCTAAATTTTTCGGGAAACTTTTATCTTAAAGGCTTTTAATAAAAATCTAAAAGTGACAAAACTTATAAAATAATCTAAGGGTGCTAACCTTAATATTCAGAATTTGACAGGTGTTACAGTCTCCCCTTCTTCGAAAAAATTTCGTCCCGAAATTTATAACTGTTATTTCTGGACAGACTTTTCATTAAACAATTGAGGATACTTGCGTTTCATGAAATCTTCTCTTTCCCAAGTATATTCAGGTCCATGACGTGAATTCCAACGGACCTTTAAAATTGGAATTTTGCTGCGCCTAAGACATTTAGTTTCACTATCAAGAATCTCAATAGGTTCCTCTCTAAAACACAGGCGCCCATCAACTTTTACTTCATCTGGGGACACAATCATTGATTTGTCTATTAGACATTTCTTTAGATTTGACACATGAAAAGTGTCATGAATAGCACTTAACTCTTGAGGTAGACTCAACTTATAGGCTACCGGTCCAATTCTCTCCAATATCTCAAACGGACCAATATATCTTGGATTTAGCTTACCTCTTTTCCCGAATCTGATCATTCCCTTCCATGGTGATACTTTCAGAAGAACTTTATCACCTTTTTGAAATTCTAAAGGTCTTCTGCGGTTATCAGCGTAACTTTTCTGACGATCTCTCGCAGCTTTGAGTCTGTCCTGAATGGTTGATATTTTATCCGTGGTTTCTTGTATAATGTCAGGCCCGATCAGTTGACTATCGCTAATTTCCACCCAACTAAGTGGAGATCTACACTTACGTCCATAGAGAGCTTCGTACGACGCACATTGAATGCTGGTGTGATAGCTGTTATTGTAAGAGAATTCAACTAATGGCAGATGCTTATCCCAGCTTCCTCCAAAATCTATAGCACAAGCGCGTAGCATATCTTCCAAAGTTTGAATGGTCTTTTCCGTTTGTCCGTCTGTCTGTGGATGATATGCAGTACTCAGATCCAACCTGGTACCCAGTGCTTTCTAAAATGCTTGCCAAAATCGGGAAGTAAAACGACTATCTCTGTCAGAAATGATAGATAGGGGTACTCCATGCCGAGAGACAATTTCGTCTATGTACAATTGTGTCAATCTTTCTATTTTGAAATCCTCTCTTATAGGAAGAAAATGCGCTGATTTCGTAAATCGGTCCACAATGACCCAAATTGCGTCGTTCCCTTTTCCAGTCCGGGGTAGTTTGGTGATAAAATCCATAGATACCTGATCCCATTTCCATTGTGGTATCTCAGGTTGTTGAAGAAGTCCAGAAGGTTTTTGATGTTCTGCTTTAACTTTCGCACATGTTAAACACTTGCTTACAAACTTAGCAATGTCCTTCTTCATTCCTGGCCACCAATAATATTCCTTCAATCCATTGTACATTTTATCTGCTCCTAGGTGAACCGAATACCTAGATACAGTTTGTGGTTTTTCGATGATTGAATGGAAGCCCTGGGGGAGTGAACATCACAAAAACTCCTTTCCAAAGTACATCTATTGTACAAAGTGGCTTCGTGCTACTTACATGCATACTAACTGTATCATCTGTTGATTCAGGTTTCCAATTCCTATTATATCTGAATTTGAAAAGATTCGGATATATACATTTCATGAATTGACAGATACTCAGATCACAGGTGCAAGAATGTCAACTTATCATAAAGGGGAGATCAAAGAAAGTGCTGAAATTGAAGAAGTTTTGATGATCATGATGATCACAATCATCAAAAAGTGGGAGAAAAAGTTCAATTTCAAAGTTTTTTAAGGAAAGAAAGTTAGTTCTGAAGGCAGTCTAGAGATTTTCAAAGAGATGAAGATTTTGTTTCAATTTTCAAAGATATTTCAAAGTTTGTATTGATTCTTTCCGAATCATGTGGTGTTTGCTACACGTTTATTCCTCCTACGCGCTGATTGAAACAAGTTCTTAAGCTAAAAGAATATTCAACTCGCGTTTCAAAGACAGATTCTTTGTTTTAAACTGAAGATGCACTGTGGAATGTCAAGTAACTCTATCGTTATCTTTCTTGTGTGCTGATCCGATGTGATTGAGTTTTTACAGCTGAAAGTTGCATGATAGTGCATTCAGTCGAGGCTACTATACATTGAATCTGGTTACAAAGTTGATATTATGAAGATCAAGAGCTTTATTCAAGGGGGAGCATGGAAAATCATGAAGATATGCAACACCAAAGTTCTTCAAAGATTCAAGGGGGAAAGAAGATCAAGGCCTGAAGTTTTTCAAGTGGTTAAATGCTTTATTCAACTTTAGGGGGAGATTGTAAGGGTGCATAATGTAATTAATATATAGTTCATTTAATAGATGGGCCCAAGCCCATACAACCCATTAGGCTTTGTAAGCCTAAGTATATAAAGACAATTTTGTTTCATAATTAGGTTAGACGTTTGATTATTCAAGTTAGAAAAGTTTAAGTCTCATTATTTGAAAACAACTAGTTTATAGGTTTACTCTATCTGATCAGAAATCCTTTCTGTAAACCTGTAACCCTTTGATCTCGTATCAATCATATGACTAGTTGCTGTGATTCATATTCTGTTCATCTTTGAGATTAACTTGCTGCTGATTGCACTGTACTGGGATCTACAACGACCTAAAAGGAAGACTGATGACAAGGCAGAGTCAATTCCTGATAATTCTTGTAATAGATCAAATAGTAGTTTGTCTGATGTAGTTGGTTCTGTTGCTTCTATTAGTAAAAACCTTGTAACTTTTTACAAGAGATATACCATAAAGCAATTGTTCCAATTACCTCCTCCTCCTACTAAATCTTATACTTATCAGTGGAATGATTTTGCTTATCATCATTACTCTAATGATTGGTTTGGGTCATATCATGTTTATTCCTCTAAACCAAATGTTTTTAAGAGTTTTCAAAAGAAAAGAGGATCCATATTCAAATGGATACCAAAATCTTGCGCTAATCCGTTAGGACCCGTTTTTAAATGGGTACCTAAAATTATTGTTCCCTGATTTCTCTTGCAGACCCGTCATATGTGGTACTTGGATAGCGGCTGTTCCAAGCATATGACCGGGCAAAAGGATTTATCGTCTAATTATACAGAGAAATTCCGCGGAAATGTTCGTTTTGGCAATGATCAATTTTCACCAATTCTTGGATATGGTGACATCATTCAAGATAAGCTGACGATAACGAAGGTGAGTTATGTAGAAGGATTAGGGCACAACCTGTTTAGTATTGGTCAGTTCTGTGACAAAGGATTAGAGGTAAATTTCAAAGCTAAGAGTTGCTCGGTGCGTACTGAAGACGACAAAGAACTCTTAGTCGGCACTCGAAAGTCCAACCTCTACACCATTAATCTTTGAAAGGTCCAGACAGATAATCAGGTTTGCTTACTGACAAAAGCTTCGATGCAGCAAAGTTGGCTTTGGCACCGACGGTTGTCACACCTGAATTTTCGTTATATCAACAAATTGGTCAAAGGCAGATTGGTGAAAGGTCTTCTTGAGCAGAGATACGAAAAGGAACATTAATGTGCAGCATGTGAAAAAGGGAAGATGAAGAGAGCTCCACATAAACCGAAGCCTGAACTTAGTACCAGTTCTCCACTCGAATTGATGCATATGGATCTTTGTGGTCCAATGCGAACTCAAATCTTAGGCGGAAAGAAATATGTTCTAGTTACCGTGGAAGACTATTCACGATACACGTGGGTCAAATTTCTACGATCAAAAGATGAGACGCCCGAAGTACTCATAACATTTCTGAAAATGACCCAGGTGAATCTGCAGAAACCAGTCAAGCTTCTCAGAACTGATAACGACACAGAGTTCAAAAACAGAACTATTGAAGAGTATCTCGAATCGGTCGGGATATCACATCAATACTCTTCTGCTCGTATGCCAGAACAGAATGGAGTAGTCGAAAGGAGAAATCGAACGCTAGTCGAGGCCACTCGCACTATGCTCAGCCAATCAGACTTACCTCTGTTTCTATGGGCAGAAGTTGTTTCGACTGCATGTTACACTCAAAACCATTCCATGATACACCGCATATTTCAAAAGACTCCGTATGCTTTGATCAACAACCGAACACTAAACATCAAGTATTTTCATATATTTCAGTGTAAGTGTTTTGTGCTAAACAACAGATAGAGTCTGAACAAGTTCAGTGCTAAGGCAGACGAGGGAATCTTTATTGGATATTCTTCTACATCTGCTGCATATCAAGTGTACTTGAAGAAGTCGAAGACTGTTATCGAGAGCGTAAACGTCACATTTGATGAGGAGATGGATTCTGAACAAGTCAGTTCAGAACCCGTGATAACCGGAGTGCTAGCTTTTGGATAGATCAATCCAGAGCCTGTTCCTACAGTGAATAAATCAGATGTTGCACCATCGTCTACTACTCATTTATCTGATTTAGATCTTTTATTTGAACTGTTTTATGATGAATTTCTTGGTTCTAACATGACTAAACCTGTTGTGGTTGACAGGATGGAAGATTCAACGACTAATCATCCAACCACATCAGATGTTTCCACTGAATTCGATTCCCCAATTCAGCAAGAAATTCCAGTTCATATGCCTACTCCGATAGTTGAAGCTGTAACTACTAACGAAGAGTCAGAAGTTGCTGAATCAGTAGGGTGTACTATAAGGACTGATCAACAGACTGAACACGTTGTACCTATTGAAACTTCTGCACCAATTATTTCAACTAAATCCCTCCCTCATACTGTACAAACTGAAGAAGCTGATAGTGGATTTTTAGATGACCACCCTAATCAATCTTCATCTATTCCACTTCCTCATGAACATCGCTGGACCAAAGAGCACCCTCTTCACCAAATAATTGGAGATCCAAACAAACCGGTGCAAACTAGGTCAACAACTTTAAATTAATGTCTGCATGACTCATTCCTGAGTAAGATAGAGCCCAATCGCGTATCAGAGGCTCTAGCTGACTCAGATTGGGTGTCTGCTATGCAAGAGGAGCTAAACCAGTTTGAAGCCTTGAAAGTATGGAGACTTGTAAAAAATACCTGAAGGAAAATCCATCATTGGTATAAAATGGGTATTTAAAAACAAGAAGTATGAAGATGGTATTGTCATTCGAAACAAAGCAAGACTTGTTGCCAAAGGTTACCGGCAAGAGGAAGACATAGATTATGACAAGACTTATGCTCCAGTGGCACGTATAGAAGCAATCTGCATGTTTCTAGCCTACGCTGCTCACAAAAACTTCACAGTCTATCAAATGGACGTGAAGACTGCCTTTCTGAACGACATTCTTAAAGAGGAAGTCTATGTCTCACAACCATAAGGCTTTGTGAATCCAGATAAACCAGATCATGTCTACATCCTGGATAAAACACTTTATGGGTGAAAACAAGCGCCTCGAGCCTGGTATGAGGTATTATCAAAATTTTTGGTCAAGTCAGTTTTTTCAAAAGGTAAAGTCGATACCACTTTAATCATTAAAAAGGAAAAAGCTTATATCATTCTTATTCAAATATATGTTGATGATATAATATTTGGCTCTACAAATCCTAAATACTGTAAGAACTTTTCAAATCTAATGGTGTCAAGATTTCAAATGAGTATGATGGGAGAGATGAACTTCTTTCTCAGATTACAAGTAAAACAATTTTCAACGGGGATTTTTATAAATCAAGAAAAGTACATTTTTAATATTCTTCAGAAGTTCAAAATGAAAAATTGCAAACCAATTGGAACCCCAATGGCACCAGGTACTAAGATTAGCACTGATCCTTTGGGAAAAAGTGTTGATGTTAGGACTTATTGAGGAATGATAGGTTATTTAATGTATCTTACTTCAAGTAGGACAGATATTATGTTCTCAACATGTTTATGTGCAAGATATCAGGCTGCTCCTAAAGAATCCCATATGTCTGCGGTCAAGCGCATATTTAGATATCTGAAGGGGACTGCAGATCTTGGTCTGTGGTATCCTGAATATACTGGTTTTGAACTAACAACTTATTCAGACTCAGATCATGCTGGATGTATGTTAGACATGAAGAGCACATCGGGTCATATTCAATTCCTTGGAGACAAGCTCGTTAGTTGGGCGTCAAAGAAACAACTTTATGTTTCCAGTTCGACTGTTGAACCAGAGTATGTAGCTGCTGCCAGTTGCTGCTCTCAGGTCTTTTGGATGAGGACACAACTTCGAGACTATGGATTCAAGTTTGACAAAATACCGATCTATTGTGACTCGAAGAGCGCTATCGCAATATCAGCTAATCCTATGCAGCATACTAAAACAAAGCATATTGATGTCAGGTATCATTTTATCAAAGACAATGTAGAAAAAAGTACAATAGAACTTTACTTTGTAAAAACTGATTATCAGCTTGCAGATTTGTTTACCAAACCTTTTGATGAAAAGAGATTCAACTTTCTTGTATCTATGCTTGGTATGCTAAATCTCAAGGTCTAATCAGAGATTACCTATTAAAGTTTCTTTTATTGTAAATTTTCATCATTTCTTTATCATTAATTCTGAAAGGATATCTGCACTTTAACATTTTTGTTCATGAGATCAGGGGGAGTGAGACAAGATGTTAAGATGATCAACATTATTTTGAGGGGGAGTTTATAGAATTTTTGCATTTACCTAACTGCCAAATTTTTGTGATGCATGATTTTAGGGGGAGTCTATGAGTACAACAAAAGGAGTAAGGATATGATTTCTGATTACTTCAGATCAGAACTCATTCACTCAATGTTTTACTGTTTTCTGTTGTTTACTTTTCAATAAATTTGTGTATAAAGTTGATTTGACATGACTTTGAGACTTTTGCAGATTGAGAGGATGCTTACAAGATCATATCATTATGACTTTAAGCTTGACTTCATGAGATTTAAGACTGCACGATAAAGGTTAAATTTCTTATCTTAATCTCATATATGGTTGAAAGAAGGACAACTTTCAATCATAGAAAACATATTCTTAAATGTTTAAACCACTTCCCGATTCTTAAATAGATTTCATGAATTAGAAGTGTGATTTTAAATGTTTTCATTTTATTTGAGTTTCAATGTTTTACAAATCGTGTGTTTCCAAAGATAAATACTTGTGTATTGTCTTTTCTATATACTTTCAAGTATTCACACACACTGGTTTGATTTCTTGTTTAAAATGTTCTTACCATGTCTCAAATTTGAAACATATTTTTCGATGGTAAGACACCCTGCTTGCACTTCAATAAATTTTGAGCGTTAATTCATTTCTAAACGTTCTTTCAAGAATGTCTATATTTTGTTTCATATAGACAATATCCATTATTCTTGACCATAAGCTTTGATTGCTATATCATTTGATTCTGATCATTTTCATACAATGTAAGATTTTCAAACAAGTCTCTTGCATTCATGTCTATTAATTCAATTTACTTGTTTGAAATATTTTCAATGTTTCAAAATGCTCATATCTTCATGATTATATTATGAGCATACAAACATCTGACTTGTATTTTATCTTTAACTGTTTAAAATAAACCATTTTGAGCAACATATATTTCATAGGAAAATACGGGTTCTTTGTGCTAGGACTTAAAATGAAAACTTCCATGGATTCACGATTACCAGTGTCTCCTACCCAAGAAGTTACTCCATAGTGATTGAGTGTGAGGAGTCGAAAAGAAATGAATGTGGGTTGTGCGTTGAGGTAAAATGGAAAAGAGAGTTTGGTTATATGTGAGCTTAATGATTAAAAGAAAGAGGGTGTGAGATCAGAGTAAAAGAATATCAAACTCTGCACCAACTACTTTCTGAGTCGGGCAACCACATTACTAATGTTTCACAATTCTTTGGTGAACATTATTGAAACAGGCAACTAGCCCATGCCAACTCTTGACAAAACCCCACCAGTCACTCATTTTCTTCTTAAAAAGAAAATGTTTCATATTTTTCTGGGGACGCAACACATTATCTATCTGATTTTCATTTGGTAAATCTGGATATTGAAAAAGAAGGAAGTCTACCCCACCTTCGCACTTCAATCATGCACATTGAGTATGTGTTTATCTACTGTTGTCTCAGTGGTTTACACAATGTTGAGCCTTTTATAAAAGCAATCATCATTTGTTTAATTCTTTCTACACTTGCACAAACACACAAGGAATTTGTTTTCTTGTCATAACATTCATATAAATTGCCTTTGTGGTGTTTCGATGATTGGATGGAAGCCCTGGGGGAGTGAACGTCAAAAAGCTCCTTTCCTATGTGTATCCGTTACACATAGTAACTTCGTGTTACTGGAAGACATATTAACTGATTCATTTGTTGATTCAGGTGTTACATTCCTAATTTGTCTGGATTTGAAAAGATCTGGATGAATACCTTATTTTGGATCGATGGTGAATTAGAGGCTCAGTTCAAACGATCAGTGGTCAGAATTGTTACAGACATTTCTTGGAGGAAGTTTTGATGTTAACCATGCTCTCTATTCATCAAAAAGGGGGAGATGATTAAAGAAATGTCTGTGTTAGAAATTTCAAAGTTAAAAAAATGTTTAAAGATCAAAGGTTAATTGTGAAAGAAGGATGCAAAGTTGAAGATTTCTGAAGATGTGCTGATTTTACTGAAATTTTCTTTGATGGTTACTTTGCTAAAGCAATCCGAGTTAATTCTGAAGATAATTTCTTTCCGAAGTCTGAAAGATTTTTGTGATAGTTTTGGGGAGATTGTTAATATTCTTTTTAGAGACAGACTTGGGAAGAATACAATCAAAGAAAGAAGAAATTTGTTACAAAAGGAAGAGATTGTCCAAATTGAACAAAAGGGGAGATTGTATTTTTTTGAGCTTAAAGAGAAGATTCAATTGTAAAATCTTTCAAAGATGATCTTGAATCCAAAGGGGGAGATTGTTAGAGCATAAATATGTTGGATACAATATCATAGAAGACTGAAGGTCAAATGCTGGAAAGTCAACTCTCAGTAAAAGTCAAAATCATTTTGTAATAAAAGTGAAAGTCAATATTTTAGTTTGTTTAGTTTTAGTTTTGTCTTGTTAGACTTGTGGCTTGTATAAATAGTTTTTGTTTTTAAGAGATATATGACTGGAGAAATTCTGTACGTGTTTTGAGAGAGATTGTAGAGAGGAAAAGAGACTTTTAGAGAGAGAAAGTTGTAAACTGAGATTGTAAACATTTGATTTGTGAATTGAATTGAATCAGGTAGTTTGATAATCTTGTTTGTTTGATTAATTGTGAATTAGAAACTTGAATCAGGGACACACAGAGGAGGAGGGACTATGATGTTGTTGTGTGTCATCCCCCAAAACAAAATCCCAGTAGCGTTGGAGGTATATGAGAATCAACATAAAAAACCAAACACTTCTCAGTCACTTTTACCCATCTAACACATATGGTGCACTGTCCTCGAGATTAACGTGAGATAGTGCATGGATCAACATTTAGTATTTGGGAAAAATATGTCAATTATATAGTTTTGTTATAGCATTAAAATGAAAGTAATTTTGTATTTTTCCGTATTGTAATAGCTAACTTTAAAAACTTCTTATTTTGAGAAATGAAAATGAAACCAACTTTAATTTTCATTTATAGTTCGATAATATCTTTTATTGTAAGTTTTGTATTCTTTTATTGTTTCAGTTAGGTTGTATCATCCCAATGTTGTTTTCTATCATATGAAACAAAGTTGCATCAAGAGAATTGGAGAAGTTTATAATAAACTATGAAGATTATACGGTCAAAATTAGTCATCTCTTTTTGTATTTAATTTTTTTCATGGTCTTTTGTCCTTCCTTGCAGAACAAATTAAAGCATGAGTTCTTGAGATCAATAGTTAGGGATACGTTGCTAAGGTCTGCCAGCGAGCATCAACTACAATTTTTCAAGTTTTAGTGGCATATAACGATATATGTGAGTCCCATACAGATTTATCTTCGGCAATGTAAACAAACTAATCACAATAAAAACACAAATTGAGAGCCAAAAGTCGTATTTTATTGATCTTTATTTGATTACACAATTGAATTAAACGTCAAAAGCTTATTACAATCACTCTAGAAACAAACTATCCATATACAAGATCATAAATGCCACATTTACATGTCTCTACAAGTCTTCTGAACTTTATCTTTAAAGCGATGGTGAGGACAGAGTTGAAAGCGCTAATTCCCAAAGTCTGATTAAGTATAATCAGAGCTTCTATCCGAACTCTGAGTCCACTAGTTCAGATCTCTGAGGTCTTCTATACTTTGTAGTTTATATGAAGTCTTCCAAACTTTGAACCTTTTTCTCAGACTTTGATACTTGTAAACTTCATATCTCTAACCTTCTTATCTAGATCGCCAATCCTTCTGATCAGACTTCGATACTTGGGCAAATTTATCTTTTAACTAACTTCGTTATCTTTACAATCTCCCCTTTGGTTTAAAGATGCCTTTTCAGATCATATCCATTATCTTTCAGCATATTCATAAATATGAGTAGAACAAGATTTCTTATATTCAACTGAGCTTGAATCACCAAATCTAATCTTTCACACATATCTAGATTCTTACTTCTCTTTTTATCCAATGTATTCTTAATTTGTCTAAGTGTTCTAGAAGAGTACTTTGCAACATCAGAAACTCTAAAAAATAACTTCTTTGAACCTTTGTTCCTTCCGTACACTAATCCAACTTCAGGTCTTTCAATTAAGGATCCATTAGAGATTTCATCACTTCCATTCAACACAGTAATTGGAGCAGTCAAATTCACACTCTCCTTTCCTAACTCCAGAGCAATATGAAAGTCTATCATGCAAGCCCATCTTTTTGCTCTGCATATCCCTTCTCGGACTGAAACTATAGCTTTTCTAAACTTCATATTTTTGTCTTCAAAAGGAGCCAACAACAAGTATAATTCTCATAAATTTTGAAGATGAAGATTTTTAAAGTCAGCCTCATAAAATACATAAACACCTCTATCTTCTCTTATGATATCAAACTCCACAAATTTAAAGCCCCTGAAGTTTCTAAGGCTTATATCTCAGATCCTTGTGATTTTCAAATCTGAATGAACTGCTTTTCTCATCTTACCATCTATGTGCTGAAACAACAAATACTTCTCTTTGAAATTAGTTGGTTTGTTCACAAAGATGTCTATATAATTGATTATTTGAAGCTTATGGAATTTCTTGAACATATTCACAAATTTGAACTCTAAGAACCATTCATTAAAATCAATTTCTTCATGAGTCTCTAGAACAACATATTTATCTTCAACTTTTGTCTTTTGCTCACAGGGCTCAATCATTTCAACATCTCAGATAGTCTCAACTACATCTTCCATTCTTTTCTTTTGAAGTGTGACTATAAGATCCATTTTACTTGCAGATGTGAAGAATTCATCAGGCAAATAAAGATCTTGTTGAAAATCCTTCTTTGATTGATTTCTTATAGACAAACTTTCATGCATTCTCTGACTAGATTTCTTACACTAATCCTTTCTTCAATTCTTTCCAAGAATTCATCTTTTAGAGTATGTAGTTCATCAGTCACATAAATATTAACCATTTTTCTTGACATAAGGTTTAGAGTTGTAAAGGACAACTTGGATATTTATGAAAACATGATTATTTGAACCTTTGTAGAATTATCCAATTCAAAAGTGAATCCAAATTCTAGAAAAGCAATGAACTTATTCACATAAAGATCAATGTCATTGATCTCTATACTTGGATCTTTCAGATTTGGCCTTTTCAACTTTGACTCTAATGTTATTTGAAGCTCATATAATGCAAGATTCGTGACATATATATATATATATATATATATATATATATATCCATGATCCTTTTCAGCTCCAATTCAAACCATGATTCATCTATTCTTTCAAAAAACATTAGCAACAACATCTGATCTTTCAATCTCAGCTTGTACTAGTCTGCACTTGTGAATGGACATAGAGATCCATCTTCTCTTGTAACTTCCAAAACCATGTAATCTAGCAAATCAAAACTCTTCTTTTCAAACTCCTTCACTTTGATAATATAACTTTTCAAATTCAATCTTTCATCATTTTGTCTTAGCCTATTTAGAAACTCATCATACATCATTTGCATCTCCCCTGACCATGTACCATCTACTTCATGTTCTAACAAAATTGAAGCTCCGTCATCTTTAAGATACAAGTTTCTACAATTCTCTTTAGGATAAATTGTACTCTAGAATTTCAGGTTCTTCAAAAAGGAATCCTTTATTCTCAATAATTTGATCTACTAAGGGTTCTTCCAATTCTTTAACATCTAACTTTGGAATTCTGATAGTTCGATGAAATCTATTTATGGGTTGAGTTTTTCTCTTATTTGATCATAACTTGAGAGATGACCAAATAAATCTGAAACTATATCAAAAAGGACTTTTTGTATAGGAATATCTACAATCTTGGCTTTGAAGTCATAAAAAATGAGATATCACCAATCAACAAGGGTTTTGTTGGTCCCAAAGGGTTCTACAAGAGTTAATCAGCTTGTAGAAGGGGGTGAATACAATCACATAATTTTGCTTTTTAAAATTCAGTTATTGATTATTGATAAACCAATACATAATTTACAGATTGTTTTGGAATAAGACAAGGTAAACCCTAATCTAAACAATCTATGAGAAACACTAGTTTTCATGCACACACACAGAAGAATAAGAGAGAAGAGAAGATAAGAATGAAGGATTAGAAAAGGTTTTGTGAAGAAGGAGCTCTTCACTACTATTTATACCTGGTGCATTTAATGCATCTCAAAAGGTACAGTCCGCATCTCGCAGGATGAGTGGATTGCATGTCCTTGTCTTTTTTTCTTTAGCATGCTTTTGGCTGCATGTGAATAGTAAGGTTAGGTATTTGGTAAGCACGATTAGGGACATAAAAGCAATCGTACTTTATACTTTGTACAAGAGAGTGAGAAAAACTTAAATCTTGTACAACAAGACTTTTGATCCGTGATAGACTTGAATCACTGAGAATCTTTTTCAGCAATCACTGAGTCTATGTTAGATCTTCTGTTGGTCCCAATAAGGGTTCTTGTGTGTCCCTGAAATCAAGTTTCTAATTCACAAACAAATTAAACAAACAAGATTGTTTTAAACTACCTGTTTGATTCAATTTCACAAATCACAATGTTTACAAATGTTTCTCTCTTACTCTCTCTAGACGACTCTTTCTCTCTCTACAATTCTCTCTGAATGCAATCTCAATTTCTAGTCATCTATCTATTAAACAACAAATAAAAACTATTTATACCTAGCTACAAATATCAAGGAAACAAAAGCAATACAAAGACTTTGACTTTATTACACTTTGACTTTGACTTTCACTGAGAGTTGACTTTTCATCTTTGACTTCTTGTACTTTGACCTCTAGTCTTCATGATCTTGTATCCAACATATTTCTGCTATAACAATCTCCCCCTTTGGATTCAAGATCATCTTTGAAAGATTTAGCAGTTCAGTCTTCTCTTCAAGCTCAAAAAGTACAATCTCCTTCTTTGAACTAAATTTCTTCAATAAGCACAAACATTTCAATCTTCTCTTTCTTTGACTGTATTCTTCCCGAGTCTGTCTCTGAACAAAATTAACAATCTCCTCAAAATATGGTAGAAACGATATTCAATAATCTCTTCAAAAATTACCACACAACTCTTTCAGACTTCGGAAAGAAATTATCTTCAGATTTAGCTCAACTTGTTTCAGCAAAAAATCTTCAAAGAAAATTTCAGTAAAATCAGCACATCTTCAAACATCTTTGACTTTGCTTGAACAATCTTTCAAACTTTCAAACTTTGAACTTTATCTTCTTCAACTCTTTATCTTTGAAATTTCTGATCCGGACATTTCTGTAAATCATCTCCCCCTTTTTGATGAATAGAGCACCTATAGCATGAAAACTTTCTCCAAGAAATGTCTCTGAATATCTTTTCGGACCACTGATCTATCCAAGAGCCTCTGATTCGTTGCCAATTCGAACAATGTATTCATATAGATCTTTTCAAATCTAGACAAAAATAATCATGTTACACCTGAATCAACAAATGAATCAGTTAATATTCCTGTCAGTAAAACGAAACAGATACACATAGGAAATGAGCTTTTTGATGTTCACTCCCCCAGGGCTTCCATCCAATTATCGAAACACCACAAAGGAAATTTCTATGAATGTTATGACAAGAAAACAAATTCCTTGTGTGTTCGTGCTAGTGTAGAAAGAATTAAGCATATGATGATTGCTTTTATAAAAGGCTCAACATTATGTAAACCACTGAAACAACAGTAGATAAACACAGACTCAATGTGCATGATTGAAGTGCGAAGGTGGGGCAGACTTCCTTCTTTTTCAATATCCAGATTTTCCAAATGAAAATCAGATAGATTATATGTTGCGTCCCCAGAAAAATATGAAACATTTTCTTTTTAATAAGAAAATGAGTGGCTGGTGGGGTTTTTGTCAAGAATTGGCATGAGCTAATTGCTTATTTCAATAATGTTCACCAAAGAATTGTGAAACATTAGTAATGTGGCTGCCCGACTCAGAAAGTAGTTGGTGCAGAGTTTGATATTCTTTTACTCTGATCTCACACCCTATTTCTTTTAATCATTAAACTCACATCTAACCAAACTCTCTTTTCCATTTTACCTCAACGCACAACCCACAATCATTTCTTTTCGACTCCTCACACTCAATCACTATGGATTGACTTCTTGGGTAGGAAACACTGGTTAACGTGAATCCATAGAAGTTCATTTAAGTCCTAACACAAAGAAACCATATTTTCCTATGAAGCATATATTGCTCAAGAATGGTTTAACTTGAACAGTTAAAGCACAAATATACAAATGTCAGATGTATGTATGCTCAGAATATAATCATGAATATATGAGCATTTTTAAACATTAAAGTAATTTCAAACAAGTAAATTGAAAGAATAAACATGAAGACAAGAAACTTGTTTGAAAAATCAGACATTGTATGAAAAATGATCAGAAATGAATGATATAACAACCAAAGCTTATGGCCAAGAATAATGGATATTGTCTATATGAAACAAAATATAGACATTCTTGTAATGAACGTTTCGAAATGAAATGACGATCAAAATTCATTGAAGTACAAGCGGGGTGTCTTACCATCGAAAATATGTTTCAAATTTGAGACATGGTAAGAACGTTTTGAATAATAAGTCAAACCGGTGTGTGTGAATACGTGAAAGTATATAGAAAAGACAATATGCAACTATTTATCTTTGGAAACACACGGTTTATAAGCATGTAAGCACAAGTAAATTTGAAAAACATTTAAAATCACACTTCCAATTCATGAAATCTATTTAAGAATCGAGAAGTGGTTTGAACATTTAAAAACATGTTTTCTATGATTAAAAGTTGTCATTCTTTCAACCATATATGAGATTAAGATAAGAAATTTAACCTTTATCGTACAGTCTTAAATCTCATGAAGTCAGCTGAAGTCATAAAAATATGATCTTGATAGCTTCTCTCATTCTGCATAAGTCTCAAAGTCATGTCAAAGCAACTTTATTCACAAATTTTTTGAAAAATAAAAGACATAAAGCAGTAAAACAATTATAGCACGAGTTCTGGTCAGAAATAATCAGAAATCATATCCTTACTCTTTTTTGTTGTACTCATAGACTCCCCCTAAAATCATGTATCACAAAAATTTAAAAGTTAAGTAAATGCAACAAATCTATAAACTCCTCTTAAGAATAATGTTGATCATCTTAGAATAATGTTGATCATCTTAGAATCTTGTCTCACTCCCCCTGACATCAATATGCTTTGTGTTGGATCCCAGATCTAATCTCGTAACAATGATATAAACAATAAGAGTAATGACAGCGGAAGTAATACAATTTAATATCAAAGGAGATTCAAATATCATAGTTCATAAAGCAGATAAAGATAAACAAGATATTCTTAGAATAAAGTATTCAACTTATATTATCAGATATATAACTTCTTAAGCACACTTTGAACAATAAGGTGATGGTCCTATTTATAGGACCATAAAGTAAGCAGTGTACTTGTATGACGTGAAAGAGCATGCTGAACAGTGACCTACTCTAGAAAGTAAATCTTATCACTAAGTGACGTGTCATCTGTTCTTCTGTTCATTCTCTCAACTTCAGAGTATCTTCAGAGAGAATGTCTTCAGAGCCTCTGACATTGTCTTCAGAGCCTCTGATGAAGCCATCTCTGATGTATTCATTCTCACGTGAACATCCAGAGAGAATGTCTTCAGAGCTCTGACGTTGTCTTCAGAGCCTCTGATGAAGCCATCTCTGATGTCTTAGTTGCTGAAAAGTACTTCAGAGGCAGATGTGTCCTCTGAAGTCTTTATCCTCTGAAGTCTTCATCCTCTGAAGTCTTCGTCCTCCGAAGTGTATCTTCTTGAAAGTCCTCTGAAATAGGACTGGTATTTTCAACACTTTAACAGATGATTTGGAGCTAACAATCTCCCCCTAAGTGTCGAAAATAGAAGATACAAAAAAAATAACAGAGAATTGAATTTTAAACTAGAATGCATAGAGGAGAAAATTATCCTCTTAAGTATTACTTCTTAAACATTTGGAAGTTTAATACAAAGAAAGTAATAATAAAAGAAAATAAAGAAACAGACTACTATTTGTCACTTGAACAGATTCCATGGAATTTCATGATCAGAGCTCTGAAGTTGATCATCGAGTCGATCTCTAAGTCAAGCTTTGCCAGTAAATCTGCTCTGTGCCTTTCTTCCTTTGCATGGATCAATTTCTTTATACCTCTCAAGGTTTCATCAGAGTACTTCGACACTTCTGAAGCTAGAAAGATCTTCTTTTCTTGATTTATTCTGAAGACGAACCCAGAGGTTCTGCAACGATTGATCCAGTCTTCTGTTCTTTAAGTTTATCGAATGACTCCACAGGTTTAGTTACTTCCAGCTTTTCTTCCCCTAGGTTCAGAGCAATTTGAAAGTCACGTTTTGCTCGGTGTTTGACATAGGCCTCCATTGCTCGTCGGACTTCAACCATGCCCATCCTGATTTCCCTTCTTCCATGATCATACCTGGCAGAGCAATAGGCATATAAATGTGGTAAATCATATGGATTTAGATTTACGAGATCATTGTCATTGAACTCGTAAATCTTCTGATCAGATCGAGTTACCACATAATGCCTATAGATAATCTTGTTGTAAGCAAAGGTCTTTTCTGAGATTTTGTTGATTTTGATGATTGGATCATCAGAGAGGACCTGTGCTCTTGGTTTGGTTTTATCTCTGATAAATCTTCGCTCATAGTCTGGCATGTCCTCTCTGATTCTTGGATTCAGAGGAATGACCAGTGTATCTGCCATGTTGAATTCACAGTAAATGTATCTGAAGTGGTCTTCTATGGAAGCTTCTGGATTTGATTCGAGGAATGTGGGAGGTTTATGGAACACTTTTGCTGGAATTCCGATGCTTGCTTTCTGAACAGGATTCTCTGAAGGAGCCTGTTCATCAGCAACCATGGTTTCTGGTTCCATTGTTTGTGGAGGATCTTCTTTTGAGGGTTCAGAGATGTAGCCATCTATCTCTGGTGATTCCCTCAGCTCTGACGTTGTTGAAGTATGATGTGGTTGAGCATTTTTGAAGACATATTCTTCGACATCAACTACTTCAACTTCTTTTTCAGAATCTGATTTTTCTTCTTTTTCAGATTCTGATTTTTCTTCTTGTTCAGATTCTGATTCGTAGGCATCTCTCATCACATAAGTTGGTCTTTCTAGTGATGAGAATGCATCTTCTGATGTTGAGAAGTCTACGAGCTGCTCGTCTTCATCTTCTTCCAGAGCTCCAATAGTTTCTGGAGTTGCAGCTATTATTGGTACTATTGGAGCACTCGATGTAGATGGTGCTAGTAAGATGACAGGTACTGGCGACTTTAAAGTTGCCTGAAGATCTTCAGCAGAGGTGGAGGTAGAACGTCTTTCTATTCCTTTCTCCTTGCTTTGGTTTGTTTCAGAGGGAGTGGACTCCTTTTGTGTTTCAACAGTTTTTGGTGTAGGAGTTTTCTCCCCCTTATGAAGATCGGATGTCCCCTGAGGCTGGTCATCTTCGTCATCAGACTCTTCATATCTAGCATTCTTTCTCGCTTCTTCAGAGCATGCGACCTCTGGTACCTTTCTCTTCAATACTCCCTCTGAAGATTTGACATTCTTCAGAAGGTCTACAATCTTTTTGTTCTGCTGAGTGGTCTTGGAGACGAACTTGCTGGAGATATTCAGAACATTGCTGGTGATCTTCTTTGAGAAGTTGGTCAGGTCAGCCTTTGTAATAAATTCTGTTGTAGCAGGAGCAGCAGCAGAGGAGGTAGGGATCTTTGCAATTACCTCTGCCAAAGAACGCAAGACTTCCTCTTTGAAATGAGAAAAGTCTGCATGTGTTGTAGTGGGGGCAGAGGTAGGAGGAATCGCCTTGAGGAGCTCTGTTTTGGAGTTCTGAATCTCTCTAGACAAAACTGAGTCATTTTTTATGACCAGGCTTTCCAGAGCATCCATTTTTTCGTTCTGATTGAGAACCGTCGTTCGTAGCTCAGAGACCTCTGAAGTGAGCTTTTCAACTTCAGAGTTAGAGGCAGAGGCCTCTGAGGTCTTCTCCATTTGAAGTTTTATCTCCTTCAGAGATTCTCTGATTTCATCACCAAAGATTTTGAACTCCTCTTTGGTAACGTAATCAGAGGGGGTAACCTTAGGATCAACACATGATTCTAAGTTTCCCTCGAGTTCAGAGGGGCCTTCTTTCGGAGGTGGTTTGATGTTTTCTCCGGAAGGACTTCCCATTAATCCTTGGGGACCCTTTTTCAAGGATCTCCCTATAATGGTTCCGATTGGTCTCTGATCATCAGAGTCAGAATCTGATGATGAGAACCGAATGTATTTGGAAACCTTGCTGTCCAGGCTAAGGATTCCTTGTGCAATAAGGTCGTGCCATTCTTTTTCTGACAGGCAATCCTTACGTTCTAAGGGACGGTCCAACTTAGTTTGAGCCACAAAGGCATCATGTGTGGGTGGAGGTGACATACTCTGGGGTAATTGAGTATTTTTATCTTGGTCCAAGTCCTTTTGGGAGGACTTAGCCGTATCAGAGGTTTCCCCTCTGGTGCATGCGTTAGAGGCAGAAACAGATGCCTCTGAGCGGTTAAGGATGGGAAGGGTTCGAGGTGTGCACCTCTGTTTCAATGTCCATTGATGCTGGACCATCTTGGACAGTAAATTTGTTTGCACTGGGATTTGGGCTTTGGTTTCTCTCATTTGTGTCATCAAGGACATCTTTTTCTACCTCACCGCCCTCAGATTCTAGGTTTAGAAACTCACCCTCTGGAAATCTCTCGTGCTCACCTTCCTCTGCTCTGACAGAGTTATTCTCTTCGTCAGAGGGAGGGTTCTCATGTTTTCTCTTCCTCACTCTCTCAGAGCCACCCTCTAGTTGCGCTCTGTTAATGTTTTGAGCAGTATCAGAGATATCACTCTCTGATTCAAGCTCAGGCTCAGAACCTAAATGTGTTGGGGATCCCATCATCGGTTCTGATGATTGGGCAACACGACTAAGTAGGAGATGGGTAGGAGAGTCAGCAGGAATAATTTCAATCATGGTGTGTGGGAAACGTCGGTCATGTGGATACGGAGGAACCTCTGTGGCTTTGAATGAGTTCATCATAAACAGAGGTGTCATTGGGCCCTCCTCAGTGATGGAGAATTTCTCCATTGCTCGTTGAATGACCACGTAGATGAATCGTGGAAACAGTACCGATATAGGTTGTTTTCCTTTGGCCAAGTCCTTGTTCTTCTTGTCCACCGCTGTCAGCATCTCACAGAAGAGAATGTGGGCCATATTGATGCTTCTGTTAAAAAAGAGAGCATACATTATGGCTATTATCGCTGGATGAGTCTGATCCTGACTTCCAATCTTGCAGTTTATTGTTCGGTTGAGAACACTGAACATAAAGTTCCATTTGGGAGGCAGGTACTGACGTCTGAATTGACTGAGGCGTGTTATTTCTTTGTTGTAGCCTAAGTGTTGGAGGAACTGAAGAAGAACTTCTTGAGTTGGGGGTTTCTCAAAGGTTTCTATTTGAAGATCAGTTGTGGTGAGGAGGTTGAATCGGCGAGTTAGGGTTTGTGGGGTTATCCTTATGCTTAAGCTTTGTTCACCTAGGTTAATGTGCCCAACCAATCCTTCCTTTTCATCGTCGTATTCACTTGAATACCACCATTGTTGGACAAAGCGAAGGGGAATTTCTGACGCATGTTTGGTTAGAACATCATTGAGTTCACAGTTGGTGAAAAAGTCGAGGATTGGGCGAAACTGTTCATCATATTTTGATGGGGTTACGTCCAGAAAGTAGTTGTTTCCTTTGACTGGAACGTCGAACTGTACCAAATTCAAGCTTGGAACAAGTTTGCTTGCGTTATCTGAAGTTTGGGAATGAGCCGCCATTGTTGCAGGTTGAGAAAGATGAAAGCTTAGAAAGAGAGAATCGGCTTTTGTATTTTGAGAGCGTAAAGAGTAATGGGAAGTGAACAAGGGTATTTTATAGCTACAAAAGGAAGGTAGAGGGAGAGGTTATTGAAGCGGCGAATGAGAGTCTTAATTGCAGAAAGGACGTTCCATCATCCCCGAATTGATGGGTGACACGTTTAGGCGTGTAGGGGAGAACCGCTTTGTGTCAGAAAACCGTCAGAAAAGAAACGAGTGGTTAACCAAAAAGATTTATTATTTAAAAGAATTTCCTTGAGGCTCTGATATAAATATCAGAGAAGATCAGAGACTCTGATATAAACATCAGAGACAAGCCTTGAGGCTCTGATATAAACATCAGAGACAAGCCTTGAGGCTCTGATATAAACATCAGAGACAAGATCAGAGGCTCTGATATAAACATCAGAGACAAGATCAGAGGCTCTGATATAAACATCAGAGACAAGATCTTTTCTCCCCCTTGAAAGATGAAAGGGGTCGTTGTCTCCCCCTTGACACATGCTTGGAGATTCATAAGAGTAATTTTTACCATATTTGAAAGTCTAGAGGCTCTGATGAAAGGATCAGAGACTCTACTCTATTCAGAGACTCTGCTCTTTTGTTAGGTAGACATATTCAACATTCCCAACTTGCTAATTAAAAAATTGAACCTTCGTTCATCTAAAGCTTTTGTGAAAATATCAGCAAGTTGAAGTTCAGTTGGTACAAAATACATCTCTATTGTTCCTTTTTCAACATGATCTTTCAGAAAGTGGTACCTTACATCGATGTGCTTGGTTTTGGAGTGCTGTACTGGATTGGCAGAGATGGCTATGGCACTTTTTGAATCACAGAGAATTGGAATTCTGTCAATTTGTTGGCCATAATCTCTGAGCTGAGTTTTCATCCATAATACTTGTGAGCAACAACTAGCAGCAGCAACATATTCTGCCTCTGCAATTGAAGTGGAAACACAGTTTTGTTTCTTGGATGACCAACTTACCAGCTTATTGCCCAATAACTGACAACATCCAGAGGTACTTTTTCTGTCAAGCTTACATCCGGCATGATCTGCATCAGTGTAAGCTGTTAGATCAAAATTTGAAAGTTTTGGATACCAGAGGCCTAATGTTTGTGTCCCTCTGAGGTATCTGAAAATTCTTTTCACAGCAGTTAAATGAGATACCTTTGGATTTGCTTGATATCTAGCACAAAGGCATGTTGCAAACATTATGTCAGGCCTACTTGCAGTTAAGTATAAAAGTGAACCTATCATCCCTCTGTAGGTTTTTATATCCACATTCTCTCCTGATGGATCAGAGTCAAGTTTGACTCCGGTGGATAAAGGTGTTCTCATTGAAGTTGAATCATTGAGTTTGTATTTTTGCAAAATTTCAGAGACATACTTAGATTGACTTATGAATGTACCTTCTGAAGTTTGTTTTACTTGTAAGCCTAGAAAGAAAGTTAATTCTCCCATGAGGCTCATCTCAAATTCACTCTTCATCAACTCTGAGAACTTGTCACAATACTTTTGATTGGTAGAGCCAAATATAATGTCATCAACATAAATTTGTACTAAAAGCATCTCATTCTTGTACCTTTTGATGAATAAGGTAGTATCAATTGTGCCCTTTTCAAATCCATTGTTAATCAGAAAAGTGGACAGAGTTTCATACCAAGCTCTTGGGGCTTGTTTGAGTCCATACAGAGCTTTATCCAAATAATACACATGATTAGGATACTCTGTACTTTCAAATCCAGGTGGTTGTTGGACATAGACTTCTTCATTTAATTTACCATGAAGAAATGCAGATTTAACATCCATTTGATAAACTTTGAATCCTTTGTGTGCAGCATAGGCTAAGAAGATTCTGATTGCTTCTAGCCTAGCTACAGGTGCAAAGGTTTCATCATAATCAATGCCTTCTTCCTGGCAATATCCTTTTGCAACCAACCGGGCTTTGTTTCTGATTATTATGCCATCCTCATCCTTTTTGTTTCTGAAAACCCATTTTGTTCCAATTGCAAAATTTTCTTTAGGAAGGGGAACTAGGGTCCAGACTTTGTTTCTTACAAACTCCTGAAGCTCATCCTGCATTGCAAAAATCCAATGAGGATCTTCAAGAGCTTCTTTTACCTTCTTTGGTTCAATAATGCTCAAAAAGTTTACATAGAAGCATTCATTGATGGTGGCAGATCTTGTTTTAACTCCTTCGGATGAGGATCCAATGATTTGATAAATTGGATGATCTTTTGTCCATCTGGTGATTGGAGCAATAATTTGTGCAGTTTGAGATTCAGAGGCTCTGACGTCTGGTGATACCTCTGTTGTATTGTTCAGAGGCTCTGTTGGTGATGCCTCTGTTGTACTGTTCAGAGGCTCTGATGGTGATGCCTCTGTTGTACTATTCAGGGGCTCTGATGGTGATGCCTCTGTTGTACTCTTCAGAGGCTCTGATGGTGATGCCTCTGTTGTACTGTTTAGAGGCTCTGAGTTTTGTTCCAGAAATGTATAGTCTTGTTCATCATTTGGTTCTGGAGTTGCTTCAGATACTTCGTGATCATCTTCTGATTCACTTTGCTGATCTGCATTTGGTGAGACAGAAGGTGTTAGTTCAGAGGGCCCTGAAAGGGTTGTACCTGTTTCTTGAGGTTCTGAATTCTCTCCCTGTCTTTCTTTGAAGATAACTTCAGAGATATCTTCATCATCAAAGAAATCTTCAAATATTTTGTTTAATTCAGATTCCCTTGATGATTCAAATATTTGTGATGAACTTTCTTGTTGTTCAGAGCTTTTATTGTCGTCAAAAGTGATGTTGATGCTCTCTTGGATAGTCCTTGTTCTAAGATTGAACACTCTGAAAGCTTTTGAGGCCAATGAATATCCAATGAATTTGCCCTCATCAGCTTTCTTGTCAAACTTTCCAAGATATTCTCTATCTTTCAGAATATAGCACCTGCATCCAAAAACATGAAAATATTTAATATTAGGTTTTCTATTGTGAATGAGTTCATAAGATGTTTTCTGAAATCTCTTCACAATTGTAGCTCTATTCTGAGTGAAGCAGGCTGTTGCTATTGCTTCTGCCCAAAAATTTGTTGAAAGATTAGATTCAGCAAGCATTGTTCTGGCAGCTTCAACAAGTGTTCTGTTTTTCCTTTCAACTACTCCATTTTGTTGAGGAGTTCTTGCTGCTGAGAAGTTAGGGGTAATGCCTTCTTCTGATAGATAAGAATTGATTTTGGCATTTCTGAATTCTGTTCCATTATCACTTCTTAGTTTCTGAACTTTGCTGCTGAATAGAACCTGTAATCTTTTCAACAATCTTATTAAAATTTCAGGTACATCAGATTTAGCTCTAATGAATTCTATCCATGTATATCTGGAAAATTCATCAATTAGAGCCAGAATGTATTTCTTACCTGCTAGACTCTGTACAGAGATAGGACCACAGAGGTCCACATGAAGCATGTGCAGAGGTCTAGGACAGTTGTTTTCACTTTTGGTTTTATGGGAAGATCTTTTCATTTTACCCATCTCACAAGCAGAACAAAGATGATCTTTGTTAAACTTTAGAGATGGTAATCCCTTAACCAAATTAAGTTTAACTAACTTATCAAGTGAGGAAAAGTTTAGATGTGAAAACTTTTTATGCCAGAGCCAGATTTCCTCACTATTCAGAGATACAAGACAAAGTTTCTCTGAATCAGTGTCTGTGATTTTGGTAAAGTTCATTCTGTAGAGGTTACCTCTTCTGTCTGCTCTTAGCATTTCTTGACCTGATTCTGAGTGAAGAAGTGAACAATATTTTCTTTGAAATTTCACATTGAAACCATGATCACAAAGTTGACTTATGCTTATCAGATTGTGTTTTAATCCATCCACATAAGCAACCTTTGATACAGAAACATTTCCTCTTGATATTTCACCATATCCTTTAATCTGTCCTTGCTTGTTGTCTCCAAAAGTAACTGCTCCTCCAGATTTTGCTTTGAATGAGGATAGCAGTTCTTTATTTCCAGTCATATGCCTTGAACATCCAGAATCTAGGTACCAGATTGGCATTGACTGTTTCTGCAAGACAGATTATTGTTTCTTAGGTACCCACCTCATTATGGGTCCTTTTGTGTTAGACTTTGGTGGAATTGTATGACCTTTTGGCATCTCATCTTTTGATGTCTTGCCTTTTCTTGTCTTCTTTTGAGATTTTGTCTCTGAGATATTTTCCAGAGATTTATTCAAAAGACAGTGTGATCCTTTAAAATGATTTTTCAGTTTCATCAAGAGATAAATGCAGTTACAATTAATGGAACAAGAAGAAATAGGAGCAAAGTTTTTCCTTTTATTAAAAGCATTTGTTACATTTTGACTTCTTTTGTAACTAGCACTAGGAATATTACTTTTATCCCTAACTAGTTCTTTTCTTTTTGCTTGATAGACAGTCTTCTTTTCAAGTTGCTTTTTCTTGTTCAAAAACATCTTCTTTTCTTTGCTGCTTACTGCACAGACAGGATCAATATGGTTAACTTTTGTCCATTTGCCTTTTTGTTCAGGAGAGAATTTTATTGTTTTATAGGTGTAAGAACCAGAAGTGTTTGTTTTATTCTTTGCCTTTTCTTGCAACTCTTTTTCAAGTTCCAGAGTTGTTTTTGCTTGTAAACACATATTTGCAAAATCAGGATTTATTGGTATTCTGGTTTTGGTTTTCAATACTGAAATTGGAACATTCAAAATACCAGAGCCAACAGTTTCTATCTTTTTGTGAATTACATTCCCTGGTTTACAAAAAATCTGTTCATCAATCTCTAAATCAGATTCTGAATCAGAATCAAGAAAGTCTCTCTTAGATTTAATAGAGATATCTATCTCTATTGGTTTTTTTATTTCTTTTGATCTAGAGACTTTGATGATCCGTTTCATGCTTTCTTTTCTTTTTAAGTCCTCCATGACATTTTCTTCCCAAATCTTTTGAACATCATCTTTAAACGTAGTTCTGATGTTTTCATCTGACTTTGGTGAATACAGAGGAGCATTCGGATTAAGTGAGTTCTGAGATTCATTTTCAGAAGTACTTGTATCAGAGGTACTTGGTTCAAATGTCTCTGATTCTCTTGAGATGAAAGCATCAAACCTGAAAATTTCTTTGGAATCATAGCTCTGAGGTTTTGTAAAGTGTACCTCTGAAGTTTCTTCTTTTATCTGTAACACAGATTCTTTCATGTCTTTTACTTCAGAGTACTTTGTATTTTTGAAATTTAAAGCTCTTGCTTTTGATCCCTCTGATGTTTTCATTCTTTTGAAATTATTCAGAGATGGATCTTCAGAGCTTTGGACCTTTCCTATACAGAAAGTGGAAGAAAGTGAAGTTTTCTCCAATCCATTAAATGAATTCAACTCATTGAATCCTAGCCCTTGAGAGTCCATTTGAGTTTTTATTTTATCGAAAACACTTTGTGCATTGACATAGCTTTTGATTCGTAGATTTTGTCTATCTAGAGATTGATGTAGGATTTCTCTTTCCTTTTGAAAAAATTTGGTTAAGGCAATAGAATTGAGCCTTTCATACTCAGATTTCTTTACTTCTTCTTCTTTTCCTTTTAAAACTTTTTCAATCTCTTTTATTTTTATTTATTTATTTATTATTATTTTTTTTTGCTTGTTGGTTTCTTCAAGTTTGGGTTTTTCAAGAAAAAATTCTTTCTTTTCTGATTCCAGAAGATTCTTTTCTCTTTTGTAAAAAATGAGCTCTTTTGTTACTTGCTCTCTCTTATCTTTTTCTTCAACAAACTTTTGCTTTAGATCCTGAAGTTCATTAATTAGTTTAAAAGCATCTATTTCAGGATCACTGTCAGAGGTGTAAAGAGAGTTTACCTTTTTAGAGTTATCTTCGGATGCTTCATCAGTTTGATTTCCATCTGAAAAAGCCATACCACAGAGATTGGTAGGCTCTTCCTCACCATCACTTGTTGAGTCAGACAACCAGTCTTCCATTTCTGCTACAAGAACTCTTTCTTTTACATTGTATTTGTATTTGTTCTTGTAGTAATCTTGATCTTTGACAAGTTTTCCTCTGCAGTTTGCAGAGAAGTGGCCTGATTTTCCACATCTGAAGCATCTTCCATCATTTTGATTTGGTGGAAGAGTGGTAGTGCTTGTCTCTGGCTTCTGTTCTTGAGGTTTGAAGTATCTTTGTGGTTGTGGATACCTTGGTTGGAATGGTTGTTGTGGTCTTGTTTGTGGTGTTGCATTTTCATGGTTGGAGTTTGCACCCTTTTGATCACTATATGGAGTGAATCTGGGTTCTTGTTGAAATCTTCTCTCCGGATTTCTTCTTTCTTCATTCTCTCTCCTTCCTTCAAATACCTTCTTGCCAAATTTCTTGTTAAACTGATGAGTGATTAATGCAAGAGATTTGGCAAAGGCACTTATATCTTCATCTGAGTCTGAATCAGTATGGGTTTCTTCTGCTATCAAAACCTTTTTGGATCTTCTTTTTGTTTCCAAACATTTTTGTGACTCTTCACAGTTGTTTTCTTTCGATGTTTGTTTTGAAACAAGTGCAAGGGGTCCACCCAAAGAGGTTTTTGATTTTTGCTTCATAACTTCTTTTTCATGTGCAACAAGAGTACCATAAATGTCAATTAATGACCATGACTCAAGATCTTGATTAGCCTGTATAGACATGGACAGTTGTGACCATTCTTCATTCAAGCTTTTCAAAAAAAGAACGTTGTTTTCCTCTTTTGTTCTTATCACTCCAAACTTTCTACATTTGTTTATTAGAATGTTGAATCTTGAGTAAGTTTGGTGTAACTTTTCTTCTGGTAGAGCATGAAAATCATGATATTCATTGATGCATAGATTTCTTCTGTTTTTCTGAGTTTGTAGGCCACCTTCAAGTTGATTTAACAACTGATCCCATATCTCTTTTGCAGTTTTACAAGAATCAAGTTCTTGAAAGATATCATTGGGAATGGCCATTATGAGTAATCTAACAGCTTTTGAGTCATTATCCATCATATTATTTTCTTCATCAGTGAAGTTTGTGGTTTTCTTTTCATAATATGCAGGTATTTCGGCAGTATCTGCTGTTGCAGGAACTCTTGGTACCAACACCATTGGAATGTGAGGTCCAATGTTCACAGATCTAAAAAGATCCCTGTCCATACCTTCTAGAAAATTTACCATCCTTATTTTCCATTGAGGATATTCATCCCTTAAAAGTGTAGGAGGTTTTGTTAATGACCCAGCTGTATACATGGCACTTATGCTTGAGTTTGCCATAAAAAGATTTAAGTGCTGATGCTTTGAGTAATGAACTGTGATTTACTGTCAAATCTAGAGCATATGATGTTCTTGAATAAACTGGGTTTATATGAACATGCACAAATATTGAAAGTTTTAGAATCAATGAGATGTAAATCTATCCGAGTATGCAGATATGATCTTTCTTTGTTTTAGAAACAAAGGAAAGCTCTGATACCAATTGTTAGATCCCATTTCCAGCAACAAAAGAAGATACTCCATAGAAATGTAAAGATAAAAGAGAAATGAAAAACAATTAATCATAAAACTCATCTCATATGCTTTGATTTCATTAATGGAGGGGAAAAGGGAAGAACACCACACTTAACATTAATCGACTCTCATCTGATTCACCTAGTCTGTGTGTGTTAAAAGTGTCTTCTCCAAAACCTAATGAGACAATGAGCCATGGGAACCTTTATATAAGGCCCATTTACAATAAAAAGGCTCAAGCCCACACAACTAATTAAAAAGCCCAAATACAATTTCTTTATAAAACATTCAATTAAATGGGGACTAATTTAAGCTAACACTTTGTTTTAGTATGCTGCACAGGATTAGTTGATATTGCGATAGCGCTCTTTGAGTCACAATAAATCGGAATTTTGTCAAAATTGAATCCATAGTCTCGTAGCTGTGTCCTCATCCACAAAACCTGAGAGCAGCAACTAGCAGCAACTACATACTCTGCTTCAGCAGTCGAAGTGGAAACACAAAGTTGTTTCTTTGACGCCCAGTTAACGAGCTTGTCTCCAAGGAATTGAATATGACCCGACGTGATCTTACTGTCTAACATACATCCAACATGATCTGCGTTTGAATAAGCAGTCAGTTCAAATCCAGTATCTTTAGGATACCACAGACCAAGATCTTCAGTCCCCTTTAGATATCTAAAAATCCACTTGACAGCAGCCAAATGGGATTCTTTAGAATCAACCTGATATCTAGCACACAAGCATGTTGAAAACATTATATCTGGCATACTTGAAGTAAGATACATTAAAGAACCTATCATTCCTCTATAAGTCCTAACATCAACACTTTTACCCGAAGGATCAGTGCCAATCTTAGTACCTGGTGCCATTGGGGTTCCAATTGGTTTGCAATTTGCCATTTTGAACTTCCAAAGAATATAAAAAATGTACTTTGCTTGGTTTATAAAAATCCCCGTTGAAAATTGTTTTACTTGTAATCCGAGAAAAAAATTCATCTCTCCCATCATACTCATTTGAAATCTAGAAACCATAAGGTTTGAAAAATTCTTACAGTATTTAGGATTAGTTGAGCCAAATATAATATCATCGACATATATCTGAATAAGAATGATATCGGCTTTTTCCTTTTTAATGAATAAAGTGGTATCAACTTTACCTTTCGAAAAACCTGACATGACCAAGAACTTTGTAATACCTCATACCAGACTCGAGGCGTTTGTTTTAACCCATAAAGTGCTTTATCCAAGATGTAGACATGATCTGGTTTATCTGGATTCACAAAGCCTTCTGGTTGCGATACATAGACTTCCTCCTTAAGAATTCCATTTAGAAAGGCAGTCTTCACATCGATTTGATATACTGTGAAGTTCTTGTGAGTTGCGTAGACTAAAAACATGCGGATTGTCTCTATACGCACAACTGGAGCATAAGTCTCGTCGTAATCTATGCCTTCCTCTTGTCGGTAACCTTTGGCAACAAGTCTTGCTTTGTTTCGAATGACAATACCATCTTCATCCTTCTTGTTTTTGAATACCCACTTAGTGCCTATCACGATCTTTCCTTCTGGTTTTGGCACTACTCTCCAAACTTTCAGGGCTTCAAACTGATTTAACTCTTCTTGCATAGCAGACACCTAATCCAAATCAGCAAGAGCTTCTGATACTCGAGTAGGCTCTATCTTGCTAAGGAATGAGTCATGTAGACACTGATTCGAAGTTGCTGACCTAGTTTGCACCAGTTTGTTGAGATCTCCAATGACTTGGTGTAAAGGGTGCTCTTTGGTCCAGCGATGTTCATGAGGGAGTGGATTAGATAAAGATTGATCATGATTATCATCTAAGAATCCACTATCAACTTCTTCAGTTTGAGCAATTTGAGGGAGGATTTCAGTTGAAATAATTGGTGCAGAAGCTTTAGTAGGTACAACTTTTTCAGTCTGTTGATCTGTCCTTACAGTACATTCTACTGACTCAGGAACTTCTGGCTCATCATTAGTAGATACAACTTCAACTATTGGAGTAGGCATTTGAACTGTAATATCTTGCTGAATCGGGGAATTTGATTAAGTGAAAACATCTGAAGTGATTGGATGATTAGACGTTGAATCTTCCATCCTGTCAACCACAACAGGTTTATGCACATTAGACCCAAGATATTCATCATAAAACAGTTCAAATAAAAGATCTAAATCAGATAAATGATTAATAGACGTTGATGCTTCATTTGATTTGTTCTTTTCAGATACAGGTTCTGAATTGAATTGTCCAGAAGCTAACACTCCAATTATCACGGGTTCTGAACTGACTTGTTCATAAGCCATCTCCTCATCGAATGTGACGTTTACGCTCTCGACAACAGTCTTTGACTTCTTCAAGTATACTCGATATGCAGCAGATGTAGAAGAATATCCAATGAAGATGCCCTCATCTGCCTTAGTACTGAACTTGTTCAGATTCTCTCTGTCGTTTAGCACAAAACACTTACAACCAAAAATATGAAAATATTTGATGGTTGGTGTTCTGTTGTTGATCAACGCATACAGAGTCTTTTGAAATCTGCGGTGTATCATGGAACGATTTTGAGTGTAACACGCAGTCAAAATAACTTCTGCCCACAGAAACAAAGGTAAGTCTAATTGGCTGAGCATAGTGCGAGCGTCCACGACTAGCGTTCAATATCGCCTTTCGACTACTCCATTTTGTTTGGGCGTACGAGAAACAGAGTATTGATGTGTTATCCCGACCGATTCGAGATACTCTTCAAAAGTTTTGTTTTTAAACTCTGTGTCGTTATCAGTACTGAGAAGCTTGACTGGTTTCTGCAAATTTACCTGGGTCGTCTTCAGAAATGTAATGAGTAATTTGGGCATCTCATCTTTTGATCGTAGAAATTTGACCCACGTGTATCGCGAATAATCAACCACGATAACAAGAACATATTTCTTTCCGCCTAAGCTTTGCGTTCGCATCGGACCACAAAGATCCATATGCAACAACTCTAATGGAGAACTGGTACTAGGTTCAGGCTTCGGTTTATGTGGAGCTCTCTTCATCTTCCCCTTTTCACACGCTGCACACAAGTGTTCTTTCTCGTATCTCAGTTCAGGAAGTCCATTCACCAATCTGCCTTTGACCAATTTGTTGATATAACGAAAATTCAGGTGTGACAGCCATCGGTGCCAAAGCCAACTTTGCTGCATCGGGGCTTTTGTCAGTAATCAAACCTGATTGTCAGTCTGGACCTTTGAAAGATTGATGGTGTAGAGGTTTGACTTGCGAGTACCAACTAAGAGTTCTTTGCCGTCTTTAGTTCGCACCGAGCAACTCTTAGCTTTAAAATTTACCTCTAACCCTTTGTCGCAGAACTGGCCAATACTGAATAGGTTGTGCCCTAATCCTTCTACATAGCTCACCTTCGTTATCGTTACTTTGTCGTGTACCACATCACCATAGCCCATAATTGGTGAAAATTGATCATTGCTGAATCTTACAATTCCACTGAATTTCTCTGTATAATTAGACAATAAAGCTTTCTGCCCGATCATATGCTTGGAACAGCCGTTATCCAAGCACCACATATGCCAGGTCTGCAAGAGAAATCAGGAAACAACAGATTTAGGTACCCATTTAAAAGCGGGTCCTAACAGATTAGCACAAGATTTTGGTATCCATTTGAATATGGATCCTCTTTGTCTTTGAAAACTTTTGAAACATTTGATTTAGAAGAATAAACATGATAAGATCCAAACCAATCATTAGAATTATGATGATAATCAAAACCATTCCACCGATAAGTATAAGATTGAGTAGTAGGACGAGATAATTGGAACAATTGCTTCATTGAATATCGCTTGTAAGGAATTACAAGGTTTTGTTTATTTAAAGCAACTTTACCAACTACATCATTAACACTACTATCAGGTCTATTAGTAACTACATCAGGAATTGATTCCGCCTTCTCATCAGTCTTCTTTTTAGGTCGCCATTCAGTTCTCTCTTCAGACCTTTTCTTTCTTATATCTGAAACAAAGAACTTAGATTTATTAGGAAAATCAGATTTCTGAGAATGATTTTTCTTGTGTTTACCAGTGTTGATCTGTTTCTGTGAGTGTCTTTTCTTTTGCTTCTTACCCTTAGCATAATAATCAGCATTCACAGAAACTGATTCACCAACCTTAGTTGATGATTCACCTTTTTCATAAACACTTGGTAAAGCTTCTCCATTAATCACAAAAGTCGAATGATCTGGAAGTGAAGCATTGAAGTCAAACATATCAATTTCATCAATACACCCTTCATCAAAATTTAAGAAATCATTTGCAGACGCAAATAAGTCATCAATATCAGGTTCAGAAGTTTGAAGTATTGTAGAAGATGAAGAACACACTTTAGATTTAAAATGAAAATCTGTGTTATTTAACACTGTAGAAAATACATCTTGTGTTAATTCACTCAAAATTCTTTCATCAGATAAAAGATTTTCTAACTCAATTATTTTGCTTTCTAATACGAGTCGAGGAACATAAATTTTGGCTTGAATAGGTTTTGCCTCCATCTCAGTAGAAGAATAACTAGCAAAGTAATTAGTTGAAAGAAATTTTGGTGTTTCAGAAAGATAACTATCATTCAGTCTTTCATAACAAAATGGTAGTTGCATTTTCTTTAAATTCATTCTTTTCTCATCTTCTTTTGCCTCAACTTCCTTTGATGATTTGGTGACAAATTTGGTTTTCAAATGAGGATATTTAGCAGCAGCATACATAAAATTTGCATTATATAAAGCTGGTTGTTTTCTGATAGCTTTTTCTAGGTGATGAGGATCATCATAACCTAGTCCCCATTTTTCTTTAAAATCTGCTTCTTCATTAGGTGTATTCAAGAAAATAGTTTGATCTGTTTGGCCTCGAACATATAATTTTGCTTCCAAACCATTTACCTTTTGCTCTAAAGTCTTGTTCTCAACCTGCAGTTTAAATGCTCTTAGAACACATTCTTGTTTTTCCGAATCAGACTTAGACAATTTTGTTTCAAAATCAGGAATCTTATTTTCAAAACAAATCTTTTCATTTTTAAAATCAAAAGCAGATTTGCGTAGAGAATCAATTAAATCTTTGTTCCCAATAACTAATTTATTAAGCTCAAAGATCTGTTGATTTCTCCTAGCAACTCTGTCTTTTTCCTTTTTCAGTTTGGATTGAAGGTCTTGAAGTTCGACCATCATGGATTCCATTTTGGTCATGAAATCATTTTCAGTTAAGTTCATTACCTCGTCAGCAGTTTCATCATCAGAATCATCATCTTTCACCTCTTTTCCCATCAAGCATAAGTGGGCTGACTCTTCTTGTTCTTCCTCCACATCAGAATGATCCAACCAGAATTCGTCTTCTGCCATTAATGCCTTGCCAGCTTCCTGTTGCTTAGCCAAGAGCATTTTGTTTTTGTAGTACTCCGAGTTGCGAACCTTTGGCTTCCGACAATCTTTTGCGTAATGTCCGACCTTGCCACAGTTGTAGCATTTGATCAGATCATCACCTTTCTTTTCAGTACTGGTGTAGTCATTCACATACTCTTTCTTTTCTTCCGACTTCTTCTCAACAAATCTACTTCCTTCCACTCTTTCTCTGTGCTCGTGGTTCTTTGACCTTGATGAAGAGTATATCTGAGAATTAGACCCCGGTTTCTTGTAGAATTTCTTTTGAAAAGCACGGGTCAGTAAAAGCATTGCTTGCTTAAGATTCTCTCCATCATCTCTATCAGATTCAAACTCTGATTCAAAACTAGACAACACTATCTTCTTCTTATTCTTCTTCTCTTTCTTTTCCTTCTCTTTCTCTCCAGCCACCAATGCTCTCAGCTCTTTTCTCTTCAACCTCTTCCTCATTTTGTCGCAACGTCTCGTAGACCTCATGCAGTGGAATATCATTAAAGTCTTTCATCTGTTTCATTCGTCAAGTGTGCTTTTTCCACTCAGGTTGCAAGATGCTGAGAAACTTCACGTTGTTCTCAATCTGTTGCTTCTTAACCTTGTTCTTGGAAAACTCATTCAGAATAAGTACAAACCTCTCATAGGTTTCCTCCAAACTCTCATCTTCTTTGGCCTTTAACTCTTCATAATTGTTGATACAGTTGGCCACCTTCATTTGATTGCCTATTTTTGAACCCAACATCATCTTCTGTAGCTGATCCCACATTGATTTGGCAGTTGCATTGTAGCTGTATATTTTCACATAGATCTCATTGGTCATGCTTTGTAAAAGTAAAGATCTGGCTTGTTTATCAGCATTAAACCGACTCTTTTGTGCATCAGAGTATTGAGCAAAATCTTTCTCAACTCTCTTTGTTTTTGGAACTCCATTTGAATCATTACTGTCAGCAGGAATCTCCTAAATAATTTTTGGCATTGGACCATCTTCTATTGATGCTAAAATGTTCTTTCCATTTGTTTGCCGATAAATAAAATCGAGAAAACGATCCTTCCATTGTTCATATTCCCTTTTGAACAAAACTGGGGGCTTGACATCTGTGCCAATTGAGAGAGCGTCTCTGGAAGTCATCCTGTTTGAAAATATAAGCAATAAGAAACTTGAAATTGACCGTTAGTCCAAATGAAATCACAAAGATAAAAAATATTGAAATAGGAATTCAGGAATTTTGATCACAATCAGAACTATGTGATTTGAACTGATCGTTCAAGAAGTGCAGATTACACCCGTTGTGTAAAATCCAAAACTGATCAAATTTGAAATAGATGGCAAAAATTAACTAAGTAGTGAAACTCGTAGATCACTAAAGAATGCTTGAAACTCGTAGATCACTAAAGAATGCTTGAAACTCGCAGATGCCTAAACACGCAAATAATTGTTCACCATACTTCTCGCTAGAAGGCATATGCGCGAAACTAAAACTCGCATGAAACTGCTTGCGCGTATTGAGAAACTCGCTAAACAAAGCGTGCGCGTTTGAAGATATCGCAGAAGCCTACTTGCGTGTTTTATCAATCTCGCAAGTTAAACTCGTAGAAGGAAACTCATAGATACTCAAACTCGCAGACTAAAGAACAAACACGCAAACTTCGATTTGCGCTTTTCTAGAACTCGCAAATAACACTTTGCGCTTTTCTAGAACTCGCAAATAACACTTTGAGCTTTTCTTGCCAAAATCAAAATCTTTCAGTTTGCACGTTCTTCCGATGAAGCTTGCGCGTTTTGTAGATCTTGCGTGTTCTTGGGTTTATTTGCGCGTTCTTGGCCTGATCAATCAATAATCAAGTAATTCTTGATTTCTGATTCTGAAACTTGCACAATTTCTTCACGAAGCAATACTAAGCACTATTACAACACTGAAATACAAATACAATTGAAAAATTACAGTGATTAAGTGCATTACAGTGTTCGACTATCAAGCTTCAAGAAAACAACATTTTGATCAAATTGATCAACCTAGAAGTGAAATTAGTCTAAGTGATCTGAATAAAATTTGATCCTAGGGATAATACGCACACAATCAAATCAAATTCTTGATTTAATTGTGCAAAAGCAAGAAAAACAGAGATCAAACAGTAACTTTCAGTCGACAATTTTTTTTTCAAGAAATCTTCAAATTGATCTGAATCTGCTCCTTCTTGTTTGCTCTGATACCAATTGTGTGTCCCTGAAATCAAGTTTCTAATTCACAAACAAATTAAACAAACAATATTGTTTTAAACTACCTGTTTGATTCAATTTCACAAATCACAATGTTTACAAATGTTTCTCTCTTTCTCTCTCTAGACGACTCTTTCTTTCTCTACAATTCTATCTGAATGCAATCTCAATTTCTAGTCATCTATCTATTAAACAACAAATAAAAACTATTTATACCTAGCTACAAATAACAAGGAAACAAAAACAATACAAAGACTTTGACTTTATTACACTTTGACTTTCACTGAGAGTTGACTTTTCAGCTTTGACTTCTTGTACTTTGACCTCTAGTCTTCATGATCTTGTATCCAACATATTTCTGCTCTAACAGTTCTACAAGGATTTAAGTTTGTAGAAAGGGGATTGAGTACAAATACACACAATATTCTTTTTAAATTTGTTTATTGATTATTAAGAAATAAAAAACAGAATTTATAAATTGTTATGGAATTAGATAAGAAAAACCTAATCTAAACAATCTTTGAGAATCACTAAGTTATTTGCACAAGAAAGTAGGAATGATAGAAAGAAGATGAAGAAAATATTTCTTCAAAGATGCAGAAGAGAGGATCCTTGGAGATGAGGGCCTTCATTCTTATTTATAAGATTTGCAATTAATGCAAGTCAGAAAGTACATTCCACGTGTCTATTAGGGATTGGTTGCATGCATTGCTTTTAGTCGTATGGTGAATAGTGGAGCAGGAGGGGTTTGTACGGATATAGACAAAATCAAGTTTGCTTTTGTATTATTGTACTATTTGTGCAAGTGGATAAGACAAACAAATCTTGTGTAGCACGATTCTTGATCAGCTATCGCTAATGGATGACTTCAGCTCTCACTGATGAGTAACTTCAGCTTTCACAGAATCATGGTCAGATTTTTCACATATAATAGAACAGTCTTGGTATCACTGAATCCTGCTTCAGATCATGAGTAGACTTGTGTTTATCATCAACTTGGTCTTCGACTTCTGTTGAGGTTTTCTTTCAGTGTGAAACTTGTCTTCAGGGAGTACATATATAAATTGTTTACTTAATAAAGAACTCAATGATCACTGAACAGACTCGGTGAACAATCGCTGATGCTGAGAGACTTAGTGAATGACAGTTAATGTAATTTTCACTAAGTAAAGGATCATCATCAAATCACTGAGAGAGTTTGGATCAACAATCTCCCCTATTTGATGATGACAAAGCAACACAAGAAAATTGCTTAATGTGAGGTCATATAGATCAAGGTTGATTGATTGATAAAAGATTAACAAGAGATTGGGATGGAATCTGTAGTTTTATTCACATATTAAAACTAACTAACTACAGAGAACAAAGGATTCGCACGACTATATTTTTACTGAAAAATGAAAAGTTACAAAACACATACTAACAGATCCTATTTATACCCCAACACCCTTGTTACACATTTAATCCCAAACCCAAGTACAAGGCCTAAACTACAATTACAATTGATTACTTTACTAAACTTCTAAATTGAACATTTATGTTCTAACATTCTCCCCCTAAGTTTTGTAAAGTAATCATTCTCTTTCAGCTTCAACTCCTCTCCCCTTGATTTCTTTAGAAAACTTAGTGTTGCATAAACTTCAAAGCATCCTCAGCTCCCCCTTGAATATAGCTTTTATCCTTGAAATTTCAACTTTAATATCAGATCTGACGTAGACCATAACCTCGACTGAGTGCACATAAAGACATCATTTAACTTTTGTAAATCCAAGACATTCGTTACGCCTACAAGAATGAAATGTGCGAATTATGGAGAGATGACCAAAGTGCATCTTCAGTTTATATCATCTGATCTATCTTTGAACCATGAGTTGAATAAGAATTCAACTTAAGAACTCATTCTGATCAACTTACAGAAGGAAGCAACCGGTAGCAAACACTACAATGCAAGGGTTAGAAGACAATTCCAAAAACTGTTCAACAACTGATGAAAAACACTCATTTTCTAATTGTTTTCCAGAACATTGAACGAACGAACTCAGAACTCCTTTCTTCACAAATCAGCTGGATGATTATAAGCACTCAAAAGTATGGAATAATGATTGCAAATACTCAGGCAGCTAATCCAATCCAATCAGAGACTAAATCCAAACATCCAGTATCTGAAAATCTTGACAAGCATGAGCACTCGTGAAAATTAGATCAGTTGCTAAGGATATGTGACCAACGAAAGATAAGAGTGATAGTCCAAGATCAACTAAATCCTAGAGAGAGAAAGTAGAGAGAGAGAGAATAAGTAGCGCAAAGTTAGATATGTATTGATAGAGCATGAGAATCCTTTTTAAACATCCAAGACCAAAGGGACTTAAATACCCTTGGTCAATACAACACAGATAAGCCTCTAGATACAGTATTTGACCAAGCCTATAAATAAAATGATTACTATAAAATCAGACCTAACAATCTCCCCCTAGTAATCATTGACGCTTTGCTCTTCAAAATTCATCTTCTAAATCAGCACGGACCATCAAAGCGACTTTATGAAGCATTCTGACTTTTTAAAGAGATTTCTTCTCAACATCTTTTAAGCTCTGTTGTCTTTACTGCCTTGACAAGACTGGACCAGTTTGAAATAAACTTGATAAACAGTCGGTTCATCAACTTGTGCACTAAACGATACACCTCTTTTAAATGATCTTGAAGAAGTTGTGGTGATCGGAGCTTGAACAGCAAAAGACAATTAAAGATGAAGAAATTTTGAATCTTGAGCGAATCTTGATCAGCAGATAAACATTTTAGCTCTTTGTATCTTTAACTTCTCCTTGACTTCTCCCCCTCATGAACTTGATGATCTGGATAAACTTGGTCATGTAAATGTTGGAGACGAGACAGCTTAAGATCTGTAAAATCAAAGAAACGGAGAAAACAGGAGAGGTTTGCGCTAACCATTGGTTGCGCAAAGTAAGATTTGCGCTAACAAAAGGAAGCGCAAAGCATGTTTTATGCAACATGCAGGAGACACAAAGCTTGTTTTGCACTAGAAGTTGTTGGAGCAAATTGAGCTTTGCTCTACCAACTGGTGACACAAATCTGACTTGGAGTCTGAAAAAAATTTACCTGTTAAGCTCTTTGACCCCCCCCCCCTACACAAATGCACTAAATTTGACAATTCAAGTTAGCATTCATATAGAAAATCAGATACTCCCCCTCAAAAACAAATATTAACTTTTTAGAATTATCTCCTTATTCACTCCCTCTTGAATAATGCACAAACCCATTAAAATATATTTATGAGAACACAATGATCAAATATCAATGTAGAAAGAAAAATATATTGAATATAAATTTTGAAACGACTAAACATATAAAAATTTAAACACTAAACAAATAAAATTCATCTTAGTAAAATATCACATATTTATCAATCAGTTGAAATCAAATATATGTTGTTGGATACATAAACAAGTTTCATTGCATATCAAGTTAAGACATGTTCAGTTTCAAAAACTTCCATCAATCTATTCAATGTGCTTGCATGCGAATCTTTAATTAGCTTCAAGAAAATGCAATTCTAAAAATATCATAGAGAACTTTGCATGTACTCACACTAAGTCATCAAAAATTAAGATTTTCACAAATTTATAGGTTTATCGCAACACAAACATATCACCAAGTATCATGAGATGTGTGCTCATTGGCATCTTTTTAGCAGTGTGCACATTGACATCTTAACATGAGTGTGCTCTTTGGCATCTTTTAAGCTCGTGCACTTTGGCATCTTTTTAATCAACAAGTTTATTAAGTAAAGAACATGCCGTAAACGTAACTTTCTATCTGACCCTATTGCAGGATTTGGGTCAGCCGCTCCCAAACCAGATGGACTTAGGGGACTAGGTGTCAAGCACCCCTTGGAACTTACTCTCCCAGATCAGAAAGGCTACATCGACACATCCTAAACCCATTCATACCAGTAGAACATGACTTTCAATCTGGTTCTATTGAAGGATTTGGGTTCGATCACTCCCAGATCAATTGACCTTAGGGGACCAGATGACAAGCATCCCACAGAACTTACTTTCCCAAACCAGAAAAGTCACAGGTACAAACTTTTAAACTTAGAGATTTCTGTATTTTATATATTTAAGAATCATCTCAATCACTTAGTTTTACATAAAAGTGCTTAGCCCATATTTTCATTACGATCCATAATTTTGACTTTTTAGGATTTCTAAGCATTGTAAACTATAAATATTTCGAATCACACAACTTTAAAGTATTAACAAAAGTTTCAAACATGTTGCTGACTTTTCGACTTTTGTAAGACTTGAAAGTTGAACATATAAAACTTTAATATAAACAAAGCAACTTGAAAATTTATCCTAGACACACATTTTATTCAAAAGAAAGAAAATTTGTAAAGCTGTTACTTTATAGAATAAAATTTGTAAAGATTTAAACTTTTAAATTCAATATGCCGATTTTAAAAAATTTCATTAAAGACAGAATGTAAAGAATTCGGCAAATTGATATTTAATCGGAACAAAATAAAATTCAATAATTTCATCAATCACATTATAAAAAAAATTTGTGACTCAAATTAAAAAAAAATTGGGTTATACAAATTCAATAGATAGTTGAACAAGCTCATATTCTTGAAAAATTTGAGAAAAACTGGAATAACATCATTATCAGAAAAATATGCAGCGGAAATAAAGTAGATGTACTCACAATATTTCATTAGTCAGAAGCTGAAAAACATTGAATAACGAGTCCTAGACTGACATGTCTAGAAGTCAAAATCTTTGAGGCACGGGTTCTGAGCTGAATTACTCAGAAGCCAATTTTCTCTTACTCCCCCTTGACATGAGGTGCCTGCAACTTAGAATCAACTTTAGATTTTGGTACCCACTTGAATTTGGGCCCATGAAAGTTAGTTGCAGTTCTTATGGGGAAATATTTATAAAATTTGATATGAGAAGCACGAGAAATATGATCAGAAAAATAAGCACAGTCATCAGATGAATATAAAGCACAATCATCTGAACTAGAATCAGAGGAAGAATATGAGACATCTTTTGAAATTTGAATCATTTGCTTTATTGAGTATTTGGAAATTTTATTACACGAAGCAAATGAATCACTTTTATAACGTTTGTCTACATATATATCCCCATCAGTCTGAGGTTCATCAGATATCCGCTTCGCTCTCCAAATCTGCTTCGATGACTTGCTCAAAGTCCTATATGAAAGATTAGAATCAGAAGAATTAGAACTGTCCTTAAGAGCTTTATCTTGTTTCTTCAACTTCTTTGACCGTCTTCTTTTACGTTTAGGTTTATAATACTGATCATTTATCGTAAAAGATTCATCAAGAATTTCCGAATTAATATTTAAATCAGAAGAAATAATTTACCTAAGCAACCAATCTGATCAGACAATAAATCTGAATTTACCTCGGAGTCAGAATTATTTTGAGAAAAGATATCAGATTTAGAAACTTCACTTTTGTTTACTTGAAAATTAGAAGAAAGGCTAGAAATATAATATGGTTTTTGAGAAAATATTTTTTCTTCAAGACTAAACGTCATGAAAGAAAGAATAATATCAGATTCAATTTTCTTTAAAATATTTTGATCTTCTATCTTATCTTCAAGATCGATGATTTTGCTTTCTAATACTAACGGAGGAGTATATTTCTTAGAATCATAAATGATTGGAGAAATATTTTCCATATCAGAATTAGGAGCATAAGGATCAACAAAATCATCAAACATTGAAGATTTAACAGGAGATATATCATTTAAAACTTTTCTGCCTCTTCTCGATTTGTCAGGAAAATATTTGGCATTTTCTCTCGTATAAACAAAAGGAATTTCCTTCTTCTTATTATTCGTTCTTTTCTCATTTTCGATTTCTAACACTTGCTTCTCATTCATCCAATCAATTTTAAATTGAGGAGCATACTTAGCAAGAGTTAGATAATCGTATTTATATAAAGTAGGGGATTTTTCAATCGCATTGTTTAAACAATGTGGATTTTCAAAACCAAGTCCCCATTTTTCTTTTAAGGCCTCATCACTCCTTGGTTTATTCATAAAAATTGTTTGTTCAGATTGGTTTCTTCGATATAAATTTTCTTCTAATTTATTTATTTTATCCGAAAAACTGTCTTTTAAAATGGTCATAGCAGTCAAAGACTCAAGATAAGTCTTATTTGAATTTTTCAAATCATCCTATTTCTTTTGAAAGATTTCTTTAGTATGAACCAAAATAGATTTTTCATCTTTCAAAAAAAATTTCAGTTTGTCAATCAAATCTGACTTTTCTGAATTTAAGTTCTTTTCAGAAATTAACTTTAAGCGAAGATCATGTAAAGCAGTAATTACAACATTCATCTGTGAAGAAATAAAATTGTAATCAAACTCAGAAATTACCTCGTCTTCATCAGTGTTAGAATCATCATCTGACTGATCATCTACAACTAAGCACATCTGAGCGATCTCGACATTTGTAGCTTCATCGTCGGAGTGATCTAGCCAGAATTCTTCTTCGGCAAGAAGAGCAGTTCCATTCTCTCTTTTCTCGGCCAGTTCCAGTTTCTTCCGATAATATGCCGAATCCCTAACCTTCTTCACTCTACACTCCTTAGAGATGTGACCCGACTTTCCACAGTTGTAACAAGTAGCAGTCTTTGGCTCGGGCACTTTGACTTTTAAACCCGAAGTGAAGCGAGGAGTGTTGGAATCCGATCTTGGTTGGAACTTTTTCTGGTAATGCTGAGAGAGAAGAATCATCTCTTTTTGCATAGCCTCACCATCGTCATCAGTTGACCTATTGTAAGCGTTTTCAGACAACGCTTGTTCAGCCAGTTGGCTCGTGAGAAGTGCAACCGGGTCCACTATTTTCTTGTTCTTCTTCTCCAGTTTGGCCTTCTTCTCAGATACAATGCACTCATCAGTAAGTAAGATCTCAAACATCTCTTGGATTTGCATTGTAGATATTCTAACATCATTCCTTAGTCTGTGGCAAGATTTATTCCATTCTGGTTGAAGTGCATTGAGGAATTTCAGATTTGTTTCAAGCTCAGTCTTTTCTACTTTAATCTTCCTCAGATCATTGATAATGGCACAAAATCTGTCATACACAGTTTTCAGTGGCTCCCCGTCCTTGGCTTTGAATTCTTCAAAGTTATTCATATAACGAGTATGTCGGAGTTGAGTCGCAACTGAAGACCCAAGCATAATCTTCTCAAGTTGTTGCCACATAAGATTAGGATGAGTTTTGAAACAATCAATCCTGTTGTAGATAGAGTTCGGCAAGGCCAGCATCAGATTTGCCTTTATATCACCATCAGCTTGATATGCCGACAACTCTTTAGGTGAATATTGTTTAGTAGGCTTATATATTCCAGAAGCCAACTTGGGTTTTTCAAATGCTCCTTCTGATAGAATGTTCATCATATAATTTCCATTCTTTTGACATTCTATAAAATTCAGGAACCGATCTTGCCACTGTGTAAACTCTTTTTCATCTATCAGCACTGGTGGACGATTTTCTGTACCCAAAGACATCATAAGATCACTTTTGTAGAACTGAGCTTGATAAGAAAACTTGTCAGAATCCATAGCAGAAATCCAGAAAAATGCCAAGTCTTGACTGAGATGGCACAAACCTGATGTTTGCGTGATAGGCAGGTAGCGCAAACTAAGATTCTCGTGAGCAGTATGAAAAGAAAACTGAGCTTTACGTGAGACGTTTAAAACGAAAGCCTAGTTTTGCGTGATAAGCTAGTGGCGCAAAGGAGCTTTGCGTGAGAAGAGCAAAACGCAAACTGAATTCCGCGTTAGAAGGCAATGGCGTTAACTAGGTTTGCGTGATGAGAAGCTAACGCAAACTTGTATTTGCGTGATACTGAGTTAACGAGAACTAGGCTTTGCATGAAATACTTATTACACAAACTTTAACTTGCGCGATGAAGAGGTGACGCAAAGCTGAATTTGCGTGAGACAGAAGATACGGGAACTGAGCTTCTCTTGATACATAGGAGACGTAAAGTTGCACTTTGCGTGATGAAATGATTTCTGAATTTGATTAAAACCTGAAATACACTAAGACAAGATTAGTAGATCACACAAATCAAACGATGAACTCCCGCAAATGCATATGAACTGACGCAAAGTTTAAATCTAGCGCAAACCGAAAGAAAATCAAGAAATATGCCAAAAAGTTGATTTCAAAGCTGAATTTGATGAAAATTTATTATACAAACATGATCGAAAATAAAATTTTAACACTTTTCAATTAAACATTTTGATTAAAAAACACAAACACAAGATTTCGTATATGAACAGTACGTCAAACGAGTTTTACCAAAAACTTCAAAAATCTCTAAATTGACAATCAAAAATAGATTTTCTTGGAAATTGATGTGAATTAAAAGAGTTTTGCAATAAAAAACGGATCCAACAAACCAATTTTCAAAGAAATTCGATCAAAAACACATCTAAATTTGATGAAAAAGCAAGAAAACGAGATTTTCTTGATAAATTCACAGTATTTGACCAAGCCTATAAATACAATGATTACTATAAAATCAGACCTAACAAAGAGTGATGTCACATATGCATTAAGCGGAAAAACCTCGGGAACAGGGCAAACTTGTAGCAGAATGGGTTCAAAACAGTCACTTTTCTCAAAACTCTTAAAAATTTTCACATATCCTTCAGAATTCGCATATCACTATTCATTAAGGGCACAACTCACATGAGGTTGTAGCCCAAATCCCACAATTCGCATAGGCCTGCATGCGAATTCTTACTTTTCGCATGTGTCTATGTGTGAATTCCTCACAATTCGCATATGACTCTATACGAATTCTACACTTAGAACATTTTTCCACATTGGAAGTCACTTCTCACATATACCAACATGCGAATTCTGACATTTCGCATCAAGTGACTTGCAAATTCCTCACAATTCGCACACAACGTATGCATAGTAGCATGCGAATTCTGAACTTTTCGCACATGACTACCTGCGAATTCCTGACTTAAAAAAATTGTTGTGTCCATAGATATTTCATGCGAATTCCTCATCATTTTCGTCATGCGAGTTCTCCATGCGAGTTCTTCATGCGAGTTCTTCATGCGAGTTCTTCGTTGATCATGCGAATTCTTGAGATCTTGAGCATTTTTCGAAAAAAAATCCACTAAATTCATCTCAAAACTTTGAAATAACTCATCAAAATTTGACATTATGCTCGCTCGATGATCGATTACAATCCTTGAAAATCAATTTTACAAAAACAAACACGATCAATTGATTTTGATTGATACACAGTATATGACAGTTTACACACAAAACATTCTCAAAATTGATCAATTCTTTGAAATTTGTTGAAATTTCAACTTGTAATTGATTCCATAAGGTTCGACTTTATCCTATGAATCAAATTGACATCAAAGTTCATCTAATTTAACATCATACCAAAGAATTCAAAAATTTCTCAGTAAGTATTCATACGACAGTGAACTGTTCCATCAATCACACTTGATCTAGATCGTTCCGTAGAAAGATTTATGCGTTTGGCTCTGATACCACTTGTGAGATCACATAGATCAAGGTTGATTGATTGATAAAAGATTAACAAGAGATTGGGATGGAATCTGTAGTTTTATTCACATATTAAAACTAACTAACTATAGAGAACAAAGGATTCGCACGACTACATTTTTACTGAAAAATGAAAAGTTACAAAACACATACTAACATATCCTATTTATACCCCAATACCCTTGTTACACATTTAAACCCAAACCCAAGTACAAGGCCCAAACTACAATTACAATTGATTACTTTACTAAACTTCTAAACTGAACATTTATGTTCTAAAACTTATGTAACATCCACCCTCCTAAATATGTTTCACTAGTGAGCTATAAGTAGAGCCCATATTTGGAATGAGATATAGGAGGTAATATTGGTGATAACACTTCACAAAAGACATAATTAGATGATGTGAGGGTTCAAAATACAAAGTGCATTACTCAAATGGAAATCGGGTAGGTCACTAGAGTGCTAAAATGGGAAAAATCAACCCAAAACTTGAACGGAGGATTTAAATGGTGATGTAAAGGTTGAAACAACTTTTAATAAGTAAATATGAAGTGCTATAAGTGACAGAAGTCGAAAAGGTCGCGTAGATTGTATTTTATGCAAGTTTTACAAAATACGTTGCTATTTTGGGAAACTACGTGCACAAAACTCAAACGAGAGGTATTTGATGAGATGTTAAGCTTTGGAACTAAGTTTTGGACCTATTAGGAGTTGTTGGAAGTGTCGGGAAACTTTTACGAAATTCCGAGCTAAAAATCAAAAATAACAAAATTTCAAAGGAAAGAATAACGTTCACAAATATGTAAAACTGCTTTTATTGGTAGATATATTCTGAAATATTTTTGATGGAAGTTGTTCATTATCTCGTTATGAACGCGTAGGCGAAAACCTCATCGAAAACGGAGTTCCGAGCGAAAAGTTATGTCATTTTTAGTGTTGAGTGGTCAAAATGGGTACCCATGCGGGTCAAACCCGACCCAACCCGGATTTAACTTAGAAAAAACGAATTTTAGGCCCATTTTATATCATTTTCAGTTCAAGAGCATCCACACGCAGTTATGGTGCGATCCTCACACATTTAAGCTCAAATACACCCAATCTTTGAAGAATCAAGGTCAAAGTGATGAAATCTTGAAGTATATGTGAAGATTAGTGAAGGTATACTCCTAATACTAAGTTTAATCATTATAAGTAGTGTTAATTAAGGAGATTAGGGTTTGCATGTTTCTGATTAGTGGATAATTTTGTAAGATTAAGGTTTTATGTTGGTTGATTTGCAAGAAGATGGAAAGGAAAGCGAATTTTCACAAAGAACAAGTTAACTCTATGTCATACAAAGTTGGATTTTGATGATATTGGTAGAAATGGATGAATGAACCTTGGTTTCTTGTTGGTTTTACTTTGATAATGATAAGTTTAAGTTAACATCTGAATTGGGTTAGTATTGGAATGGAATTGGATACTTAATTGCACAAAAGTGTGATTTTTTTTAGTTTGAAATCATGTTACAGCACTGATTTAGAAAAATCGTATAAAATCATAGAAAAATCAGAAAATTATGAGGTCAGAGGCATTAAAAAGCTAGGATTGTCTTTGTTGTTTTGTATTCAGACATCGAAATCTAATTATAACTTTAAGGTGGGTAAAAAGTGCCATGTATTATGTGTTGCAAAGCTGATTATTGACAGCTTTGAGCTGATGTGTTATAAAATTCATAGAAAATTGTAGAAAAATCCTAAAAATCTGTATAAATAGGCTCTGAAAAGGTATGATAAAGAGGTACAATCCATCTTTAGAAGTAATTTGATGATTTTGAGTTTAAGATGGGAAAAACAGGTCTGCAAGTAGGTGCTGTATAGTAAAAACAAAGTAGAATGCTTGAATTAAAAAGAGTTAAGTTTGTGTTATTATTGTGCATTGCTAATGTGACTCTATATATGAACTCTAGGTGTAATTTAAGCATAATTGAAGGTCTTGGAAGTGTTTTTCCAACCATTGAACAGAAGTTGGGATTCGACCTTTCGGTTTGGCTTTCGGTTTGGTTAACCGAATTCAATGAACAACACCGTGAGTTTATGTGGACATATGCGTTACTTTGTGGTTATACATGCTTATGTGCCTTATTGTTCATCTATGAATCATGCTAGATTCTGGATATCCTCTTGAATTGTCATATTGCTCGTATTGATCGTGTGATATGTTTTGGGCGCCGATTGTCGATATTCCATGGAGTCCGGTGAGACAATCGGAGGGGCTACCGTACTCACTGCCCAGTGGGAGTCAGGGGGTGAGTATAGGACTTTGGCACAATCCGGGAGATGAAGGACGGATTTGGTGTCAAGTCTTATGTTTGTGTAAAAGTTAATTGGCATTGAACTTACATGATCTCTAAAAATAATGTTGAATTCATTGATATTTTCTTTGTGATTCCCTCGTTGAAAGTGCGTTTTATGTATATGATTTCATATGGTATAAGTAAGTTGTTTCATTGTTGTTATATAAATTTGTTTTTGAGCCTTCTTCGTTTCCTAATATGTACGCTTGTATACTACATTGTAACCACATATTTCCACATGAATTCACTAAGCTTTATAGCTTATCTTTTAGTGGTTATTAACTTTTCAGGGCAAGTCGACAAGGGTAAGAACAAGGTCAGTTGATCGGTAGGGACTGAAGCGTGAAGCTTACTTTTGGTTTAGGTATTTATACATCAAACTTTTGGGATTGTATATAGTTAGAACATTTCCGGGTAGATATGTCTCCGATGGTTATGTTATGGTTTGTTATGTAATTATTAAGCCTTAAAGTATGTATTTTGGGTTGTATATTGTTATCCTGTAATATGAGGTTTTTGAAACTAAATTAATTTATCGGTGGTTCGGTAAGTGTTTGTTACGTAACCGTAGTGTTACAACTTAGGTTATAAAACATAAGGAAAATATGACTCATAACATACATGTCCCATTTACTGTTTTAGGGATCTTTTTTTCAGAACCGTGATGAATAAAGTACTTCGTTGAATTTTCCATTAAATCGTATCACATTACAAAGGGATTAATGAAAAATACAAGTACAATGAAATACAATCACTGAAAGTAATAACTGAAAGGTACAAGAAGAAAAGAGACCTATCAGCTAATCACAAAAGATATGTATATCCAGTGATGTATTCTCCTTGTTGTTTTCTTCTCATCACTTCTCTCTTGATCTTTGTGCGAATCATCTTTCCAGCTTCATTTTCTTCTACCCACTTACTGATGTAATGAAGATGAGGCAAGGGGTAGATATTCAGTTCAGACATCCTTTGGAAACTATACTCGCCTTGACTGCTGATAAACATGAGACCTAACTCAAGGTCAAGATGATTGATCCTACAACATACGTGCGTTTTTCTGGTAGAGATAGATTCAACATTGAGGTGTCATAATCAGGATTCATGTTGTTGTTATCGATGATGAATTTTATTTCAGGCTTTGAGAGAAAGAGTAGAGCATCTTCATATTGTGAAGTTCTTCTTCTATGAGAAGGATTCAAAGATAGGGGAGGAATCTTGACAATCTTTGATACTTTATCAAAAATCTTATTCAACTGGTCTTCCACATATTCCTTGTATTTGGACTTGGACTTCTAAATAACATTTATGATCTCTACCCATTCATCAAAACCATATCTCCAAAGCTGAGAAGGGTAGTCAGTGACTGAGGTGTTATCATCTCTGAAGATATTCAGGGTGACCACAATACCACCATCTTTGGATCTATGTTTGTAACTCTCTCAATCGTTCAATACAGTTAATCCTTTCAATTATTCATTGTTACTTGAGCAATCTGGATTCACACAAGTCATTTCATGTAGTTGCCTGGGCATTTTCACATAAATTATTTCTTTTTGGGTAAGGATGTGACGCAAGATGACTGGATGGCACCAAGATAATTCAAAGCTTATATTTGGAATACTTACGTGAGCTCTTTATTCAATTTGAGCTTGCTCTTTAAATTTTACCACCTTAAATTAGGGTAACACAATGGATTTTACAGTTATTACCCGTGCTCCTATAATTTCTTATTGTATGTTGGGTCTTGGTATTACATTGTTTGTGTTACTTTTCTTGCTGTTAACAATAACTTCCTTCCCCTCCTAGGACATTGTTGCTCAGACTGCTACATTGATCGAGGTAATTTCCCCCCCTTCCTCCAGTTTCTGGTGCAACATAAACCGAGAAAGAAGCACTTGTATTTTAAGGAAAGATTATTGTATCCGGAACTAGCAACAATTAAGGAGGATTTATTTTACTTTGACAGAGATGATAGATTTGTAATTTCATATATGTGTCGAGAATATCACTTGGATCCAACCCAATATCAAATAAAGTAGTTCTTTTGGTTTTACATTAACGTATAGAAAAAATTTATAGTATTATTTATATACTTTATCAAGTATTAGATAATTTAATTACTTCATCCGTCTAAAGTAATGTAAAACTCCCCATAGAAATATCTATTTATGGTGATTTCATACTTCTCGTGTTGTCATATTGTGACATTTGTCAACCAGAATGTACAGGTTAGAGCCCGAACAGTATGATACATGTCTTATCAGGTAGGAACACCCTAATATGACCTAATTATGTAGGCCAGGGTCTTAGTTTCCTAAGATTCCCGACAGTGCGCTTAGAATATCCGTTTACTGCACGTAACGGCATACGCTGTCTTATAAAATATCAATCCGATAAAATTAACATTTTATTATATTAATAACAATAATAAGTGGGTTAAATATAAAATTTAATTAATCAAATATAAATTCTAAACTTTAAGTAATCAAACCAAAAATTTAAGTAGATAATTGAGAATTTACCTACCTTTAATCTCTCTTTTTATAAAAATTACATATTATGTATATATATCAAAAAAAAAAAAAAAATTAGAGAGAGAGAGAACCGTCCACCTCTCTCTCCCCCTTCCCAAAACATTCATTATTAAACTACTTTTTTCAAGACTAAACTTTCATTTGCATCCATCACTCTCATTTTGAAATTTTCATCTCTCTCTCTCTCCCTCTCCTTTCTCAGCCGAATTCAGCCCCAAAAACCACCTCAAACATTTCAAACTTGAAGATAAAAATCATCTCTAGTGGGGGTAAGTCTTCTACTATGTTGTTTCTTCACTTTTTCTTTCAAAAATTCTTACATTTCTTACTTTCTTCATCCCTTCTTCATTCTTTTCTTGAAGTTTCTGAAATAAAGGACCTTCATAGGTCTTAAAATGGTAGGTTATACACCAATGGCATGTTAAATGTCAAGAAATAGTGATAACCCATGATCTATGTAATCAAAACTCAAGAAAATGGAGCTTAGATGACATGCATGGCTATTTTTCTCACCTTCTAAGATGGTAAAGTTCATGCATGTGTATCTCCTTCTTTGTAATCTAAAGGATGTTCTTTTACAAAACTTATGTTAAAAATCATTGTAAAAACGTTTTTAAACAAAAAGACCACCCTTTGGGTGAGAATAAAAGTTAAAAAGCATTCAAATTGTCATGAAATCTATTTTTAGAATCTGGCAGATTGCATGCATGTTCTTGTTTTTCTCATAACTTGAAACATATTCAACCAAATATTATGAATCTTCTTCTGGAACTTTATTTAGTGAGTTACAAATCTAACCCAACTGGTTTCACTCAAAAATATTGAGTTTGGCCCCTCATCCTCACCTATAAATTTATGTGCGCAAGATGAATCCATCTGGACAAAAACCTCCATTCAATCAACCATAACCATATTTTAAATCCATAAAAATTTATGTTTTTTCTTCAGAAAGTAAGTTTGATGAGTTAGAATTCAAACAAAATTGGTTTCAATTAAAAATATGAAGATTTGGGTGTTCAACCCCTCATGACAAGTTGAGTGTGCAAAACAGAAAAACCTGACAGATTATAACACTTGGATTAAAAAAAGCATAACTCACTCATTTTTAACCCAAAAAGGGTGAATATTTTTCTTTAAGTTACCTTTATGAGTTAGGAGTGGAACCCAATTTGATTCACTCAAAAATGATGAGTTTAGACCCGTCAAATGGATGTGACAAAAAGCATGTGCAGGCTGCCTTGATAACTGTGACATTTAAACTTGCATGTAATGATTATGTTACCTATGCACCTCTAAAAATGGTGCTTTTTATGTCAAAAGTTCCCTAAGACACCATATTTAAATATATAAAAATTTGGTTAAATAATGAATTTGGGAAAATACTTAAATATGCCAATAAGTGAACCTAAATTTCTGCCAGTAGAAAAGTAAAAGTCTAGTTCTAGAAAAATAAGTTCTTGGTTGTTAAAAATAATAATAGGCTTTTAAGTTATAGTTTTTGTTAAAACATCAAATAATAATGTATACATGTAAAATTTAATCTTGGGTTAAAATATAAGGTGACCAAGAGATGCACGTTTATAAACATAAATAATGTAACTACTCGCTATTCATTCTTAAGACATAATTCAAGGATTAATTCCTATATGTATGTCACAATGTCAATTTTTAAAATGGTAAGGTTCTCAAATCATATAAAATCCAAAATTTCCGTGTATTTCGCAACGTAAAATATTACTTAAAAACCAATTAAAGGTCACTTAAGGCATTTTATAAGATATGGCGATCTAAGTAACACTTTAACGCTAAGAGTAGGTCCCGAACTGATAGTGTGTTTCACTTTCATAGGAGGGACTTAACACCGGGTCTTGTACAACCGTGAGGCCACTTCTGGAAATCCTACTGAGCAAGTGAGTATTCACAACCCCTCTTTTACCGTTTTTTTATACGTTTTGGGGTGAAAAGCATGTGATTTTACAAATTGTTTCTACTGAATGATTGTTCGTTAAAATTGTCGAATTTTGAATTAAATTGTTTATGCACTATGGTATGTATACTTTACGCTGCAAGTGAGTATTCACAACCCCACTTTTATCGTTTTAATTGATTTTGGGGTGGAAAGCATGTTTAAATTGCGTATTTAAAGATTCATGAGAATGGTTTTAAAGTATTGCGAATTGACAATTTATAAGGCTTTGTTAAAAGCATTTGGGATTATAAGCTATATGATAAGTATGCAATTGATGTGTTGAGTATTAAATGTTTAGACCCCGTGACACTACTATTAACTAGAAGAAAATCGGGCCTATAGTATTAGTGGATAGCGCTATTTGGTATGACAAGCCCACCTTATGCTGACGAGTAGGGGTGCACTATACTAGAGAAGATGACTAAACATGTGGCTCGAACCACCGTTGAGTTAGTTCATCGGGGGCGTTGAAATTGGTCAGGGACGGCTTAGTAGTGGCTCAACGTAATATTATCTTTGCATACACTTATCATACATAAATTAAATTGTGGTATTCATGAATCAAAGATTTGAAGTTTGGTTTTTACGCATGATTTATAATGACGTAACAATAATTGTCTTACACATGTGGATTTATTCCACCGCTGAGGTAATGACGTGTAAATTAAGGGGCATTGGTTGGTCGAAAGGTTTGGTAGTGGCTCAATAATAAGGCATTACTGTATACAGTTAACCTCGTGCAAATAATTGAACAATCAATTTATTAAGCGTCTTGTGAACGAGCGTTTCACAATAAAAATTTCTGCATTCAAATTACTTTTGTGCATACGAAAACTTGTGAACTCACCAACTCAATGTAGTTGACCCTTTTTCTTCTACCATGCTTTTCAGGTACTGATAAGTATGTGGTGGCATATAGGGTGCATCTGTGTGACATCATCAACTGCAAGAACATTAAAATATTTGGTCAATTTTTGTAATTGCCGATTACTTTGAGAACTTTTTGGTTATGACTTGTACAACAATATTTGTACTATTTTATGGAATGTTGTGGTTGGTGTTATCTATTACTTAATGCAATGAAACCGTGTGCTGTCATATCTCGTGTTTCCGATTTAGCGGGGTGTGACAGATTTGGTATCAGAGCCTAAGGTTATAGAGAATGCCGGTTTCCTTATGGAAACCTCAAACTATAACAAATTATAAACATAATTTCTAGACGGTTTTTCGAAATGATTCTCAAAGGCTGAAGTGTATCACTAGTATAACTAGGCTGAGTGTCGTATTACTATACCATAACTTAGACAAAGCCTGATCACCTCTGTCTAATTTAGGTATGTATAATGGGGTACTTGAACTGGTTGTATTATGAGTACAAAAGAATTTTTCTATTTAAATGTGTCGAGCATGAATTTTGTGTGTGCATGCATAAACATCGCATATCTTAGACATTCCTTTTTCCCATAACACCCTTAGTTATTAAGTTTAATAATATCGCAACTCACTATGCATCAGTATTGTTTGACTCTGGAGCGGATAGGAGCTTTGTATTATTAAAGTTTAAGCCAAAAATTAATTTGAAACCCCAAAGGCTGAAAGAAGTCTACACTATTGAATTTGCGAATGGGCAAGAAGTTAGAGCTAAGGATATAATTTCGGACTGCAATCTAAGCTTAGCTAATAAGAATTTTAGCATAGATCTTATCTCAATTGATCTAGGAAGCTTCGACATGGTTGTGGGCATGGATTGGCTATCCAAAAACCGAGCCGAAATATGTTGTTCCGAGAAGATCGTTCGGATTCCGTCACCAGAAGGAGAAACTCTCATCGTTCAGGGAGAGAGGGCCGGAAAGAGTTTTAAGATAATATCTGTATGAAGATGCGAAAGTGCTTGAAAAAGGAGAGTATTGCGTTTTTGGCTTACGTCATAGATAAGAGAATTGAAGAGAAACGCATTCAGGACTTTCAAATAGTTTGGGATTTTCCCGAGATGTTTCCGGATGAGCTACTAGGACTGCCACCACCAAGATAAGTCGAATTCCACATCGACTTAATTCCTCGAGCTACACCAGTGGCTAAATCACCTTATCGTTTAGCCCCATTGGAAATACAAGAATTATTCGGACAACTCCAGGAGTTGCTCGACAAAGGATTCATAAGACCCATCTCTTCGCCGTGGGGAGCCCCAGTTCTTTTCGTTAAAAAAAAAAAGGAAAGATGGATCATTGCGAATGTGCATCGATTATAGAGAACTCAATAAGCAAACCATCAAAAAACCGTTACCCTCTTCCTCGAATCGTCAACCTGTTCGACCAACTCCAAGGTGCTACTTACTTTTTAAAGATTGATCTTCGATCTGGATATCATCAAATGAGGGTCCATGAAGGGGATGTTCCCAAGACAACGTTCATGACTCGATATGGTCATTACGAGTTCCTGGTTATACCTTTCGAGCTAACAAATGAACCAACTGTCTTTATGGACTTGATAAACAGAGTTTGAGACCGTACTTGCATATGTTCATGATCGTGTTCATAGATGATAAATTAATTTATTCACGAAGCAAGGAGGATCATGAACAACATCTAAAGTTGATTTTACAACTACTCGAGGACCAGAAATTGTATGCGAAGTTCTCCAAATGCGAATTTTGGATTCGAGAAGTAAAATTTTCTTGGTCACGTCATTAATAAGAAAGGAATACATGTGGATCCTGCAAAAATTGAGGCCATCAAAAAGTGGGAAGCCCCGAAGACTCCAACAGAAATTCGCCAATTTCTCGGTTTAGCAGGCTATTATCGGTGATTCATTGCGAATTTCTCAAAAAAAAAAAATTGTGCAACCACTAACGGCATTAACCCAAAAGGATAAAAAGTTTATTTGGGGAGAGAAAGAAGAAGAAGCATTCCAATCCCTTAAGCATAGGTTATATAATCCACCAATTCTGGCATTGTCAGAAGGCACAGAGAATTTCGTAGTCTACTGCGATGCATCACACCAAGGTTTGGGGTGTGTGTTGATGAAAAAGGACAAGGTCATTGCATATGCTTCAAGATGACTTAAAACTCATGAGAAGAGCAATACCACTCATGATCTGGAGTTAGGAGCCATAGTGTTCGCACTCAAAATTTGGAGACATTATCTTTACGGCACGAGATGCACCGTTTACACCAATCACAAAAAGCCTTCAACACATCCTTAATCAAAAGATGCTTATTATGAGGCAAAGAAGATGGGTCGAACTGCTTGGAAACTATGATTATGAAATAAAGTACCACCCAGGAAAAGCTAATGCGGTAGCCGACGCACTAAGCCAAAAGGAAAGAGTTAAATCGTCAAGGGTGCGAGCTTTGGGTGCGATCGTGCAAACGAGTCTAAAGGCACAAATCCTCGAAGCCCAAGAAGAGGCATTGAAAATAGAGAATTTGAAAGACTAGGTCTTACATAAATGCGAGTATAGCTTTAACACAAAGTCAGATGGGATACGCTATTTTGAGGACAAAGTCTGGATACCAAGGGTTAAGGATTTACGATCTGTAATTCTGGATGAAGCCCATTAATCAAGGTATTCGATTCACCCGGGAGCACAAAATGTATAGAGATCTAAAGGAATTGTATTGGTGGCCGGGGATGAAGAGAAACATAGCTTTGTATGTAAGCAAGTGCTTAACATGTGCAAAAGTTAAGGTCGAACCTCAGAAACCCTCTGTTCTGTTGCAACAACCCGAAATTTCCCAATGGAAATAGGAGCAAATAACTATGGATTTGGTAACCAAGTTACCTAGAACCGGGAAGGGTCACGACTCAATCTGGGTTATAGTGGACCGACTTACGAAATCTGCTCATTTTTTCCCTATCCAAGAAGACTTCAAGATGGAAAGGCTTGCACAAATTTACATCAGTAAAATCGTAATGCGTCATGGGGTACCCATTTCAATCATCTCAGATAGAGATAGTCAATTTATATCACGATTTTGGCAATCACTCCAGAAAGCGTTGGGTACGCGCTTGGACTTAAGCACGTCCTACCATCCACAAGCGGATGGGTAGACGGAAAGGACTATTCAGACGCTAGAGGATATGCTGCATGCCTGTGTGATAAATTTTGGTGGAAGTTGGGATACTCACCTATCATTAGTTGAATTCTCCTATAACAACAACTTTCACACTAGCATTCAGTGTGCACCGTATGAGGCCTTATATGGACGCAAGTGTAGATCCCCACTTAGCTGGTTGGAAATTGGCGACAGACAATTGACTAGGCCCGACATTGTACAAGAGACCACAAACAAGATCTCAATTATCAAGGATAGACTCAAGGTTGCAAGTGATCGTCAAAAGAGTTATGCAGATAACCGTCGAAAGCCGTTGGAAATTTCAAGTAGGTGATAGGGTGCTCCTGAAGGTGTCACCTTGGAAAGGACTAGTACGCTTTGGAAAAAGAGGTAGACTAGTACGAGATATATTGGACCATTTGAAATAGATGGAAGGGTTGGTCTAGTAGCGTATAAACTCAAGTTACCGCAAGAATTGAGCACCATCCACGACACATTCTACGTGTCAAACCTTAAGAAATGTCTAACTGATGAATCATTGGTTCTACCTCTGGAGGACGTTGAGATCAATGATCGATTGAACTTTGTAGAAGAACCAATTGAGATCCTTGACCGTGAAGTCAAGCGTTTTAGGTGCAGTAAGATCCGAATCCTAAAAGTTCATTGGAATTCGAGGCGTGGACCTGAGTATACTTGGGAACGAGAAGATTACATTAAACTTAAGTACCCTCACCTCTTTGCGAAGTATCAGTCCGGGAGTGTCAATCATTTAATTTCGGGACGAAATTCTTCTAAGAAGGGGAGACTGTGACATTTGTCAACCAGAATGTACAGGTTAGAGCCCGAACAGTATGATACATGTCTTATCAGGTAGGAACACCCTAATATGACCTAATTATGTAGGCCAGGGTTTTAGTTTCCTAAGATTCCCGACAGTGCGCTTAGAATATCCGTTTACTGCGCGTAACGGCATACGCTGTCTTATAAAATGCCAATCCGATAAAATTAACATTTTATTATATTAATAACAATAATAAGTGGGTTAAATATAAAATTTAATTAATCAAATATAAATTCTAAACTTTAAGTAATCAAACCAAAAATTTAAGTAGATAATTGAGAATTTACCTACCTTTAATCTCTCTTTTTATAAAAATTACATATTATGTATATATATAAAAAAAAAATAAAAAAAAAAGATTAGAGAGAGAGAGAACCGTCCACCTCTCTCTCCCCCTTCCCAAAACATTCATTATTAAACTACTTTTTTCAAGACTAAACTTTCATTTGCATCCATCACTCTCATTTTGAAATTCTCATCTCTCTCTCTCTCCCTCTCCTTTCTCAGCCGAATTCAGCCCCAAAAACCACCTCAAACATTTCAAACTTGAAGATAAAAATCATCTCTAGTGGGGTAAGTCTTCTACTATGTTGTTTCTTCACTTTTTCTTTCAAAAATTCTTACATTTCTTACTTTCTTCATCCCTTCTTCATTCTTTTCTTGAAGTTTCTGAAATAAAGGACCTTCATAGGTCTTAAAATGGTAGGTTATACACCAATGGCATGTTAAATGTCAAGAAATAGTGATAACCCATGATCTATGTAATCAAAACTCAAGAAAATGGAGCTTAGATGACATGCATGGCTATTTTTCTCACCTTCTAAGATGGTAAAGTTCATGCATGTGTATCTCCTTCTTTGTAATCTAAAGGATGTTCTTTTACAAAACTTATGTTAAAAATCATTGTAAAAACGTTTTTAAACAAAAAGACCACCCTTTGGGTGAGAATAAAAGTTAAAAAGCATTCAAATTGTCATGAAATCTATTTTTAGAATCTGGCAGATTGCATGCATGTTCTTGTTTTTCTCATAACTTGAAACATATTCAACCAAATATTATGAATCTTCTTCTGGAACTTTATTTAGTGAGTTACAAATCTAACCCAACTGGTTTCACTCAAAAATATTGAGTTTGGCCCCTCATCCTCACCTATAAATTTATGTGCGCAAGATGAATCCATCTGGACAGAAACCTCCATTCAATCAACCATAACCATATTTTAAATCCATAAAAATTTATGTTTTTTCTTCAGAAAGTAAGTTTGATGAGTTAGAATTCAAACAAAATTGGTTTCAATTAAAAATATAAAGATTTGGGTGTTCAACCCCTCATGACAAGTTGAGTGTGCAAAACAGAAAAACCTGACAGATTATAACACTTGGATTAAAAAAGGCATAACTCACTCATTTTTAACCCAAAAAGGGTGAATCTTTTTTCTGTAAGTTACCTTTATGAGTTAGGAGTGGAACCCAATTTGATTCACTCAAAAATGATGAGTTTATACCTGTCAAATGGATGTGACAAAAAGCATGTGCAGGCTGCCTTGATAACTGTGACACTTAAACTTGCATGTAATGATTATGTTACCTATGCACCTCTAAAAATGGTGCTTTTTATGTCAAAAGTTCCCTAAGACACCATATTTAAATATATAAAAATTTGGTTAAATAATGAATTTTGGAAAATACTTAAATATGCCAATAAGTGAACCTAAATTTCTGCCAGTAGAAAAGTAAAAGTCTAGTTCTAGAAAAATAAGTTCTTGGTTGTTAAAAATAATAATAGGCTTTTAAGTTATAGTTTTTGTTAAAACATCAAATAATAATGTATACATGTAAAATTTAATCTTGGGTTAAAATATAAGGTGACCAAGAGATGCACGTTTATAAACATAAATAATGTAACTACTCGCTATTCATTCTTAAGACATAATTCAAGGATTAATTCCTATATGTATGTCACAATGTCAATTTTTAAAATGGTAAGGTTCTCAAATCATATAAAATCCAAAATTTCCGTGTATTTCGCAACGTAAAATATTACTTAAAAACCAATTAAAGGTCACTTAAGGCATTTTATAAGATATGGCGATCTAAGTAACACTTTAACGCTAAGAGTAGGTCCCGAACTGATAGTGTGTTTCACTTTCATAGGAGGGACTTAACACCGGGTCTTGTACAACCGTGAGGCCACTTCTGGAAATCCTACTGAGCAAGTGAGTATTCACAACCCCTCTTTTACCGTTTTTTTATACGTTTTGGGGTGAAAAGCATGTGATTTTACAAATTGTTTCTACTGAATGATTGTTCGTTAAAATTGTCGAATTTTGAATTAAATTGTTTATGCACTATGGTATGTATACTTTACGCTGCAAGTGAGTATTCACAACCCCACTTTTATCGTTTTAATTGATTTTGGGGTGGAAAGCATGTTTAAATTGCGTATTTAAAGATTCATGAGAATGGTTTTAAAGTATTGCGAATTGACAATTTATAAGGCTTTGTTAAAAGCATTTGGGATTATAAGCTATATGATAAGTATGCAATTGATGTGTTGAGTATTAAATGTTTAGACCCCGTGACACTACTATTAACTAGAAGAAAATCGGGCCTATAGTATTAGTGGATAGCGCTATTTGGTATGACAAGCCCACCTTATGCTGACGAGTAGGGGTGCACTATACTAGAGAAGATGACTAAACATGTGGCTCGAACCACCGTTGAGTTAGTTCATCGGGGGCGTTGAAATTGGTCAGGGACGGCTTAGTAGTGGCTCAACGTAATATTATCTTTGCATACACTTATCATACATAAATTAAATTATGGTATTCATGAATCAAAGATTTGAAGTTTGGTTTTTACGCATGATTTATAATGACGTAACAATAATTGTCTTACACATGTGGATTTATTCCACCGCTGAGGTAATGACGTGTAAATTAAGGGGCATTGGTTGGTCGAAAGGTTTGGTAGTGGCTCAATAATAAGGCATTACTGTATACAGTTAACCTCGTGCAAATAATTGAACAATCAATTTATTAAGCGTCTTGTGAACGAGCGTTTCACAATAAAAATTTATGCATTCAAATTACTTTTGTGCATACGAAAACTTGTGAACTCACCAACTCAATGTAGTTGACCCTTTTTCTTCTACCATGCTTTTCAGGTACTGATAAGTATGTGGTGGCATATAGGGTGCATCTGTGTGACATCATCAACTGCAAGAACATTAAAATATTTGGTCAATTTTTGTAATTGCCGCTTACTTTGAGAACTTTTTGGTTATGACTTGTACCACAATATTTGTACTATTTTATGGAATGTTGTGGTTGGTGTTATCTATTACTTAATGCAATGAAACCGTGTGTTGTCATATCTCGTGTTTCCGCTTTAGCGGGGTGTGACACATATCGGTGATTTTCATGTAAATACGAGAGATACAATAGAAATATTATGTCGCGTTTTTAATTTGAATACTTTCATTGATCTTTGTTTTATGGTAGTGAAATGGGTACTCCCCTATAAGTTTGAATGCTATCGGATTATAGGCGTGTTATTAGGGTTTTATGTTCAATGTTAACATCTTCATAAGTTACTGCAATTGTTTTTTATCATCTTGTGCACCTTTTGGTTTAAATACATCCCGCCGCATTGCGCGGGTAGACAACTAGTATTATTAAATATGTAATTGGTTATTTTTTCTATATGTCATTAAAATATATAAGATAATCATTGAATTCTAACAAAATACTTAATTTTTTTATATAAAAAACATTATATTATTAAGCCTAAATTAAACAAATTTATAAAAAAAACATTATAACTTTCTCAAAACCATCCAAAATCGTACTGTAAATGGACAAAAAAATAAAATGAAACATTAAAATTAAGATCTATCTCGCTGCATTGCGCGAGTACGCTTCTAGTATATTATAATGTTTAAAATATACTTTTCATTTAACAAATGGTAATTTACACATTTTTTTCACATTAAATGTTAACTTTATTATTATTTGAAATTTAAGATTTTTTTTTAAAATAAAGTGTATTTTGGTTATTTTTCACTTTTTTCTCATTCATAATTTACAATATGTAAACCAAACAAACATATTTCAATTCAATTTGACAGTTTATATTTCATTTTATGTCAACTAAACACCTGGTCAAATATGATACATTCCATTCAAATTATTTCAAATTCAAATTATTTGATAGATTTAATTCATTCAGGAAACATTCTGCAAACCAAACACTCTCCCTAAGTCTTAGTATCATGTAAGAATAAGAGTTTTTATGAGAATGTAAGAACACTTTTGAGTCTTTAGATGAGTTGGTCTTCTGATCTAACTACTAAAAACACATACCTTTAACTACCTTTGATTGATAGCCAACCAAAAAAAACACGAACTTTCATCTACCTATTAGTCTGTGTATTTACCTTTATTTTTACTTTCAGTGACATTCATGTATTTTTCATACCATCCATCACTTTAACATGTATAAATTTGTTAAAATTTTAATTATGGTGATAAAAATAGGTAAATGAAGTTAGATTAAAGAAAACCAAAAAATGTTCTCATGGAAATCCAACCCTACCAAACCATACTTAATATATAATACTTATTTTTAAGACTTGTATCTAAATATTTATAATATACTATAGATACATAGGTTTGGGCAATTGCGAGACCAGTCTGTTTTTGTGAGACCACAAAATAGTAATGAATCTTGACAACAAAAACACTTTGAAAGTACAAGTAACATCGAACCATCACAGTAAAAATTGTATTCACTGTGAAGGTTCAATGTTCTTTTGTTTTCTCACGGGAGTCACGAAAGCATTATGGCCTCACATGATCCAAAATCTAGTTATAATATATATATATATATATATATATATCCGTGTGTGTGTATGTATATATAGCGGGTTCAATATGGGAGACACTCAAGTAATCCCTCTGAATCCAAGAATCAGAGAGGATATGACAGACTAGGAACGAAGATTCATACAGGTAAAGACATCACCAAGATTGGCGGTTCTCAACGATGCTCCCATAATAAAAGTTGAGAAAATCACTGAAAAGACATTCGCCTACAACAAAATCATATATAGGCATTATGTGGTGACTCGATCTGATCAGAAGATTTACGAGCTCAATGATAATGATCTTGTAAATCTAAATCCATATGATCTCACTCATCTATATGCCTATTGCTCTGCGAAATACGATTCAGGAAGAAGGGAGATAAGAATGAGCATGGTTGAAGTAAGACGGGCAATGGAAGATTATATCAAACACAAAGCCAAACGTGACTTTCAGATTGCTCTGAACTTGGGTGAAGAAAATCTCGGAGTAACTGAACCAGTGGAAACCATCGAAAACCTGGACAAACAGAAGACTGGATCAATCATTGAAGAACCTCTGGGTTTCATCTACAGAGTGAACCAAGATAAGAAAATCTTTCTAGCTTCGCAAGTAGAAAATTATTCTGATGAAACCTTGAAAGGGATACAAAAGTTAATTCAAGTAAAGAAAGAACAACACAGAGCAGACCTACTAGAGAAACTATACTTGGAAATTGGCTCAATGATTAACTTCAGAGAGCTCATCATGAAGTTTCATAGGATATGTTCTAGTGATAGGTTATGATTAATTTTTGAATATTATTCTCTTTTGTAATTCCAAATTTCTTATGAGAAGTAATATTTACAGAGGATAACTTTCTCCTCTTCGCTTTCTAGTTTAAATATTCTATGTGTCCTTTATTTATTTCCAGTACTTAGGGAGAGATTGTTAGCCCCAAATCTGAACGATGAAAGTATTGAAAATAAATGTCTTCAACTAAAGACTTTCAGAGTTAGTCTCGGAGAAAGCAAGTCTGTCTCTGAAGTCAGTTCAGAGTCAGTCTCGGAGAAAGCAAGTCTGTCTCTGAAGTCAGTTCAGAGACAGTCTCACGAAAATCAGAGACAGTCTCACGGAAAGACATCAGAGAGCTTCTCATCAGAGATCCTATTTCAGAGCTCTGAAGATGTTCACTCTGAATTTCATGACAAGTGTTAACAGAAGAACAGATGACACGACACCTAGTGATAAGATTTATTTTCTAGAGTAGGTCACTGTTCAAGCATGTCTTGATCTTACCTTTTAGGTAAAACACTGTTCAAGCATGCTTCTATTTGTCAGATAAGTACACTGCTTACTTTATGGTCCTATAAATAGGACCGTCACCTTATTGTTCAAAGTCTACTTTATGAACTGTGATATTTGAATCTCCTTTGATATTAAACTATATTGCTTCCGCTGTTATTACTCTTATTGTTTATATCTTTGTTGTGAGATTAAATCTGGGATCCAACAATTGGTATAAGAGCCTCCTTTGTTTTCTAAACAAAGAAAGATCACATCTGCATACTCGGATAGATTTACATCTCATTGATTCTAACTTTCAATATATGTGCATGTTCATATAAACCTGGTTTATTAAAGAACACCACATGCTCAAGATTTGATAGTAAATCACTGTTCAATACAAAAAGCATCAGTTCTTCAAATCTTCATCTTTTTCTTCAAAAATGGCAAACTCAAGCATAAGTGCCATTTATACAGCTGGGTCATTAACAAAACCTCCTACACTTTTAAGGGATGAATATCCCCAATGGAAGATAAGGATGGTAAATTTCTTAGAAGGTATGGACAGGGATCTTTTTAGATCAGTGAACGTTGGACCTCACATTCCAATGGTGTTGGTACCAAGAGTTCCTGCAACAGCAGATACTGCTGAAATACCTGCATATTATGAAAAGAAAACCACAAACTTCACTGATGAAGAAACTAATATGATGGATAATGACTCAAAAGCTGTTAGATTACTTATAATGGCCATTCCCAATGATATCTTTCAAGAACTTGATTCTTGTAAAACTGCAAAAGAGATATGGGATCAGTTGTTAAATCAACTTGAAGGAGGCCTACAAACCCAGAAAAATAGAAGAAATATATGCATCAATGAATATCATGATTTTCATGCTCTACAAGAACAAATATTACACCTAACTTACTCAAGATTCAACGTTCTTATCAACAAATGCAGAAAGTTTGGAGTGATTAGAACAAAAGAGGAAAACAACGTTCTTTTCTTGATAAACTTAAATGAATAATGGTCACAACTGTCCATGTCTATACAAGCCAATCAAGATCTTGAGTCATGGTCATTAACTGACATTTATGGTACTCTTGTTGCACATGAAAAGGAAGTTATGAAGCAAAAATCAAAAACCTCTTTAGGTGGACCCCTTGCACTTGTTTCAAAACAAATATCGAAAGAAAACAACTGTGAAGAGTCACAAAAAGGTTTGGAAACAAAAAGAAGATACAAAAGGGTCTTAATGGCAGAAGAAAATCATACAGATTCAGACTCAGAAGATGATATCAATGCCTTCGCCAAATCTCTTGCATTAATCACTCATCAATTTAACATAAAATTTGGCAAGAAAGTATTTGAAGGAAGGAGAGAGAATGAAGAAAGAAGAAATCCTGAAAGAAGATTTCAACAAGAACCCAAATTCACTCCATATAGTAATCAAAAGGGTACAAACTTCAACAATAATGATGCAACACAACAATCAAGACCTCAACAACCATTTCAACCAAGGTATCCACAACCATAGAGATACTTCAAATCTCAAGAACAGAAGCCAGAGACAAGTACTGCCACTCTTCCAACAAATCAAAATGATGGAAGATGTTTTAGATGTGGAAAACTAGGCCATTTCTCTGCAAACTGCAGAGGAAAACGTGTCAAAGATCAAGATTACTACAAGAACAAATACAAGTACAATGTAAAAGAAAGAGTTCTTGTAGCAGAAATGGAAGACTGGCTATCAGACTCAACAAGCGACGGCGAGGAAGAGCCTACCAATCTCTGTGGTATGGCTTTTTCAGATGGAAATCAAACTGATGGAGCATCAGAAAACAACTCTGAAAAGGTAAACTCTTTTTACACCTCTGACAGTGATCCTGAAATAGATGCTTTTAAACTAATTAATGAACTTCAGGATCTAGAGCAAAAGTTTCTTGAAGAAAAAAAGAAAAGAGAGCAAGTGACAAAAGAGCTCATTTTTTTCAAAAGAGAAAAGAATCTTCTGGAATCAGAAAAGAAAGAATTTTTTCTTGAAAAAACCAAACTTGAAGAAACTCACAAGCAAAAAGAAAAATCATTTTCAGAAGAAATAAGAGAAATTGAGAAAGTTTTAAAAGGAAAAGAAGAAGAAGTAAAGAAATCTGAGTATGAAAGGCTCAGATTTGATATGTGCATGTTTATATGTGCATGTTCATATAAACCTGGTTTATTAAAGAACACCACATGCTCAAGATTTGATAGTAAATCACTGTTCAATACAAAAAGCATCAGTTCTTCAAATCTTCATCTTTTTCTTCAAAAATGGCAAACTCAAGCATAAGTGCCATTTATACAGCTGGGTCATTAACAAAACCTCCTACACTTTTAAGGGATGAATATCCCCAAATGAAGATAAGGATGGTAAATTTCTTAGAACGTATGGACAGGGATCTTTTTAGATCAGTGAACGTTGGACCTCACATTCCAATGGTGTTGGTACCAAGAATTCCTGCAACAGCAGATACTGCTGAAATACCTGCATATTATGAAAAGAAAACCACAAACTTCACTGATGAAGAAACTAATATGATGGATAATGACTCAAAAGCTGTTAGATTACTTATAATGGCCATTCCCAATGATATCTTTCAAGAACTTGATTCTTGTAAAACTGCAAAAGAGATATGGGATCAGTTGTTAAATCAACTTGAAGGAGGCCTACAAACCCAGAAAAATAGAAGAAATATATGCATCAATGAATATCATGATTTTCATCTCTACAAGAACAAATATTACACCTAACTTACTCAAGATTCAACGTTCTTATCAACAAATGCAGAAAGTTTGGAGTGATTAGAACAAAAGAGGAAAACAACGTTCTTTTCTTGAAAAACTTAAATGAAGAATGGTCACAACTGTCCATGTCTATACAAGCCAATCAAGATCTTGAGTCATGGTCATTAACTGACATTTATGGTACTCTTGTTGCACATGAAAAGGAAGTTATGAAGCAAAAATCAAAAACCTCTTTAGGTGGACCCCTTGCACTTGTTTCAAAACAAATATCGAAAGAAAACAACTGTGAAGAGTCACAAAAAGGTTTGGAAACAAAAAGAAGATACAAAAGGGTCTTAATGGCAGAAGAAAATCATACAGATTCAGACTCAGAAGATGATATCAATGCCTTCGCCAAATCTCTTGCATTAATCACTCATCAATTTAACAAGAAATTTGGCAAGAAAGTATTTGAAGGAAGGAGAGAGAATGAAGAAAGAAGAAATCCTGAAAGAAGATTTCAACAAGAACCCAAATTCACTCCATATAGTAATCAAAAGGGTACAAACTTCAACAATAATGATGCAACACAACAATCAAGACCTCAACAACCATTTCAACCAAGGTATCCACAACCACAGAGATACTTCAAATCTCAAGAACAGAAGCCAGAGACAAGTACTGCCACTCTTCCAACAAATCAAAATGATGGAAGATGTTTTAGATGTGGAAAACTAGGCCATTTCTCTACAAACTGCAGAGGAAAACGTGTCAAAGATCAAGATTACTACAAGAACAAATACAAGTACAATGTAAAAGAAAGAGTTCTTGTAGCAGAAATGGAAGACTGGCTATCAGACTTAACAAGCGACGGCGAGGAAGAGCCTACCAATCTCTGTGGTATGGCTTTTTCAGATGGAAATCAAACTGATGGAGCATCAGAAAACAACTCTGAAAAGGTAAACTCTTTTTACACCTCTGACAGTGATCCTGAAATAGATGCTTTTAAACTAATTAATGAACTTCAGGATCTAGAGCAAAAGTTTCTTGAAGAAAAAAAGAAAAGAGAGCAAGTGACAAAAGAGCTCATTTTTTTCAAAAGAGAAAAGAATCTTCTGGAATCAGAAAAGAAAGAATTTTTTCTTGAAAAAACTAAACTTGAAGAAACTCACAAGCAAAAAGAAAAATCATTTTCAGAAGAAATAAGAGAAATTGAGAAAGTTTTAAAAGGAAAAGAAGAAGAAGTAAAGAAATCTGAGTATGAAAGGCTCAATTCTATTGCCTTAACCAAATTTTTTCAAAAGGAAAGAGAAATCCTACATCAATCTCTAGATAGAAAAAATATTCGAATCAAAAGCTATGTTAATGCACAAGGTGTTTTCGACAAAATAAAAACTCAAATGGACTCTCAAGGGCTGGGATTCAATGAGTTGAATTCATTCACTGGATTGGAGAAAACTTCACTTTCTTCCACTTTCTGTATGGGAAAGGTCCAAAGCTTTGAAGGTCCATCTCTGAATAATTTCAAAAGAATGAAAACAACAGAGGGATCAAAAACAAGAGTTTTGAATTTCAAAAATACTACATACTCTGAAGTAAAAAACTTTCAAAAGTCTGTGTTACAGATAAAAGGAGAAACTTCAGAGGTACTCTTCACAAAACCTCAAAGCAATGATCCCAAAGAAATTTTCAGATTTAATGCTTTCATCTCAAATGAATCAGAGACATCTGAACCAAGTACCTCTGATACAAGTACTTCTGAAAATAAATCTTAGAGTTCACTTAATCCGGATGCTCCTCTGTATTCACCAAGTTCAGATGAAAACATCAAAACTACATTTGAAGATGATGTTAAAAAGATATGGAAAGAAAATGTCATGGAGGACTTAAAAAGAAAAGAAAGCATGAAACGGATCATTAAAGTCTCTAGAACAAAAGAAATTAAAAACCAATAGAGGTAGCTATCTCTATTAAAACTAAGAGAGACTTTCTTGACTCTGATTCAGAATCTGATCAAGAGATTGATGAACAAATTTTTTGTAAACCATGGAATGTAATTCACAAAAAGATAGAAACTGTTGGCTCTGGTATTTTGAATGTTCCAATTTCATTTTTGAAAACCAAAACCAGAATACCAATAAGTCCTGATTTTGCAAATATGTGTTTACAAGCAAAAACGTCTCTGGAACTTGAAAAAGAGTTACAAGAAAAGGCAAAGAATAAAACAAACACTTCTGGATCTTACACCTATAAAACAATAAAATTCTCTCCTGAACAAAAAGGCAAATGGACAAAAATTAACCATATTGATTCTGTTTGTGCAGTAAGCAGCAAAGAAAAGAAGATGGTTTTGAACAAGAAAAAGCAACTTGAAAAGAAGACTGTCTTTCAAGCAAAAAGGAAATAAGTAACTAGGGATACATGTAATATTCCTAGTGCTAGCTTCAAAAGAAGTCAAAATGTAACAAATGCTTTTAATAAAAAGAAAAACTTTGCTCCTACTTCTTCTTGTTCTATTAATTGCAATTGCATTTATCTCTTGATAAAACTGAAAAATCATTTCAGAGGATCGCATTGTCTTTTGACTCAATCTCTGAAAAATATCTCAGAGACAAAATTTCAAAAGAAGACAAGTAAAGGCAAGACATCAAAAGATGAGATGCCAAAAAGTCATACAAATCCACCAAAGTCTAACATAAAAGGACCCATAATGAGATGGGTACCTAAGAAACAATAATCTGTCTTGCAGAATCAGTCAATGCCAATCTGGTACTTAGATTCTGGATGTTCAAGGCATATGATTGGAGATAAGGAAAATCTGGAGGAGCAGTTACTTTTGGAGACAATGTACAAGGACAGATTAAAGGATATGGTGAGTTATCAAGAGGAAATGTTTCAGTATCAAAGGTTGCTTATGTGGATAGATTAAAACACAATCTGATCAGCATAAGTCAACTTTGTGATCATGGTTTTGATGTGAAATTTCAAAGAAAATATTGTTCACTTCTTCACTCAGAATCAGGTCAAGAATTACTCAGAGCAGACAGAAAAGGTAACCTCTACAGGATGAATTTTACCAAAATCAAAGACACTGATTCAGAGAAACTTTGTCTTGTATCTCTGAATAGTGAGGAAGTCTGGCTCTGGCATAAAAAGTTTTCACATATAAACTTTTCCTCACTTGATAAGTTAGTTAAACTTAATTTGGTTAAGGGATTACGATCTCTGAAGTTTAACAAAGATCATCTTTGTTCTGCTTGTGAAATGGGAAAAATGAAAAGATCTTCCCATAAAACCAAAAGTGAAAACAACTGTCCTAGACCTCTGCACATGCTTCATGTGGACCTCTGTGGTCCTATCTCTGTACAGAGTCTAGTAGGTAAGAAATACATTATGGTTCTGATTGATGAATTTTCCAGATTCACATGGATAGAATTCATCAGAGCCAAATCTGATGTACCTGAAATGTTGATAAGATTGTTGAAAAGATTACAGCTTCTATTTAGCAGCAAAGTTCAGAAACTAAGAAGTGATAATGGAACAGAGTTCAAAAATGCAAAAATCAATTCATATCTATCAGAAGAAGGCATTACTCCTAACTTTTCTGCAGCAAGAACCCCTTAGCAAAATGGAGTAGTTGAAAGGAAGAACATAACATTTGTTGAAGCTGCAAGAACAATGCTTGCTGGATCTCATCTTTCAACAAATTTTTGGGCAGAAGCAATGGCAACAACCTGCTTTACTCAGAATAGAGCTACAATTGTCAAAAGATTTCAGAAAACATCCTATGAACTCATTAACAATAGGAAACCTAATGTTAAATATGTTCATGTTTTTGGATGCAGATGTTACATTCTGAACGATAGAGAATCTCTTGGAAAGTTTGACAAGAAAGCTGATGAGGGCAAATTCATTGGATATTCATTAGCCTCAAAAGCTTTCAGAGTGTTCAATCTTAGAACAAGGACCATCCAAGAGAGCATCAATATCACTTTTGATGACAATAAAAACTTTGAACAACAAGAAAGTTTCTCAACACCTATCTCTGAATCATCAAGGGAATCTAAATTAAACAGAATATTTGAAGATTTCTTTGATGATGAAGATAACCCAGAAGTTATCTTCAGAGATAGACCAAGAGAGAATTCAGAAGGACCTTAAGAAACAGGTACAACCCTTTCTGGACCCTCTGAATTAACACCTTCTGCTTTACCAAATGCAGATCAGCAAAGTGAATTAGAAGAAGCTAAAGATCAAAAAGAGGATGATCAAGGAGTGTCTAAAGTAACTCCAAAAACAAATAGTGAAGAAATTCAAGAATCTGCTTCACCATCTCGGGAACCAACTTCAGAGCCTCTAAACAGCACAACAGAGATGTCACCAACTGTCATCTCTGAAGCTCAAACTCCACCCCAAATTTTTGCTCCAATCTCAAGATGGACAAAAGATCATCCAATTGATCAAATCATTGGATCCTCATCAGAAGGAGTTAAAACAAGATCTGCCACAATCAATGAATGCTTCTACGTAAACTTTTTGAGCATTATTGAACCAAAGAAGGTAAAAGAAGCTCTTGAAGATCCTCATTGGGTTTTTGCAATGCAGGATGAACTTCAAGAGTTTGTAAGAAACAAAGTCTGGACCCTAGTTCCCCTTCCCAAAAGAAAATTTGCAATTGGAACAAAATGGGTTTTTAGAAACAAAAAGGATGAGGAAGAAATAATAATCAGGAACAAAGCCAGGTTGGTTGCTAAAGGATATTGCCAAGAAGAAGGTATTGATTATGATGAAACCTTTGCACCTGTAGCTAGGCTAGAAGCAATCAGAATCTTCTTAGCCTATGCTACACACAAAGGATTCAAAGTTTATCAAATGGATGTTAAATCTGCCTTTCTCTATGGTAAACTAAATGAAGAAGTTTATGTCCAGCAACCACCTGGATTTGGAAGTACAGAGTTTCCTAATCATGTTTGTTATTTGGATAAGGCTCTGTATGGACTTAAACAAGCTCCTAGAGCTTGGTATGTAACTCTGTCCACTTTTCTGATTAAAAATGGATTTGACAAAGGCACAATTGATACAACATTAATCATCAAAAGGTACAAAAATGAGATGCTATTAGTACAAATTTATGTTGATGACATTATATTTGGCTCTACAAATCAAAAGTATTGTGACAAGTTTTCAGAGTTGATGAAAAGTGAATTTGAGATGAGCCTCATGGGAGAATTAACTTTCTTTCTGGGCTTACAAGTAAAACAAACTTCAGAAGGTACTTTCATAAGTCAAACTAAATATGTCTCTGAAATTTAAAAAAAATACAAACTCAATGATTCAACTTCTATGAAAACGCCTCTAGCCACCGGAGTCAAACTTGACTCTGATCCTTTAGGACAATCTGTGGATATAAAAATCTACAGAGGCATGATAGGTTCACTATTATACTTAACTGCAAGTAGGCCTGACATAATGTTTGCAACATGTCTTTGTGCTAGATATCAAGCAAATCCAAAAGAATCTCATTTATCTGTTGTCAAAATAATTTTCAGATACCTGAGAGGGTCACCCTCATTAGGCCTCTGGTATCCAAAACTTTCTAGTTTTGATCTAATAACTTACACTGATGCAGCTCATGCAGGATGCAAGCTTGACAGAAAAAGTACCTCTGGGTGCTGTAAGTTATTGGGCAATAAGCTGGTAAGTTGGTCATCCAAGAAACAAAACTGTGTTTCAACTTCAACTGCAGAGGCAGAACATGTTGCTGCTGCTAGTTGTTGCTCTCAAGTAATATGGATGAAAACTCAGCTCAGAGATTATGGCCAACAATATGAAAGAATACCAATTCTCTGTGATTCAAAAAGTGCCATAGCCATCTCTGCCAATCCAGTACAACATTCAAAGACAAAGCACATTGATGTAAGGTATCATTTCTTAAAAGATCATGTTGAAAGGGGAACAATAGAAATGTATTTTGTACCAACTGATCTCAAACTTGCTGATATTTTCACAAAAACATTAGATGAATGGAGGTTCAATTTTTTAATTAGCAAGTTAGGAATGTTGAATATGTCTACCTAACAAGGAAGAAACTCAGAGTCTCTGATCAAATTATCAGAGCCTTTGAACCAAGTAGCATATTTCAATATCAGTCTCTGAATGTTCTCTAAACACATGACAAAGGGGAGAAAAATAAAAAGTTGTTCTTTTGTCAAGGGGGAGAAAAAGAACTTTTCAATTGTCATCTCAGAGTCTCTAAAATTCATCTCAGAGTCTCTGAAATTCATCTCAGAGTCTCTGAATTTTATCTCGGAATCTCTGAAATTCATCTTAGAGTCTCTGAAATTGAGGATTCTCATTCTTTTTATGTCTCACTAATCATCTGTCAAGGGGGAGTCAACAACTTTCAGACCAGTCATTCCTAAAACAAGAACTTTTTAATTAATTAGCAATTTTTGATATCATTTGAAATTAAAATTTCAGATTATCTGAACCTTTTTATTACAAGTGATATCTTAAATTACTTCTCAAGGCGAAAGGTTTGTCTAGTCAGCAAAAAGAAGTTATTCAATTTAATATTGAAAAATGGCGCCCCATTCCTATTTTCTTGGAACCTACACGCGTAGGTACAACAGTTTTCAAGGCCACGTGTCACAAGAGGGATGAGTGAAAGGTCAAACGGCTTTATCAAAAGGGTCAAATCACTACCGTTTCACCTTATGCACTCAAGTGTATCTTTTTCTAAATTTGGATACAAAACCAATTTTACTTTCGGATATTAATTTTTTACAAATTACTCTCGAGCACTCTCTCTCTCTCTCTCTCCAAATAGAATTTAAACTTCATCTTCTTTACTTCAACTCAAAAATGGTGTCTTCAAATGAATGGTGCAAGATTTTTCCCAAATCTGGCGAATCTTCAAGACTGTATCGTTTTCCAATCAAATACAACAATCACATGATTCAGCTTGATTCTCCCAAGTTTGAGGAACAATACGGAATAATCTGTGAGTTCTTCTCCAACTGTGAACTGACTCAAGCCTTAACTGCCTTTACCAATGAATGTCCGCTCTCGTTTGTTCAAGAATGGTATTCTTCCAGTCACTACAGCGATGAACATAACGGAATAATCGGCGAGTTCGACATATCTCAAGTCGTAAAATGTCGAATACTCATCACTCCTACTGTTCTACGAGAAGTTCTCCCTCTCCTACAACTGAGGAACTTCAAATCGCGCGTTTTGAAAAACGCCCAACTTCCGAAACCCTGCTCCAGTTCATCCGAATGCTAGGTTACAACACTGAAATCACCAGATTGAGTAACTTCCGACGACAACATCTACCACCAATCTGGACCTTCATGTTCTCTGTAATAAACCGCACTCTCACCTGCAAACTGGGGAGCATGGATCAAGCAACACCCGAAATTCTGTCAATCATGTATGCCCTATTCTTCAATCGCAACTTGGACATGGCCGACATAATTTTTGATATGATTCTGACATCCATAAAGAAGAAGAACAAATGCTTGTCAAAGGACCCTGAACAAACGACCCAATCATCCAAAGTTCCTTCAATAACATTCCCTAGATTTCTGTCTCTAATCATCCATGCGGAGATCGAGAAGCTTCATATTTTGATCAACACTGAACAACCCAAAACTCCTTTCAGAGCAGAGGTTTCCACTCTAAAGACCCAACTTTTGGACTCCTCAAACAGAATCCAAGAGTTGGAACAAAAACTGTTCAAACAGAAGGCTGAATCATCCCTGGAAGTAGCCGCTCTTAAAGCTCAGAATGCTGCTCTTAAAAATCAAGAAACTATAACCATTGATGTTCAGAAGGCTCTGCAAGAACTAAGGGATGAGGTAGTAGCCACCAGATCATCTTCTCTCTCAACAGAACAAATGGCCTCTATCTCTGACCTCATCAAAACAACAATTCAAGCCTCTGTTCCAACAGTCAGCGCACCATCAGCAACACCATAACCACCACCCCGGACTACTGAAGACCTCATCACCAAAAGTGATCTGGCCTCATTCAAATCCGCAATCATGAGCAGAATGCTAACATGTTCTTCCAAGATCTCTACTATTTCTCAGAAGCAGGTCAAAGCTACTCTGGAACTTCATCACTATAAATCAGAGGACCAGGTTGCTGAAATCAGAACTGCGGCTTCAGAAGCAATTAAATCCATTCAGAAGGCTCTTCTTGACCCCAAAGGAAAAGGAATCGCTGAACCAGACTCTCCCAAATACAAACGCAAGTTTTCTGGTGGGACTTGTAGCGAAGCAGCGAAGAAAGCCAGATTTAATGATTCTGAGGACTCAGATGATGATGAGGCCTCTGAATCACACGATTGGGAGATCAGAGATACAACCGAACACACCTCTAAAGTTGCTCCCTCTGCACCAGTAAATGAAAGTGCCTCTGCTCCACCAACCAAAGGAGTTCAAGAGAAAGAACCAGAGAGGAACACCACCTCTTCTGATGACAACCAAACTTTGCAAACATTCACAACACCGGTAATACTTTTCGCATCATCAACGCCAGGTGTTCCAATCACTCCAGTAACCAATGAAACTCCAGAGAAAATTGGAGCTCTGGAAGAGGAAGAAAACGAACAACTTGTAGACTTCTCTACGTCCTCTGAAGATGCATTCTCATCACCCGAAAGACCACCAATGGTGATAAGAGATGCCTTCAACTCAGAGTCTGAGAAAGAACAGAACTCAGATTATGACAGAGCGGAAGAAGCTGCTGGAGATCAGATTGAAGTAATTGATGTCGAAGAATATGTTTTCAAACACGCTCAACCTCATCATACCTCAACAACTTCAGAATTAAGAGAATCACCAGAGATAGATGGATATATCTCTGAACAACCTTCAGAGATAACTCAGTCACAGCCCAAGGACAAAGAAACCATGGTTGTTGATGAACAGGCTTTTCAAGAGAATCTTGTTCAGAAGACACGCATCGGTTTACCAGCTAAGGTATTCTCTCAACCTCCCACATTCTTAGAATCCACTCCTGAAGCATCGATAGAAGATCACTTTCGGCATATCTACTACGAGTTCAATATGGGAGACACTCAAGTAATCCTTCTGAATCCAAGAATCAGAGAGGATATGCCAGACTAGGAACGAAGATTCATACAGGCAAAGACATCACCAAGATTGGTGGTTCTCAACGATGCTCCCATAAAAAAAGTTGAGAAAATCACTAAAAAGACATTCGCCTACAACAAAATCATATATAGGCATTATGTGGTGACTCGATCTGATCAGAATATTTACGAGTTCAATGATAATGATCATGTAAATCTAAATCCATATGATCTCACTCATCTATATGCCTATTGCTCTGCGAGATACGATTCAGGAAGAAGGGAGATAAGAATGAGCATGGTTGAAGTAAGACGCGCAATGGAAGCTTATATCAAACCCAAAGCCAAACGTGACTTTCAGATTGCTCTGAACTTGGGTGAAGAAAAGCTCGGAGTAACTGAACCAGTAGAAACCATCGAAAACCTGGACAAATAGAAGACTAGATCAATCATTGAAGAACCTCTGGGTTTCATCTACAGAGTGAACCAAGAGAAGAAAATCTTCCAAGCTTCGCAAGTAGAAAATTATTCTGATGAAACCTTGAAAGGCATACAAAAGTTGATTCAAGTAAAGAAAGAACAACACAGAGCAGACCTACTGGCAAAACTAGACTTGGAAATTGGCTCAATGGTTAACTTCAGAGAGCTCATCATGAAGTTTCATAGGATATGTTCTAGTGATAGGTTCTGATTAATTTTTGAATATTATTCTCTTTTGTAATTCCAAATTATTATGAGAAGTAATATTTACAGAGGATAACTTTCTCCTCTTCGCTTTCTAGTTTAAATATTCTCTGTGTCCTTTATTTATTTTCAGTACTTAGGGGGAGATTGTTAGCCCCAAATCTGAACGATGAAAGTATTGAAAATAATTGTCTTCAACTAAACACTTTAAGAGTCCGTCTCGGAGAAAGCAAGTCTGTCTCTGAAGTCAGTTCAGAGTCAGTCTCGGAGAAAGCAAGTCTGTCTCTGAAGTCAGTTCAAAGACCGTCTTACGGAAAGACATCAGAGAGCTCCTCATCAAAGATCCTATTTCAGAGCTCTGAAGATGTTCACTCTGAGTTTCATGACAAGTGTTAACAGAAGAACAGATGACACGACACCTAGTGATAAGATTTACTTTTTAGAGTAGGTCACTGTTCAAGCATGTCTTGATCTTACCTTTTAGGTAAGACACTGTTCAAGCATGCTTCTATTTGTCAGATAAGTACACTACTTACTTTATGGTCCTATAAATAGGACCATCATCTTATTGTTCAAAGTGTGCTTAAGAAGTCTTATATCTGATAATATAAGTTGAATATTTTATTCCAAGAATATCTTGTTTATCTATTATCTGCTTTATGAACTGTGATATTTGAATCTCCTTTGATATTAAACTATATTGCTTCCGCTGTTATTACTCTTATTGTTTATATATTTGTTGTGAGATTAAATCTGGGATCCAACAATTGATATCAGAGCCTCCTTTGTTTTCTAAACAAAGAAAGATCGCTTCTGCATACTCGGATAGATTTACATCTCATTGATTCTAACTTTCAATATCTGTGCATGTTCATATAAACTTGGTTTATTAAAGAGCACCATATGCTCAAGATTTGATAGTAAATCACTGTTCAATACAAAAAGCATCAGTTCTTCAAATCTTCATCTTTTTCTTCAAAAATGGCAAACTCAAGCATAAGTGCCATTTATACAGCTGGGTCATTAACAAAACCTCCTACACTTTTAAAGGATGAATATCCCCAATGGAAGATAAGGATGGTAAATTGCTTGGAAGGTATGAACAGGGATCTTTTTAGATCAGTGAACGTTGGACCTCACATTCCAATGGTGTTGGTACCAAGAGTTCCTGTAACAGCAGATACTGCTGAAATACCTGCATATTATGAAAAGAAAACCACAAACTTCACTGATGAAGAAACTAATATGATGGATAATGACTCAAAAGCTGTTAGATTACTTATAATGGCCATTCCCAATGATATCTTTCAAGAACTTGATTCTTGTAAAACTGCAAAAGAGATATGGGATCAGTTGTTAAATCAACTTGAAGGAGGCCTACAAACCCAGAAAAATAGAAGAAATATATGCATCAATGAATATCATGATTTTCATGCTCTACCAGAAGAAATATTACACCAAACTTTCTCAAGATTCAACATTCTTATCAACAAATGCAGAAAGTTTGGAGTGATAAGAACAAAAGAGGAAAACAACGTTCTTTTCTTGAAAAGCTTAAATGAAGAATGGTCACAACTGTCCATGTCTATACAAGCCAATCAAGATCTTGAGTCATGGTCATTAACTGACATTTATGGTACTCTTGTTGCACATGAAAAGGAAGTTATGAAGCAAAAATCAAAAACCTCTTTAGGTGGACCCCTTGCACTTGTTTCAAAACAAATATCGAAAGAAAACAACTGTGAAGAGTCACAAAAAGGTTTGGAAACAAAAAGAAGATCCAAAAAGGTACTAATGGCAGAAGAAAATCATACAGATTCAGACTCAGAAGATGATATCAATGCCTTCGCCAAATCTCTTGCATTAATCACTCATCAATTTAACAAGAAATTTGGCAAGAAAGTATTTGAAGGAAGGAGAGAGAATGAAGAAAGAAGAAATCCTGAAAGAAGATTTCAACAAGAACCCAGATTCACTCCATATAGTGATCAAAAGGGTACAAACTTCAACAATAATGATGCAACACAACAATCAAGACCTCAACAACCATTTCAACCAAGGTATCCACAGCCGCAGAGATACTTTAAACCTCAAGAACAAAAGCCAGAGACAAGTACTGCCACTCTTCCAACAAATCAAAATGATGAAAGATGTTTCAGATGTGGAAAACTAGGCCATTTCTCTGCAAACAGCAGAGGAAAACTTGTCAAAGATCAAGATTACTACAAGAACAAATACAAGTACAATGTAAAAGAAAGAGTTCTTGTAGAAGAAATGGAAGACTGGCTATCAGACTCAACAAGCGACGGCGAGGAAGAGCCTACCAATCTCTGTGGTATGGATTTTTCAGATGGAAATCAAACTGAAGAGCCTACCAAGTCTGTCTCTGAAGTCAGTTTAGAGTCAGTCTCGGAGAAAGCAAGTCTGTCTCTGAAGTCAGTTCAGAGGCAGTCTCACGGAAAGACATCAGAGAGCTCCTCATCAGAGATCCTATTGCAGAGCTCTGAAGATGTTCACTCTGAATTTCATGACAAGTGTTAACAGAAGAACAGATGACACGACACCTAGTGATAAGATTTACTTTTTAGAGTAGGTCACTGTTCAAGCATGTCTTGATCTTACCTTTTAGGTAAGACACTGTTCAAGCATGCTTCTATTTGTCAGATAAGTACATTGCTTACTTTATGGTCCTATAAATAGGACCATCACCTTATTGTTCAAAGTGTGCTTAAGAAGTCTTATATCTGATAATATAAGTTGAATATTTTATTCCAAGAATATCTTGTTTATCTATTATCTGCTTTATGAATTGTGATATTTGAATCTCCTTTGATATTAAACTATATTGCTTCCGCTGTTATTACTCTTATTGTTTATATCTTTGTTGTGAGATTAAATCTGGGATCCAACACACATGATCCAAAATCTAGTTATATATATATATATATATATATATATATATATATATATATATGCGTGTGTGTATGTATATATAGCGGGTTTATTTTACAACCCAGTAAAAGGTTACAACTCCGTGCAACCCTCATCTAAACCATTCATTTACCCATTCATTGTAGATTGCATCAGTGATTAGTGGTTCCATGCAATAATCTTATATGCAATGTTGTTGGATCCCAGATTTAGTCTTTTAACAATGATATAAACACATAACAAAAATAAGAACAACGGATGTAAATTATGTTTAAATCAAAGTAAGATTCACACACAGTAACAAGAAGATATATCCAAAATATAAGAACAATGAATATTCACTTGGATAATACAAGTAGATTATAAAGAACACCTAAAAAGGTGGTTTAATCTTACAATATCTTCTAGAATACTTTTCAGTAAAAAAATAATTCTTTTTGAGCAATGGGATGCACGTCCTATTTATAGGACCATAAAGTGAAAAGTGTACTTTCCTGACACTGAAGCGATGCTTGAACAGTGTCTTACCTAAAAGGTAAGCTCAAGACATTCTTGAACATTAACCTATCTAGAAAGGTAAACCTTATCACTAAGTGACGTGTCTTCTGTTCTTGTGTCAACACTTGTAGAATTCTTCAGCTTGATCTTCAGATACAATGTCTTCAGAGCTCTGATGTAGGTACCTCTGATGAAACCATCTCTGATGTTCTTCTACTAAATTTCTTTATCTCTAGAATGTACTTTAGAGGCAGGATTGCTCTCTGAAGTCTATCTCTGGAAGTCCTCTGGAAAAGGACTTAGATTATTTTCAATACTTTAACATATCATAAGTGGGGCAAACAATCTCCCCCTAAGTATTGAAATAAAAATTTGCAAAATAGCTGAGATAAATTAATCTAGAAAACAAAGAGGAGAAAATATCCTCTATTAAATGTTACTTCTCACTTAAATATGTTTAAGTTACGGTCAAAGAGAAGATAACAATAAAAAAAAATTACAAGGAAAGGAAACTAGATTCTATCACCAGAACAGATCCTATGAAACTTCATAATTAGCTCTCTGAATTCAATCATTGAACTAATCTCTAAGTGTAGTTTCTCGAATAGGTCATCTTTGTGTCTTTCCTTCTTTACACCAATCATCTTCAGCATTCCCCTTAAAGTCTCAACAGAGTACTTGGCCACCTCTGATGCAAGGAAGATCTTCTTGACGATGTTTACTCTGAAGATGAAACCTAGAGGCTCTGCTATAATTGAGCCAGTTTTGCATTTCTCCAAGTCTTCACATGTCTCAACTAAATCAGTTACTACTAGCTTTTCTTCTCCAAGGTTCAGAGCAATCTGGAAGTCTAATCATGCTCGAAGTTTAATGTGAGCTTCCATGGCACGTCAGACTTCATATTGACCCATTCTGAACACTCTTCCTCTTTCATATTTTGTAGGGCAATAGGCATGGAGTTGAGGCAAATCGTAGGGGTTCAAGTTCACAAGGTCATTATCATTGAATTGGTAGACCTTTCCATCAGAGCGAATGACCTTGTAATGCCTATATATGATCTTGTTGTAGGCAAACTTCTTTTTAGATATCTTGTGCACCTCTGCAATGGGTGACTCTGAGAGAACATATTCTCTGAGACTTGTATTTTCCCTGATGAATCTTTTTTCAACTTCTTCCATACCATCTCTGATTCTTGGATTCAGAGGGAATGCAGTGTTTCATCCATGTTGTACTCATAGTATAAATACCTAAAGGTATATTCTATTGAAGTCTTCTCTTTTGTGGTCATGAATTCTAGTGGCTTTGTGAATCTGGAGAGTGCATGGATGCCAATGCTTGTCTTCTGAACAGGTTCCTATGGAGGTGTTTGTTCATCAACAACCATTGTGGGTTCTTCAGCAAACGGTTGTTGAGTTGTCTCTGGTTCTTTCCTTTGGACTTGTAGGTTCTTCCAGTTGTGCATTATCCTGATTTTTTTGATCTACCTCTGATGTGGAAGTATACTCCTCTATTTCAACAACATCGTCTTCTTCTTCAGCATTCACTTCTTCTTCTTCTTCTTCTTCTTCAGAGTCACTCCTAAATGAATCTCTCATAACTACTTTTGGGCGTTCAGGTGAGGAGAAGGTATCTTCAGAGGAGGTGTTGGAGTAATTGACCATTTGTTCATCATCATCCTCTAGAGAACCTATTATCTCTGGAGTGGCGTCTATAACGGGAAGAAGTGATACTCCTTCTGAAGTGGTGGATGGTGCCAAGAATATCACTGGCACAGGAGACTTCAAGAGTGTTGATTCATTGTCTTCAGCAAAGGTGGAGTTCCTCTCTGGCTCACTCTGATCTTGACGTCATTTTCCTTTCTTTGTAGAGGGAGAGGGGGTAGAGCCACTAGGTTCTTCTGCTCTGAGAGATTGTTTATCCCCCTTTTGATGTTCTGATTACCCTTTTGGTTGATCATCATGATGGTCGTCATCAGAACCATCAAATTGTGCCTTCTTCTTTACTTCCTCAAAGCAAGCAGTCTTTGGGGCTTTTCTCTTCAACTTTCCCACTTCTTCTGGAGAAAGAACTTGCTTTAGAAGGCTCTGAACTGTCTGTGTTTGTTGCCCTGCCTTGGCAACAAATTTGCTCGAGATAGTGAGCATCTTATGGGTCACTAATTTAGATAAATCTTACAGATCGGCTTTGTTAGATCACAGGTTTATTGGATTCAAGATCATCAAGATTGAAGATGAAGGATTCAAGAAGTCAAAGCTGCAAAGTCAACTCTCGATAAAAGTCTAGGTCCTTTTGTAATAAATAGTCAAAGTTATTTTTATGTATTTTGTTTTTCTCTAAATAGGTATATGGTATTTTAGGGTGCTAGGGTTGTGTGTGTGTATTGAGTGTGCCAAAAATAGAAGGAAACTGTCATCCTCATTTCTAGAGAGAGAGAGAGAGAGAGAGAGCTTAGAGAGAGAAACATCCTTCAAGAGAGAATTGTAATCCTTTGTTTGTGAAATCAAAATCAGGTTTGTTAAACTCTTGATTGTGATTATATGTTTATTGTGATAAGAACTTGAATTTACAAGGAACATCAATTGGTATCAGAGCCTAACCAGATTGAAATCAAAAGAAAACATTGGTCGAACACTGTTCCATCAAAGTCCAATACTGATTTTTGAGTGTTTGTGTGTTTTTCGGGTTGGAATCATTTGGTTTGAGGTCGATTAGTGTATTAGATTGAGATTATATTGTTTTATTCACGTATTGCACTGTAATCGATTATCATTTTGATGATTTTAGTGTTCTTGGTTTTCACGAGTTCATAGGCACTGTTTCATTGATCGAATCATTCTTAGAGTGTTTGTTTTTTAAATTAATTGGTTGTAATTTGCTCTAGATGTATTTGTGGTCTTATTGTCAAAGGTTGGGATTGCAAATCGAAGTCTAGATAGGTTTTGGTTGATTTAGAGTCGGTTTTTGAAGTCAAGTTGAAGAACACACCAGATCATCCATTTTGTGCCAGATCATAGTTCTTTCTCGCCAGATTCAAGTGTGATCAGAGTTTTTTGCAAGATAGCTTTTTTGCGCCATCTTCACTTAGCGCAAATTGCCTTTTGCGCTACTACCTTTAGCGCATTTCTGAATTTCTCGCCAGCTTCTCTTAGTGCAAAGTCTGTTTTGCGCCACTGTCCTTAGCACAATTCTGAATTTCGCGCCAGCTTCACTTAGCGCAAATTGCCTTTTGCGCTACTTCCCTTAGCGCATTTCTGGGTTTAGCGCATTTCGGAGTTTTACGTGTTTTGTGTATTTTGTATTGTGGGCGAATTCTTTACTTCTTCCTTATATTTTGCGAATTCTAGACTTGATTAAAATTGGAAAATTCATTTATGAAGTTCTTTTGATTTTATCTGGACTAACGATCAATTTCAAGTTTCTTATTGCATATTTATCAAAAACAGGATGACATCTAGAGAAGCTCTCGCTATTGGAACAAATGTAAAGCCACCAGTACTCTTCAAGGGAGAGTATGAGCAATGGAAAGACAGATTCATGGACTTCATTGAAAGACACAATCTGGGTGGTCCTATTAGGAAAATCTTTGGAGGATGGAATCATGCCAATTCCAATGAAGACACATAATGTTGAAGGTGAAGAAAGAGAGTATCCAGTGCCACCTGGAGAGTTCACAGAAGAGCAAGCAAAAAGAGCCAAAGCTGATAGACTAGCAAAATCATTCATTCTTCAAGGCATCCCAAATGAGATTTATGTGAAAATTGATAGCTACAAAGCTACAGGAAAACAAATGTGGGATCAACTGGAGAAGATGATGCTTGGATCAAAGGTTGGGAACCAACTCAAAATATCCAACTGCCTCAATAATTATGAGAAATTTAAAGCCAAAGCTGGAGAATCTCTGGAAGCGACTTATGATGGATTTGTGACTTTACTTAATGAACTCAGCAAGAACAAAGTAAAAAAGTCACAAATTGAGCTCAATATGAAGTTCCTCAGTATACTTCAACCAGAATGGAAGAGGTTCACTATACAGATGAAGCAGATGAAAGATCTGAACGAAATTCCACTCCATGAAGTATATGAAACCTTAAGGCAGAATGAGGAGGAGGTGGATGAGATCAAGGATGAGAAGAAAATGGCTGAGAAGACAGTTGTTGATCCGGTTGGAGATCAGTTGGAGATCAGCAAGTTGGAACAAAATACATCTCAATTGTACACTTTTCGACATGATCTTTAAGTAAATGACACCTGACATTAATTTGCTTTGTCCTTAAATGTTGCACTAGATTAGCAGAGATGGCAATAACACTTCTGGAGTCACAAAGAATGGGAATTCTATCAAACTGAAGACCATAGTCTCTGAGTTGAGTTCTCATCCAAATGACTTGTGAACAACAACTAGCAACAACAACATATTCTGCCTTTGTTGTAGAAGTTGATACTCAATTTTGCTTTTTAGATGACCAACTCACTAGTTTATTTCCCAAAAGTTGACAACATCCAGAGGTACTTTTTCTATCTAACTTACATTATGCATGATCTGCATCTGTGTAGGCTGTTAGTTCAAAACCAGAGAGTTTTGGATATCAGAGACCAAGAGATGGTGTGCCTTTGAGGTATCTAAACACTCTCTTGACTGCAGATAAATGATATTCCTTTGGATTGGCTTGATATCTAGCACAGAGACATGTTATGTTAGATCACATATTTGTTGGATACAAGATCATTAATACTGAAGATGAAAATCAAGCAAGTCAAAGCCTCAAAGTCAACTCTCTAGCATGAAAGTCAAAGTCTTTGTAATAAATGTCAAAGTCAAAGTATCTTGTATTTTGTTTCTTTATATTTGTTGTTTGTATAAATAGTCTTTTTCCTTGTTGTTGTAAGTAAGTCAGAAAGTTCATACACAGAGCAGATTAGAGAAGAAATAGATTGCATATCATTCTAGAGAGAGAGAGTGTGTGTGTTTGTGTATGTAGTGAGAGAAAGTGAGATTGTAATCTTTGTTTTCATAATCAATGACATATGATTTTCAGATTTCTCTTCTTGATTGTTTGTTAGTGATTAGAACTTGAATTTAGGGACATTAACAATTGGTATCAGAGCTTACAAAATTCAGAGAATTAAGGATCAATTTTGAAGATTTTGAATCACCAGTTCACTAACTCGCAAGTCGTACTGTTCAATTCTGATTTTCACGAGTTAATGATGATTTGAATCTGATTTTGATGTTTTTTTATTTGATTTTACATTTAGAACAGATTTCCTTTGTAATGCATAGACTAATTCACACTTGTTAAGGTGAATTTTTGAATCTTATAGATTTTTTGTTCGAGTTTAGTCGAACACTGTTAATTGGATCGAAGTTGTAATTTTGGTGTTTTAGTTTGGAATTACTCTTTTGTAATTGTTTCGAATCATGTTTTAGATGAAGTCTACAAAGTTTTAGTCCAATTGAAGAAGTTTTGAACCGAATTCAACCCGAAAAATGGAGTTTTTGAACGTATAAGTGAAAAACTCTCTAGATTCAAAGAACTCACAGAGGAAGAACGTGCAAGTCATTGAAGAACTCGCATAAAGGTAGAACTCGCAGACCAAGAACTCGCTAAGTGAAGAACTCACAAAGGGAATCGTGCGAGAAGCTGAAACTCGCACATCACTAGGTGCGAGTTGTTACTGTGCATCGTATGTGGTGTGTGAGAAGTGTTCATTGTGCGCGTTTTCATTCTGCGAGAAGTAAACTTGTTGAAATGTTTTCTAAGTCCAAAACTCGCAAGCACTGTTCTTACACGTTTATATTTAGCGTGTTTCAAGTTTCGAAAATTTTCTACGTTTGAAACTTGCAAGCTTTTGCGAGAAGATTCAGAATTTGCACACACTATCGTGCGTGAATCTAGAACTCGCATAAAGCATGTGCGCGAACCTTGGTTCACGCAAGCTTTATCGTGCGTGGAGCTGAAACTCGCCCAACTCTTTGTGCGAGAAGTTCAGTTTCTTCAGCCTGTTTATGCGCGAAGTTCATATTCTTTGATTTGAGAGTTTTGTACTTTAAATGTCAAATTGTAATATGGCCTTTAAATGTCAAAAAAAATTCTCTAGGGTCGCTTCCCCTCGACCCCGCAAGGGCGTTGTTCCTTGACCCCAAGTGCTAAGTCTGCGAAGGAGGACAAAGTTCTGATTGTGATCAAAGTTTCTGAATTTCTAACGATCAAATTCAAGTTCTTTTTGTAAAACAGATATTCAAGATGAGTTTTTCTGATGATGAAGAGAAGATTGCCAAGATCAAAATAGATAACAAAAATCTTGCTTCCTCAGTTGACTACTATTCAAAGAGGTAAAAAAGGTGTCATGAAGAAAAGCGGATACTGAGAGAAGAAGTTAGTGTTTTAAGGGCTATAAATGAAGATCTTCTAAAACATAATTCTGGGCTTAATGATGAAAAGGTACTAAGTTTGGAATCTGAGAACACTGAGCTGAAAAGAAAGATCTCTGACTTGGAATATCAGATTGTCCAAATCCAGCAAGCAATTTCTGTTGACAGCTATGAAGAGATGATAAGGAATCTGGAAAATGCTAATGTTGAGCTTCAAAAGAATATATCAGATTTGGAACAAAAGATGGTCAAAGACAGAGATAATTTTGAGATTGAAAAGAAACAATTTGCACAGAAATTCTCTGAGTTTTCAAGAAAATCATTTAAAGAGAAGAAAGCAGTTGAGCTCAAATGTATAAAACCTTCTCAACAGATTTTAGATTTTAAGAAAGTAATCATTCTAGAAAGGGGAAAGTTTGACAAAGAGAAGCAGATCATAGAACAAAAGAATGTTGGAATCTTCAAAGAGATATCTGGTCAGAGAACGAATGCTGAGAAGGATTTTGAAGAAGAACGAAATATTTTTGAATCAGAGATAAGGAAGCTTACGGAGAAGTTATCTGAACTATTAGAAAGTGCATTGAAAGAGCAAAAAGCGAAGTCTGAATTCCAGAAAGAGATTGACCTGCACATTAAAGAAAAGAACAATTTATCTTCAAAGATAAAAGAGCTTGAAGACATTGTTTCAAAGGTTGTGGTGACTGAGCAAACGACTCCAGAGTCAAAAATCCACAAACCTAGAAATAGTTCAGTTGACTCTAAGGTAAAACCAGTTGATGATGAGAAGAAGGATGAAAAGAAAAGAAACAAGTCATTTTTACATGTATCAAAAGCAAAGAAGAACAATGTGCGGAAAGGTAAACCTGATTTTTTTTATTCAAAAGATCAATTGATCAGGTTGTCTAGAAAAAGGTATTGTTCTTACTGTCATACATATGATTTTGTTCATAAGTCTAGTGATCATTACTGGTATGGTTCTTATTCCATTAATCGTAACAGAACAGTAATTAACAAACATGGACCCAAATACCAGTGGGTACCAAAGCCGAAAGATGAATCTGTGTTGCAGGCACCTCAAGTGAAGGGGGAGTAAGAGAACCAATGCTTCTGAATAAATCAGTTCAGGACCCGTACTTCAACGGAGTTTGACTTCTAAACACAACAGTTTAGGACTCGCTCTTTAATGATCAAAAGAGATGATGCTCCCGTGCTTATATGAGAATTGTACTCTGATGCTTACATGAGAAGATCAACCTTCAAGGGGGAGTACGTATTTTTTCTGGAAATATGCATTCGGAAGATATGATGATCTACACTTCAGGGGGAGTTATAGATCTCTATCATGTGTTTTTTTCACTGATATATTTTAGATGCATAATTTCAGGGGGAGTAAAAAATATGACTTCTGATTACTTCAGATCAGAACTCGTACATTCAATGTTTTACTGCTTTATGTCATTTTCATTTTTCAATAAATGTTGTGAATAAATTTTGTACTTTGACGACTTTGTGACTTTTTTGCAGAATTGAGAGGAAGTTTACAAGATCATATCTTATATGACTTGAAGCTTGACTTCATGAGATTTAAGACGGAACGAAAGGTTTATTTCTAATCTTAATCTCAGACGTATCTGAAAGACATGTTTTTAAATGTTCAAACTACTTCTGATTCTTAAACGATTTCATGAATATAGAAGTGTGATTTTAAATGTTTTCATTTTATTTGTGCTTCAATGTTATACAAACCGTGTGTTTCCAAAGATTAATACTTGTGTATTGTCTTTTCCATATAGTTTCAAGTATTCACACATACCGGTTTAATATTTTGTTGGATATGTTCTTACCATGTCTCTAAATTGACACAAATTTTCGATGGTAAGACACCCAAATTGAAATTCAATGAATTTTGAGCGTGATTTCATTCGAAACGTTCTTTCAAGAATGTCTGTATCTTGATTCGTATAGACAATATCCGATTTTTTTTTTGCTGACCTAAGCTTTACTTGATAAATCATTTTGATTCTGATTTTTTACATACAATGTCAGATTTTCAAACAAGTTTCTTGTATTCATTTCATTTATTCAATATACTTGTTTTGAAAAGTCTTCAATGTTTAAAATGCTCAAATCTTCATGATTATCTCATTGAGCATACAGACATCTGACTTGTATAAATATGTGCTTTAACTGTCAAGTTAAACCAGTTTGAGCAACATGTTCTCTTAAGAAAAACATGGGTTCATTGTGAGGACTTAAATGAAACTTCTATGGATTCACGATTAACAATGTTTCCTACCCAAGAAGTTAATCCTTGAGTGATCGAATGTGTGAGGAGTCAAATACTGAGTGTGGGTTAAGTGATGAGGTAAAATGAAAATGAGAGTTTTGTTAGATGTGCGCTCAATGTTTAAAAGAAATAGGGTGTGAGATCAGAGTAAAAGAATATCAAACTTTGCACCAACTTTTTCTGAGTCGGGCAGCCACATTGCTATTATTTCACAATTCTACGTGAACATTATTGAAACAGGCAACTAGCCCATGTCAACTCTTGATAAAATCCCCACCAGCTACTCATCTTTTACTCAAATAGAAGATGTTTCATATTTCAAGGGGACGCACCACATAATCTATCTGATTTTCATTTGAAAATTTTGGATATTGAAAAAGAATGAAGTTTGCCCCACCTTCGTACTTCGATCATGCACAATCGAGTCTGTGTTTAACTGTTGTTGTCTCAGTGGTTTACACAATTTTGAGCCTTATATAAAAAGCAATCATCATGTGCTTATTCTTTCTAACACTTGCACAAACACACAAGGAATATGTTTTCTTGTCATAACATTCATAGAAATATCTTTGTGGTGTTTCGATGATTGGATGGAAGACCTGGGGGAGTGAACATAAAAAAGCTCCTTTCCAATGTGTATTTGTTATACACAGTAACTTTGTGTTACTGACAGGCATCTTAACTGATTAATTTGTTGATTCAGGTGTTACATTCTAATTTGTCTGAATTTGCAAAGATTCGGATAAATATCTTTTTGGATCGACAAATAATCGGAGGCTCAGTATGAAAGATCAGTGGTCAGTTCATTTTTTCAAAGACATTTCTTGTTGAAAGTTTTTATGATCTCGATGCCTCAATACACTACATCTCCATAACCAAGTATCGGTGAAAACTGGTCGTTCCCAAATATGTCGTTGCTGCAAAATTTCTCTGTAAAATTAGATAAAATATCAGTATGCCCGGTCATATGCTTGGAACAGCCCGAATCTAAGTGCCACATATGACGGGTCTGCAAAGGAGAAATTAAGCAACAATTGGTTTAGGTACCCATTTATAGATGGGTCCTATCAAGTTAGCACAAGATTTTGGCACCCATTTGAATTTGGGTCCTCTTAACCTTTGAAAAACTTTTGAAACATAAGAATGATAAACATGATAAGAACCAAACGAATGATCAAAATATTGTCGAGTCACAAAATCATTCTGACCGTTTGTGGAAGATTGAGTAGTAGACGGAGAAAATTGGATCAATTGCTTTATTGTATAAGAATTGTATGGAGTTACAAGGTTTGATTTATGAGAAGCAACATGACCAAGTACATCAGAAACACTATCGGTATCCCTATTACAATTTGTATCAGAAAATGATTTTGTCAACTCTTCAATCTTCTTCTTAGGTCTCCATTCCAGTCTCGCTTCAGACTTTTTCCATTTCAATTCTGAAACACAAGATTTAGCTTTCTTAGAAACATGAGATCAAAGAATGTCTTTTATTATGCTTATAGGTGTTAGTCCGTTTCTGTGAGCGCCTTTCTTTTGCTTCTTACCTTTAGCATAATAGGTACTCACAGGAACTGATTCATAAACTTTAATTGATGATTCACCTTTTTCAAATACACTTGGTAAAGCATCAGTATTGATAACAAAAGTAGAATGATCTGGAAGTTTAGTATTAAATTTATAGTTCTTAACACACTCATCATCACATCCATCGGAATTTAAAAAATCAAATACATCCTCAAGTAAGTCATCATCATCACCATCAAATTTAGGAGCTTTGGAAGGTTTTAGATTTGGAAAAATATCACTCATGAAGAGTTTACAAGATACACTATCTGAATCAGTATAGTTGTTTTCACTAACTCTGACTAACTCTGACTTATCATTTGTAACTTCAGATTTTGAATCAGTATTTAAAACCACAGTGGAAAACACAATCTTTTCTAGATCAGCCAAAATTCTCTCATCCACTAAGGTATTCTCAAGCTCAGAAATTTTACTTTCTAAGATGAGTGGAAGGACATAAATTTTAGCTTCAATACGTTTGGCCTCCATTTCCTCAATAGAATAGCTTTGAAAATGGTCGTTAGAGAGAAACTTTGGCTGCTCAGATAGATAACTATCATTCAACTTATCATAGCAGAATGGTAGTTGCATTTTAGTTATGTTTTTCCTATTTTCATCTTCCTTAGCTTCCACTTCATCTGATGACTTTGTGACAAATTTAGGTTTCAAATGAGGATTTTTATCAGCCACTTGTAAGAAATCAAAATTATATAAAGTTGCCTGTTTTCTAATTGCTTTCTTTAAATAATGTGGGTTATCATATCCAATACCCCAATTATCCTTAAAATCTATAAATTCTTTTGGTTTGTTTAGATGAATGGTTTGATCTGTTTGAACTCTAGCATAAAACTTGGCTTCCAAACCATTAATCTTTTTCAACAAGCTTTTATTTTCAAACTGTAATTGAATAACTTTTAAAACAAACTCTTGTTTCTCAAGTTCACACATATTGAACTTAGAAACTGCTTCAGATATTTGTTTTTCCAAACAAACTTTTTGATTTTCAAAATTAGTAGCAGCTTTGTTCAAAGATCAATCATGTTTTTGTTCCCAACAATTTCCTTGTTGAGATCAAAAACTATTTGACGCTTTTTCGCAACTCTACCTTTTTTCTTTTTCAGTTTAGTTTGTAAGTCTTGAAGCTCAACCATCATGGTTTCCATTTTTTTTAAGAAATCACATTTGGATAGATCATTTACCTCCTCAGAAGTCTCATCATCTGACTCATCAAATTTCACCTCCTTTCCCATCCGGCACATGTGGGTTGTCTCCTCTTTCTCACTCTCAGACTCAGAAATATCCAACCAATGATCATCCTTGGCCCTCATTGCTTTACCAACTTCTTTTTGCTTTGCCAGAAGCATCTTGTTCTTGTAATACTCAGAATTCCTCACTTTCGGCTTCCGACAGTTTTTAGCAAAATGACCGATCTTCCCATAATTATTGCACTTGATTGGTTCTTCAACCTTCTTCTCATAATTGTTCACACATTTTCTTTCTTCTGGTTTTCTCTCCTCATACCTCTTACCTTCAGATCTCCTTTCATCATATCTCTTTCCTTCAGTCCGTTCCTTGTGTTCATAACTTCTAGATCCTGACGAATACCTTTGACTATTAGAACCCGACTTCTTGTAAAATTTCTTCTGGAAGGATCGGGTTATAAAAATCAGAATTACCACTATCAGAATCATCGGACTCAGAGATCATAACTTTCTTCTTCTTTTTCTTATCTTTCTCTTTCTTCTTATTAACAACCAAAGCAACTGGATCAGGCACTGGATTTTCACTTTTCTTTTTCTCTTCTCTTTCCTCTTCTACTTCCTCTTCATTCTGTCTAAGTGTCTCATAAACTTCATGCAGGGGAATCTCACTTAGATCTTTCATCTGTTTCATTCTCTGAGTATGCTTCTTCCATTCTGGCTGTAAAACATTGAGGAACTTCACATTGTTTTCAATCTGCTTCTTTTTCACTTTGTTCTTAGCCAGTTCATTCAGCAAAGAAACAAATCTCTCATAAATTTCCTCCAGGCTTTCACCAGTTTTGGCTTTGAACTCTTCATAATTGTTAATGCAGTTTGCCACTTTCATCTGATTGCTTACCTTTGATCCCATCATCATTTTCTCCAGTTGATCCCACATTTTCTTTGCAGTGGCCTTGTAGCTATCAATCTTAATGTAGATCTCATTAGGTATGCTTTGCAGAAGTAGAGACCTTGCCTGTTTGTCAGCCTTATATCTCTTTTTTTGCTCATCACTATACTTACAAATATCTAGTGGAACTTCCCTTGTCCTTTGTTCCCTAGGTTCATCTCCATCTTCACTGTCTGATGACTTATCATCTGGAATATGAGTAGTTATAGAAATCATAGGCCCTTCCTCAATTGAAATTTTTATGTTCTCTCCGTTTGCATGTTTGTCCACAAAATCCAAAAACATATCCTCCTTCCATTGTTCATATTCACCTTTGAATAGAACAGCTGTTTAACATCAGTTCCAATAGAAAGAGCATCCCTTAAAGTCATCTTGAACTTGCACTGATCTTTAAACACTAATCAGAATTTTTTTCCAAAACTTGAAAATAGTCAAAAATTGACTAAGTATGAAATTCTCAGAGCACAGTAATCACTTTTTGCACCACACTGAACAACACAATTCGCATACAATGCCTTGCAAATTCTTGCTTTACGCACAAAGATGTGCGCGAAATATGAGCTTTTCGCACAGTGAGGTGTGCGAATTCTTGAACTTTTCACATGCCGAGATGTGTGAATTCTAGACTTAGTAAACTCAACACGATTCACTTTTCGCAGAAGAATATTATGCGAAATCCTCACTTAGAATTATTTCAATAAACAATGAGATGTGAATCCTTGAGCTTTTCGCAGATCGAATACTATGACAATATCTTTTCGTACCTAACGTCTTGCGAACTCTGGACTTTTCGCACAACAAAGAACTTGAACATAGACTTTTCGCAAACAGGGACGTGTGAATTCTGAGATTTTCGTACGTAACCTTATGCGAATTTGTTAGATCTGATTTTATAGTAATCATTGTATTTATTTTCTAGCCTAGATTGTTCTTAATGATGTAATCTGTTTTGTTAAGGCTATGGGTATTTAAGTCCCCTTAGACCTTTGTTCTTGTAACTTTGACACTCACTTTGAATAGATCTGATTACATTTGGCGCTCCTACTCTCACTCTCTACTTTCTCTCTCTAAAGATTTAGAGATCTTGGACTTTCAATTGGTATCAGAGCAATCTGAATCTTGAGAGAACTGAGAGAATTCATTTTCTGTTTCTGAATTTGTTGATTAAATCGAAAACTTGATCGATTTTCTTGAATTTTTCAAGAAAATCTCGTTTTCTTGATTTTTCATCAAATTTGGATAGGTTTGTGATCGGATTGTGTTGTTTTTGGTCTCATTTGTTTCGTTTGTGTTAGTAGATCACACTTGATTCACATAATTTTGCATAAAAATCATGATTTGATCTTCGATTTTGTGATTTTCTGGAAACTCGAGTTCTCGTACTGTTACATTCACGATTTTGAGTTTTAGTGTTTTTTAATCAAAATTGTTAGTTGAAAGTTGTTATAAAGTTGTTTTCGATAATCAGAGTGTGTATTTCTTGCATAAATTTCTTGATTTCATTTGATCTTGCGAGTTCTTTTTGATTTTCTGTGGTTTGCGCAAGTTTATGTAGATTTGCGCAACATTCATGTAGGTTTGCGCATGTTCATGCTGATTTGCGCAAGATTCATATCACTTTGCGCAAGATCATTGTGTTCTAATCCGTGTGTTAGTGCTTTTCAGGTTCTCGCATTGGACTAATTGCGCAAAACATAGTTTGCGTATCAAGTGCCATCCGAGAAACAAAGTTCGTGTATCAGGCTACATACGCAAAGATCATTTTGCGCATCACTCTGCATATACAAAGTCCAGTTTGCACAACCTTTCGCATCTAGTTAGATACACAAAGCTTATCTTGTGTATCAAGTGCAATCCGATAAGCTTAGTTTTCATATTTCAGTTCAAGTCAAATTTGCGTATCTCTCTAAATACACAAAGCCCAGTTTGCGTACCCTTCATCATATGCAAAGTCTACTTTGCGGATCTCACTGCATACGCAAACCTTCTGTTTGCGCAAGTTCCAGACTTAGTGAATTTTTCTGACTTTCTGATTTTGTCAAGATGTCTTTGCAAGCTCAAATGTACAAGAATGACCTGATAATGTCATTGGGGTCTGACACACGTCCTCTTGTACTGATCAACGAGAATGAATTTGAATAGTGGCAGGACCAATTCATCAATTTCATTGAAAGACAACCGAATGGGGGTAACATGATGAAATCTCTAACTCAGGGTCCTATGGAAAAGCCAATGAAAGAAGTTCCAGCTCTAGGAAATATTCAGGCTACGTGGGTTAAGAAGCCTCTTCGAGAATATAATGCAGATGAACTATTGAGATATCAAGCTGACAGTCAGGCAAAGTCAAATCTGATTCTCGCATTACCAAACTCCATTTACAACAGAATTGATTGTTTCAAGCATAATCCTATGCATATGTGGACTCAACTGGAAAATATTATGCTTGGTACAGCTATGTCAACTCAGTTGCGCCAAACAAGGTATATGAATAATTTTGAAGAGTTCAAGGCAAAGGATGGGGAAAGCTTAAAGAGTGTATTTGACCGATTTTGGGTTGTCATCAATGATTTGTACAAGATCAAAGTTAAAAAGACTGAATTGGAGGCTAACTTGAAGTTTCTGAATGCCTTACAACCAGAATGGAACAAGTCATGCCATAGAATGAGAAATGATGTTCGAATATCTACTATGCCAATTCAGGAATTGTACGTAATTCTGATGACAGATGAGACAATGGTGATGGAAAAGAAGGCTAAGCTCGATAAGAAGAATAAGCCTAAGATTGTTGATCCAATAGCGCTCCTTGCAAGTCAACTGGCCGAGCAAGCATTGACAAATGAAGCTTATGATGGTTCTACTGAAGATGATGGTGAAGACTTAGAGAAAGCCATGATCCTTCTCTCACAACACTACCAGAAAAAGTTTCAGCGAAGAACAAGATCAAACAATCTGCGTTTTACTTCCGGATCTAAGAAGGTGGAACCTGGTGCTCCATCAAAGCCTTATGTACCAAAGTATGAGCCTGCAAAAGTAGTAGAACCGAAGAAGGATGATAAGAAGGTCATGAACTGCTACAACTGTGGAAAGCCATGACACCTAGCTAAGGAATGTAGAGTGAAGGTGGTAAAGGATTCAGCTTTCTACAAAAAGAAGATGAAACTGGTTGAGAAGAGAGAAAACAGAACTATTCTGATGGTGAGGAGGAGTATTGGTTGGATCACTCAGACAACGAAGCTGAGAATGAAGAGACTGCAGCAATGTGCTTCATCTGAGAATGAAAATTTTGTAAGTCTCATTTTCGTATCAAGTTCAACACGCAAAACTTAGTTTGCGTAATGAACTGAATACACAAACTTCAGTTTGAGTATCATGCCTGATGCGCAAACTGTCCTTTACGTATCACGTTCAATGCACAAACCTCTCTTTGCGTATCTAACTAGATGCGCAAACCAAACTTAGAAAAATTTTCAATTTTTCAGTTTTCTTACTTTGTTTAATTTTTCTTCGTTATTGTTCAACAGGTCTTCAAATGTCTTCTCATACCCATATTGATCCCATGATCCAAGACGAGAATGTAATTCTTGAGGATCCGTCTGATCAAGCATCACATGATACACCGATGCCATCTGTTCCTTCTGTCGGGGCGAATCTATCTGCTTCACGTCGCACTCCGAATGACGTATTTCCATCATTGATGTCCATCCTACCTTACAAGCCAAACAACTACTATGTCGATTTTGACATAATCAAAATTCATCCAGTCATTCGTGCTATTCTCAGAGGTCATCCATTAGCACAGGCTCTTACATCATGCGCTGAAGTCCCAGAGGTATACATTCAACAGGCCTGGCACACTATTACCAAGAATGAGTTGGCTCGTCCGCACCGCTTTGATCTACAAATTGATCAATATGATTCCTTTCTTTCATACAAGCGTCTAAGACTAATGCTGGAGCTTCCTGAGCCCAACTCCAGACCGGGCCGAACATCTTATGACAGCTTTCCGTCTGAAGAGGAAGTGTTTGAAGGAATTCGTAATCTCGACTATGTTGGTACTTTGAACAGAGTTCGTGATTTTGATAAGTCTAATCTTCCTCCAGTTTGGTATGCTCTTTTCTCGGTTATTATCAGGTGCCTTACATCCAAACATTCTGGAACGGACAACGCCAGTCTACTCTATCTCCGATTGTTCCATGCAATCATCTATGATTTGCATGTCGACTACACTTTCATTTTCTGGACCAAACTCTCGGAGGTGGTGAATGACAAGCTTACAAACAAGAAGTGCAAGTTTATTCCATTCATCAGATTCTTGAAGATGATTATTCGAAGTGTGCTGAGAAGCAATCCAGCGATTCCACGCAGATTATCTTGGCCACTGGTTCCGGACACAGAGATGTTTTACATTCAGAAACAGAAGCAGTCGTTCAACTACTCAATGACTATCCCATATGCTTTAATTGCAAATTACGCTGACATGACAGATGATAGCGTCATAGAGTATTGCATGGATAATGAATTTATGGAGGCTGTACAAGATGAGCCATCTCATGACACACAAATTGCTGCTACTCAAGAGGTTGAAGTTGAAGTTGAAGTAGTTGTTGCTGACAAAGAGGTTGAAGTTGAAACTGCTGATGAACAAGAAGTTGAAGTAAATATTGTTGATCAAGAGGTTCAAGCAGCTATTGCTACTCAACATATTGATGATGTACTTGCTTCTATTCAATCTGAACCTGCTGTTTCTGTCAATGATATTTCTGATACTTCTGATGTTGCTGTTGATGCTTCTGATGATGATGGTGATAGAGATGTCGATATTGGTGATGATTTTGTTAGAGATGATGATGTGCATGATGATGATTCTGAGGGTGATGATGGTGATGATGTTGATCAACCAAGTCTTCGTGTCTATGCAAGACATTCCAAGGAACCAGAAGTTGGTGTTTCAACAGAAGTTTTTTCTGAAGATGATTCTGTTCCTGTTAATCCTTATGTTGCTCGTCTTCAAGTAGATGAATTGGATACAACATTTGATCAAGCTTCAGCTTCGGTACAAAGTCAAGCTCCAGCAACTTCGCTTGCGACTATTCAGTCTACAATAGTTTCAGCTGTAGAGCTTTCTTCTGATCAAGCTCGGGTTTCTTCCGACAAATTCTCTACTTTGAATGATGTCATTCGACAGTTATCAGAGAGAATGGATGCAGAAAAGGAAGCACAAATTCAGAAGTTGAAGACATTCTTCAAAGGCAAGATGCCTGAGATTGATCCGTCTCTCATTCCTCCAGAAATTCCCTTCAGAAAACCTACTGGCGTTATTATCAAAGATTCTTTGTCTGCCCCAGTTTCTACAGCTTCACCAATAGTTTCTCTACCGACTCCTCCCGTATTCACTGTGTCTGTTGGACTCTTCACATCAATTTCTTCTGCTACAGCTTCCAGGTCTTCTTTGCATGATCTGCCTATTTCTGAATTAACTGATTTGTTATATGTACGTCTTCTTTCCATGTCTTCGCCGGAACATCAAGATCAGGATCTGCTTTCTCTTCTGAGAAATTTCCAACCTTCACCGCCTCAAGCGCCTTCATCTGATTCTGACAGGATTACAGCGCTATCTGATGAATTCCATTCTTTCAGATCAGAAGTTCGAACTAGTTTTGCAGATTTAAGATCTTTCATGACTCAATCTTTTTCTGATCTTGCTAACCGGTTTGATAATCTTCAACAAAGCTGCAGAACAGAGGCGCGTCTGTCTCTTAAGCGCCGACATGACCAAGATGATCCCGATCATCAAGGCCATGAGGGGGAGATGGCTAAAAGACCAAGAATGGAAGGAACTTCTTCAGAGAGAGATAATCAAACTCAAGAAGAAGCGGTTGGTGGATCTGAACAGAATGCTGAAAATGTTGAAGATTGCAACGTTAATGACTTGGTGAATTTTTTGATTGATAGGGTTGATTCTTCTTCAATGTCTAATTTTATCAAAGTTTCTGAGCAGAAGAAAGAGAAAAACTGGCAGATTGTGGTTTATGAAGATCCAAACATTGTTTCTAATCCAGTTGTTGTTGTTAATGCTGAAATTGTATCTGATATGAAGTCTTTCTTTTCGAACATTATTGAAATTAATTCAGATGATGATGATGATTCTAAGTATGAAAAAGTCTGTAAACTGAAGATAGAAGATTGTGATGACATCATTATCATTTCTGATACAGAAGATGATTCAGTGTTCATGGATGCAAAAGATGAAGAAGAGGCAGAAATGTTATACAGTGATCTTTCTGCTCATGGTGAGGTTCCTGAAACTGCTAAAGCTACATCTACTCCTGCTACTAGTTCAGCTCCGACTATCACTATTCCTTCAAGATCATTTGAAGTTGGTCAGTAATCAAGAGCACAAGCTGATGTTCCACCTTCTGATCCTGTGATTCCACCGTCTATTTTAGAAAAAGGACCAGCTTTATCTAGACAACAGAGACAGAGGAGTTTGCAACAGAGGTACATGGCTTCAAGACTAAGATCAGCTTTTCTAGAAGACACTCAAAGTAACATCTTTGTTTCTAGAAGAAGCCCAATTAACATCTATGCAATTCTTGGAGTAGAGAAAGAATCAGATACATATCAATTTGAATACTTAATGTTCATTAAGTGCCAGTGCAAAAGGAATAATACCGTTTCTTCTCCACACTTGATTTTTCGATTCATCAGTGTCACAATCAACAAGTTTATGAATATCTGGTATCCTGACTTTGAAGTTGAAAGAAGAGACTGCAGGCGGTATAAATTCTCAGAGGCAGATTTCTCTGACCTTTCTATAGATGACATTGAGTTCTTATATGACCATTTCAGGAATCTCTATCATAGATCACAGGATGTTTCACAAGCTTTGTTCGTCATCAAAAGATTTATTCGACGGCAAATCCGATTCTTCCGAGTTTTTGATTTCCAGATGGATATTGAAAGTTTTCAGCCGGTTGTTAATCTTCAAAGGCCCAACCGAAGCTTGCCAAACTTAGAGTCTTGTCCCCTTCTCACCATAGTTGAAGATCCATATGGAGTTGTGTACAAGAATGGCTCAAATGAAAAATGCTTACTCAGATTTGAAGAAATTGCTCATTACTCTGATGGAACTTTAAAGGTGATTAAGCTTCAGTTGGAGCAACATCTGAAGGATGCTAAAAGAAGATTTTTGGAAACAAGAGGTAATGCATTTCTGGTTGATAGTAATGAAATCCGACTTCTCCAGAAGACTTTTGATACAATTCAAGAGAGATTGAATTTCCGCTCCACTCTGCGACGTTTGGAAGTGTTAATCGGGCTGAATAGACTTATTTAGAAACGTCTCAATCACTGACGCATCAAGGCCACTGCGTAAGGCCGCCGTAGGACGACGGATAGAGAAAGCTCTACGGAGGCGACCACCGCCTTCATTTGACCGCCGTCGGATGTAAATCGAGAAAAATCCCATTAAGAACAGAGCTGCTATCAGAATAACGATTATAGTCACAATCGAAGGGTTGAAATTAGTGTATGTATATCCATCTGGAGGAGGTGAAGATTGAGCTCCCACATAAGGTACCGATTGCAGAAAAATTAGTACTAGACATGGCGGTATCAGCAAATCACCAATGTTCTTATGGTTTTTGCTCATCATAATTTTTTGTAAAAATTGGAGAGAAAAATTAGGGTTTTTAAAAGGATAAGGTTGGAATTGGGTGAAGTTTCAAAGAAGAAGCTTTGAATAATGATGAGGTCTCCCATGGATGGCTGATGCCTCACCACATTGGCTGCTTTAAAAAGGAATATGAAGACTTTTGATTAATTATTTGCCCATAATTAATTATTACTTTTTGTTTTTGTTTAGGATGGTTTTGGTTTCCAAATTTTGTTTGGATTACAGCTTTATCTCAAGTTACGATTAATTCTTTTTTTTCTTTTATAACCGTGGGTTTTCGGACCAACATACAGTCATCGACTAATCACTTGGGAGACTACGAATGGTCTGGAGTCACCATAGGTAAAACTCCACTGTTACACAAGCTTTGACATCACCTGAATTCGAACTCAGAAAAAAAATGAGATTTACACTACATCCCCTAAGTCTTACTAAGTCACTCATAAATGACGGACTTTTATTTCTCTTTTATTTTGAGATGGGGCTGGAAAATTAGAGGGTTTGCATAAATAGAAAACCAAAGAAAATGGGGAAAATGTGGTATTTTTTTTGGGAAAAATGTTGGTTGAATGAGTTAAGCCGGCATGAATGAGCTAAATGAATTAAGCCATATCATTAATATTAAGTTGAAATTAAACACTTTTATATAGCTTAATCAATTAAGCTATAGGTCCATTTAAATTTATTAATGACAAAATATCCTTCGACTAAATTGCTCCTCTACCCTTGAAATACATTTATTCTCAAAATCTATTTCCATACAATAAAACCTTAAGATACCAAAATATATTATTTATTTATCATAGTATCAAAAATCCCAGAGATGTGTGCTATATAAGTTTATGAAGTTAAACACTTTCAAATATCAAACTTATCAGCAGTTAACAATTTTCATGTAAGACGCAAAACACTTTAAAATAAATATTTTGGCATGTACACCGTTTTCACAAATCAACTTGAACTCACCTTGCTAGGTTAAGTTAAACCTAGGTTTCAATCCACAACCATTGGCCTCCAAAAGCATAGATCCCACCCAAAGCTTTCCGAAGACACCCATTCCAACTCTTCAACTCAAGCTTCCCAAACCTAGATCCACACATTTTCGACCATAAATAAACATATCCAACCATAAATGATTGTTACCTAAACATTTGTATCAAAATACCCAAATTTGGCCAAACCCTAATTTTGACCTAACCTTCCCAAAATCACAAAACGAAATTAGAGGAACATAATACTAGGAAATCACCCACGGTGTGATTATAACTCATAAAGAAGCTTAGAACTTGAGGGGACGAACTTACACTTAGGTTTTTGAGCAAAACCCCAAAACTTATGAATCTTCAAAAAGTGGTGATGAACACTTGAATCTTGCTCAAGAGGTTGAGGTTACAAGTGTAGATGATGAAGGAGTATAAGATTGTAGGGGAAAACCCCCAAAAATATATTAGGGTTCGTTTGGGGGGTTGGATTCGGTTGAGAGAAAGTTTAGGAGAGAGTGGGTTAAGGGAATGAATGAGAAAAGTGGGAAAAAGGGATTTAATGGAGCCTGGACCCCGACGGCGAGAGTGCCCCGCGAGAGTGACACTCTGTCACAATCGCGGGCACAATTGCCCGCTCCTACCCACTCTCGGTACAAGGGCCGCGAGAGTGCCCCGCGAGAGTGACACTCTGTCACAATCGCGGGCACAATCGCCCACACCGTACCGAGGCCAAATTTGTTGACCTTTCGACCTGTAGCGCTTCCGATCCAACGTTCTAACTTCACAAGGATTTATAATGAAGGGTTTTCGATTAGAAACTAGAAAGAAGGGCAAGGCAAGGCTTAACAAAATACGGGTGTTACAATCCTCCCAACCTTAAAGAGATTTCGTCCTCGAAATCTAGATTCTCATAAAACATTGCCCACAGAATAGATTGACTCTACACCTCTTGCCAGAACTACTCCCATCACCTCGCGACGGTCCTCACTATTACTGTTCCCCTTGGGCACTTCACCCTTATGTTCGAATGAACAAATAGTTTACTACCGTGGCCTTTAACCGTGGGACTGCGGTTGTCTCCCAACCTTGGGGAACACATACTACCTCAAGGGTAGTCTGTGATTTTAACTTCTCACTGGCCAAAACACCTCAGATTCCCCCATGTTTCTGAACCCAAACTCAAAGATCAACATCAAACCCTGAAGAATTCTCATAATTCTTCGCCACCACCATCGGTATTCGATAAGGCTTTCCTTCCAAGGACGTACCAATACGCTCTTCAGATATCTCTGGTTAGTGCAGATCCGGCAACCAACCAACTCTGATCTACTCTCGAACCTAAAACATTTTTCCAATAAAACCTTTACCACTTCAGAAAAGTCTACACACCCCCATATTTAATCACCAACATCTAATCTTCCCTTAAATTCCACCACTGAGAAGTCACTTTTCTCATGACTTACCCGGAATGCTTCCAACATTCCATGATTCATTGACTTCAAGAAACGAGTCGACGCCTAATACCCACATGGTGACATCAAAACATGGACATCCCGCCTAATACTTCATTCCATAAGTATTGTCGCATTAGGTTGACACCTAACAGAGGACTAATACATTCCTAACAAACGGACCACAAAAATCCTTTGTTCACAAAATCCATTAAGACGGTACATCGTTAACCAATAGCATGATGTCAAGCGAACCATCAACCTGCCAAATCAAACCCAACCACATATAGAATCATACAAGACCTTATCCCGCAGGCTTACCGAAGTATAAAGATCATCTCTTAATTAACTGGGGAACAAGGTCTAATACCTCCACTATTTATGCATGACCCAATTCAAAACTGAAATCCAAATTTAAGGTTGACCACAAGTCAAATCATCCGACGCTTCAAATCCCAAAGGCTCATCTAGTCCCTTAATTGTACCTCATTTCACGATAGGGGTTTTAAATCTATAGCCCTAATGAGTTCAAGGTTTTTCAACTGATATGCCAATTTGAAATTTTATAAAACTCACAAATACAATGGTTTTATTACAATCACCTGTACGTATAAAATCCACTACCGTTTACTCTGTAGGTGTGTAAGGTGACAACAAACACCACACATATAAAATCATTTCAAAAATCCTCTAGCCCTTACTTACACTAATAATGACAATAATAAAGATGTGCAACAAACTTTTCAAATGGACCTTTATGATCCTCGCATGCGTCAATTTATGTCTTGTAAATGAAAATAATTTTCTGCACTATAACATGTGCAACAAAGGTTTGTACAAACTCCAAAGAGGAGCTTCGCAATTTCCAATTCCAAATTTCTTTTCTTTAAACCACAATGTCATGAAATAAAATTTTCAATAAGGTTCACATACAACAGTTTATTCCCAAACATAGTGAAACGATAGGTGTGATTCGGTCACATGCAAATAAATTTTAAATCGAGTTCAAACCTTGGACCGCACAAATAAAGTGCACATGTCCAAATAAAATTAGTAACCACAATGGCATATATACCGATAACCCATTTAGTGCATTGCGGAAAATTTATAATCGTAAAATCAACAACTGAAACATCATCAAAGCAAAAGTTCAATACGAGACGTCATAAATCTTTCATATGCTTACTCACACCAACAATTTAAAACAATCCGAATATTATGTAGCATACAACGAATAACATTTGTATAAAACTCAAAAGAGAAATCACATAATATTGAAACCTCCCAAAATAACATATGGGATAATATCTATTAACAAAACTCTCAAAACGTCTCTTACGGTTGCGAAAACACCGATGCAAAACTCGCACGAGACAAAATTTTAAACGAAAATTTATAAGTTAACGCACACAATAATGCAAGTATACACCTCTCAAATTCAAGAGCACGGCGCAAAATGTCGTAAAATAGAACTCCGTAAGACCCAATAAAACCTTCCATAAAACCCAATGAAACACAACAATGCTCAACATCATATGGTGCCAAAACCGTCATTCCCAAAGTCAAATAGCATGAAACAAAGCCATGATTAAAATGTCAAAATTCCAAAATTTTATCTTTTATCGTACCCGATAAATATAAACAACACTTTCACCAAAACCCGCATGAGACTCAACGCTTCAATAAAACTCGTAAACTTACATGCAAATAAAATTAAGACTCACGCAATTTGAAATACGCTCGCGAGTAGCAAAGTGTCATAAAATAACGTTTCATGAATTCAACATGACTCGTACCGACTAAAATTCCAAAGAACATTTCGACTCAAGAACATAGGGACAACTCGTCCTTTAAAACCTTAACATACGTGGAGGAGATCCAATGTCAAAGTCAAAAATTCTCCAGTTATTTGCCCAATAACCCAAATAAGATCAAAACACAGAAATTACATTGTCCGGCAAAATAGTGTTAGACACGAAACAGGGATAAAGAGATTTTCAATAAAAATTGCAACCACGTGCAACAAAACAGTTTCATACATGATTAAGCTCATAGTTTAAAATCTGATGAGCGCTAAATGCTTTACCAATGCTTCATGGTATAACTCACCTTACACTTCGAAAACATGAGAAACAATTGATGCAAACTTATTTTAGAAATAAATTTATGTGCATGACTTTGGTCGGCACTCAACATTCCGAAATCTTATTCCTCAATTTTCCATCATACTATTATCATCCGGGTGATCAAACATCTTAAAACAATCATCGAAAATTTCATCCGTTCATCGTACAATTTCTCCTCGAATAATGTCGATCAACTAGCACTTTTTTCTCTGATAGGCTCGCTTCTTCAAGCTCCGCCCCTTTTTCTAAAAGGGATTGTAGTAATTCTGTTTTTATACTCTTTAAAATGGCTCTCCAAAAGTCTACGGTTCTATTCCATCCATTCATTCCGACCCGAAACGGTCCACTTAACGCTTTCACCATGCTTACTGTCATTCTAAGCATCGAATACTCAAATCATCAACTCTTTCTAACGGTTGCTCAATCAGAAACTTCCTTACTACCCCAACGGTTATCGTACCAAGGCAGTTCAAAGATACTTATGTAACTCGTAAGTTCACCATAACACTGGCCAGGTGCTATTATGAACGTACTGTACATGATCATCCTTGCCATTTTTGGCGTGATTCCCGTTCCTAGTGAATCCACTCACCTCAAATCATCAAATCTTAAAGTGCCTAATGGTGTGATCTTACATTCAAACGCTTAAATTACGCTAGTTTGAGTCTAGGCATTCTAAAATCAATACCTAAATCTCTCAAACTTAAGCTCTGATACCAACTTGTAACACCCTCAACTTCGGAAATAGCAACTAATTTTAAATTTTCTAATTACATCGATAAATAATTCATCTACAGCCACAATTTAGGATTTAACCTCAATACACACATTCATTCTACACATACAATCTATAATAAGGACGGGTGTTACTAAACCCAATAATAGTCACTATCTCCAACTGCGGAAGACTTCATTAATCTACTTACTCTCGTGTAAGTCTAATGCTCAAATCCTACAAGCACTGCTAGAACCAAACCCCAACTGGAACCTGATGCACATGCCGACAAATAAAAAGGTTAGGCTTAACGCCTAGTGAGCTCAAGAGTTTTCATTAGAGATAAATAAAGCATTAACTTCAAGAATGTTATTTAAAAATCATGATTTCCGAAATGCAATACATTTGATTTGAAAGCAACCAAAAATGGAATACATTAAATCACAAAACAATCTCCTTTCATTATTCACCCTTTTCGTGATTTAAAATCATGAAACGAACGCTTCTTTAAATAAAGCCAAAACCCGAAGTGCACGTAAAACATAACTGACATTAAAACGATCAAACACTGAAAACGTAGATAACTCCAACTTCCAAAACATCTCAATAGCTCGAATGAGTTTCGATAACCAAAACCTTAAAACATAGATAAATACCCATACTCAAACGTCTCCGAAAACATGTATTATAAAACTCCATAACCAAACCACACCTATTGGTGACGGGGGAGACACGATTACATTGTACATAACGGAACACAAAGTAAATCTCATAGTTATGTAGTAATTCAAAACATGTGGGTTACACATAAAACACCCACCGAGCTCAACTACTCCAAGTCTATCGCCCGAAAACATCAAGTCAACCACTCCAGGTCTATTCTTGAGAGTCCCCATAACCGGGCAACTCGGGCACAATGGAATTACACCTTACTGTCCATGGGACGCTGCCCGACCGTATAGGCCCACACCCTACTTAACATGGAGCCCGATGCCTATTCCGTGCCAAATGGTGAACCAACTTCCCAAACGGGGACAGAGGAACACCGTGCCTATGGATCCATTGCACTAACTAAACCATTACATGACTCAAAACGGATGAGCCAAAGCATTCAAAACATGACATGCTCAACTAAGATGCAGTAAATGCAAATCATAACCAAACGCTCAACAATGAACTATTAAAAGCGGACAAGTGTCCTCGAAACCCAACAAAATCCTAGTCGAGCCATAAGCTCAAACAAATCCAAAGACTCAACGTTGAAAAACATAAATTGGAATCAAATATAAACGACCCGTACTTATGTAAGCACATACTCCAAAACATTAATTAACTCCAACGTAGTTTAGATTGGGACAATTCATTTTCCAAGTGAGTTTATAACATTTACCTCTCAAAACGTCCCATAACACAAAACCATGCATCTCTCCAAAACACAAAATGAAATACATTTATTCTCAAAATCTATTTCCATACAATAAAACCTTAAGATACCAAAATATATTATTTATTTATCATAGTATCAAAAATCCCAGAGATGTGTGCTATATAATGAAGTTAAACACTTTCAAATATCAAACTTATCAGCAGTTAACAATTTTCATGTAAGACGCAAAACACTTTAAAATAAACATTTTGGCATGTACACCGTTTTCACAAATCAACTTGAACTCACCTTGCTAGGTTAAGTTAAACCTAGGTTTCAATCCACAACCATTGGCCTCCAAAAGCATAGATCCCACCCAAAGCTTTCCGAAGACACCCATTCCAACTCTTCAACTCAAGCTTCCCAAACCTAGATCCACACATTTTCGACCATAAATAAACATATCCAACCATAAATGATTGTTACCTAAACATTTGTATCAAAATCCCCAAATTTGGCCAAACCCTAATTTTGACCTAACCTTCCCAAAATCACAAAACGAAATTAGAGGAACATAATACTAGGAAATCACCCACGGTGTGATTATAACTCATAAAGAAGCTTAGAACTTGAGGGGACGAACTTACACTTAGGTTTTTGAGCAAAACCCCAAAACTTATGAATCTTCAAAAAGTGGTGATGAACACTTGAATCTTGCTCAAGAGGTTGAGGTTACAAGTGTAGATGATGAAGGAGTATAAGATTGTAGGGGAAAACCCCCAAAAATATATTAGGGTTCGTTTGGGGGGTTGGATTCGGTTGAGAGAAAGTTTAGGAGAGAGTGGGTTAAGGGAATGAATGAGAAAAGTGGGAAAAAGGGATTTAATGGAGCCTGGACCCCGACGGCGAGAGTGCCCCGCGAGAGTGACACTCTGTCACAATCGCGGGCACAATCGCCCGCTCCTACCCACTCTCGGTACAAGGGCTGCGAGAGTGCCCCGTGAGAGTGACACTCTGTCACAATCGCGGGCACAATCGCCCACACCGTACCGAGGCCAAATTTGTTGACCTTTCGACCTGTAGCGCTTCCGATCCAACGTTCTAACTTCACAAGGATTTATAATGAAGGGTTTTCGATTAGAAACTAAAAAGAAGGGCAAGGCAAGGCTTAACAAAATACGGGTGTTACACAATCTATGTGCAAATCAAGATGATAACAACAAGAATTGATCAAGATGCCATATTGAATTATCACAAATTCACATATTACAATTCTCTCATAATACATAATATTTCTCTCTCTAGATTCTCAATGTATGTGTCTTATCTAATGATTCTACTAACAAAAAGGCATTTATACCCACAGGATTACAAAGACAAAACTACCTTAACACTAACTAACAAAACTAAAGACACAAAACCTTTTCACTTTGACCTTTGACAATTCAAGAAATGTTTGATTCAGAAATAATTATGAGAGAAGATCAAGTAATGTTTGAGGAGTGATCAAGAATTGTTGGATTGATAAAGAAAGTTTGGATTTGAAAAGAGAAAGTTATGTCAATTTGATGGAAGGTTGTTGAAGAATGTTGAAAGCTGAAATGGAAAGTTCAAAGGTTATTGAAATTTTATTTGGAGATAATTTGCTGAAGCAATCAGAGCTATGTCTGAAAGTGGTTTTTACAACCTTTGGGAGAGAATGATACTATTCTTGAAGAACATGCTTTGGGAAGATTGCTAAAAGTTTAAAGACAGAGTTTATCAAAGAAAGGGGAGAATGTTATAAGCATAAAAGAGAAGATTTAATCTGATTTTAATCTACAAAGAGGGAGTTTGTAATGTTTGTACAGAAAGGGGGAGAAGATTCAAATTGAGCTTAAAGAGAGAAGATTGAATTGCAAAATCTTTATAGAGATGATCTTGATCCAAAGGGGGAGAATGTTAGAGCACAGATTTGTTGGATACAAGATCATTAATACTGAAGATGAAAGTCAAGCAAGTCAAAGCCTCAAAGTCAACTCTCTAGCATGAAAGTCAAAGTCTTTGTAATAAATGTCAAAGTCAAAGTATCTTGTATTTTGTTTCTTTGTATTTGTTGTTTGTATAAATAGTCTTTGTTCGTGTTGTTGTAAGTAAGTCAGAAAGTTCATACACAAAGCAGATTAGAGAAGAAATAGATTGCATATCATTTTAGAGACAGAGAGAGTGTGTATTTAGTGAGAGAGAGTGAGATTGTAATCTTTGTTTTCATAATCAATGACATATGATTTACAGATTTCTCATCTTGATTGTTTGTTAGTGATTAGAACATGAATTTAGGGACATTAACATGTTGCAAACATTATATCAGGCCTACTTACAGTTAAGTATAAAAGTAAACCAATCATGCCTCTGTAGGTTTTAACATTCACAGATTTTCCTGAAGGATCAGAGTCAAGTTTGACTCCGGTGGCAACAGGAGTTTTCACAGGTGTTGAACCATTGAGTTTGTACTTTTTCAAAATATCATAGGCATATTTGGCTTGATTTATAAAAGTGCCCTTTGATGTTTGTTTTACTTGAAGTCCTAGAAAGAAAGTTAATTCTCCCATTAGACTCATTTCGAATTCACTCTTCATCAACTCTGAAAACTTATCACAATACTTTTGGTTTGTAGAACCAAAGATAATATCATCAACATTTATATGTACTAGCAGTAACTCATTTTTATATCTTTTGATGAACAGTGTGGTATCAATTGGTCCTTTTTCAAATCCATTTTCAATCAGAAAAGAGGACAGATTTGCATACCATGCTTGGGAGCTTGTTTAAGGCCATACAGAGCTTTATCAAGATGATAAACATGGTTTGGAAACTATGCACTCTCAAATACAGGTGGTTGCTAGACATATACTTCTTCATTAAGTTTTCCTTAAGAAAATCATATTTAACATCCATTTGATACACTCTGAACCCTTTGTGTGCAGCATAGGCTAAGAAGATTATGATTACTTCTAGCCTAGCCACAAGTGCAAAGGTTTCATCATAATCAATGCCTTCTTCTTGGCAATATCCCTTAACAACCAGTCTAGCTTTGTTTCTGATGATTATGACATCTTCATCCTTTTTGTTTTTGAAAACCCATTGGGTTCCAATTGCAAATTTGCCTTTGGGAAGGGGAACCAGGGTCCAGACTTTATTTCTTTCAAACTCTTGAAGCTCATCCTGCATGGAATTGATCCAATGAGGATCTTTAAGAGCTTCATTTACCTTCTTTGGCTCAATGATGCTAAAAAAACTTTACAAAATAGCATTCATTGATTGTGGCAGATCTGGTTTTGATACCATCTGAAGGTGATCGTATGATATGATCATGAGGGTGATCTTTTGTCCATCTTGTCATGGAAGCATGAATGTTGGGTGGAGTTTGAGCTTCGGAGATGACAGGTGGTGACATCTATGTTGTGTTATTCAGAGGATCTAAAGATATTTCCAGAGATGGTGATTATGGCTCTAGATTTTCTTCATATGTCTCTGGTTTACCTTCTGCTTCTGAAGATTCTTGATCTACTTCAATTGGTCTTGATGCTTCTCTTGGACCTGTATTGAGTGAAGTAGAAGGTGTGTTACCAGAGGGACCAGTGTCAGGATCGAATTCTCAACAAGAATTAGTTCTCAGAAACAATATCAAAGAAGTTTGTGGAATAACACTTTGATATTTTATGAAACAGTAAATCAACACAGAAAATATGAATAACAAACTGTAAACTTGTATTGAATGCTTTAAAGTTACAAGATTACACACTCAAACTCAATATTGATGAACAGGCTCACCAATACGAATTCTACTTCTCTAGAATTAGGATCTATGCCTTGAGGTTGATTTCTCTCTAGAACTTGGAAAAATTATTTTTCTAAAACTATTATATATCTTCTATACATATACTAAAGGAAAAGATAATTACAATAAATAAACAAATCTTCAGTATATCTTCTATGTATATCTCTAAGCTTCCATGAATATCTTCATTCTTTCCAGCTGTCATTCTTTTCATACAGATCATATAAGCAGCACTAACTATGCTCAGCAGCATTAAAACCTTCAAGCAGCATTAACTGTAAGCAGCACTAACCACTAGCAGTACTAACTAGCTAAGCAGTACTAACTTTGTTCAAGCAGTACTAACAATAACTAGAAGTATTAACTCTACTAGCAGTAGTAATACTCAGCAGTACTAACCTTGAAGTCTTCTAGCAGTAGTAATTCTGAACCAGCAGCATTAACCATACTTGATCTTTTCTTCAGTTCCCAACAATCTCCCCCTAACTTGACTTTTAGGAAAAGAAGTCAAGTTCTTCAGATGCTCTTTAAGATGCCTCCAAAACTTCATAATGGTCTACATTCCAGTATTTGCATCCAATCCCAAACTCTGATTGATGGTTCTTTGGATCAAGTATTTAGCCATCTCTGAATCTGGAATACACCCTAGCTTTTTCTTTAGCATGGCATGAAGCTTCAATCTGCTATGATTGTACACTCTATCCACTAGGAAGTACTCAGTGTGATTTAAATCCAAAGTCACTGCATATACTCCACTAGTTTCATATAGAGTCCAATTATTCACTGTTTGAAAAACATTTCTTATTACCTCCTCTACTTCATCAGGTTTGAACATCATACACAGATACTTCATTACCAGCTTTTTAATTGAAATCTCTGGAGCTTTTAGTTCATCTGCATATGACTTCATCCCTATTGCAAACATTTCTTCAATATCAGACCTTGAACAAGTTCTGACAATCTTACTCCAAGTGTTGTACACTTCATATTTCTCATCTTTTCTCTTCAACCTGATGTACTCCTTTCCATCCACTGTCAATGTATCCCAGTGAATGACCTCAGGAGGCTTTATACCAACAGGTTCTGCTGAAATAGGCTTTGGAATTTTATCCATTACCACCATGTACATGTTTACATTTACACTCTGTGGTACTTCCTGAGAGTTAGCTTCATTCTGAGGTGCCTCTTCTTCTTCAGCAACCTTTTTCTCTTTTTCTACTCTAGGCTTCTTTACACTTTTCTTTCTTTTAGCCATCATTTTGGTTCTTTTCAAAGTCTTTTGAACCTGCACTAAAGTAGCTTCCTTCTTCTTTTCTTCCTTGTTCTCTGTCTTTTCTTTGATTGGAGTCCCCTCTTCACTTTCAGGGAATGGTTGATTCATATTCACATCATTACTCTCCTTGGCCTTCTTTTCAAATTCCACTCTATCCTTTTCATTACTCTTCAGCTTCCCCATTTCTTTTTCATAAAGATCCTTGATTTGATCAAAAGTCATCTTCACAAACATTTCTTTCTTTACCCCAATTGCACTCCTCAAGAAAGTTATCATTTTGTTTCTTTCCTGAGTGGCAAGGTAAGTTTGTGAAGGTCTTCTTTTCTTTGCACTTGATTTTGCTATCATAGCCTTTCTCAAGCTTATGGCCCTTTGTTTAGCTTTCTCAGTTTCAAGCCCTTTCTGATATGCTTCATTTAATTCAGCAGCTAGAGCCTTTGCCATCTCCCTGTCCTTTTCCACCTGAACTCTTTCTTACTTTTCAATATCCTCCTGCATCTTCCTGGCTAAGGCTTCATCTGATTCAACTAACCTTTGCTTCTTGACAGGTTGATCAGATTCCATCATCTTTGTTTTTCCCTTATTCTTTGCTTCTGCAGCCATGTCTTTCTGTTCTGATTTCTTATCTCCCCCTTCATTTATGACCACTCCCTTTGCTTTGGGAGTGTCATTCTTTGCTTTGATTAGCATTTCAGCTACTTCAATTTCTGTTGGTGATAACTTTGTTACTGCTGCTTGTGAGGTTTCAGCAGCACTAACAGTTTCTGCTTCTAGTTGCACTGAATTTCTTTCTGTTTCTGCTTCTTGCTCCCCCTCAACATCAAATTTCTCTCCATCAAGCTCCCCCTCTCTTGTGGCTTCTTCCATGTTGATCTCCCCCTTTTTGGGAGCATCTTTCTCAGGTTTCCGTCTCCTTAGTTGGAATTGCTTTATCTTCTTTCTCTGTACCATACTTATCACCATCTTCTTTAGCTTAGCAATCTGTACTTGTTGTGACAGAATGACCAACTTCATTTCTTCTATCTCTTTGCCTTGTTTGATGACATCTTGGTTAATGTTACCCATTGTTTCCATCAATTCATCATAGTTATATTTGTCCTCACCTTCTCTAGGAGTGTTACCCCCTATTGAAGGATCATTGGATCTTTTATAAGTGGATGTCTTCTGCCTAGCAGAAACACTATCCACCCCCGTGGTTTCTTGGCACCAGGGACCTTCAAATGATTGCTCATTCAAAGTTGCCATGGGGGAGGTCTTATTGATGTTACCATTTTCCTCCTCTGTGCTAGCAGGAGTAGTGGCAGCCTCATCACCCATATGCTCTTCCTCCTCCTTAGAGAGCACCTCCTTGGGGTTGGGAGACACCCCTTTGGTTTCCCTATGGATATTCCCTAAAGGATAATTCTCCTTTAGAGGGCTTAAAGGCTTGGGGGTTGATGGTACAAGAAGGGAAGGAGCCTTCTTTACCTGTTTCCTCTTGTAAGTTTGTGTGATAGGAGAGGTTGGTTTTTCAAGAAGGGACTGGGGGATTAATTTTGAGTGGGAAGGTTGGGATTGGCTAGCAGTAGGACGGTCTAATGGGGGCCTTGACCCTGCTGCCATACCTTCATTGGTTTGGGACACCACCATCATTGTAGAGAACAATGGGGTGTCAACTCCTTCAGAGTCCCCAGCAGATCTTCTCATGTTTGAGAAAACCTTGCCTTTGGGGGGTTTAGGTACATATACCCCAACAGGTTGAGGTATATCCGTCAATACATGAGTAATAACTTCTTGAACAAACCTGGGATACATAAAGAAACTATTTTTATTTCCCATGTTTGATACAAGATCACTGAAAATCATTTGTGAAAAATTGTACCTTCTGGCAGTGGCCAAACAGACCAAAGCATAAGCAATGGTGCTGCTGAACTCACTCCATCCAGTAGTCTTTTTGGAGATGCAGTGCATGAGAGTATGGACAAAGAAACGCCATTGGGGTGAAAATTTGGCTTTAGAGAATTTGAAAACACCCAATGGGCCTCCATACCCCATTCTTGTAAGGGATGAGAACAGTTCATCATTTGGGATAGAAGTTATACCAGAGGCATCGTCTAGATGTAGACTGATGCGAATAACTTCTTCAGTAACTGTTAAGGGTTGGTCACACACCCTTGTCTTGATCATCTGCACACCATTCTCAGCAACAATGGTGGCATTAGCCCAGAACTGCCTTTGATGCTCGATATAGATTGTAGGAGCAACAGTAAGAGCATGAGCAATATGGCTCGACTTGAGGAAATCCACAATTTGATGAAATCCTGTAGCTTGCTTTGGCTTTTGTAGCATTGCGATCTCATTGTGCTCGTCGATGAATGCCATGGATGCCATTGAACTGGGATGTTCTTGCCTGAAAGACTTGGTACTTGAGAGAAAAAGGTTTAGAGCGCAAGTGAACAGTATGCAAAGAGTCGTTATGAACGTTTAGGCGGGCAAAGGGTATTTATAGTATTTGTAACATAAGCAGAATTAACCTAGAGCAGTATTAACTACCTAGCAGTATTAACCGCGAGCAGTATTAACTAACTAGCAGTATTAACTGCGAGCAGTATTAACCGCGAGCAGTATTAACCGCAAGCAGTATTAACTAACTAGCAGTATTAACTGCAAGCAGTATTAACCGCGAGCAGTATTAACTAACTAGCAGTATTAACTGCGAGCAGTATTAACCGCGAGCAGTATTAATTAACTAGCAGTATTAACCATACTTACTAATTGAAGCTTAGGCTGAATTGAGTACTGCTATGTATGCCCTGCAAAGATAGATTAGTAACACCAAGAATCTATAATATTCAGATATTTAACCACTTTTTGAGAGAAAGCTTATTCAGAGTTGATCATTCCCACACTTGTTACCAAGAAAGTGAATCTACCCACATCAAAAGCTTTGGTGAATAGATCAGCAAACTGGTTGTCAGTATGAACTTTCACAACTTGAACAAGTTTCTTTTCATTACAGTATCTTATGAAGTGATACCTGATCTCAATGTGCTTTGTCTTAGAGTGCTTGACAGGATTATTCACAATGCTGATAGCACTGATATTATCAATAAAAATGGGAGTGTGTAGAAAGGTTACCCCATAGTCCAGCATTTGATTCTGAATCCATAAGACTTGAGAACAGCAACTTGCAGCTGCTATGTACTCTGCCTCTGAATCCATAAGACTTGTTTCTTGCACTGCCATGAAACTAGTCTAGCACCCAAAAACTGACATCCTCCAGAAGTTGATTTTCTGTCCAAGTTTGCCCCACCTAGATCATTGTCTGAGTATGCTATTAGGTCAAAGGGTGAGTCATGAGGATACCAAAGTCCCAATCTGGGATGCCCTTTGAGATATCTGAATATCCTCTTAACAGCTTGAAAGTGAGATTGCTTTGGCCTAACTTGGAATCTTGCACATACACAGACTGGAAACATTATATCTGGCCTTGATGATGTGAGATACATGAGAGAGCCAATCATGGATCTGTAGTGATGCACATCCATATCCTCCCCCTCAAGATCTGCTGTTATCTGTTTGTGTGTCTCCATAGGTGTGCTGGTAGGTTTTGATTCTGAGAAACCAAACTTGGTTAGAATGTCCTGCACATACTTGGATTGACAGATGAAGATACCATCTGACTTCTGTTGAACTTGGAGTCCAAGGAAGAAAGTAAGTTCCCCCATTGAACTCATTTTAAACCTTTGATGCATTAGGTCCTCAAACTCCTTGCACATGCTGTCTCTTGTGGATCCAAAGATAATGTCATCAACATAGATTTGGGCCAGCAAGATCTCCTTCTTCTTTCTCTTGATAAACAGAGTCTTATCAATGACTCCTCTTTCAAAGCCATTTTCCAAGAGATAGGATGACAGAGTGTCATACCATGCTCTTGGAGCTTGATGTAGTCCATAAAGAGCTTTCTTCAATTTGTATACCCTGTCTGGATAGCTTGGGTTTTCAAACCCTGGTGGTTGACAGACATATACCTCTTCTTCAATTGAGCCATAGAGAAAAGCACTCTTTACATCCATTTGATAGACTTTGAAGTTCATGTAGGAAGCATAGGCTAGGAATAATCTGATTGCTTCTATCCTAGCCACAGGTGCAAAAACTTCTTCATAATCTATACCCTCTTCTTGAGTATAGCCTTGAGCCACTAGTCTTGCTTTGTTCCTTATGACTATACCTCTTTCATCTCTCTTGTTTCTAAAGATCCACTTTGTGCCAATTGCTCTGTGACCTTTAGTAAGGTCTACTAGATCCCATACATCTTGTAGCTTGAACTGTAACAGTTCTTCTTGCATTGCTTCTATCCAGCTGGATTCTTTCATAGCATCATGTGCCTTTTTAGGCTCAAGCTGGGATAGAAAGCAAGAAAGCACTGTATGCTGTTGATCTTGCATTTCTTGAAGCCTGCTTTGATGTCTAGTCATCATAGGAGAAGATATATCTCCTATTACCAGCTGTGGAGGATGATTCTTTTGAACTCTGGTGTTTTGACTAGGTTCTTCATTGAGTCCTTCTTCTAGATTAGAGTCATTTAACTCAACTGAAGTGTTTTCATCAGCCACTTCTGATTCTTTATTCTCTTGGGTCTCCTTATGTCTATTTTCTTCTTCACTCTGACTTGTTCCAGCAGTTGGTTCCTTGTCACTGTCTTCAACAGAATCCACAGTGGGAATGGGAAAGATCACCGATTTAGGTATAGTTTCTTGAACTTGTGTAGTCCCTGATCCTCCACATCCTGAACCTGCATAATCATCACTGCTGAAACCAAAAGAGTTAGTTAGTGAATCAATGTCAAATAGCCACTGAGGACCAGACCCAATAGGATTTGGTGTGTTCTCATTGCATTTGACATTGTCACTTTCTTCAATTATTCTAGAAGAAGAATTAAACACTCTGTAGGCCTTACTCTGAGATGAATAACCAACAAGAAATCCATCATCTGCTTTGCTATCAAACTTACCTAAGTGAGTTTTGGTATTGAGAATGGTACAAGGACACCCAAAAGGTTTGAAAAATCCAATAAAAGGTTTTCTTTTATTTAAAAGCTCATAGGGAGTCTTGTTCTTTTGCTTGACCACTAGAACTCTGTTTTGGACATAACAAGCAGTATTAACTGCTTCAGCCCAGAAGGTAATTGGCAGTTTTGAATCAGCCAACAGAGATCTAGCAGTCTCTATTAGTGTTCTATTTCTCCTTTCAGCAACACCATTCTGTTGAGGAGTCCTGGGAGCACTATATTGTTTCTCAATGCCTTTTTCTTCACAAAAGGTGTTTAGATCAAGATTTTTAAACTCAGTCCCATTATCTGATCTAATGATTTTTACTCTTTGATTTGTTTGGTTTTCAATTCTTAGGATAAAGGATTTGATCAGTCCACTTGTCTCATCCTTAGTCCTTAGAAAATATACCCAAGTAAATCTTGAGTAATCATCAACAATAACCAAGCAGTAAGATTTCTTGCCAATACTCATAACATTTGTAGGACCAAACAGATCCATATGCAGTAACTGGAGAGACAAGAAGAAATTGAGTTTATCTCTTTGGTTTTATGAGAAGTTTTATGCTGTTTGCCTTTAAGGCAAGCAACACAATGATCATCACATGAAAAGACTTTAGATGGTAAACCTCTTACAAGGTTGTTTTTAACAAGTTTGTTCATAGACTTAAAATTCATGTGACACATCCTTCTGTGCCAAAGAGAGGATTCATCTATAGAAGCTTTTGAAACAAGACAATTTAGAGATGAATCACTATCAACATTGTCCATATCTAGACAATAAACATTTTCCTTTCTTGGAGTTCTAAGTAGTATCATGCTTTCATCAACTACCTTGAACCCTGGAGCAAGGATCATACATTCAGTATTTGTAAATAATATACTATGTTGTTTGTCACAAACCTGTGATACACTTAACAGGTTGTATTTCAATTGATCAACATAGTAGACATCCTCAAATGTCATCTTACCTTTTGTGACATTACCTTTTCCACTTATCTTACCACTAGTAAGATTATCCCCAAATGCAACATGTCCTCCATTGATATGCTTGAAATCCTGTAGGCATGACATGTTACCTGTCATGTGCCTAGAGCAACCACTATCCACATGCCATATGCTCTTTCCCTTGAGCTGTTGGTTGCCCTGCACATAAGATAGATCAGTTAGTATGAAATAGGAACCCAAGCCAAAGTGGTCTTGGGTACCCCTTTCTCATCAAAATATTTGCATTCTTTCTTGACAAGATTTTTGAATTTTAACTCCTCATTCTTGGAGTACTTTGTCACAATAATAGGCTTGAAAACATTTTTGCTAGAAGTAGTACTGGTTGCAGAAGTATTAATTGCCTTAGCAGCACTTGCATGCTTAGCAGTACTAACCTTGTTAGCAGTAGTAACTGTGTTAGAAGCAGTAATTGTGTTGGCAGTATTAACCTTTGAAGAAGTACTAACAGTATTAGCAACATTAATATTTTTAGCAGTACTAACACAGGTAGCAGCAATAATACTTCCAGCAGCACTAACCCTGTCAGCAGTACTAACAGTTTTAGTGCTTTTAGGCACCCATATTTTAATACTTTCTTTTAAAAACGCTTTCTTCATGAGGCCTTTCCTTTCACCATGTTTCTTTATCACATGTTTCTTTCCATCCTTCATATAACCAACAGGTTTTTGCACAGATCTATGAAAGGTTATTTGTTGATTAATAGGGTTAAAGAAACAATGTTTAGCCAAATGATTTAACTTGCCACATATGAAACAAGGTTTTGGTCTATTGATCTTACTCAGATCAACTCCTTGTTTCTGAGCCCATTGATTATTCCAGTTTCTTTGATTACCTCTTTTTAAACCAGAATTTAGGCTCTTGGCTTTACTGCAAGTACACTGTTTACAAGATCCAGGATTCACAATTGTGGTTTGCTTGTAATGGACCTTGTTATCTTTTCCTTTGGTCCTCTCTATTTCCTTGGACTTGACCCAGATTTTCCCACATCCCTCATTGGTGATAATATTGTTTTCTACTGGGATCTCTTTACTCATATCATTATCTCTATTCTTACTGGCTTCTTTCTCAGTTAAATCCTTAATTACTACTTCATCCAAAGGGTCTATCTTAAAGGCTTTTTCAGATAAGTCCTTTTTCTCCTTGGTTTCTAACAAGTCTGAAGTAGGAGAGATATAATTGTTATTGTAAGGAGGAGGTGTACTGTTGTATCCAATACCAGGCTTCATCTTATCATGAATCTGAGCCTTTAGAAGAGAATCCATTGCTTTTGAAGCATATGAAAACTTTTCTATGTCAAGTTTAACTTTAGACAGTTCCTCCTTCAGCTTATCACTCTCTTCTAAGGATTTAGACAGTTTGGTCTCTAACTCATTCTTTTCCCACTTCCAATAGTTAGTGTCATAAGAGTGTTGAAGTTCATTAGCTTGAAAGCCTTTGATTTGTTCTTCAAATCTCTCTACAATTAACACATAGTCTCTTCTATCCTTTTCTAATCTTTTGAGGTCCTCACACATACTTTGATTGTGATCCCTGTATCTTTTGACAGTGTCAATGCAAGATTTAGTGCAAAGATTAGAAATTACCTCAGAGGGGAGATCAGACACTTCTGCCATAAGAGCTTGATTCTGAATGGCTTCCTCAGCTTGATCACTCCAGTCAAATCCCATTCCTTGTTGAGAGACAAGGGCTTGAGCAGGATTCTTGTTCTGAGTGTAGCCTCCATTCTGAGCTTGTTGGTGGTTGTTGTTTGGAACAGCACTTCTGCATTCTCTAGCAAAGTGTCCTTTCATGTGACACTTATAACATTCCACCTTGGTTTTGTCAAAACCAGCTCCATCTTCTCTTCTTTGAGAGAAGTTATTCCTTCCTGTTCTTTTAATGAACTTCTTCACCCTCATGGATAACATGGCCATCTGCCATTTAATATCCATCTCCTCCAGGTCATCAGGGTGAAGTTGATCCATATCATCATTAATCAACGAATTGTTACTATGACTGGACAAGAAGGCTTCAAATATTGTTTCAGTTCCTTTTTCTGAACTTGCTCCACTAGCAGTACTAACTGCTTCAGGGATGGCAGTAGTATCAGTGGATGCTGAAAGAAGTGCAGCATTGTGGACATAACCAGTGGGCTTCTTCTTGATCTCTACCTCAGTTTCAAAAACTCTTAGATCATTGTATAGATCATCAAGTTCTTTCTCTTCCAGGTTGTCACTCTGTCTATATGAGACAGTGTACATAGTCCATTCATCCCCAAGAGATCTGAGGAACTTTCTGTTTATGTCATCTTGATCCATCTTTACTCCTACAGTAGCCAGTTCACCAATGAGCTTGTTGAACCTATCAAAAGTTTGAGTCATAGACTCATTCTTTGAGGAAGTAAAGTTCTCATACTGCTGCTTTAGAACATCTCTTTGATTTCTTTTGATGCTCTTAGTTCCAGCAAATCTTTTCTCTAGAGCATTCCAGAGAATCTGAGCATCAGTGCAGTTGCAAAATTGATGCTGATATTCATTGGGGATGGCCAAGAGCAGAGTGCTCAAGGCCTTCATCTCTGTCTGTCTGATCTTCCTCTCACCATCTGTCTTTGGTGGAGGTCTTTTCCCATCTGGTCCTATCCTTCCAGCTTCAGAAGGACCATTCTCAATGATATCCCACATTGAGTAGTCAGTGAGAAGAATATATTGTCTGATTCTGATCTTCCATATGTCAAACTCACTGGGTTTGAGCATTGGGACCTTAGATACCAAAGTACTGCTTGATTCTGTAAGATTTTCCATGATGAATAGATGTTTCTGAGAGAGTTTGGCTCTGATACCACTTGTCAGGATCGAATTCTCAACAAGAATTAGTTCTCAGAAACAATATCAAAGAAGTTTGCGGAATAACACTTTGATATTTTATGAAACAGTAAATCAACGCAGAAAATATGAATAACAAACTGTAAACTTGTATTGAATGCTTTAAAGTTACAAGATTACACACTCAACCTCAATATTGATGAACAGGCTCACCAATACGAATTCTACTTCTCTAGAATTAGGATCTATGCCTTGAGGTTGATTTCTCTCTAGAACTTGGAAAAATTATTTTTCTAAAACTATTCTATATCTTCTATACATATACTAAAGGAAAAGATAATTACAATAAATAAACAAATCTTCAGTATATCTTCTATGTATATCTCTAAGCTTCCATGAATATCTTCATTCTTTCCAGCTGTCATTCTTTTCATACAGATCATATAAGCAGCACTAACTATGCTCAGCAGCATTAAAACCTTCAAGCAACATTAACTGTAAGCAGCACTAACCACTAGCAGTACTAACTAGCTAAGCAGTACTAACTTTGTTCAAGCAGTACTAACAATAACTAGCAGTATTAACTCTACTAGCAGTAGTAATACTCAGCAGTACTAACCTTGAAGTCTTCTAGCAGTAGTAATTCTGAACCAGCAACATTAACCATAGTTGATCTTTTCTTCAGTTCCCAACAACCAGTAAGAATTGTACCTGTAGTCTGTGGTTCCTCTGATGATGCTCTGTGAATGTCTCTGAGTATGAACTCATAGTTATCATCATCATTAAAGAAGCCTTCAAATATTTTGTTAAGTTCAGACTCTCTGAGTTGTGATGATTCAGATACATTCTTTGCTGTGAATTGATCTTTCTGAATGTCAGAGCTTCTGGTCTCATCAAAAGAGACATTGATACTCTCTTGGATAGTTCTGGTTCTGAGATTGAACACTCTAAAGGCTTTTGAGGTTAAAGAATAATCAATGAATTTACCTTCATCTGCCTTCTTATCAAACTTACCAAGATAATCTCTGTCATTCAAGATGTAACACCTACACCCAAAAACATGAAAATATTTGACATTTGGTTTTCTATTGTTAATGAGTTCATATGATGTTTTCTTGAATCTTTTGACAATTATGGCTTTGTTTTGGGTAAAGCATGCACTTGAGATTGCTTATGCCCAAAAGTTGGTGGGAAGATCAGATCCTGCAAGCATTGTTTTTGCAGCTTCAACAAGTGTTTTGTTTTTCCTCTCAACAACACCATTTTGTTGAGGTGTCCTTGTTGCAGAGAAGTTAGGAGTTATGCCTTCTTCTGAAAGATAATAGTTAATCTTGGCATTTCTGAACTCTGTTCCATTGTCACTGTAAGTTATTATATGCCCACGACACGTGTCACAAAGAGATACTACTGAGGAGTAAGTAAACCTATAGGGTCGCACACAAAGAATGCGTTTGTTTTCATTTGTAGAAACCCGGATTTTATGAAAATATGTGTTAAACTGTAATTATGATAATTACAGGGTGAAAATGTAATTATGTTAATTACGGAGAATTATCTGTAATTATATATACTTATATAATTATATTTTAAAGTTTAAAAGGATAATTATATATATATATATATATATATACATATATATATATATATATATATATTTAAATTTGAATATTACAGATAATTATTAAAACCTTATTTAATCTTTAATTGAATTATAGTCTAACTATAATTCTTCTGATATAAATAAGGGGTTAGGCTAAACCATTTGAAAAACAATTGAGTTAGAATAACCTTTCACAAAATACAGAAAAGAAACCCTTTTCTTTTCTGTAAAACACATATAGATCTAGGGTTATTGGGCTAGCACCCGGTGGAATTTCGCGTGTTCGTGTGTGGATACCGCTAGAGGAAACCTAGATTGGTTTCTAAGTGCTCAACTAGTTCAACCACAACAGATCTGAAAGGTACATCTCTAAACACCCTATGGTGTGGTTTTAAGTTTTAATTAAATACATCATTGGATCCGTTTGGGTTTTAATTGTTCAGAAAAGTTTTCTACGTTGTAACCAAAATTATTTTAATTTCCGCTGCGTATAACGGTTACAAATTGCTTTAAAACCCAACAGTGGTATCAGAGCCACTTTGATGTTATTTAATTAAAAGTTACACAATTTATATATGGCAAAATTTAATTGAATCCTAATTAATTTTAAAAGAAAAAAAAGGAATTTTTTTTAAGAAGTCACGTTAGCTTATCAACTTTAAAGGGTTTAAAACCCTAAAAGTCTATCTCTTCCTTTTTAAAAAGAAAGTAGACGCCTGCCAATATTTTTTTTTAACTTCAAAGGATTTATCGATTCCATCAAAGGGTTTTGTTAACCTTGTTTTTCTCCTTCACCACACAGCCGCTAAAGCAACCTCCACCCTTTCACTCGATCGCCGACCGCCGGCCGTCGACGGTGACCTGCGGTTTTACCGTCGACTAACCTTCCCTTCCATCTCATCTCTCTATCTCTAGAAGATATATATATATATATATATATATATATATATATTATTCTATATCGATCGAGAAATCAAAAGAGGGTTGTTGTCCTCATCGTTTTTTCCGCCATCGGCCATCGGCGATGTACTCTTGACTGGACGACGATATGGTCCTATTGACGCCGCTGTTGCACGTCGCTGTGTAAGTCGATGGTTGTCGCTGTTGTGTGGCCACCGCCGCTGGCTTTTGAGCCAAGCGGCGGCTCTGTCTTCGTCGCCGGTATTCTGCGACGATTAGAGCTGGTTTTTCCATCACTCGGGCCACGGCCATGGAGTTGGTTTTGTCGTGTGTAGGGTTTGTTAACTTTAAACTCACAGTTGTCGTCGACATCCTCTTGGACTTGACGTTTTCTTCGGCTCCTTGCCACCTCGGTGGTGCTGTTTCTTTTTCACTTTTGTAATCGTCGACCACCACCATATGTGGTTTGGTTTCGATTTTTGGTGGCCCACGGCTCCACCCTTGGCCGAAGCCAAGGGGATGTTGTCGTCTCTCTTGCCACCACCAACAGTAGCCGATGACTGTTATTACAAGTTTTTCCGGTTGGTATGGTGGTGATGCGGGTACTTTGTGCATCTGGTACCGAGCAACTTAGTGGTGGGTGTGTTGGTCGCCGCCACTGGCCACCAAGCTAAGTGATTGGTTCTAAATCGTCAGTAGCCTTGTGAAGTTATCTGTGTTTTTATTTATGTGGGTATCAATGGTAAAATTGCTAGTCTCGGCTGTTGCCGAATATGTTTTCTCAATTTTGTTCCATTGTTGTTAAATTGATTCGACTTAGACCCAAAAGTTTCGGGTCATGGTTGATTAACCTACAACTAATTAGGTCAATATTTTAATTTTTCCATATAAAATTTGTTCCATCAATCGGCCTTTTAAATTATGTTAGTTTTCGGCCGCATGTTCTATTTTATGTTTAAAATATTGTGTAATATATGGATTGCCCCGAAAAGACCCGTGGTTGATTTATTTTGTTTTGGAAAATTAAAGTGTATTAATTGCATGGGATGTAATATTTTAATTTAATTTCCTAGATAGGGACTTGTTGTATTTTTCTATTTTAATCCGAAGACGGCGCTCCAAAAGATCGAGACGGAGTCCCTGGAGTTCACCAAGATGGCGAGGCCAGTGGGAGTTTGAAGATGTCCTTAGAATTGACCGTGGTTGTTGTGTTGGCTCACAACACCACATTAGGGGCAAATCCATATATTATTATTATTGTGATTGTTTATTTTGTGTTTGGTTTTATTTATTGCTTTATTATTGTTATAATAATTGCAAACGCTTAAAATAAAAATCAAACGCAAAACAAATTTTAAATCGGTAAATAAAATATGATATTTTAAAATTGATATGTTTATCAAACTTAAACCGATTTAATAAAATAAACTTTTAAAACAAGATTTTAGAGATAAATTCAATCGTTTTAAAAGAAAAGAGTTATCTAAAATTTAAACCTTTCACAAATGTAAACTATGCGCCATCCATTTAAGATACTTGTTGAACTTACAAGAGTCCAGTATGGTCAGTGCTTAGCCAATCATATCGGATAATTGTAGTGTAAGACAAGGCGCCAGGATAACGAGATTTAAGTGGACAATTGCTTGGCCATTCACTTAAATAGTCGTATTTTGGACGATTGACCCCAATAAACCCTAAGTTAAGACTTTAGGTGGGATCATGATATCTTAGTATGGTTAGTTTACTTGAAAATATCATAGATAGTGTTTAGCCATCTATAAGTACTTTCAAGGCGTTGTAGTGGGATTAAACATGCTCTTTAACATATGATATATTAATAGAAATCCCACGATATCTAAGAGTTATGTTGAACATAACTGGATGATTCCTCCCTAAATAACCTAGTTCCGTAAACAGTTGCTTGGCCATTTACGGAAATAGGTGATATATGGATCTTAGCTCAAATTAATTTTCTTTTGAAAGGTAATATTAATTAATTTGAGATTTTAAAAGAATTACTAAAATTGAACTTATTTTGTAGATGGCCGCTAACGCCCCTAACCAAACTGTATGCACAAACGGCTTATCCCAATTTACATTACGATCAATCCTTGATAAGGACAAACTGAACGGTACGAACTTCGTGGACTGGTTTCGTTTCTTGAGGGTTGTCCTTAAGCACGAAAAGAAGTTGTACGTCCTCAAAACCCCCCCTCCAAACCCTCCTGCCAGAAATGCTTCGGCTGAGGTCAGGGTTGCTTATGATAAGCATCTCAATGACTCACTAGATGTTAGCTGTCTGATGCTAGCATCCATGACTCCCGAGCTACTGAGGGAACATGAAGACATGACTGCTTGGGATATGATATCCTCTTTAAAATCCATGTTTCAGTTACAAGCAAGGCAAGAAAGGTTTGATACAGTCAGGGCATTGCATGCCTGTATGATGACTGAAGGTTCATCAGTTAGTACCCACGTTTTAAGAATGAAAGGGTATATTGACCGATTGACCCGTCTTGGCTACCCACTGGGTCAAGAATTGGCAACCGACATGGTTCTCAATTCTTTATCCAAATCATATGACCAGTTCGTCTTGAACTATAATATGAATGGTTTGGAGAAAACTCTCACGGAGCTTCACGGCATGCTTAAAACCGCTGAGAGAAATATGAAATCCAAGTTGGATTTATCCAAACCAAAACAGGTGTTGATGATCAAACCTAAAGGTGGGATAAACAAGAAGAAAAGGGTGGTTACCAAGGGTAAAAGAAAAGTTGGAAGTTCCAACAAAGAAAAGGGCAAGGGAAAGATTCCTGAGGAAGCAGTTTGCTTCAACTGCAACCAGAAGGGACATTGGAAGAGAAACTGCCCTGCCCTATTGGTAGAAATGAAGAAGCAGAAGGCTAGTGGAGCTGGACCTTCAGGTATGTTTACCATTGATTTATTCACTTCTAACTCTGATTCATGGGTATTGGATATTGGGTGTGGTACTCACATTTGTACTACTTTGCAAGGACTAAGAAGTGAAGAGAAAATGAAACCAGGCCAGATGGAGCTTCGAATGGGGAATGGAGCTAAGGTAGCTGCTATTGCTCAGGGAACTTATGACATGAAGCTGCCAAATGGTCTTATTTTAGCACTTAGCAAGTGTTTATATGTACCTAGCATTACTAGGAATATCGTTTCTTTTTCTCGGTTGCAACAAACTAGATTTATGTTTACTTTCAGTAATGATTCAATTTCAGCTTATTTTAACAATGTTTTGTATTTTGTGGCCAAACCACACAATGGTATTTATGAAATTGATATGCAAAATAGTTGTAATTATGAATCAATATATAATGTAAACAATAAACGAATTAAGCGAGGCTTAAACCAGACCTATTTGTGGCATTGTCGTCTTGGACACATAAACAAGAAACGCATAGCCAAACTCCAGGCGGACGGAGTGTTGGAATCATGTGATGATTCATATGATGTATGTGAATCTTGTTTAATGGGCAAGATGACAAAAGCGCCTTTTAAAGGCAAACCCGAAAGGGCAACAGAACTATTAGGGATTATACATACTGATGTGTGTGGACCCTTTAGTTCAACCACAAGAAATAGTCATCGCTACTTCATTACTTTTACTGATGACTTCAGTAGATACGGGTATGTTTACCTAATGAAAAACAAATCTGAAAGCTTTGAGTTTTTTAAAGAGTTTTAGAATGAAGTAGAGAATCAACTTGGCAAAAAGATAAAGACACTTCGATCGGAACGGGGTCGGGAATATCTAAGCCAAGAGTTTATTGACCATCTAAGAGATAACGGGATAGTATCCCAATTAACTCCTCTCGGAACACCGCAACATAACGGTGTGTCCGAAAGAAGGAATAGAACCTAGTTGGACATGGTTCGTTCTATGATGAGTCGTACCAATCTGCCTAAAAGTTTCTGAGGTTATGCCCTAGAAACAGCTGCCCGAATACTAAATAGTGCGCCAACCAAAAAGACCGATAAAACCCCTTTCGAACTATGGACTGGGAAGATCCCAAAACTGTCATATATGAGAATATGGGGCTGTGAAGCTTATGTTAAGCGAGAAGCTTCTGGGAAGCTTGATTCAAGGTCTGAGAAATGCATCTTTGTAGGATATCCAATAGAGACAGTTGGATATTACTTCTACAAACCCAGTGAGAACAAATTTTTTGTTGCGCGCCGCGGTGAGTTCCTAGAAAATGATTTTCTATCGAGAACCACAACGGGGGATACAGTAGATCTTGAAGAAATTCAAGAACCACAAGATGAAACAATGGTTGATACTGACAATCAACATGATGTTGAGCCTCAACAAGTTGTTGAAGGTAATGACGAGATACAAACAATCTGAAGATCGAGTAGGAGTCGTCAAGAGCCTGAGAGATATGGTTATCTCATTGGCAATGACGATACGGTTCATGATGAACCCGTAACCTACCAGGAAGCCGTATCAGGTTTAGAATCTGATAAATGGCAAGATGCCATGAAGGCTGAAATACAATCCATGTCAGACAACCAAGTTTGGAACTTGGTAGATGCACCTACCGGCTGCAAAGTCGTAGGTGCAAGTGGGTATTCAAAAAGAAAACTGACATGGATGGGATTGTACATACTTATAAAGCTAGGTTGGTAGCTAAAGGTTTCACTCAGACTCATGGAGTAGATTATGATGAAACTTTTTCTCCAGTAGCCATTAGGAATGGCAATGGAGCGGGTTCGGGGCGGGTTTGCCGTCCCCCGTCCCCGTCCCCGTCCCCGAAACCGAAACCCATCCCCGTCCCCCGCCCCGTTCCCCGTCGGGTTTTTATTCGGGGCGCCCCGTCGGGGATTTTTTATGCCCCGTCCCCGAACCCGACCCGATGGGGAATCCCCGATCCCCGAACCCGACCCGATAATTTAATATTTTATTTATATAATTATATATAATTTCATAATATATATAATTTTATATAATATATATATAAATAATTTTATATATAATATATATAAATAATTTTATATATAATATATATAAATTTTATATAATATATATATATATAATTTTATTATAATATATATAATTTTTTTTAATAATATAAATATATATATCGGGGCGAGGCGGGGTGGGGATACCTTGCCCCGTCCCCGAACCCGAACCCGATAAAATCCCCGAAAAATTCCCCGTTACCCGAACCGGCCCGAAATTGTTTAACCCGACCCGACCCGAACTTAGTCGGGTTTCGGGTTTCCCTGTCGGGTTCGGGGTTTTCTGCCATCCCTAGTAGCCATGATTAAATCCATCAGGATACTTCTTGCCATAGCTGCATTTCATGATTATGAAATATGGCAAATGAATGTTAAAACTGTGTTCCTTAACGGAACTTTAAGCGAGGACGTGTACATGGTACAACCAGAAGGTTTTAAACATCCAAATTTTCCTGAAAAGGTATGTAAATTGCAAAAGTCCATTTATGGACTGAAGCAAGCATCTCGTAGTTGGAATCTTCGTTTTGATGAAAAGATTAAAGAATTTGGTTTCTTAAAGAACGAAGATGAACCTTGTGTATACAAGAAAGTCAGTGGGAGCATAATAGTATTCCTGATCCTATATGTCGATGATATATTGATCATCGGAAATGACATCCCTACCCTTAAAGGTGTAAAAACCTGGTTAGGGAAGTGTTTCGCGATGAAGGATCTAGGAGAAGCAGCTTATATCCTTGGTATAAAGATCTATCGTGATAGATCGAAACGCTTAATTGGATTAAGCCAAAGTACATATATTGACAAGATCTTAAGACGCTTCAAGATGGAGGGTTCTAAGAGAGGAAACTTGCCAATGGTGCATGGTGTACATCTGAGCAAAACTCAGTCCTATATCTAAAGAGGACATAAACTGCATGAAGGGTGTTCCCTATGTTTCGACCATCGGTTCAATTATGTATGCCATGTTATGTACTAGACCAGATGTCTCGTATGCCCTAAGCATGACGAGCAGGTATCAGTCAAACCCAGGTGATGCTCACTGGGTAGCAGTAAAGAATATTCTAAAGTATCTGAGAAGAACTAAAGAAATGTTCTTACTGCACGGCGGTCAAGAAAGAGATCTGTGTATTCAAGGATACATAGATGCTAGTTTCCAAACCGACCGAGATGATTATAAATCACAGTCGGGATATGTGTTTGTGTTAAACGGGGGTGCTGTGAACTGGAAAAGTTACAAACAAAGCACAATAGCAGATTTAACTACAGAATCAGAGTATATTGCAGTGTCGGGCGCTGCAAAGGAAGCTGTTTGGATGAAGAAATTCATCACAGATCTGGGAGTAGTCCCTAGCATATGTGACCCTATCGAGATCTATTGCAACAATGAGGGTGCCATTGCTCAGGCAAAGGAACCAAGGTCACATCAGCGCTCCAAGCATATCATGAGAAGATATCACCTAATTCGAGAGATTATCGAAAGAGGTGACATAAAAATATGTAAAGTTCTATCAGAAGACAATCCAGCAGTTCCTCTTCCCAAACCTTTAAGTCAAAACAAGCATGATGCTCACATTAGCACAATAGGCTTGAGGTTTTGTAATAATTTAGTCTGATTTGTAAAGTTTTAGTAATAATTTTGTGAACATTAAAACAGTTATGTTTTACAGTTATGGCATATTGGATATGAGTATTTAATTAAAACATCTCTGTGTTCGTTTTAGCATGTTTAAGTATCCTTAAATGATATGATGATCATATTATTTAAAATTGTCCTTGATCACTTATTACTAGGGGACTAGTAATAAATCAAGATCATTGAGAAGTCTGGTCATACTCTAAGTTAGAAGTGCACTAGGTGCAACCAGAGTCACATGCGCTTGTCGGAGCACAAGGCGTTGGACAAGACCCACGGTCAAGATCACCTCATAGATCGGCGTCATAAGGTGAGTCTTGAAATAGTATAACACTATTTATCCCCACACCTGAGATGTGCATTGGGAACTAATGCACAAGGAGTGTTATACTTTGATATAGTCTAACGTTACCTTTGACCGGGTAATCATAAGGGCTATATTAGGTATAACATGAATTGTGTAGTTAGTCATGTACATGCAATATGGGATTTGCTCCTCTCAAGATGAGAGAGATATTTCTGGGCCTCTCGATTACATATTATGATTTACATGCATGAACAAGTGGATTAGTTGGACTAATGACACTTGTATAATCAAATATGTTGGGATCGAGAAACACAATCTTTGAACTATAAATGATGAGATAGATCTATGCCTTAAGTTCAAAATATAATATCGTGAAGCAAAAGGATAAATGAATGATTCTACTATATGATTGATTAGATCAATCAAATTGCTCGAAGGTAAAAACACATTTACATAGCCTTGGGGGCGGTGACGTGTTGCTAGACGCTTACCATCGTCTGTGTTACTTTGTATCGTGTGCAAGTGGGAGAATGTAAGTTATTATATGCCCACGACACGTGTCACACAGAGATACTGCTGAGGAGTATGTAAACCTATAGGGTCGCACACAAAGAATGTGTTTGTTTCCATTTGTAGAAACCCGGATTTTATGAAAATATGTGTTAAACTGTAATTATGATAATTACAGGGTGAAAACGTAATTATGTTAATTACGGGGAATTATCTGTAATTATATAATTATATTTTAAAGTTTAAAAAGAATAATTATATATACTTATATAATTATATTTTAAAGTTTAAAAGGATAATTATATATATATATACATATATATATATATATATATATTTAAATTTGAATATTACAGATAATTATTAAAACCTTATTTAATCTTTAATTGAATTATAGTCTAACTATAATTCTTCTGATATAAATAAGGGGTTAGGCTAAACCATTTGAAAAACAATTGAGTTAGAATAACCTTTCACAAAATACAGAAAAGAAACCCTTTTCTTTTCTTTTCTTTTCTGTAAAACACATATAGATCTAGGGTTATTGGGCTAGCACCCGGTGGAATTTCGCGTGTTCGTGTGTGGATACCGCTAGAGGAAACCTAGATTGGTTTCTAAGTGCTCAACTAGTTCAACCACAACAGATCTAAAAGGTACATCTCTAAACACCCTATGGTGTGGTTTTAAGTTTTAATTAAATACATCATTGGATCCGTTTGGGTTTTAATTGTTCAGAAAAGTTTTCTATGTTGTAACCAAAATTATTTTAATTTCCGCTGCGTATAACGGTTACAAATTGCTTTAAAACCCTACAGTCACTTTTCAGCTTTTGAACTTTGTTGTTAAATAGAACCTGTAATGTTCTTAACAAATTGATCAGAATATTAGGTACATCATATTTGACTCTGATGAATTCAATCCAAGTATATCTTCAGTATTCATCAATTAGTATAAGAATATACTTTTTGCCTGACAGACTTTGCACAGAGATTGGACCACAAAGGTCCACATGAAGCATGTGCAGAGGTCTTGGACAGTTATTATCACTTTTGGTTTTGTGGGAAGATCTTTTCAATTTTCCCATCTCACAAACAGAGCAAATATGGTCTTTGCTAAACTTCAGAGGTGGTAGTCCCTTAACCAATTTATGTTTTGCTAACTTATCAAGTGATGAGAAGTTCAGATGAGAAAACTTCTTATGCCAGAGACAGACATCCTCATTGTTCAAAGATACCAGACAGAGCTTCTTTGATCCATTATCAATGTGCATGGTAAAATTCATTCTATACAAGTTACCTTTTCTGTCTGCTCTCAGCATTTCTTGACTAGTTATTTAGTGAAGTAATGAGCAATATTTTTCTTGAAATTTCACATCAAAACCATGGTCACAGAGTTGACTTATGCTGATTAAATTATTCTTGAGTCCATCAACATAAGCAACCTTGGAAACAAATACATTACCTCTTGACAACTCACCATAACTTCTAATCTGACCTTGCATATTGTCCCCAAAAGTTACTGCTCCTCCATATTTTTCTTTAAAAGAAGATAGAAACTTATTATATCCAGTCATATGCCTTGAGCATCCAGAATCTAAATACCAGATAGGCATATGTTGTTCTGCAAGACAGATTAAAGAGTTTTAGGTACCCATTTCATTATGGGTCCATTCTTGTTAGGTTTGGGAGTTTTCTTTTCAGAGTTTGGCATTTCATCTTTTGATGCTTTGCTAGAATTGTTTTTTTGTTGTTTCTGAGTTTTAGTCTCTGAAAGATTTTTCAGAGATTGATTCAGAAAACAATGAGATCCATTGAAGTAATTTTTCAACTTTATCCTGAGATTGATACAATTACAGTTAATAGAACAAGATGAAGTTGGAGCAAAGCTTTTGATTGAATTACAAACAGTGCGTACATGTTTCTTTCGAGATTTGCTTGAACTAGCACTAGGAATATTACAATTATTCCTAACTACTTCAGACTTCTTAGCCTTATTTTCAAGTTGCTTTTTCTTGGCCCAAAACATCTTCTTTTCTTTCTGACTCACTGCACAAACAGGAACAGAATGGTTAATTTCTTGCCATTTGCCTTTTTGTTCAGGAGAGAATTTGATTGGTTTATAGGCATAGAATTGAGAAGTTTCAGTTTTACTCTTGGTTTTTTCTTTTAACTCCTTTTCCAATTCCAGAGAAGTTTTTGCTTTTAGACATACGTCAAGAAAATCAGGACATTTGGTACTTTTGGTTTTTCTCTAAGAACTGGAATAGATTTGTTTATAATTCCAGAACCAATAGTATGTGTCTATTTATGTGTAACACCCTAAAACAGGGATAACAAAAACTTTCCATAAATGGAGAAGTGGTATAAAGTTTGCCATAGCAAGAGCCTCCCAAAAAGGGGAATATATAAACAACCTGTTTAATCACAATTGTAATTTAACGGACAATTAACAACAACCAACTAATCTAATTTCTACGTCTAGAAAAGAGATTACAAAAAGGGTTGTTATCTATAGACCCAAACAATCTATATCCAAAAGTATAACGCGTCCATATGCAAGTCCCCAAGCTCTCACCCCAAAGCAACTAAACCTGCTTAAGACCACCGCCGCTAGAACCTGGGATACACATCGACACCAAACAAGTGTTAGGCCAAAAAGCCTAGTGAGTTGAACAATAAATAGCATGCATGAACAGTCATAGATTCTTATCAGCAGTTAACCCATTTTACAATTCTTATCAGCAGTTAACTACTTTTCCACATGTCTGGAGTCAACGGGGGATACCCATAGCACCAATCAATTCCACTCCAAAGAGTCGATGCACCTTGATGCCCTTAACAAGGAACACCCCAAAGGCCTGGCCCACTCGGAGATCAGACCGTGCAGGAAACTTTCCGAGTGGCGGAGGTCTACTGGGCACATACTATCACAGTGGCACCCCGAGACTACATCCTCCTAGTGGAATTGCCTTGGTTCGTCCAACATAATGCATATAAGGAGGTCCTTAAGGTATCTTTCAACCAAATATAATCCGATACCAACCACGGGTACGATAACACCCTCCTAATAACATAAGTCTAACATAAGACTTAAATATCCACATAACCGCGTAGTAGATACAATAACACCAAGTGTGTATTCCAAATGGAAATCATCATGTTATACCAAACATATATTCCATAAACATGTCAAATACCCATTGTGGGCACACATAATGCAAATCCCCAATTAATTACACAACATAGAGTAAATCAAGGGATAATCCTTCATATACACATCCCTCACATAATCTCATGGAAATACCATCAAATACATAAACCCGTAAAGATGACCATTTTGAGCAAATATGTGCTAATAACAACAATTAAGCAATTCTGATGTATATCCAGTTTTAACAAAAGTTTAGTAAACTCACCTTGCTAGATTTAAGCTAAATCTAGTATTTACCCACTTAGATCTTTCTTTGAAGAAACTTGGTTCTTCAAACCAAATCTTCCAAAACCTAGATTCACAAAGTTTCAACCATGAATATACATTTTCCACCATAAATAAATGATCACCAAACACTTGGTCATCAAAATCTCTACTTTGGACAAAACCCTAATTTTGACCCAAAACTCCCAAAATCATCCAAACTGAAATTTAGAGAAATCAAACACTAGAAAACCAACAATGGAGCTTTTATAACTTATTCCATGGTTTAGAAAAGGTTAGAATGACTTACAAGTAGGTTTATTGAAAAACCTCAAAATATGGTCAACAATAGTGGAAGATGGTTGGAGAAGATGAAGATGAGGTTGGTGATGAAGCTTCCAAACCGACACCTTGGGTGAAGGTCCTCACTCTAGCAACAATTGGTCATGATTTGGTGTTTGGTAGGAGTTTAAATGAGGTAGGTTGAGAGGAAGGGTTGGGAGAGAATGAGGGAAATGAGAAAGATGAGAAATGAGGATATTTGGGGTTAATGTCACTAAATGCCCGTATAGGGGCTCTGCACCCTGCGCACGGGTCGTGCGTTATTTGTGAAGGGAGGGTGCACGGGTCGTGCGCCACACCCAGTGACACATTCAGCCCCTTCACAAATGTTCGAATTTCGTTTTGCTCATAACTTCTTCGTTATAGCTCCGTTTTTGTTACGGAAAGAACCGTTGGACTCGTAATTAAATTCCTCATACATCCAAACCATAAAATTAAAGATTCAAGCCCAAAATCAAATATCTTATTTTTCATTAGTGACTCGGTTTCGGTAAAAGCGAGAAATGATTGCTTTCAAAAGTCGGGATGTTACATTATGAATGACCTTCTCTGATGTAAAAATTATTTGTTCATCAACCTCTGAGTCAAAGTCAGAGTCAAGGAAGTCTTTTTTTTTACTCTATCAGAGATGACTACCTCTAAAGTTCTAACAATCTCTTTGGGTTTAGAAACTTTGATTATCTTTTTCATGCAAGATTTCTTTATAAAATCAGATATGACATTTTCTTTGTAAACTCTTCTAATATCCTCTTCAAAAGTGGTTCTGATAATTTCATTTGTCTTTAGAGAGTACAGAGGTGCTTTTGGATCAAGTGTGCTTTGAGATTTGACTTCAGAGGTACTTGCTTCAGAGACATTTGGTTCTTTGGTGATGAAAGAATCAAATATAAAGATTTCTTTGGGATCATTGCTCTGAGGTTTTAGGAAATGATCTTTTGATGTTTCCTCCTTTGATTCTAAGATAGGTTTTGAGTCTGTCTTAGTTTCAGAGTAGAAAATGTTTTTGAAATTGAGAGCTCTAAGTTTTGATCCCTCTGAGGTTCTAACTCTTTTGAAGATATTAGAATTTTCTAGAGATGGAAAGTCAGGCTTCTAGACCTTTCCAATACAGAAAGTTGAAGATAATGATGTTTTCTTCTTTCAAGTGAAAGGATCTAAGGGGTTGTTTGGTTGTGGCTTAATGGGTTGTATATCCTATATAACTTATTCGCTCAGCTATATAGTGTGGTTCAGAAGTGGCTTATTAGGTCAAAAATGGGCTTATTCTCTCAGCCTGATAACTAGAGTCATATCCACACAACTCTTCATTTTCCATCCCTACCCCTCCTTACAAAGCAAAAAAGAAAAGGAGAACAAGCCAGAACCGCCGGCCTCCCCCTTACACGACCATATTCATCGGTCTCCTCCCCTCCCCCATACACCGTCTCTGCTGTCTTCTTCCCCTTCCACACCACAGGGACGAGAACCTTAACCCTGACAAAAGCATAAAAAAGAAATATGTTGTGTTGTGTTTTCAACGATGAAGCCCCAGCAACGAAGAAACGATTAAATCATTACTATCTGAGAGAAGGAAGCTGGTAAGTATCATTGCCATCAACTAACACTAAAGAGGATTCGACGGCACCGGCGCCGGCGAGACGGCGACCATGGAAGATACGGTCACGATGGACCCCAGCAGTGTATTACCCATCTACGGCAAGTGATCATCATCAATATTCAAAATCCTCTTCACTGGAGTATTCCAATCTTTACAAAAAAATCAATCCAACCAATGGAAGCTGCTTTGATGGGTTTTCAATGATGAAGCCCATCTAAGGCAAGTGATAATCATCAATTTAGGGTTTTGATTTAGGGGAAAGTGTGCTTAAAATTCCATATATAGATAAAGGGTAAAATGGTCATTTATGACATTCTGGTTGTTTATCCAGCTTAACAACCGAACAACGATTTATCTTATATCATTTAGACAACTTTATCAATACAGACAACTATATTTATACATGTCTTAATGAAAAACGAACCGAACAACCCCTAAATCATTGAATCCTAATCCCTAAGTATCCATCTGTGAATTGATCTTGATGGGCACATCTTGTGCATCTTGATAGCTTTTTATATGAAGTTCTTTTCTTTCCAGAGATTGTTATAAAACTTCCCTTTCTTTTTGGAAAAAAAATTGTTAACAAAGTTGAGCTTTTCATACTCTGATTTTTTAACTTCTTCTTCTTTAGCCTTTAAAATTTTCTCAAGCTCTTTGTATTTATCAGGGGAAAAAAAATTCAAGCTCAGATTTTTCATTGAAAATTTCTTTCTTTTCTGATTCCAGAAGGTCCTTTTCTCTTTTGTAAAACATCAAGTCTTTTGTGACTTGTTTTCTCTTTTCTTTTTCCTTAAAGAGTTTTTGCTTTAGGCTCTGAAATTCATCTGTTAATTTAAGCACATCCATTTCAAGTTCACTTTCAGAAGTAGATGTGTGACCCAAGAGTTACTAGCATAAAACACATACAGATTATCACAAAACACTTTTGTTTATTAATCACAAGATTACATCAAAGATAGAGTGTTTGTGTGTGTACTCAATGTGTGCAACTATGTGTTCTTACTCTCTTAATTACCACCACAATTACACCTTCACTTTCACACACTTACTTATACGCCTACTTAGAAACAACACAAAGACTTGCTTATATATAGGTCAACATGACCAAGAAAGGTCAAACCTTCTAAGCTCATTTACAACTCACACACAAACACTAATTACAACAATGACCCTCATTTAATCTTGAATACAATTTCAGTCTAACAATCTCCCCCTTTGGATTCAAGATTAAAAAAAATTGGCAATAATCTTCAGGTCTTCATAACTTCAGAATTAACTTCAGTTTCGAGTCTTTTCCGGCTTTGACATCTTGAAAGCTTTGACAATTCTTCAAACTTGTCTCTCCCTCTGAATTAGCTTTTGACTGAACTCTGACTAGACAACCTTTCTATTTGACAAACTTTCTTTAACCTTTGACTTTAATCATCTGAAAACTTTATCACCTCTGAAATCTTTAAAACTTCAATCTGATCTTGAACTTTTGATTAATCTCCCCCTTTTTAATGATTTCTAAAAATCAAAATCATTAAAACACTTCAAGGTCAGATCTGTCATTGAATGAATTTCCCACCATCTGATAAGCACATTCTTCATGAACTTTCATCTCCCCCTTATGATAATAGACAATCTCCCCCAGATAGGAAAATTATTAATCTCCCCAATACATGATGTGTTAAAATTTTTCGTCTGATCTGAAAGAGCCGTTGAACCATGAATGTATTCATCTGAATCTTTTCAAATTCAAACAAAATAAGAGTTGTAAACCTGAACCAACATATGAAACAGTTAGAAATGCCTGTCAGTAACACGAAGTTACTGTGTACAACGAATGTACAATTTAAGGAGCTTGTTTGATGTTGACTCCCCAGGACTTCCATTCAATCATTGAAAAACACAAGGTAATTCTATGAATGTTCTGACAGAAAAACATATTCTCTGTGTGCTCATGCTTGTGTTTGAAAGAATTAGCACAATGATTGTGTTTCATAAGGCTCAAGGTATGTAAATCACTGAGACAACAATGATGATACATGAACTCAATGTGCATGAGAAAGGGTCGAAGGTGGGGCAACTTTCCTTCTTTTTTAATATCAGCATCTTCCAAGTGAAGATCTGATAGATTATATGTTGTTTCCCCAGAAAATGTGAAACATTCTCTTTTTAAGAAAAGAATGAGTAGCTAGGAAGGTTGTATGCAAGAGATGGCATGGGCTATTTGCCTATTTCAATGATGGTCACCAAAGAAATGTGAACCAATCAGTAATGTGGTTGCCCGACTCAGAAAGATGTTTGGTGCAGAGTTCTAATATTCTTTTAACTCTGTTCTCTCACCCTCTTTCTTTTAATCATATAAGCTCACATCTAACCAATCTCTCATTTCCATTTTTCCTCAGCTTACTCCCACACTCAATTCTTTTAGACCCCTCTCCTCTCAATCACTCAAAGGATTTATTCCGGGGTAGGAAACACTGGTTATCGTGAATCCATGGAAGATCTATTACGCATTCATACTGAATCCCATGTTCCTAAAAGTACATGTTGTTCAATGATTTTCTTGATATGTAAATCACAAGAAATCATATGTCAGTGTACATATGCTCTCTGAGTTTTGATGAGCATTTTAAGCATTTAAGATTTCTCAAAACTTTATATGAATGAAAAGAATAGAAATGTTTTGAGAATCTGACAATGATTAAGATCAGATCAAATTATCATGAAGAAAAAAATATGTAGGAATTCAAAGACGTAAGTTGTTTATATGAACAATATATAAACATATTATCAATGAAAGCACAGTTAAAAATGAAATGACGTTCAAACAACTGTGAATACCAAACGTGAGTATTACCATAGAAAGATATATCATTTGATACATGGTAATAACATAATCAATTTGAAAATACTGAACCAGTGTGTGTATGAATACTTGACAAAATATATAGAAAACAAAATACACAAGTATTATTCTTTAAAGAACACACGGCCAGATAAACAATAAAATTCACAAGTATCCAAAAAATCATTTAAAATTCACACTTCTCAAATCATAAAATAATTTTAAGATTGTGAAGTGGTTTGAACATTTTAAAAACCATTTTGCACAAGTAAAAGTTGTTCTTCTTTCACAAGTGTTAGAGTATAAGGATTAGAATGATATACCTGTAGATCAGAATCCTTAACTCCCTCTGAAATGAATATAGCAATGAAAGTATCCTTGAATAGATATCCTCCCCCTTGATATCTGTAAAACATCAATCTTTTTAGAAATATTATTATAAAAGATATAGCAATATAATATCTAAACTTCCTTTCAAACGAAAAACTTCTTGAAAAGATATAATCATGAAAGCATCCTTCAGAAGAAAACATTTGAATACGGGTTTTGAATTGAATTGTCCAAAAGCCATTGTCACATAAAATATCCTGCAAAAAAAAAAATTTGGCAATCATTATAAAAAATGATTCCGCTTTAGTCAGTCAACATATGATGAAATATCCAAAATATATTCAAATAAAGCACAAGTTTAGAAAACTCCCCCTAGAATCATGAAGTGGCGTTTAACATACCAAGTTTGCTAACTAAAACGTTAAACCTTTTTTCATCCAACGGCTTGGTGAAAATGTCAGCCAACTGGTAATCTGTAGTCACGAAGTGCATCTCGATATCGCCCTTCTCAACATTATCCTTTATAAAATGATAACGCACGTCGATGTGTTTCGTCTTGGAATGTTGCACTGGATTAGCAGTTATCGCAATCGCACTCTTAGAGTCGCAGTAGATAGGGACTCGTTGGTAAGTATATCTGAAATCTTTTAACTGTGTTTTCATCTAGAGGACTTGTGAACAGCAGCTTGCGGCAGCTACATAAACAGCCTCGGCGGTGGATGTAGAAACATAATTTTGTTTCTTAGATGTCCAGCTAACCAACTTATCACCTAAGAACTGACAAGAATCAGAGGTGCTCTTTCTATTCAGTTTGCATCCTGCATGATCAGCATCAGTATAGGCAGTTAAATCAAAAGATGAACCCTTAGGGTACCAAAGGCCTAACTCAGTAGTTCTTTTAAGATACCTAAGAATCCTTTTTACAGCGACCAAGTGTGATTCCTTCGGGTTGGCCTGATATCTAGCACAGAAACATGTAGCAAACATAATATCCGGTCTACTCCCAGTTAAGTACAACAGTGAACCAATCATGCTACGATACACTTTTTGATCTACTGATTTGCTAGAAAGATATGCATCTAAAAGTGTGCCCGTTGCCATCGGTGTTTTCATCACTGAACTGTCACTCATGTTAAATTTCTTTAAAATATCTCAAATATATTTTGACTGATTAATGAATATGCCTTCGGGTAACTGTTTCACTTGAAGACCAAGGAAAAAATTCAGTTCGACCATCATTGACATTTCAAAATGAGATTCCATGATTCTTGAAAAGTTTTTACAAAACTTTGGTGTTAGAGTGTAATTGTATTCAAGATTAAATGAGGGTCATTGTTGTAATTAGTGTTTGTGTGTGAGTTGTAATGAGCTTAGAAGGTTTGACCTTGCTTGGTCATGTTGACCTATATATAAGCAAGTCCTTGTATTGTTTCTAGTAGACTTGTGTAAGCAAGAGATTTAGTGTGTGAAAGTGAAGGTGTAATATTGGTGGTAGTTGAGAGAAACATATAGTTGCACACATTGAGTACACACACAAACACATTCTATCTTGAAAGGTTAATCACTTTTAGATCTATGACTTGATGTAATTCATGTGATTAATAAACAAAGTGTTTTGTGATAATTTGTATGTGTTTTAAGCTAGTAAATCTTGGGCCACAATTGGTATCAGAGCCAAATCCGTTTGAAAATCAAGAAAATATTTTGAGTCGACACTGTTCACGTTACTGTTCACGAAGTCAAAATCATTTTTGATTTTTAGTGGAATTTTTGAGTTGGATCTGATTAGGTTATGTTCGAATTGTGAAATTGATCATGTCTGTATAATTTGTTTCAAGAATTACACTGTAATCGAGTATGAATTTGTGATTTTTGTTGAGTTCGAGTTCACGAGTTTCACGTACGGTTCTTGAATCAATTTGATGATTTGTGTGTTTTAAATTGAAATTTCTTGTTAGAATTGTGTTCGAAATGTGTTGGTGAGTGAATTGTCAAATTTTCAGATCGAAATTCGAAGTCTAGATGTGTTTTGGTGTGATTTTGATTGATTTTAGAGGTTTGCGTGTGTTCGTCAAACTTTGCGTTTGATTCATCCTGGTTTGTGTTTCATTCATCGAATTTGTGTTTGATTTGAACTTTGCGTATCATCACACAAACGCAAAGTGTTAGTTTGCGCTTCACAGCACAAACGCAAAGTAGTGTTTGCGTTTCTCAGCACAAACGCAAAGTGGCGTTTGCGTTTCTCAGCACAAACGCAAAGTGGCGTTTGCGCTTCACTCTGCAAACGTAAAGCTAAGGTTTGCGTTCATTAGCACAAACGCAAAGTGTTGGTTTGCGCCCTTCACTACAAACGCAAAGCTAAGGTTTGTGTTCCTTGCTACAAATGCGATGTGTGGTTTGCGTTTCACACTATTCACACGTTTTTGCGTTTCACACTGAGTTGTACTTAAAAAAAATTCTGAGAATTTTTCAAAACTGTAATATGGCCTTTAATAGTGAATTTTTTTTCTCTAGGGGCGCTGCCCCTCGACCCCGCAAGGGCGTTGCCCCTTGACCCCACCCGCTAATCGGGTAGCGGGACCCCCGTGCTAAGTCTGCGCAGGGGGACAAAAGTTCTTTGAGTAATCAAAATCTTTGAATTTTTTTTAAGTTTTCTTGATTTGTTGGATTTAAAGATCATTCCTAGCATATTTTTTTAGATTTCAAGATGTTTCAGGATAGCATTTATGATCTCGATGAGATGATACGAGAGCTTGATGATTGTAGAAGACGAGCAAATATTGCCAGTGAGACAGTTGATGGACTTAAACAGTTAAATTCTCAAATTTTTGCGGAAAGAGATATGTTGCAAAATCAAGTCTTCAGTCTTGAGGTTGAGCTAAATATGTTGAAAGGAAAAGACAACTCAAAAGACAAAGAGGACACGGAGAAGGCTGAGAAGAAAAGAAAAGATTTAGAGGATGAAAATGCTGAGCTGAAGAAGAACAAATTTGAATTAGAAGTTCAAATTGAAAAGGAGAAGAAAGAAAGGGAAAGTTATAAAAAGAAAATATCTGAATTTGAGAAAGAAAGAAAAGATTTTGCAAAGAGGTTTTCTGACTTCTCCAGAAAGGCATTTGAAGAAAAGAAAGTTGTAGAGCTGAAATGCATTAAACTTTCTCAACAAGTTTCAGACTTTGAGAAAGTAATCATACTGGAAAGAGATAAATTTGAGAAAAAACAGAAGAAAATAGTTGAAACAAAGACTGTAAAAAAAGATTTTACTGAAGAAAAGATTGTGTTTGAGACTGAGATTGCTAAGCTTACAAAGAAGCTATCTGAACTGTCATCAACAATTTTTAAGGAGAAGAATGCAAAAGCCAAGTTACATAAGAAGTTTGACATATTGTCAAAGGAGAGAAACTGTTTGACTTCAAAGATTAAAGAACTTGAGGAGATCATGTTCAAGGTGAAGCTGACTGAGCACAAAACGCCAGAATCTATTGCTCAATCACCACGAGATGATCAAGCTGATTCAGAATGCTCATTCAAAACAGCTTCTAGTTCAAATTTTATGAATATTTCTCATAATCCTTTATTTGATTCAGATGATAGTCATACTTTTGCACTTAAAGATAAAATTTGTCCTTCTAACTTGTTTTATGATAAAAATGTTGATGGTTCAGGTAACATTCAGAAGAAAGAATCTCAAAAGAAAATGACATGGAGAAAGAAAGATGAGAAAGATAAAGAGAATTGGTATTGGAGGGTGAAAGGATCTTCGGAGGAGAAGAAGAAAGAAGAAATATCATTTGGACATACATTTAAAGCTCAAAGGAACAATTCTCCTAAAGGTAAAACTTTTGGTAAACGTGGTCTTATTTACACTGTTAATCAATTGATCAGGTTAGCTCAAAAGAAAATAAATTGTTCCTACTGTGGTTCAAATGATTTTGTTAGTAAAAATTTTGAAAATTACTAGTATGGTTCTTACTACATCTCTCCTACTAAAACTGCAACTAACAAATCTGGATCCAAATACCAGTGGATACCAAAAGCTAAATCTGTGTTGCAGACACCCAAGGTTTAAGGGGGAGAAAGAACTAAGGCTTCTGAACAAATCAGTTCAGAACCCGTGCTTCAAAGAATAATGGCTTTTGGACAATTTAGTTCAAAACCCGTATTCAAATGTTTTCTTCTGAAGGATGCTTTCAAGATTACATCTTATCAGGAAGTTTTTCGTTTGAAAGAGAGTTTAGATATTATATTGCTATATCTTTTATAATAATATTTCTAAAAAGATTGACGTTTTACAGATATCAAGGGGGAGGATATCTAGTCAAGGATATTTTAATTGCTATATTCATTCCAGGGGGAGTTAAGGATTTTAATTCACAGGTATAACATTCTAATCCTTATACTCTAACACTTGTGAAATAAGAACAACTTTCACTTGTGAAAAATGGTTTTAAAATGTTCAAACCACTTCACGATCTTAACATGTATTTATGATTTGAGATGTGTGAATTTTAAATGATTTTTTTTTGATACTTCATTGTTTATCTGGCCGTGTGTTCTTTAAAGAATAATACTTGCGTATTTTCTTTTCTATATACTTTGTCAAGTATTCATACACACACTGGTTCAGTATTTTCAAATTGATTTTGTTATTACCATGTATCAAATGATATATCTTTCTATGGTAATACTCCCGTCGTTTGGTATTCACAGTTGTTTGAATCAAACGTCATTTCATTTTAATGTGCTTTCATTGATAATATGTTTATATATTGTTCATATAAACAACATACGTCTTTGAATTCCCAAATATTTTTCTTCATGATAATTTGATCTGATCTTAATCATTGTCAGATTCTCAAAACATTTCTATTCTTTTCATTTATATAAAGTTTTGAGAAATTTTAAATGCTTAAAATGCTCATCAAAACTCAGAGAGCATATATACACTGACATATGATTTCTTGTGCTTTACATGTTAAGAAAATCATTGAACAGCATGTACTTTTAGGAACATGGGATTCAGTGTGAGTGCTTAATAGATCTTCCATGGATTCACGATAACTAGTGTTTCCTACCCCGAAAGAAATCCTTTGAGTGATTGAGGGGAGAGGGGTCTAAAGAATTGAGTGTGGGAGTGAGCTGAGGTAAAATGGAAATGAGAGATTGGTTAGATGTAAGTTTAAATGTTTAAAAGAAAGAGGGTGAGAGAACAGAGTTAAAAGAATATCAGAACTCTGCACCAAACATCTTTTTGAGTCGGGCAGCCACATTACTGATTGGTTCACATTCCTTTGGTGACCATCATTGAAATAGGAAAATAGCCCATGCCATCTCTTGCATACAACCCCACTAGCTACTCATTCTTTTCTCAAAAAGAGAATGTTTCACATTTTCTGGGGAAGCAGCACATAATCTATCGGATCTTCACTTGGAAGATGCTGATATTGAAAAAGAAGGGAAGTTGCCCCACCTTCGACCCTTTCTCATGCACGTTGAGTCCATGTATAATCATTGTTGTCTCAGTGATTTACATACTTTGAGCCTTATGAAACATAATCATTGTGCTAATTCTTTCAAAACACAAGCACGAGCACACAGAGAATTTGTTTTTCTGTCAGAACATTCATAGAATTACCTTGTGTTTTTCAATGATTGAATGGAAGTACTGGGGAGTCAACATCAAACCAGCTCCTTATATTGTACATTCGTTGTACACAGTAACTTCGTGTTACTGACAGGCATTTCTAACTGTTTCATATGTTGATTCAGGGTTCCAACTTTTATTTCGTTTGAATTTGAAAAGATTCAGATGAATACATTCATGGTTCAATGGCTCTTTCAGATCAGACGACATCTTTTATCACATCCTTTTTTGAGGCGATTCATAATTTTTCTATATGGGGGAGATTGTCCATTATTAAAAGGATGAGATGAAAGTTCATGAAGAATGTGCTTATCAGACGTTGGGAAGTTCATTCAATGACAGATCTGACCTTGAAGTGTTTTAATGATTTTGATTCTTACAAATCATTAAAAAGGGGGAGAATAATCAAAAGTTCAAGATCAGATTGAAGGTTTAAAGATTTCAGAGGAGATAAAGTTTTCAGATGTTTAAAGTCAAAGGTTAAAGAAAGCTTATCAAAGAGAAAGTCAGACTTTATGTAAAAGCTAATTCAAAGGGAGAGACAAGTTTGAAGAATTGTCAAAGTTTTCGAGATGTCAAAGCCAGAAAAGATTTGAAGTTGAAGTTAATTCTGAAGATGTGAAGACCTGAAGATTATTGCCAAAAAAATTTTAATCTTGAATCCAAAGTGGGAGATTGTTAGACTGTAATTGTATTCAAGATTAAATGAGGGTTATTGTTGTAATTAGTGTTTGTGTGTGAGTTGTAATGAGCTTAGAAGGTTTGACCTTGCTTGGTCATGTTGACCTATATATAAGCAAGTCCTTGTATTGTTTCTAGTAGACTTGTGTAAGCAAGAGATTTAGTGCGTGAAAGTGAAGGTGTAATATTGGTGGTAGTTGAGAGAAACATATAGTTGCACACATTGAGTACACACACAAACACATTCTATCTTGAAGGGTTAATCACTTTTAGATCTATGACTTGATGTAATTCATGTGATTAATAAACAAAGTGTTTTGTGATAATCTGTATGTGTTTTAAGCTAGTAAATCTTGGGCCACATTTGGATTTGTAGAACCAAAAATTATGTCATCTACAAAAATCTGGATTAGAATCATATCATCACCTTGCTTTTTCAGAAAGAGAGTAGTATCAATCGTACCTTTCTTGAATCTTGAAGCAAGTAAGAATTGAGTTAGAGTTTCATACCAAGCTCTTGGTGCCTGTTTGAGTCCGTACAAAGCTTTGTCTAAGACATAGACATAATCAGGGTTTTTCGGATCAATGAATCCTTCTGGTTGAGCAACATATACTTCTTCATGCAATATCCCATTTAAAAATGTTTATTTTACGTCCATTTGGAAGACCGTAAAATTATTATGCGCTGCATAAGATAAGAAGATTCGTATAGCTTCCAGTCGTGCCACAGGAGCAAACATTTCTTCATAATCAATCCCCTCTTGTTGACAATAACCCTTTGCAACAAGGCGAGCTTTGTTTCGAACTACAACTCCAGATTCATCTCTCTTATTTTTGAAAACCCACTTTGTTCCAATAACAGATTTTCCTTCTGAAAGTGGTATAAGTCCCCAAACTTTGTTTCTCTCAAATTGCAGAAGTTCATCTTGCATCGCCAGAATCCAATCTGGATCGTGCAAGGCTTCTGAAGCTTTCTTCGGCTCGAGAGAACTTAAAAAACTTGAATATAGACAAAAATTAACCGATGTTGCACGCGTTTGTACACCAGACTATGCATCACCAATAATATTATGAAGTGGGTGAGCTTTTGTCGATTTCATGGTACTTGGAATCGGATGAATGTCAGCTTGAGTATTATCAGGCCCGGCCCTGGCCCATGGCTATCGTGGCTTCAGCCATGGGCATCAGGCCCATAAGGGGCATCACAATTATATTGTAGTTTTAGTTAGGTAGGCTCAGTTGGGGGCCAAGAAAAGATACCACCGTTTGATTTTTGCATAAGGCGCACGCGAATCAGTCATCGATCAAGAAACAGGTAATCCAATCTCTCTTCGCTCTTGTTACTCTCTCTCTCTACCAAATTGATTGGCTTCTTGCTGTCTTGCGTCTGCCTCTGCCCTAAATCGACAAGACCGCAACTGGAGTCGTGGTTGCTACCCTAAAAGCGAAAACAAGTTATGCCCTAAATCGACAAGACCACAACTGGAGTCGTGGTTACTACCCTAAAACGAGTTCTACCTTAAATCGACGATTAGGTGGTTGCTTCCCTAAAACGAGTTCTGCCCTAAATCGATTAATAGACCATTTGTTGTTGTCCTGCTGACTTGCTGCCCCTAAATCGACTACCGACTTCAGTGGGCAGTGGCTTGCTAATCAAGTTCAGGTGTTTTCTTTCTAATTTCTAAGGATACTTTGTTGAATTGTTAGAAAAATATATATTTATTGTGGTGACTACTTGTTCAAAGTCCATATGCACTTTAGAACAAAGGACTTGTTTATTTTGGAATGAAATGGGTGGAACTAAAATGCACTCCTATGTGTTTTTTTATCTGGAATATTGAATCTGCCAATGTCTTTAATGGAGTAGTTTGCAGAATTAAGAGGATGCAACCTTGGTTGGAGAAGCCAGGTTTCGTGCCCTTTATCTATTAGAGTTCTGACCAAATCAGTTGGCTTGGTAGGAAGTCGATATCTCTAGGTGGAATACCCGTTAATAAGTAGTACTGGATATGGATTTTTCTTCCTTTTGAACCTCTAATGAGCTTTTGAGGAGACGAGGTTCCAACATATCTTTAGGAGAAAATGATCCAAGTCTAGCCAACGTGGGTCTCCAACTCGCCCCTCCAACAAAGGCTATACATGATAAGATTTTCCCAGTGTCGTGAGGAGGATAGACAGGTATAGATTTCCGAGAGTGTCGAGTAGCTAGAGTAGTAAGGCCTTGGCTTTGATACCATGTACGAATATGTGGAACCCCTATATTACTCTACATAGCCCTTCAAATAGTTTATCTTGATTTTCATATGCATATCTAAGGGCATTTTTTGGCCTTACGCCATGGGCATCCGTAACCTCAGGACCGGCCCTGAGTATTATCTTCCTCATATTCATCATATACTGCAGGTAAGTCTTGATCAACCCTAGATGTGCTCGGGACAATTTGTACAGCCTCTTCTGAAGTAAAAATTTCCGGAGCAATAGAAGAATCACTCGGAATTTCTGTTGCAGAATTTGGATCTGCATTCACAGAATCAACATTAGTACCTTCAGAATGTATATGTGTAGATGTACCTGATGTGGTTGATATTGTGACATTTTCAGAAGGCCCTGAAATATCTGCTATTATAATTGGAACCTCTGAAGTTGATGCGGATATGCTTGATTTTTTAAAATCTGCACAGATATCCAGAAAAGCATCAAAAAATAAAAAATCTAATTCAGCTGTAATTTTATTTGAATTAGAAAACTTAGTCTGTTTGACTTCGGGTTCTATTCCATCTTGAATAGAAACTTTCTGCTTAAGCTTGAGATCTGAACTGTTGTGATCATAAGTCAATGTTGATGATTTGTCGAATGACACGTTAATGCTCTCCATGATCGTCTTGGTTCGTATATTATAAATTCGATAGGCTTTAGACGTTAACGAATAACCAATGAAATAGCCTTCGTCAACCTTCTTGTCAAATTTACCAAGATTGTCTCGATCATTGAGAATATAACACCTGCAACCAAAAGTGCGAAAAAATTTAATATTCGGTTTTTGACGATTAATAAGTTCATACGCTGTCTTTTTATGTCTTTTGATGACAATCGTGCGGTTTTGTGTGAAACACGCAGTGACTACGGCTTCAGCCCACAGAAACATTGGCAACTCAGAATAGGCTAACATTGTCCTCGTAGAGTGTTCGATTCTCCCTTTCAACTACGCCGTTTTGCTGAGGAGTGTAGGCAGCAGAAAAGTTGTGAGAGATCCCAACAGATATGAGATAACTTTGAAGCATTTCATTCTTGAATTTTGTGCCATTGTCACTTCTCAAAGATATAACCGGCAACTGTAGTCGAACCTGGATTTTCTTTATAAACTCAATGACCAGCTCTACTGCATCTGATTTGTTCCTTAAAAATTCCAGCCAAGTATATCTGGAGTACTCATCTATCATGACCAAAATATATTTCTTACCGTTGATAGACTGAGTCCTCATCGGGCCGCAAAGGTCCATATGTATCAATTCAAGAGGTGTTGAATATGAGAATTTTGTCTTTGCTTTATGAGATGTTCGCTTCATCTTTCCCATTTCACAAGCGGGACAAAGAGAATTCTTCTCAAACCTTAGTTCTGGTAGACCTTTGACAATACCTTGTCTCGCCAACTGATTAATCGCATCAAAGTTTTGATGAGACAGACGCCGATGCCATATCCAACTTTCAGCTCGTGAAGCTTTTTCAATCAGACAAACAGATCTTGATGCAGAAAGTGTTGGAAAATTCACAGAATAAAGATTTGCATTCCGCTTAGCTTTAAAAACTGCACGACCATCTTTATCTTCAATATAACAGCATTTATCGGTAAACCGAACTTGAAAGTGACTATCGCAGAATTGACTTGTACTGAAAAGATTATGATCAAGTCCTTCTACGTATAGTACTCTTTTGATCATCACGATGCCGTTTGTTAAAGATTTGTGTCCTCGAATGTATCCAGTAACCTCAGAATTTGCATAACATACAGTACCAGCAGGTTCCTCAACATAATTGTGAAGTAGATGCTTAAATCCTGTCATATGGCGTGAGCATCCTGAATCTATATACCATATATGTGACGCCTGTAAAAAGAGCAAATTACTTCTGCTTAGGTACCCATATCCATATGGGTCCTTCCTTGTTAGCTTTTTGCAATTTATCAACATCATTTACCTTAGCCTTAATTCGCCACTCATAGCGAGGCTTAGGTACCCATTTCCATATCATTTTAACATTAAGCTCATGAAATGTTTTCTTTTTCGAAAAATGATCAATTTTAGCATGAAAAATTTTAGCCTGATGTGTTAAGGATTTGGAAACAAATTTGACACGAGATGTTTTTCTGGCATCTTTAGATTTAGAATAAATGGAAGGAATGATAAATGCATTATCATGATAGTGTTTGCAGATAAAATTATTACGTGCAAATGTCAAAAGCTTAGATTTATCCAATGAAGTACAAGCATTTATACAACTTTGACATTTGGAAACGTTTGAATTTTTACACATCAAACTACCACTATCACTGATATTACATTTATGTTTAACAACTTTATTTTCCTTCACATTCTTCATCCATTCTCCTTTACCATTTTGCCTTTTTATATCTGAAACAGGAAATAGAATCTTGTTAGCTTTCTTTGAAGAAGATGATTTTGGCTTTAAAGTACAAGAAGCTTCTCCTTTTTCAAAAATACTCGGAGGATATTCAGGAGTAGTAGTATAAACAACTGAAGTTTTAGAATTAATAGTCTCAAACTCTGGATTAGAATGAACATTCCAGTTTGGAGACTCAAACATCTTTTTCTCCTTTAGATTTTGTTTAAACAAATCATCTTTTAAAATATTTAACTCTCTAGAGAGCTCTTTGTTTTCTTCAGAAGACTTGTCAAGTTTGAATTTGAGATCAATGTTCTCATCTTCTAACTCTTCAATTGTCTTTTGAAGATTTGTGATTTGTTTCTCAAAATTAGATGCTTGATTCACCTCTGAGTTTGATTCCATCTTTTCTAATACAGGAACAGGATCTGAAGCATTCATCATTTATTTAAAGATCTCCTCAGTTATAATTTTTGAAAAATCAGAATTAAGGTTTTGATTCATGATATTTTCATCTTTTGATTCTTTTGAGGAATTATAAGTGAATGAATCAGATAAAGAAATTTGATTCTCAACATCAGTTTCTGAATCAGATTCATCATACTGACATTGAGATTCAGTACTATTTGCTTCAACCTTGGCTGATTGTGTTGGTAAACAAGGAGAAAATAGTGACGAAAATTCACTAAATTCCATCTTTCTTGTTTTGTAACTTTCATTAAAATCGTTATAAGCAAAACCAACAGTCTTTAAACTTGAAATTGAATCAGCACAAGATGAAGTGTCATCATCATTCACGACTTTACCTTTTACAAAAGTATCATGAATATCAGGTTTTGTAGGAGTAGAGCCCATTTTATCAAAATTATACAAATTTCTGGTGCTCTTTTCAAAACATTATTTGGTTCTAAACCTAATCCTTTTTTAACATTATAAAATCGAACATCTTGAAGTTTGTTTGTTAAAAGATTTAATGTTTGCTCAGTCTGTCCTCTTTTCAGATTTAAATCCTCCAGTTGCTTAATTTTACAATATGCCTCGTTTCTTGAAAACATGCTTCAAACTTTATTTTAAAATCACCTTTTTCAGCATTTAAATTTACAAGATCTCGTTCAAGCTCAGATATTTTTGAATTTAAAACATCTTTGTCCTTTTTCAAAAAATCTTTTTCAGATTCTTTTTCCTTAACAACATCTTTCAACATTGCATTTTCATCACGTAAATTCAACATTGTTTGTCTTTCATGACTGAGTTTGACTTCCAAAGTTTAAAATTCTTCTTTCATGAATTTAACTTGAGACTTTAATGATTGAATACGTACCTCAGAACCACAGTCGGAATGATCAGAAGATGATCCAATGTCCTCATCCACTTTGGCCATCATACACACCTAGTAAAGTGTGCAGATTCATCATCAGAACTCTTGTAGAACGCCATTAAGTTCTGACCATCTTCCACCTTCTTTGCTATCAGTGTTTTCCGAGCATAATATTCTGAATTCTTTGTTCGCTTATACTTGCAGTCTTTGGAAAAATGAACTGGTTTTCCACAGTTATAGCATCGTCCATATTTCGGCTCAGTCTCTTCTTTCTTTCCTTCTCTCTTCTCTTCTCTTTTCTCTTCTCGCTTTTCATCTCTTTTCTCTCCTCTTTTCTCATACTTCTTTTCAGATCTTGGTTTGTACTTGTCTTTCTTGTAACTCTCATATTTCGGCTTTGAGTATCTGTTCTTACCAAAGCTTTTCTTAAACTGCTTTGTGAGGAGAGCCAGATTTTCAGCAAATCATTGAATATCCTCATCTGAATTTTCTTCACTTTCAGTAGAAGATTCATCAGTGCTTGAATCAGTGACTTCAGTGAGGAGAGATCTGGATTTCCTTGACTTTGTCTTGTAAGAAGAACTGGACTTGAAACTTGACCCTTTCTTACGTTCAGACATTAAGGCTAGAGAATCTTTGACCATCTTCTTTTCAGCACCCAGCTGGTTTACTTCATCCTCATGATGAGATAAAGTTGTGAAGATATCATTGACGTCTTCTTGTGCCATGTCCTTAGTCATCTGAATGCTGATAGCATAGCTTTTCCATTCTGGGTTCAAGTTCTTAATGAACTTATAATTGATCTCTGATTCTGACTTGTTCATTCCATTTCTCCTTAGATCATTCAATATCACATTGAAACGATTGTATGTCTCCAACAAAGTCTCTCCTTCTTTCGCATGGAAGCCTTCATACGCATTTATACTTTGATTCAGCTTTGTATGAATTGACTTCTTTGTTCCCTGAAACTGTCTCTCCAGTTCATCCCATAAAGCTTTTGCAGATTCCCTACTATCTACGCGATATATAAGTTCTTCTTCATCTATCTTATATCTTGCTTTTTCTGCTTCACTGAAGAATTGATATGGTTTTGACACATATCGATCTGGAATTTTTGGAGATGTAGTTGTGGCTGCTTGTCCAGGTACATAAGTTTGTGGCTCAATTGGACCATGTATGATAGACTCCATATAATCTCTGTTCTTTATATTGAAGAACTGAGTCATCCTTTTCTTCCATTATGAGTAATCTCCGATAGACAAGACCGGAGGCTTTAGATGAGATCCCATAGAGAGTAATTCATTTGCCATGATTGAAAGATGTATAAACCTACACAAGATGAAAAAATATTAGCTAATAAAGATCTTTAAATCCAACAAATCAAGAAAACTTTGAAAAAAAAATTAAGTACATCACAGTGTGAAACGCAAGATAGAAATGTGCGTGAACAGGCTGTTGCGCAAACCACACTTCTCGTATCAAGTACGGTATGCAAACCGGACTTTGCGTAACCCGTGTGATACGCAAATCTTGCTTTGCGTGACAAGAGTGATACGCAAACCTTGCTTTGCGTAATAAGTGTGATACGCAAACCTTCTTTGTGTTCAGTGTGTGATACGCAAACGTTACTTTGCGTATGTGGCATGATATGCAAACATTACTTTGTGCATGTATAGTGGTACGCAAACATTACTTTGCGCATGTGTCATGGTACGCAAACATTACTTTGCGCATGTGTCATGGTACGCAAACATTATGCAACAATTAAATCCAAACACCGAAAGTCCGATAAACACTGTTTACGCAAAATACACTATGCGTTTCGAGTGAAATACGCAAAGTTCAATCTTGCGTTTGTTATTGAATACGCAAAGATCACTTTGCGTTTGTTGTTGAATACGCAAAGTTCAGATCAACCACTTAAGTAATTCTCGATGAATCTTGCACAAACCAGGATGAACTTGCGCAAACCTCATATGAACTTGTACAAACTTCAGATCTTACGCAAACCGACTAAAAACGACTAAATCTTCACCAAAAACTCATCTAGACCTCGAATTTCGATCTGAAAATTTGACAATTTACTCACTTACACATTTAGAACACAATTCTAACAAGGAATTTCGATTAAAAACACACAAATCGACAATTTGATTCAAGAACAGTGCGTGAAAACTCGTGAACACTAACTTCTTTAAAATCAAAATTACCAATCAAATACAGAGCAATTCTTGAAACAAACTATACAGACTCGATCGATTTCACACTCCGAACATAACCTAATCGATTTCAACTCGAAATTTTCATTAGAACTCAAAATCGATTTGGACTTCGTGAACAGTGTCGACTCAAAAACTTTCTTGATTTTGAAATGAATTTGGCTCTGATACCAATTGTGACCCAAGAATTACTAGCATAAAACACATACAGATTATCACAAAACACTTTTGTTTATTAATCACAAAGATTACATCAAAGATAGAGTGTTTGTGTGTGTACTCAATGTGTGCAACTATGTGTTCTTACTCTCTTAATTACCACCACAATTACACTTTCACTTTCACACACTTACTTATACGCCTACTTAGAAACAACACAAAGACTTGCTTATATATAGGTCAACATGACCAAGCAAGGTCAAACCTTCTAAGCTCATTTACAACTCACACACAAACACTATTTACAACAATGACCCACATTTAATCTTGAAACAATTTCAGTCTAACAAGATGTAGAATTTACCTTTTCAGAATGGTCCTCTGATGATCCATCAGTCTGATCATCTGTCATTGCCATGCCACAGAGGTTGGTTGGCTCTTCTTCTCCATCACTTATTGAGTCTGAAAGCCAATCTTCCATTTCTGCTACAAGTACCCTCTCTCTGACATTGTACTTGTATTTGTTTTTGTAGTAGTCCTGATCCTTGATCAGTCTACCTCTGCAGTTTGCAGAAAGTGGCCTATTTTCCACATCTAAAGCATCTTCCATCGTTCTGATTTGATGGAAGAGCAGCAACTACTTCTGTCTTTTGAGGTTGAGGTTGGAAGTACCTCTGAGGTTGGGGATACTTCTGTTGAAATGATTTATAAGGTCTTGTTTGTTGAACAGCTTCATGATGGTTGTATTGACTACCCTTTTGATCACTGTGCAGAGTGGATCTGGGTTCTTGATGATATTCAGCTTTCTGAAATCTTCTTTCTTGATTTCCTCTTCTTTCTTCATCATCTCTTCTTCCTTCAAACACTTTCTTGCCAAATTTCTTGTTGAATTGATGAGTTATCAAGGCAAGAGATTTAGCAACAACATTTATATCTTTATCTTCATCAGAGTGTTTGAGAGCTTGTCATCTTCAGCAAGCATGACCTTTTTGGATTTTCTTTTGGATTCTTTTCTTGAAGACTTCTCTTTTGAATTTTTGGATTCTTCATCATGACATTCTTTTGAAACACATTTTTCCTTCGACATTAATGCAAGAAGAGGTCCACCTAAAGAGGTCTTGGTCTTTTGCTTGACAACTTCCTTTTCTTGGGGAACAAGTGTGCCATAAATGTCGGTTAACGACCATGATTCAAGGTTTTGATTGGCTTGAATTGACATGGACAATTGTGACCATTCTTCATTTAAGCTTTTAAGGAAAAGTACATTATTCTCTTCTTTAGTCCTTGATACCCCAAACTTCTTGCATTTATTAATCAAGATGTTAAATCTGGAATAAGTTTTGTGTAGTGTTCCTTCAGATTGTGCTTAAAGTCATGGTATTCATTAATGCAAAGAGTGTTTCTGTTTTTCTGAGTTTGAATGCCACCTTCCAGTTGATTTAACAACTGATCCCAAATTTCTTTTGTTGTCACACAAGAATCTAGTTCTTGGAAGATATCATTGGGATGGCCATTATCAACTGTCTAACAGCTTTAGAATCATTTTCCATCATTTTTGTTTCTTCTTCAGTGAAGTTTGAAGTTTTCTTTTCATAAAATGCAAGTATTTCAGTTGTAGTTGCAGTAGCAGGAACTCTAGGTATCAAGACCATTGGTTGGTGAGGTCCTTCATTGACAAATCTTATTAGATCTTTATCCATTCCTTCCAAAAAGTTGACCATCCTAGTCTTCCATTGGGGATATTCATCCCTCAGAAGAGTAGGAGGTTTTGTCAAAGATCCAGCTGTATATATGGCACTTATACTGGAGTTTGCCATATTTGCAAAGAAGAAGAAGATGAAGTTTTGAAAAGATGGTGCTTGAAAGAAGATCTTTCACCAAAGTGAAGTACTATGAGTGATTTTCAAACCTAGAGCATATGAATTTTTTGAATAAACAGAAGTTTATATGAACATGCACAGATTATGAAAACTTGAATAAGAAAGACATAAATCTATCCAAGTATACAGATATGATCTTGTTTGTTTTAAGAAAAAAAAAGCTCTGATACCAATTGTTGGATCTCAGATTTAGTCTTTTAACAATGATATAAACACATAACAATAAGAACAGCGGAAGCAAATAATGTTTAAATCAAAGCAAGATTCACACACACACACATTACTAAGAAGATATATCCAAAATATAAGAAAAATGAATATTCATTTGGATAATACAAGTAGATTATAAAGAACATCTAAAAAGATGGTTTAATCTTACAAGATCTTCTAGAATACTTTTCAGTAAAAAAAATAATTCTTTTACAAGTTAGTAAAGAAAAGCACTCTTTGAGCAATGGGATGCACGTCCTATTTATAGGACCATAAAGTGAATAGTGTACTTTCCTGACACTAAAGTCATGCTTGAACAGTGTCTTACCTAAAAGGTAAGCTCAAGACATGCTTGAACAGTAACCTATCTAAAAAGGTAAACCTTATCACTAAGTGACGTGTCTTCTGTTCTTGTATCAACACTTGTAGAATTTTTTAGCTTGATCTTCAGAGACAATGTCTTCAGAGCTCTAATGTAGGTACCTCTGATGAAGCCATCTCTGATGTTCTTCTGTTGAATTTCTCTATCTCTGGAATGTACTTCAGAGGTAGGGTTGCTCTCTGAAGTCTATCTATAGAAGTCCTCTGGAAAAGGACTTAGATTATTTTCAATACTTTTACATATCATAATTGGGGCTAACAAATGCATACACTAGCATGGAATGCATATTGTTTCATGAAAGTACCACCTTTATCCGATACATTGTATGAATCGTTATGTGCATCGACATCTGCTGCAGAAATTCGATGAAATCAAGTAAATTCATTTGGAGAATCAATGAGAACCCAAATGCAATGGCTAAACGAATGGTTTAGAGTGGGTTGCAAGGGGTTGTAACATTTTACTAGGTTGCAAAATAATTGTGGCCTATATATGTATATGTATATATATATGTATATGTATATATATATATATATGTATATGTATATATATATGTATATATATATATGTATATGTATATGTATATATATATATATGTATATATATATACATATACATATATATATGTATATATAAGTACGAACTTAATCATTTGAGAACACTACAATTTGTGAGATTCGTGAGATCCATCATAAGCCAATAATTTAAATTAATTAATGGTATAATCAATGAGATAAAATGCATTTTATAGGAAAATTCAGATTCCATAAATATCTATCTCTCTCCTTTTTCCCATAACACACACACATTAACAACTGAATATGTACACAAAGTGAGTACATTGTAAATAAAATGAAAACAACATTAAGAAATTTTGTAATAGGTTGTTCACATGTGTTCACAAGTAGTAGGATGAGATTGTGTTTTGTTGTTTTAGTTAGTGTTCACAATATGTTCATAAAGATCTCATAGATTTAGAGTTTGTTTACAAATTATAGTAATATTTCTAAAAAAAATGTTCACAAATTATAATAGTATTTAAAAAAAATGTTTATGATGTATTTACTTTGTGTGCACATATAATTATGTGTATTTGTATGTTATGAAAAGAAGTAAGAGAAGTATGAGCATAGAAGAAATGAGTGATGATAGAGGAGATAGAAGAGAAGAGTTAGGAGAGATAGAGTCTTTTAAATAAAGTTCAATTTTATTTTTTAACTAATTTTTAATGGTTTAAATTGGATCCTCTAGATTAGCATGTTTTTAACAGAATATGATATATCTATTACTACTATATTAAATTTTAAAGTAGTTATTCAGTTTCTGGTAAATCTTTGAAAGCCAATTCCCCCCCCCCCTCTTCCTCTCACGTTCTCTCTCAATTACAGTATCATCAATCGAATGTGAAACCTCTCAAGGATGAAATCGCCCTTTTCTGAAGCCCATTTTTATGCTCCAGGTTCCCTGCAACTCATTGAAGCACAAAATTGAAAACCCTAACTTCCATCTTTTTTATTCAGGTTTGATTCGAATCCAGGTTCTTCCATCTCTTTTATTCAGGTTTGATTCCAATCTAGGTTCTTCTAATACGGCTTTGATTCGAATCCAGGTTCTTCTTTTATAAAAATCTTGTTTTTTACACAAGCTATTTTCACAGTCAAATCAACATTATTATTGTTCTGATTTGAAGATTAAAAACCCTGCTTGTTCATAACATCCTTTCGTTTATTCCAAATACATGCATACCACAATTGAATACCAAATTTACAGTTACCATCTTACATTCGATGTTTTTTACTTGCAAATTTCTTGGTTTCTGAATCGGGTTTTTGGTTTTTTCATGTTCTTGATTTTTCCCTCTTTTTGAATTTCGTTTGCAGAAGGAAAATATAATGTTTACAGAAGGGTTAGATACCAATGTGGTTAGATGGGTAAAAGAGGTTAGCTTTCAGTACCCCCAACGATTTGATATCGGAATTTTCTTTTTCACATGGGTTTGCTTGATTTACTTGCATTTTTTTGTAACCCATTAGTTTAATTACTTCATTGCTGAAATTATGCTTTCATTATATTTCGTTTTTCTTTTCTGAAAATCACGATTAATTGCATCTCCTGTTGTTGGTTGAAATTACTACACTGGTGAGATTTTTTTAAATTTGAATTTACTAATGTTAGAATATGATGATAATTGAAAGAGACGCTGATTATGCTGAAGGCTTGATGACTTCGATATATTATTTGAGAGAAAAGTACAATATGATGAAAGTAAAATAGCGGCTTAACCTAAACTAGAAGATACAAGAGAAATATATACACAGACTATATGGGCCCATGGGCTTGGGAACACATATGTACATTAACATCCCCCCTCAAACTCAATCGGGAGAAGAATGAGCCAGATGGAGTTTGGAAACTAGATCACGAAACTGTCCAGGTAGATGAGCTTTAGTGAAAATGTTGGCCGGTTGATCAATAGTTGAAATAGGAAGAAGCTGAATAGTCTGACGAGTCACGTGTTGACGAACAAAGTGACAGTCAATTTCAATATGCTTCGTTCGCTCGTGAAAAACGTCATTGTGAGCAATCTGAAGAGCACTATTGTTGTCGCACCACAAAGGGGATGGAGAATGTTGAGGTGCCCCCATGTTAGAGAGTAGCCAGCGTAACCACACAAGTTTTTGAGTCGTGTCAGCTAGTGCTCGATACTCAGCTTCAGTACTGGATCGAGCTGTCAGAGTTTGTTTCTTGCTCCTCCAAGAGATGAGGGAGTCTCCAAGAAAGAAACAGTAGCCAGTAGTAGAGCGACGGTCCGTAATGTCACTGTCCCAATCAGCATCAGAAAATCCTCGCAAAGTCAATGGGGATGTGGATGAAAAATGAAGACCGTGAAACATGGTCCCCTTTAAATATCGAAGGATGCGAAGGACAGCAGCATAGTGATCTGAACAGGGTGCGGACATGAACTGACTGACTGTATGGACAGCATAGAAAATGTCAGGTCGAGTCACTGTGAGGTTGACAAGTGACCCCACTAACTGTCGATACAGAGTAGTATCACGCAGAGGAGGTCAGCATTCGGAGCCAGATGAAGGTTGTGCTCAAGAGGAGTGGATGCAGTTTTGTTGTCAGTAAGCCCAGCTTTTGTCAAGAGATCGTAGGTGTATTTGGCTTGACAAAGATAAATTCCCGACGGATCTGAGATCACCTCAAGACCAAGAAAATAGTGTAAAGAACCAAGATCCTTCATCTCAAAACAGGAGCTGAGAGATGTCTTGAGATGAGCTATGCAGTAGAGTCACTTCCAGTAATAATCATATCATCCACATATAACAGAAGTAAGATTGTGCCAACCTCAGTGGTCCGAGTAAACAGTCCTGAATCGTAGTTGCTGGGTGCGAAACCCAGAGAGATGACGGTGGAACTGAACTTCTCAAACCAAGCTCGCGGAGCTTACTTGGGTCCATAAAGAGCCTTCTAAAGTCGACAAACATGACCTTATGGAAGTCAAACACCCAGAGGAGGTGCCATGTAGACTTCCTCAGATAATTCACCATTCAAGAAGGCATTCTTAACATCCATCTGAAAAAGAGGCCATTGTTTGGTAGCTGCAATGGCTAGAAGACTGCGAACAGAAGTGACTCGAGCAACAGGTGCAAATGTCTCCTCATAATCAATACCATACTCTTGATTGAATCCCTTGGCCACAAGGCGAGCTTTGTACCGATCAATAGACCCATTGGATTTTGTCTTGATTTTAAACACCCATTTGGAGCCAATGGGTGACTTGCCTGGAGGAAGAGGGACAGATTCCCATGTTTGAGCTTTATCAAGAGCCTGAAGTTCCTCATCCATAGCTTTCTGCCAATCAGGGTTAGAGGAGGCTTCCTTGTAGGAAGTAGGTTCGTGATTTGACAGCGGAGTAGCATAAACATGATAATCACGGAGATGAGAAGGAACTTGTTTTACCCGATCTGATCGTCTAACATTCTGAGATTGAGACGTTCCAGGAGCCAAAGACTCAACAGACACCTCAGATGTTGGTTGTGCGGATGGAGTAGATGATTGATGTTGATCAGGAAAACTAGAAGAGGCAGGTTGTGTAGGGACAGGAGACTCTGAAGGAGAGGCGGATTCAGACTGTGGTGGAACAACAGGTGGAGGCAATATGATGTCAGATTGGAGTAAGTCCAATGAGACGGAAGCATCAGTGAAGAACGGAGTGGTGAAAGTGGGACACTCACGAAACTTGGATATAGAGAAAAAAGGAACATGTTCCCAGAAGGTAACATGACGCGATATACGAAGACGCTGGGAGATAGAATCCCAGCAGCGATAGCCTTTGTGCTCAATACCATATCCAAGGAAGCAGCAAAGTCTGGAGCGAGGTTCAAGTTTGGTATATTCATGGGGTTGTAAGTAAACAAAACAGGCACTACCCCAAACTTTTAGGAGTTCATAGGTAGGGAGGATGTCATAAAGAGCCTCGTAAGGACACTTATGTTTAAGAAGAGGAGTAGGATGACGATTGATAGTATAAACTGCAGTGAAAGCAGCTTCCCCCCAAAACCGTTCCGGACATTTAGCAAAAATAAGAAGAGTGCGAACTGTATCAAGTATATGACGGTGTTTGCGTTCGGCACGGCCATTTTGAGGAGATGTGCCGGGACAGGAGTACTGAGAGAAAGTCCCCTGAGATTGAAGAAAGGAGAGAAGAGAGGACTCTTTGTATTCCATAGCATTATCAGCTCTAAGAATCTTTATAGATTTTGAAAATTGAGTGTGAATCATCCAAGCAAACATAATATAAATTTTAGGTAGCTCCAAACGATGTTTCATGAGATATATCCATGTGAAACGTGTATGGTCATCAACAAAATTAACAAAATATCGAGCACCCCCCATTGATGGATGTGGTGCTAGTCCCCATACATTAGAATGAATAAGATCAAAAGCAGAAGTAGAATTAAACTCATTTGTTTCAAAGGATAAAGCATGATGTTTTCCAAGTTTGCATGATAAACAAGAAATATTGTCCGTGGACACACAATATCCTAACACCCCTGAATTAGCTAATGATTTTATTCTGGCTAGAGATAAGTGACCTAGCCGGGCATGCCACAATTCAAAGGAAGAAGAGCTGGAAACGGAGGCAACAAGATTTGAAGATGGTAACGGCAGACGAAGATAAACCACTTCAAACATCCGTCCAACCTTACGGCCGAGTCCAATGATCTGTTTGGTCTTTGGATCGTGAACAATACAACCAGAAGAATGAAATAAAATGATCAGGTTAGATTCTAAATGTTGCGCAACTGAAACTAAGCTCAGAGATAGTTTTGGAACATTGAGAACACCAGGTAATTGAATATGAGGAGTGGAGACATTTCCAATAAAGGATACCGGTAGGCCAGTGTTGTCAGCAGTTCGTACTGACGTAAAATGTTGAGGTGGTTTCTTAGAAACAAAACCATCAATGCAGGGTGTCATATGATTGCAACACCTAGAGTCAAAAAGCCATGAGTTACCTGATGCAGTTAAGTGTTGAGAATTCAAACCCATAGCACCAGACATGATCTGCTCCATGAGTTCCTGATTGTGACGCATCAGTTCCATGAGGTCAGGTGAGGAGCCTGAAGCGGTGTAATCAGTAACAGTAGATCCAGCAACAGCGTGAGTCCGGTTCTGAGGACCAGTGTTCTTTGAGTTCTTAGGGCAATCAGACTCATAATGGCGAGGATGAGTGATGCCACACCGACGGCACTTGCGAATAGGACAATCAAGAAGAAGATGAGTAGTAGAATGGCAAAAAAGCACACTCATATGTGTTTGTCTTTCCCACAGATTTGGGATGGTTGTTGTTGGTCCATTTTCCCTTGGACTTGGGGTGGGAAGTGTAGAGGAAACTATCAGTAGCGAGATTGGCAGCGATGGTGTGCGACTGTAGAATCGACCGGTAGGATGCGACCGGTAGTATCGACCGGTATGAACCGGTAAGGTGAGCGACCGGTATGTACCGGTGGTAGTGTGCGACCGGTATGAACCGGTAGGGTGTGATCGACCGGTATTGACCGATATGATGTTATCGACCTGTAGGATGCGATCGGTATGGATCGATATATGTGACCGGTATATGCGACCGGTATATGCGACCGGTATGAAGATTGGTATATGCAACCGGTATATGCGCCCGGTATATGGACCGACCGGTATGAACCGGTATGGGGTGCGACCGGTAGAGTGGTGCGACCGGTATGGAGTTTGCGACCGAAGTTCTTCCGGTTCTGCGGCTAGGGTTTCGAAGGCGACGAGAGACAGAGAGGGAGGCCCGTGCGATTCGAAGGCGACGAGAGACAGAGAGGGCGGCGACGGCTAGGGTTTATAGGCGGTTGTCGGCGGCTGGGTTTTCGGTTGTCAACGGTGACGGCGAGAGAACGATGGTGACGATGAGAGAGAGGAAGAAAGCAAACCTACAACTCTGATACCATGTTAGAATATGATGATAATTGAAAGAGATGATGATTATGCTGAAGGCTTGATGACTTCGATATATTAATTGAGAGAAAAGTACAATATGATGAAAGTAAAATAGCGGCTTAACCTAAACTAGAAGATACAATAGAAATATATACACAGACTATATGGGCCTACGGGCTTGGGCCTAATACATATGTACATTAACAACTAATGAGATTTTCAACTTTTGGTGTTTTAACCTGAAAGTTCACCTTCCAGTTTTCTACACGTGCCAAGGTAAAAACAAATGAAGATTGAGTATGCTACTTATGATAGGTGAAGCATTTTTTTTTGTCATTATAACTAACTGGTAGTTATAACTAACTGGTAGTTTTTTAATGTGTTAATTATTAGGTAGCTCATCGTGACGATAACGAAAGCCGATAGTTCTTGATTTTGTCAGACGAGCCGAGAGACGGATTCAGAAACATGAACTTATGAGTTAGGCCAGCTACTCTTTTTTGATTTGGGTATCGATATCATTTGTCAAACTGTTTTTCGAATAATTCAGGATAGAAACAAAAAAATTGGGGGCAGATTAGAAAACTCTGCTATAGTGATTTATTCCCAATGCTTTTTAAGTTTTGGGAAAAGGGATTTGTATTTCATTGAAATTGTGTATAGAAATCGTGTTCTTTGTATTTCATTTGAAGTTTTATCCTTTTGGGTGCTTTAATTGTCTTGTTGTGTACTTTTGATTAAAATTTGTTCGTTTATATGATTTTAGATACGAAAAAAGTTGACCCATGTAATGAAGTGAAAGTGAAGAAGGATAAAGTTCAGAATGTTATTCAATCATCGGTTGTCAATGAGTTCGGTGAGAAGAGAAAGAGAAGGAGTTCCGATGATCGGTCCAGGTAGTTTGTTTTTTGTTTTCCATCGATTCACACTTCCTGGTGTTGTGTTGTTTTCTTTCCATCGATTCATGCTTTCTGCTTTTGTATTTTTTTTCTTTCCATAGATTCATGCTTCCACGTTTTGTATTGTTTTCTTTCCATAGATTCATGCTTCTTGGTATAATGTTGTTTTCTTTCTATCGATTCACACTTATGTTTGATTTCTGATAAAAAGAATGGTTGTTGATTTCTTATTCAATTTCCAGGAATTTCCCATCTTTGTTTTTTTCAATATGTTGCAAATATACAGAGAAGTGTTTGAGGACATGCCTCAAAGGTAGGCATGGGAATCTGACCCGACCCATTGGGGAACCTGGTTCACCCGACCCGGGCGGGGCCGGGGATACCCGGTTCTCACAAACCGGGGTCGGGTAGCATACCCCCCGACCCGCCCGGTACCCGATAATAATTATATAATTATTATTTTAAAATATATATATATATATACATATATTAAATACTAATATACTAAAAAAATAACTTTATTCCAAATTAGGTCATCCTCTCAACTTCAACTCCCAGACTCTCACTCTCGCTGTCGCTCGACTCTCAACCTCATCTCATCTCATCGACTTCTCGGATCTCGAGTTCTCGTCTATGTGGTCTTCGTCGACGACTCACAGATAAGTTGTCGACTAAAAAATCAAGTTTATTTTAAACCAGTGGTCGAGGTCGACGACTCACGGCGGCAGTCCAGTCGAGAAAGTCGAGAAGCTGTTCAATCTGTCCTCAATTCACTCTTCAATCTGTCGTCTACGATTCACGACAGCAGTCCAGTCGACAGTCTTCAATCGATTCGATCGGCGGCAGTTCAGGCTTCGATTCGGTCGGCGGCAGTCCCTCTCGGTTCGAAGTTGATTCATAGTTCATGCCCAAAAAAGTTTTAAAAAGGGCTAATTAATGGGGTCGGGTAAGCGGGTACAGGGGTGGGGGGTTTGACCGGGTTTTGACCGGGGTTTTTACCGGGGCCGGGTGTTTAATCCCCGCACCCGTCGGGTAACGGGGCCGAGGCCGGGTACGCCTACACGAAACCGGGGCCGGGGCCGGGTAAGGGGATCCCCGCCCCAAACCCGCCCCGTTACCATCCCTACTCAAAGGAATTTAGCTAAAAAAAACCCATTAAAAATTTTCAAGAGCCATATTGCATTACAAAAACTTCTTTTGATTTAGCTATAAAAACCCATTAAAAACTTTTATCTGTTCGTTTTCTTTTTATTTCATGTTCGAAATGATGTTGTGATGTGCTCTAATATTTGAACAGGTAAACAACCCAAGGCATGAGATGCAACTTCTTGCAACAAATAGGTTCATTATCATTATGACTTCTACTAATTCAGGTAATTATTTAAAGTCCATGCTCAGCAAATAGATTCGTTACCCTACTTAATCTATATGTCCATGGAATGAACCATTGTTTTGAGTGGTTCTTAAATCTTTTTTTTTTTATCAAAGATTCTCAAATCAATTAGGTTGATACTATGTGGGTATTTTGACATCTTGTAAGGATAAAGAAATTTGTATTTCTGATGTGATTGTTGTTCATTTCAGTAACGGTGGACCAAGAGCCTTCATAGCTTCAGTGGCTGGTTCAATCAAATCTAATGACACAAGATAACACAAGTCGTAATGTTGGATGCTAGGAAGTACTTTCGTCTATGTTTTGAACATAGATATATATTGGCTTGGCATGTTTAATAATCCAAGTATAGCCCTTACACAATCTTTGTTTGTTAAATGAGTTAGATGCTTTTTTTCATCAAATCTTACTCTATCCAATAAATCACTACTTAATTGTTTATTTAGTATTAGTTTGTAGTGCTTTTCTGTTCTTTTTTTTTTTTGGTTTCATAGTATATAAGTTCAACATAGTAAAAAGGTGCATTTGCATCTGTCTTACGAATGCAATTAACTTCTTACATCTATGTTATTTGGTTTCATAGGCTTTTTCATCCTCTCCTAGCTTTCTAACCAATTTATATATATATATAAGGGAGGGCCTAGGAGAGAGAGTGAAAGAGGCCTCCAAGGAGGCTTTAGAATTTTCTTAGAGTTTTGAATTATTTTTAAATAAAATTATGCATTAAATGAGTACACACCTTTTATTTTCTTTTTTATTTTTCACTATAGTTTTTACTTAATATTTTCTTAATATTGATTTTTTTAATAAATGGCCAAAAGTCTATTTAACATTTGATAAAACAATGTATTTTTATTTTTATTTACTTCATTTATATTAGTTAAACAAATATGTTTATTGAAAAAAAAATCTTTTGATTTAATCACCTTATTTTTTCTTTCTAACCTAACATCAATCATCAATCAATATATATATATATAAAGGAGGGTCTAGGAAAGAGAGTGAAGGAGAGCACTTCCTTAGTATTTATCTAATTTTCTAGAATTTAGAATTATTTTTAAATAATAGTCATACATTAAATGTTTATCATTAATTATTAAAACTTTTCATTTTTCATTTTAAGATATATAAAAATCATTAAAAAAAACTTTATAAATCACAATTCTTATTTATCTATTAATCATATATTATTTACTAACTAACATCAATATATATATATATATATATATATATATAAAGGAGGGCCTAGGAGAGAGAGTGAAAGAGAACACTTCCTTAGTATTTATCTAATTTTCTAGAATTTAGAATTATTTTTAAATAATAGTCATACATTAAATGCTTATCATTAATTATTAAAACTTTTCATTTTTCATTTTAAAATATTTAAAAATCATTAAAAAATCAATATATATATATATATATATAAAGGAGGGCCTAGGAGAGAGAGTGAAGGAGAGCACTTCCTTAGTATTTATCTAATTTTCTAGAATTTAGAATTATTTTTAAATAATAATCATACATTAAATGTTTATCATTAATTATTAAAACTTTTCATTTTTCATTTTAAGATATATAAAAATCATTAAAAAAAACGTTATAAATCACAATTCTTATTTATCTATTAATCATATATTATTTACTAACTAACAATATTTATAAATCAAAACTTATATTAAATGAACAATATTTAATAATGTTTTTTTAAGCTAACAATCTTTATAAATCATATTAACCTAACAATTGTTTATTAATAAAAAAATAGTGTATTTTTTTTAATAAGCTAACAATCATCAATATATATATATATATATATATATATATATATATATATATATATATATATATAAAAGGAGGGCCTAGGAGAGAGAGTGAAGGAGAGCACTCCCTTAGTATTTATCTAATTTTCTAGAATTTAGAATTATTTTTAAATAATAGTAATACATTAAATGCTTATCATTAATTATTAAAACTTTTCATTTTTCATTTTAAGATATATAAAAATCATTAAAAAAAACTTTATAAATCACAATTCTTATTTATCTATTAATCATATATTATTTACTAACTAACAATATTTATAAATCAAAACTTATATTAAATGAACAACATTTAATAGAGTTTTTTTTAAGCTAACAATCTTTATAAATCATATTAACCTAACAATTGTTTATTAATAAAAAAAATAGTGTATTTTTTTTGAATAAGCTAACAATCTATATCTATATTAAAGGAGAAACCACGTCCAATGACCTCCATGGACTGTTGATTATGCAGTCTCCTCTAAGTAAGAATCTGATTTATGATCGTTTAACTGTTATATATACCTCTAAATCAGTTGTGGACTTTAGGGTTCTTGATCTTCCAACGACGACTAGGGTTGCCTTTTTTTTAATTTTTGATATTAAATTTTTGGTTTTCAATTCATTTCTCCTCATTTCGTTGATTTTTTATTCCCTCATTTGGCTTCTTTTTGGTTAACACGAATGCAGAGAAGACCGACTCCCCGAGAAAGAAGAAGACGAAGAATATGAAAAGGAAGAAGAGGAGCAGGGTCAGGAAGAAGAAACGAACAATGAAGACGAATTTCAAATAGCAAAAGCATAGGACTGATTGACAAGATCACCACGTCTTCTGATAACCCTAATCCCCTTTGTCTTCATGCCCTAGCCTCCATTCTTGAAACCCAAGAAGCCAGGTCTTACTGCTATATCTATATCTCTCGCTCCACATATATATATATATATTTATATATATAGATATAGATACACTCATTGTTATTTATATTATTATATGTATATAGATTTGTGATGTTATAATTGTGACGTTGGTGTTTCTGTGTATGACTAAGATTTTTTCAAATGGTTGTTGGCCACTTCCTGCACATTTTTGTTCATCAAATGGGTTCCATTTTCATAATCTTTCTCTTCAAATTCAGTTTTGGGTTTGCAATTTTAAAGTGAGGAACATGTTCATGCCAAAACTAACTCAAAGTTTAAGATTTGCCCTAAATTTTATATTTTGCTATTTGCTATAAATATGATTTGGTTTGTTTGTATTTTGTATTTTCTAATATATTTTAGTTACTTATTCGATTACTATTAAAAGTGTACATTTATCTTAAATATGTTTTCTTAGCTAATAATGTTATTGATTTGTCCAATAGAAAGATACCTTGAGAGTGTAAAAAAACGAAAAAGTCGACATTTTATCGAACATGTGGTGGGTATGGTGAGAAGAAACAGGGGAAGAATGAGTTTGGGGAGGGGTTGACGGTGGGTGAGACCGAGTGGAATATGAGAGGGGTTTCGAGGGCAAAATGGTATTTATTGAAGTTTATGAAGGAAGAAATACTTGGTGTTAATTCACTTATTGTTTACATCTCTTTGTTGTTTAGCTATGATTTACATCTCTATGTTGTTTACGTGGTTTGCTTGGCATGTTGAAGATCATGACTTTCATAGCTTGAATTATATGCATATGGGTGCAGGGAAGACTTGGTATGGAGTACCTAGAGATGTTGCTGTATTTTTGAGGATGTGATTACAGATCATGGATACGAAGGAGAGATTAATCCTATTGGTGAGTATATTAGTGTTTCTGTTGCATTTCAAAATTCAGAAAGAATTCCCCTGTTTTTTTGGTTAACTTCATGCTATATTTCCTATTAAACATATGTTTTGTACTACATTTGAATCAACCAAAAAAAAATGAAAAATTAAGCCCCTCGAAACCAACCGAAAAAGTCACTTGAAACATTGGAATTTGGCTAAAACACATCAAGCTTACGCCTAAGATGTAGTTTTGCATTTTGCTCGGAAGGTAAATTCCATTTGGAAAAATGTATCTTACTCCCAAATCGATATAAACGACTTTTTCCCTGAATCAAACCATTTTGACTTTTCCACAATGTCAAACAGTGACTTTACAAGTCTTTGATCTACCACTACTGAAGGTATGACTTAAACTATCATTAAGGGGAGAACACTAAAGAAGATTTTACCATACAAAAAACATAACACGAAACCAGTAAACCACCTAAAGACGAAGAGCAGTAAAACTGTAGAACAAGTTAGCTAAAAGACACCCTCCTGGCTAAACTCGCAAAATCATGAAGCGTGATTACAACCCTGAATTTTTGTTAGTGCATGTATTTTAATTTTATGATTGTATTCTTCTCTTTGATTTACTCTTTTCGCATGTAAACTTGATCTTAGGCACTTGCTAAAGAAGTTGTCCGATCGAATAAAACTGTCAATGGTTGTACAAAAATAAAGCTTAATTGAATTATATATCAATGCATCTAGGGGAAAGTGTTGGTATGTTCCTTCTTACACTTGGGGATGCACCATCCTCAGCGTTTATTTTTATTTTGGACAATGCTATTTCTCAGTGAGTAGATGCTTAAAATTTTAAAATATGTAGCATTACCTGCCTATTGTCAAAGCCAGATTCATGAACTTCTATAAATGGGTTCTTTCTCATTCCTTTTTGTTTAATTGATGAACCATGAGATGGATGAAGAATATATTTGTTTTTAACTTTATTTGTGTGTTTTTCTCCATATCTAATACTAGAAACTAGCATTGAGTTTACAATTTTCAGATGAGTCAACCAAGAAAGATCTCATTAACCGACGCTTATGGGTGATATCCAAGGTTATATAAGGTTTTGTCTAAAAGCTTCCCGAAGGCTAAGTTGGAAAGGCATAAAAGAGAAGACCTTTTCTTTTTATTTGGCTTTTATATTTATGGTATGCGGTTGACAAACATATGTTGTGCTCTTTTAAGAATCCAGATCCTCATATATATATATATATAGTAAAAAAGAAGGGTTGATTTTTCAAAAAGAATTTCAAGAAAAATATTACAACCCAGCTTTTTAACAAGCTGTAAAAACAAAACAATGCAGGTTTTATTGATTCGTTTCCAGTTTATATTGAGATTATGTTTGCAGGGGATGTTGGAAGGGTTTTTCCAAAAACGAAAATTAAGTTATGTTTCAGTTTGTGTTATTCAATCTTCTACAAATATTTCAAAGTAAAACCTGCCTTGACCTTCATATTAAGGTTATACCTTTGGTTTATGTTGTAGAAGGTTTTCATCGTGTTTCTGCTTATCTATTCATGTTGCTTTTGACTCTCTGTTTTTTCTTTCTGTTACAACGAAAGACAATTTCAAGACTGTGTTTGGGGGAATACTTGAGTATCCCCTCTTTAATGATTTTGGATTTTCTAAGTAGGGTTATTATCAAAGTGGATGTGGCAACTGTCAGGGCAGCTGGAGCAACCCCTGAGGTATTTATTGGATTGGGATGTTATACTCAAATAATCTTAATCATGAGAATGACATACTAATTGTGGTGGGTTTCGTGAATTGTTTCAATTTTATTTTCAGGTCAGAGATGGTATGCGAACTAACTTTTATGGAATCCAAACAGGAAACACATTTTCTTCTGTTGTGGAATTGATTTGTTTAGGTTTAAAAAGTTAATAAGCAGAAGCCATAATATATGTGAGATGGGTTATGAGGTAGCAGTTGGTTTTTTGTTCTTTCTTAACAAGGATAAACGTATATACTGTTAGATAACAGGTTGGCTATTTTATGCATTTTAAAGACTGTAATTTTGACAAGAATTTTCTGTTTAAAGCTTTAAAAGTAATCTACACAGCTGCTAAGTAGTTGTTTCATTAAAGCCCAAAGAAGAGTGAAAGCTTTAATGTAGTATGTGTTCATTTTATTAGAATATTGAATATGTTTACACTTCAATGTTTGCTCTTTTTTGACTTTTTTTTATCGGGCAGAAAATGGCAAGTGAAGGAGCAACGAATCAGTGCAAGACAAATAGCGACCAAGTAGTTGGCCTAACATGCCTTTTTGTCTCCATAGAGTAGTTAAAGCCTCAAAAGTGACTTCTCATCGATGGATAAATGATGTTTATCATTCTGCCATTGTCGCCTCCTATGCAAAGTATATATTTTTGTGATTTCTTTTAATTTGTTTTCATGGATATATGATTACCAGAGAGGATTTTTCTCGAAGAATTAGAAAGGAAGAAGGAAGAAGAATGGAGGAGTGCTATTGAAAGAGGGTGGAGTTAAAGGAAGAGTTTCTCGACTATTCGATATGTGGTCTGGACAACAAATGAGAAGGCAGCGAATGGAGGAAGAACCATGAGGGTTAGGTTGGTTTTTTAATGGTGAAGGAAATGTACCCTATAAGTATCTCCATCAGCATATACAAATACTCTTTATGTTTTAATTTTCATTTTTTATTTGGGTTTCTGCAAACCACATATTTCTATAATGTTATGATAATTTTATATGTATTTTGTTATATTAATGATACTAATATTTTAATAGTTATATATATATATATATATATATATATATATATATATAATCTTGCAACGCTTTTTATTTGCAAAATAAAATTTGAAATTGTGCATAGTCTTGATTGCTATTAATGTATCCATCTCACATTTAATTAATTATTGATAGAGTGACATTAGATGCTTCTTTGATTCCTTCACTTCACAAGGCATCAACCCGAAACTCTTTGCGCTCTTTGGTGAGTAACTCCGAATCCATTTTGCCACTAAAAATGTTCAAAGGCATATAAAAGGGATAGAAGTCGGTGTTGGGTACTCAAAAATGTTTAGAACATCATTCTGGCATAGAATTCTCTCCCCTTTAACTTGATTAAGGAGAATATTTTCATAAAAATGTATCACTACCGCGCAACGCGCGGTTGCCACACTAGTATATATATATATAAAGGAGGGCCTAGGAGAGAGAGTGAAGGAGAGGCCTCCAAAGAGGCTTTAGATTTTTTCTTAGAGTTTTGAATTATTTTTAAATAAAATTATGCATTAAATGAGTACACACTTTTTTTTTCTTTTTTCTTTTTCACTATAGCTTTTACTTAATATTGATTTTTTTAATAAATGGCCAAAAGTCTATTTTATCAATATATATATATATATATATATATATATATATATATATATAAAGGAGGGCCTAGGAGAGATAGTGAATCAATCAATCAATATATCAATATATATAAAGGAGGGCCTAGGAAAGAGAGTGAAGGAGAGGCCTCCAAAGAGGCTTTAGAATTTTCTTAGAGTTTTGAATTATTTTTAAATAAAATTATGCATTAAATGAGTACACACCTTTTATTTTCTTTTTTATTTTTCACTATAGTTTTTACTTAATATTTTCTTAATATTGATTTTTTTAATAAATGGCCAAAAGTCTATTTAACATTTGATAAAAAATTTATTTTTATTTTTATTTACTTCATTTATATTAGTTAAACAAATATGTTTATTGAAAAAAAATTCTTTTAAATTTAATCACCTTATTTTTCCTTTCTAACCTAACAATCAATATATATATATATATATATATATATATATATATATATATATATATATATATATATATATATATATAAAGGAGGGCCTAAGAGAGAGAGTGAAGGAGGCCTCCATTGAGGCTTTAGAATTTTCTTAGAGTTTTGAATTATTTTTAAATAAAATTATGCATTAAATGAGTACACACCTTTTATTTTCTTTTTTATTTTTCACTATATCTTTTACTTAATATTTTCTTAATATTGATTTTTTTAATAAATGGCCAAAAGTTTATTTAACATTTGATAAAACAATGTATTTTTATTTTTATTTACTTAATTTATATTAGTTAAACAAATATGTTTATTGAAAAAAAATTTCTTTTGAATTTAATCACCTTATTTTTCCTTTCTAACCTAACAATGTTAATAAATCAAACCTTACGTAATTTTATAATTTAAAATCAATATATATATATATATATATATAAAGGAGGGTCTAGGAAAGAGAGTGAAGGAGAGGCCTCCAAAGAGGGTTTAGAATTTTCTTAGAGTTTTGAATTATTTTTAAATAAAATTATGCATTAAATGAGTACACACCTTTTATTTTCTTTTTTATTTTTCACTATAGCTTTTTGTAGATCCCAGTGCAGTGCAATCACAAGTAAATATGAACAATGATGAACAAATTATAAGCCACAGCAACTAGTCATATGATTGATAATACTTCAATGGGTTAAGGTTTACAGAGAGAATTTCTGATAAAGGTATGTAAACCTAACGACTAGTAAACTGAATAATGAACTTCTAAACTAACAAATGAAATAGAAACAACTTTAAATACGTAGGCTCGCAGGCCTAATGGGCTTATGGGCTTTTAGGTCCAACAAGCTTACAACTATGATAACTTGACATAAAATACCCTGAACTTCTATTTAACTAACAAAGTAGCCCTAACAATCTCCCCCTTTAAATAGAAGTTGAAACTCGCGCCAGTTAGAAACATAAATCTTCCGAAAACCAAAACTGATCTCGTAATATCTGATTTGCGTTCTATACTCCAGTCGTTCTTCAATAACTTTCAGTGCTTTAAGAACAAGTGCTTTGTATGAAGAATCCAGTAACTGAACTCCTTTTTCATCTTGACTCAGCGCACGCTTCAACTTGTCTTTCAGAAGCATCAAAGTACCATCACAGAATCTGGCAATCTGATCAAAACGAATAAAGCGTAGAACACATTTGTTGTTCACATATGACATACCAAAGTCTGGAATTTTTATGACTGTGAATGCAGGTACATTTAGAGCATCAGACGGAACATTCAGATTAGGCTTGAGAAGAATAATCTTCGGTTGGTCGCTTTCTAACCCAATCTGAAAATCTTCCACCGAAGCAAGTTTCATTGCACACTTCATGTATCTTTTCACGGTTTCTAGTGCATCAATGACTTCTCCGGGTCTGACGGTTCTGGTTTTTAAGTCACGTAGGATGAACAGCAGATCTTGTGGCTCCAAACATGGAAAATCAGCATCAGAAAAGCAGTATTGTTGACCATCTTCTCTTGTAACCATAAAGTCCGTATACCTAACCTTCATGAAGTAGGCAGGTATAATCTTATCAACTGATACAATCCTGAGCTTCGTCTTGGAATACTTGTGCTGGAACTTTCTGTACACGAACACAAGTTCACGCTATTTTTCTTTGTTTTTCACTGACTGCAGACCATGTAAAACGACATCATCATACTTTCTGATCCAGTGGGCAAAGATCTTTTTCTGGCTTTCTTCGAGGAAAGGAACTTTTATTCGGACTCTTTCCCACTTGAATGGACGAACTGGAGTAGTATGTACTGGTTCTCTAACTGGTGAAGCTGGAGGAGATCTCTCGGGAAAAACTGTAGAAGTAAAGTCAGGGTGATTAACTGGATAGGTCAATAAAGGAATCACGGCAGAAGACTGATCATCTGGATGCAGTATTTCATCAATTTCTTCTTGCATAACCACCAGAGCTCTTTCAGTGTTGGCACATTCTTCTGTCGTGTCCACCACTTCATACGGATCTAGTATTATTGCCCAATCTTCAGGAACTATCGGAGAACCATCTTCAAATTCCTCAGCCTTTTCAACCGTCGGATAATCGTATAGTACCAGGTCTGTCACCGGTTCCCGTGCCTGTTCCTGTCTATGTCCCTCTGTTCTTGTACCGGAACCCGTACCCTGTTCAACCTGTTCTGATTCCACTATATGTGTCTCCGGCTCAGATAGGCATTGGCGCTTCTCCCCCTCATGGTGATCAGGATCATCCTGATCATCATGTCGGCGCTTGAGCCGTTATGCCTGGCTACGGCAGGTATCCTCCACTGCTGATAGGCGTTCAGTCAAAACAGCTACGGTTTGCTGAAGTGACTGAAGCATGGCTTGTTGGATCTGGAAGGCTTCAGTAGAGACAATAGTTTGGGGGGTTGGTGGGGTAGGTGTGGATGCTTGAGAACGAAGTAGAGATAGCAAATCGGCATCCTGGGTGGGTTCGGTTAGAGACCGGGCTAGAAGTTTGGCAAGAAGGATGGATTTTAGCTCAGGTATAGAAAGATCCGTGGCGGGTAGGGAAGGTGGGATAGGTGTGGTCTCAGGCTCAGTCGTAGGACCTTTGCCTTTGATCATACGTTTGATATTGTCCATCTCTTCCCTCATCATAGATTGGACAGCCTTTAGGGCGCCGTCCATGTATTCCCTTGATACGAACTCGGTTGGGGTAACTCCGGGGTCACTTAGACTTCCCGTTGTAGCTACGACTGTAGAAGTCGAGCCGCCTACGTTCACGGTTGGCGTGATGATAGCCGTGGTAGGACTTCCACCCGATCCTCGTAAACTACCCGAAGGCGGAGTTACTATGGGTGTTCCGGCCGGGCCACTTAGGCTACCGGCGATAGCCGAAAAAGGAATCTGTGTCCTAGGAATGGCATGTATAACAAATGGCTCTAGACTCCGTGCAATCAAAGATGTCGAGAACGGGGGCAGCTGTTCTCTTACTTCAATATCGGCACCCTCCAAGTGAGAGCTCGATAGCGGATGTGCTAAATCCCCGTGAGAATGTGAAACCACCATCTGTTGGGAGATGGTGGAGTGTCTTGGTGGGGTGTGCAAATGCGCCGCTAGGTCCACAGCGGCTTCTTCAATACCCTGTCCCAACACATGAGACTGGGTAGCAGATGTGGCTACCTGGCTACACGTGGCTAGGGGGGATACAACCGATGAAGGTTGTCCCGTCACTCGTGTACTCTCGGAATGTATTTTACTCCGCCTTTCCCTCACACGGCTCACTTCTTGATTTTTCAACTGAGACTCCCTCCGCTCTCCTTATCTCTCCGGATGGGGGCTGATCATCGTCACCATCTGAGTCAGAAGACTCAGGTGATGCCGATGCTGCAATTTGGGTTTCTTCCGAGTCGGAATTCGCTGTCATGTCTTCAGAAGCAGCGATAGAAGAGGACTGACCATGAAAAGCTTCAGAATCGGTTGCCTCTTCTGCCATTTGAGTCTCGGTTGGCGTCGGCGAAGATGGTTGTCTAGAAGAACTAGCCTGGCTCGGTCCAATGGCACTGCCCACGCCAGATCCCCTCACGATAATAACTCTCGACACACCCTGTCCGGAAGCCCCAGCTATCCGGACGCTCCCGCCTCTCGTTCGTGGACGCGGACCCTCACGTCGCTCAGGTCTTGCTCCCTGGGCAGGTCCTGCCGGTCCTGGCCGGACCATAGGAGCTGGAATGTTGTGTGTGTGCCTATAAGCTATCACACTTAGTGTCGTAGGACGAGCATGGTCTAGTACCCCGACTGGGATTGGTCGGGCGACAACACCTTCCGAATCAGCGCGGGAAGGAATCTTGCGTGTCGGATGATGCGGGCAAGTTGGGTGCGTAGAACGGCGCTGTATCTCGGGATACAAGTTCATGTAGTTCCGGATAACGATCTGTAGGAACCGCATGAATGGAATGAAATTTGATCGGCGAGATGCAGTAGAACGAACTCTTTGAACGAGTTCAAACCAGATAAAGTCGGCAAAGTCTACGTGGCGATTGAAGGCCACCGCGTGAAATATGCGAAGAATCGGGGCGCTCGTCTGATCAATGCCCTTCGTTATAGATGAAAGGCACCGATTTATGTAGGTGAACATCGTGTACCAGATCGTCGAGACGTACTTGCGGTTAAAGGTGGATGGAATGCGAAGTTCTGCGCCGTATCCTAAAGAGAGAAGGTCGGTGCACAGAGTGGCATCAGTGACCATCGGGTCGAAGCTTTCTCGGCCTGGAACGGATCCGGCGGTCGGTAACCGAAGGAATTGGCGGAGTAGATCACATGTGAGAAGCACTGGTGTGTGATATATCCGACCTTCAAGATGGAATTCGCCATCGGCCTCTAACGCATGGAGAGAACGCCAAAACTGTTGTAAGTATATGATTGGTACGGTTGCAGTTTCCGTAAGGGTATAAGAAATAGGATGCCCCATCAGTATCTCGATGATGACCTGATATTGAATATCAGGTTGGGTTACATCGAGGTGGTAGTTATTGGCTGTAAGAGGGAGGAACTGATCCTCGGGAATCAGTTCCGCATCTGCGATTGGATTAATCGCTGGTGGCTGGTTTTGTGCCATTGTGCCTGTGAAGAATTAGTCGATTAGTACGCAGGTTTGGAAAAAGATAATAGCCGTTGGAGTTATACAGTCATGTTTTAAACCACAATTGATTCTAACTCCAAAAAAAATGGAAGAACAAACCCTACTCGTGAAATAGGGTCAGTCACCAAGGCGCATAGAATTGCACCAGCACTTAGAACCACCAAAAATCCCCTCATAAACACACATATGAAAAGTTATAACTATAAGCATCATCAACTAGGATTCGACCGGATAAGGTCTTCGACCGGATAGGTGTTAGACCGGGGAACAGCTAAGACCGGATACGTTTCCACCGGGGGTCTCGTAAGACCGGATATGATCTTCAACCGGAGGACCGGATATGTTCGATCGGATAAGGTATTCGACCGGAGGTCAACTAAGACCGGAGGTCATTCGACTGGAGGGCACCTAAGACCGGAGCATTTATTCGACCGGTGGTTAAACCACCGGATAAGGTTCGACCGAAGGAAACCATTCCACCAGTGCTTACACTCGACCGAAGTAGCCTTCGACCGGGGCGAAAACCTAGATCGGAGGAAAACCCCCGGAGAGTCGAATCGTCAATGACGCAGACGTATAGTCGGCGATTAAACAACGAAAAACACGATCGATATAAGATTAAAACACCGAAAGATCGATTACCCTACCTTGTCGATTGAAGATGAACAGAACCGAGGAGTTCGGTCGAGTTGGGTTTCGGTGGAATAGAGTTCCGGGCAAGAGAGATGGAGACGAAGAGAGAAGAAAAACGGGGTCGATCGAATGAAGGAAGAGAAAGGATTCGACCGGGGTTTATAAACCCCGAACCTGGGCTTGGGCTCGGGCTTGGGCCGGGGAAACAGAAACAAAAACCAAACACACACAAACTAAAAAAATATTTTTGAATTTTTTCGGAGATATAAAAAAAACTTAAAAAATCCTAAGGGGAAAAAAATAAGAAACCTATGGAGAATAAACAAAATATAAAACCGAAGACACGAGACTTAGCTCCCCCTCGAATGTTTACCAAGAGGAGGTCCAAACACAGAACCCTCTTACCTGCTCCCCCTCGAATGGAGGACTCGTGAGACTTACCAACCATCTGACGCTAGTGCTCTCCCTGAACACATTACCGGGTTGTAGATCCATCACTAACAACTTACTCTCTTCAGGGAACAAAGAATGAACTGCACAAAGAATCACGAAAACACCACGAAGACAAAACCAAGAACACAAGAGAAACTAGAAAACACGAAATCTACTTTGTTGATACAGAAGTTCGTAACTGACACAGAACTGAACGAGTAAAATGCAATAACCAAGGAGTGTGGATAATAGCAACCAGAGACAGGGCACTGGTGCAGTTGTCACAGTCGTTCGTTATTGAATGAAACTCGTAGAGAGCTGTGAACGGATCAAACTTTCAGATTTAGCATACCTAGCTTGGACACAAGGTAATTAAATTGTTTTTCGTCCAAGGCTTTGGTAAACAGGTCTGCTAACTGATGCTCTGAATTAACAAAATAGAGTTCGATAGTACCTTTTTCCACGTGATCTTTTATAAAGTGATATCGCACATCAATGTGCTTCGTCTTCGTGTGTTGGACGGGATTGCTTGATATGGCTATAGCGCTCTTCGAGTCGCAGTAGATGGGAATTCTGGAGTAATTAAATCCATAATCTTTGAGCTGGGTGAGCATCCATATGACCTGTGAGCAGCAACTGGCGGCTGCTACATACTTCGCCTCGGCGGTGGAGGTGAACACGCAGTTTTGTTTCTTGGAAGCCCAGCTGACAAGACGATCGCCCAAGAACTGAACATGACCCGACGTGCTTTTCCGGTCCAGCATGTTTCCAGCATGGTCAGCGTCCGAGTAGGTTGTCAATTCAAAACCTGTCTCTTTTGGGTACCACAAACCAAGATCAGCAATACCTTTTAAATATCGAAAAATTCGCTTAACCGCAGCTAAATGAGACTCTTTAGGTTTCGACTGAAATCTTGCACACAAGAATGTCGAGAACATAATGTCAGGCCGACTAGTCGTCAAGTACATCAGAGAGCCAATCATGCCTCTATAAATGGTAGCATTCACATCCTTACCGTCAGGATCGGAGTGAAGCTTTAGAGTAGTGGACATGGGGGTTTTCATTGGTGAAGATTTTTCCATCTGGTATTTCTGAAGAATATCCGAGATGTACTTAGATTGATTAATGAAAATTCCTGTTTGTAATTGTTTAACTTGAAGACCCAGGAAAAAATTCATTTGCCCCATCATGCTCATTTGAAAATGTTTACTCATTAAGGCAGAAAAGTTCTGACAGTACTTGGGGTTCGTGGAGCCAAAGATTATATCATCAACATAAATTTGTACAAGAATGATATCATTCTTCTCTCTTTTAATAAATAAAGTAGTGTCAATTTTACCTTTAGAGAAGCCAGACTTAACTAAGAAGGATGAGAGTGCATCATACCAGGCTCGTGGTGCTTGCTTAAGACCGTATAGGGCCTTGTCAAGAAAATAGACGTAATTCGGATTTTCAATACTCACGAAGCCTTCGGGTTGCGAGACATACACTTCCTCCTTGAGAACGCCGTTGAGGAACGTGGATTTCATGTCCATTTGAAAGACGATGAAATTCTTGTGAGCGGCGTAGGCGAGGAACATGCGGATCGCTTCAATGCAGGCAACCGGTGCAAACGTCTCATCGTAATCAATTCCTTCTTGCTGGAGATATCCTTTAGCTACTAGACGCGCTTTGTTCCGAACAATGATGCCGTTTTCGTCCTTCTTGTTCTTAAAAATCCATTTAGTCCCTATCACCGTCTTGTTCTTAGGTCGGGGAAATAGGCGCCAAACATTGAGGCTCTCAAAATGGTTGAGTTCCTCTTGCATAGCAATTACCCAGTCCGGATCATTCAGCGCTTCAGAGACTGTGGAAGGTTCGATACGGCTGAGGAACGAGGAAAATAAGCAGTCGTTCGCGGTGGTGGATCGAGTCTGAACTGGTGTGGAGGGATCACCGATGATCTGATGAAGGGGGTGTGCGCGAGTCCACTTGGTGGTGTGTGGATGAGGTTGATATGTCTGGTGAGAAGTGTCAGCATCCACATACCCACCGGGGGGTAAATTCTGAACTGACTCGAGAGATGACGACCTGTGAGGTGGAAGCTCCTTAGTGGGAGTCAAACAAGGAGAAGAGGATGACTCAGCTGGTGATGAAACGATAAGGGGATCCGGGATTGCTGGAGAGGTAGCTTCGGGAGCACCTTCAACAGGAGTCGGTTCAGGGAGTAAAACTGAAACAGGAGTCGGTTCAGGAACACCGTCATCAGGAACTTGAGCAAGAGGATGTCTATCACTTGAGCTCGGGGAAGCTTGATCATTGGCAGTAGAAGATGGAGCACCAGGCGAGGATGGACCACCGGAGTCGGTAGGGCCAGTGACTTGTGTCACTTCTGGTGCTTGAGCAGTATTCCTGTCACAAGACGTAGTATTAGACTTAACATTAAACAAGTCATCGTAAAAGAATTCGAACAGAAAATCCAAATCAGAAAGATGTGCTCTTGACGTAGACGCATGATTTGGATCTACTGGAGATTGTGTAGCCTCTGAACGGAATTTTCCAGAAGCTAACACACCAGTAAGCGCGGGTTCTGAACTGAGATGTTCAGAAGCCATTTCAGCGACCTCGTCAAAAGTCACGTTTACGCTCTCAACGACGGTCTTCGTCCGTTTGTTGTAGACACGATAAGCTTTGGCGTGCTGGGAGTAGCCGATAAACACTCCTTCATCCGCTTTGGGACTGAATTTTCCAAGATCATCCTTATCATTTAAAACAAAGTAGGTGCATCCGAAAGCATGAAAGTAGTTGATGTTCGGGACGCGCTTGTTGATGATCTCGTACGGTGTCTTGTTGAACCGCTTGTTGATGATGGACCGATTTTGAGTGTAGCAAACGGTAGCAACGGCTTCTGCCCAAAGAAATAGTGGTAGCTGGTAATGAGATAACATAGTGCGCGCTGCTTCAACAAGAGTTTTGTTCCGACGCTCTACCACCCCCATTCTGCTGAGGAGTATGAGCAGCTGAGAAAGTATGCGAGATACCCACAGAAGTGAGATAACCGGTGAGTATTTGATTCTTGAACTCAGTGTCGTTGTCCGTCCTGATGGTCTAAACTACTTGATTGAGACTGACTTGAATGCTCTTCAGAAGTGATATAATCAACTCGAGAGTTTCGTCCTTTAAACGGAGAAATCGGACCCAAGTGTAACGAGAGAAATCGTCAACCATCACCAGGACATACTTCTTGTGATTTATGCTTTGAACGCGCATCGGTCCACATAAGTCCATGTGGATTAGCTCAAGGGACCGAGAAGTACTAGGAACGGCTTTAGGCTTGTGGGACGCCTTCTTCATTTTGCCCTTTTCGCAGGCAGCGCACAGATGCTCTTTTGCAAACTTTAGATCTGGCATACCCTTGACATGGCCACCGAGCACCAACTTGTTGATATTCTTGAAGTTCAAGTGCGATAGACGAAGGTGCCATAGCCAGCTTTGTTCAGCAGATGCTTTGGACAACAAACAGACTTCCTTGTTGGCTTTCAAGGACGAGAGGTCAATCGTATAGAGGTTGGTGCGTCGCGTTCCAGCAAGTATCTCTTTACCATCCTCAGTTCGAACGCTGCACCTTTTAGCCTTGAAAGTAACCTCGAGATTCTTGTCGTAGAACTGACCGATACTGAAGAGATTGTGGCCGAGACCTTCAACATAGGAGACTTTCTTGATCGTGATGTTATCTTTGACAATATCCCCGTAACCCCTAATGGGAGAGTAGTGATCATTTCCAAAACGCACATTCCCACAAAACCTCTCGGTGAAGTTTGTGAGAATCTCCCTTCTTCCGGTCATGTGCTTGGAGCAACCTGAATCTAGATACCACACATGACCGTCCTGCAAAACAGGTTATTTCTTTTTAGGTACCCATTCGTAAATGGGTCCTTTGGGGTTAGATTTAACACCCGGCTTAGAGACCCGTTTAGAGTTGGGTCTTTGTCTATCACGGGAAACATCACAATGAGAATGATTATGAGCAATATGATATGAGCCAAACCAATCAGATGCATAACGACTATCAACAAAATCATTTGATCCACAATAAGAACAACACAGACAATCATGAGACAGTTGAAGTAATTGCGGAATCGAATAAACTTTTAAAGGAAGAGTTCCATTACATTCAACTAATGGTTTAGAAATAAAAACATCATGATTGTTATTGTTCTTTCTAGACTTTAAGACCGGATCAACTAATTCTGATGTTGCCGAGCTCTCTTTTGACTTCTTAGCTACCCAAGTATATTTCACTTCTTTCCGCCGACCATACGTATCTGAAATGCCGTTAAACCCATAGTCAGAGGATTTGAAAATTGAAGATTGTGACCTTTGAGAGCGACTGGTCTTTTTCTTCTTCTGTGAACGCCTTTTAGATTTAGACTTGGAAGATTTTGAAGAATTGTTCACAGAAGGTTTTTGCGGGGCAGATGTGGAACATTCACCCTTATAAAATTTAAACGGAGGCCCACATGACTCATTTAAAAAATCAACATGGCTAGGTAGAGAAGGATTAAAATCAAATTTGCTCAAATCACTATCTAAGCACACCTCAGAATTCAAGAATGCGGAAAATTCTAGTTCCTCATCAGAAAGGACCTTATCGCTTGAGGAGTTCAGGACAGCAGAAGAGCTTGTTAAGAGAGGATCATTTGCGGAAGCATTTTTACAATCAGAACACTGATCCGTTTCAAAAACATGAGGCTCTTTTCCCTTATTTGAAATGATTGGTGACGAGTCACCCATAAAAGCTTTGCAGGAAGATGTATCGGAGGCAGGATAAGAATTTTCAAACAGATGAGTATTCTCACTTTGGAGATTTGAAGGCTTAGCTAGAGGTTCAGCCTTGTGAAGTTGCTCTTTCAGGCGATCTGCTGCCAAAGCAGCCAGTTGTGAATTTAACCTCTTTATTTCTGTCTGAAGGTATTCTTTCTCCTTAACTGACACATTTTCCTCTTTAGTGGAATAGAGGCACTCAATTTGGAATAAAAGTTCTTGTTTTTCCTTTTGAAATTTGTCTCTTTCTTGTTCAAACGACTCTTCTAGTTGAACAATTTTTCTTTCTAAAATCAGAGGTGGAACATAGACTTTATGGTCTGGTTGTTCCTCCTCATTTTGAACGGTTTTAGTATCTAGTTCAGCTTGAGTATAGCTTCTAAAGTAGTCATTTGATAGAAAAACAGGTTTTTCCTCGTTGTAAGAAGCATTTAAAGAATCATAAACAAAAGGAGGTCTCATTTTTGTAGAGGTCTCCCTTCTTAACTCATCTTCTTCCCAATCCTCATCCTCAATTGGTTTGGTCCACTTTATTTTGTATTCTGGATAGGTCTTATCTAATCCAAGAAATTCGGATGCGTACATCGTGGGAACTTGGGATAAGGCCTTTTTCAAATAATATGGGTTATCGTAACCGATACCCCTATTCGCATGCTTGGGTTCTTTTGGTGTAATTAGATGTAACGTTTGTTGAGATTGCCCAAGTCTATAAAGCTTCTTTTCCATCTCCTTTAACTGATTAGATAACCTTATGTTCTCATTTTTGTAAGCCACGTTTTGATTTAACAAATCAATTTTCTCGGTCTCAGACGTACGTAGCTCATCGGTCAGGTCATCTACTTTGGTCATTAGCTTTTGTGACTCTGTTGAACAACTCACATTCTCTTCTCTTAAATTAGAAATCGTGCACAGGTAGCTAGATATTTCTAAGCTTTGTTTTTCCATAAAATCAGACTGTTTAGTGACATGGCTTTCTAAAGATGAGAGAAGTTGTTCTTTTTCTTTTAAGAGTAGCTTGTAAGAATCAAGTTTGTGCATTGAGAGTTGCATTTGATCAAGTAAAGCTTCATGAAAAGGGGCACATACCTGGCAAGGAGCATTGCAATCTTCTTCATCAGTGTCGGATGGTGATGAATGGTTGCCCATGAAACACAAATGAGCTTCAGCATCCTCAGGTTCTTCATCTGACACTTGCAACCAGTAATCGTCTTCAGCCATTAGAGCTTTCCCGGCTTCCTTTTCTTTGGCAAGAAGCAGCTTGGCTCGGTAGTAGTCGGCGTTGCGCACGATTGGTTTGCGACAATCTTTGGTGAAATGACCTAACCGACCACAGTTGTAGCATTTGATCGGCTCGTCTTTCAGCTTTTCGTCATTTCTCTTGTCAGACTTCTTACCAACTTCAAAGCAACTATTACCTTCAGACTTTTCTCGATGATCACGTCGAGTAGAGACTCTTTGCTTGTTGGAGGACTTGTTAAAAAACTTCCTCTTTTGAAATGCTTGGGTGAGAAACACCATTGCTTCTTTCATCTTGGCAAGTTCTGGATCCGAGTCGCTATCGAGATCTTCAGGTTCAGAATCACTCAGCATGGGCTCTTTTCCAAATGATCGGCTGACGAACTTGCCTCTTCTCTCAGATACGAGTGCTAATTGATCAGCTGCTGGCTTTTCCTCTGCTTTTCCAATCAGCTCCATCACTTCTTCTTCGTCCTGGAGCAGCATTTCATAGAGTTCGTGAAGGTATAGCTTCTCCAGGGTCTAAGTGTGGCGTATATGGGAGACGAACGGTTTCCACTCAGGCTGTAAGTTGTTCATAAACTTTATTGTGTGTCCCTGATTCTAGTTTCTAATCTATAACACAATCAAACAAACAAAATTGAACAACCAAATTACCTGTTTGATTACTTGATTTCTCAAGTTACACTTTCTCTCTCTAGAACTCTCTCTCTCTCTCTAAATCGTATTCTCCAAATCTGTTATATGTTCTAATGTCACACACACACTTCTAAAATACAAAAGAGAAAAAGTATTTATACTAACATCTAATACAAGGAAACAACAAAAACAACTAAACTAATACATTGACTTTTATTACAAAAGACTTTGACTTTTAATAAGAGTTGACTTTCTTCAGCTTTGACTTTCTCAACTTTGACCTTCAGTATTCTTGATCTTGTATCCAACAGATTTATGCTCTAACAATCTCCCCATTTGGAACTCCTGAATCAACAGATGAATCAGTTAATATGTCTGTCAGTAACACAAAGTCACTGTGTGTAACGAATACACAATATAAAGGAGCTTTTTGATGTTCACTCCCCCAGGGCTTCCATCCAATCATCGAAATACCACAAAGGCAATTTATATGAATGTTATGACAAAGAAACGAATTCTTTGTGTGTTCGTGCAAGTGTAGAAAGAATTAAGCACAAATAATTGCTTTTTAAGGCTCAACATAGTGTAAACCACTGAGACAACAATAGATAAACACAGACTCTAAGTGCATGATTGAAGTGCGAAGGCGGGGCAGACTTCCTTCTTTTTCAATATCCAGATTTTCCAAATGAAAACCAGATAGATTATATGTTGCGTCCCCAGAAAATATGAAACATTTTCTTTTTTTTTTTTAGAAGAAAATGAGTGGTTGGTGGGGTTTAAGCAAGAGTTGGCATGGGCTATTTGTCTGTTTCAATAATGTTCACCAAAAATTTGTGAAGCATTAGTAATGTGGTTGTCCGGCTCAGAAAGTAGTTGGCGCAGAGTTTGATATTCTTTTACTCTGATCTCTCACCCTCTTTCTTTTTAATCAATAAGCTCACTACTAACCAAACTCTTTTTTCCATTTTACCTCATCACACCCACACTCATTTCTTTTAGACTCCTCACACTCAATCACTAAGGGATTAACTTCATGGGTAGGAAACACTGGTTAACATGAATCCATAGAAGTTTCAATTAATTCCTAGCACAAAGAACCCAAGTTCCTATAAAGCATGAGTTGCACAAATGGTTTAACTGTAACAGTTAAAGCTCATATACAAATATCAGATGAATGTATGCTCAAAAAGTAATCATGAAAATATGAGCATTTTTAAACATTGAAGTATTTTCAAACAAGGAAATTGAATGAATGAACATGAATGCAAGAAACTTGTTTGAAAATCTGACATTGTATAAAATGATCAGAAATGAATGATATATCAATTAAAGCTTAAGGTCAAGAAAAATTGATATTTGTCTATACGAAACAAGATATAGACATTCTAGAAATGACCGTTTCGAAATGAAATATCGCTCAAAATTCTTTGAATACAAGCGGAGTGTCTTACCATCGAAGAAAAATTGTTTCAATTTAGAGACATGGTAAGAACATGTTGAACAAAAATTCAAACCAGTGTGTGTGAATACTTGAAAATATATAGAAAAGACAATACGCAAGTATTTATCTTTGGAAACACACGGTTTGTTTATCAATGAAATACAAAAATAGAATAAAAACATTTAAAATCACACTTCCAAATTATAAAATCTTGTTTAAAAATTGGGAAGTGGTTTGAACATTTAAGAACATGTTTTCTATACCTGAAAGTTGTCCTTCTTTCAGATATATGTGAGATTAAGATAAAAAAAAATTACCTTGTCGCTCAATCTGAAATCTCAGAAAGTCAGTTGTAATCATGTAGATATGATCGTGTCAGCTTCTCTCATCCTGTATAAGTCTCAAAGTCTAGTCAAAATTTATTCACAAAATTTATTCAAAACTTAAAATATATATATATATATATATATATATATATATATATAAAGCAATAAAACTTTTAAGATACGAGTTCTGATCAAAAATAATCAGAAATCATAGTCTTACTCCATGTTACTTATAAGCTCCCCCTAAAATCATGCATTGCAAAAATTTTGTTAGTTAAACAAAATGCAGAATTTAGTTAATACTCCCCCTCAAATGAATATAGATCATCTAAAATCTTCTCTTACTCCCCCTGAGATCATGAGCAAACAATTAAAGTGCAAGTATCTTTCAGAAATGAAAATAAAGAAAATGACAAAAAATAACAATTTGTAACTTTAGTAGGTAACAACCGATTATGTCTTAATATTTAACATACCAAGCTTAGAGACAAGAAAATTAAATCTCTTTTCATCTAAGGGTTTGGTAAATAAATCTGCAAGTTGATAATCTGTTTTTACAAAATAAAGTTCAATTGTTCCTTTTTCAACATTATCTTTTATAAAATGATACCTTGCATCAATGTGTTTAGTTTTGGTGTGTTGGACAGGATTAGCAGATATGGCAATCGCGCTCTTCGAGTCACAGTATATCGGAATTTTGTCATATTTGAATCCAAAGTCTCGTAGCTGTGTTCGCATCCACAAGACTTGAGAGCAGCAACTGGCAGCAGCTACATATTCTGCTTCTGCAGTCGATGTGGAAACGCATAACTGTTTCTTTGAAGCCCAGCTAACGAGCTTGTCTCCAAGAAATTGAACGTGACCAGATGTACTCTTTCTGTCCAACATGCAACCTGCATGATCTGCATCTGAATATGCAGTCAGTTGAAACCCTGTATCCTTAGGATACCACAAACCAAGGTCTGCAGTCCCCTTCAGATATCTAAAAATCCGTTTGACAGCGGCCAAATGAGATTCTTTGGGAGCAGCTTGATATCTAGAACAAAGACATGTTGAGAACATAATATCTGGTCTACTCGAAGTAAGATACATCAACGATCCTATCATACCTCTATAGGTTCTAACATCAACACTTTTTCCCGAAGGATCAGTGTGGATCTTAGTTCCTGGTGCCATCGGGGTGCCAATAGATTTGTGATTTTCCATTTTGTACTTCCGAAGAATGTCCAAAATATACTTAGATTGATTTATAAAAATCCCCGTAGAAAGTTGTTTAACTTGTAATCCGAGAAAGAAATTCATCTCTCCCATCATACTCATTTGAAAACGTGACACCATGAGGTTAGAAAAGTTTTTACAATATTTTGGATTAGTAGAACCAAATATTATATCATCAACATATATCTGAATAAGTATAATATCAGCTTTTTCCTTCTTTATGAATAAAGTGGTATCGATCTTACCTTTAGAGAAACCAGACTTGACCAAGAATTTGGATAAGACGTCATACCAGGCTCGAGGGGCTTGCTTTAATCCATAAAGGGCTTTGTCCAATATGTAGACATGATATGGCTTATCTGGATTAACGAACCCTTCTGGTTGAGACACATACACTTCTTCTTTAAGAATGCCGTTCAGAAAGGCTGTTTTCACATCCATCTGAAAGACTGTGAAGTTCTTATGAGCGGCGTAGGCGAGAAACATTCTGATTGCCTCTAAGCGCGCTACTGGAGCATATGTCTCGTCATAATCGATGCCTTCCTCTTGCCTGTAGCCTTTTGCAACAAGTCTAGCTTTGTTTCTGATAACAACACCATATTCATCCTTTTTATTCTTGAATACCCACTTAGTTCCTATCACAGTCTTTCCTTCAGGCTTAGGAACTAATCTCCAAACCTTTAGGGCTTCAAACTGATTGAGCTCTTCTTGCATTGCAGATACCTAGTCCGAATCAGCAAGAGCCTCGGATACTCGTGTTGGCTCAATCTTGCTTAGGAACGAGTCATGCATACACTGATTAAGAGTCGTTGACCTTGTCTGAACAGGCTTGTCAACATCTCCAATTACTTGATGTAATGGATGGTCCTTGGTCCAGCGATGCTCATGTGGGAGTGGAATAGATAAATTCTGAACATGATCATCATCTTGAAATCCACGTTCAACATCTTCAGTTTGAATTACAGGAGGGGGGTTTTCAGTTGAAGACTCAGGTGCAGAAGTATCAGTTGGAACAGCAGATTCTGACTCAACTGAAACAATTACTTCTGGCTCAGCGTTAACTTGTGGAACTTCAACTGTAGGAGTAACATCAAGAATGTGAGTTTCTGACTGAACGGGGGATACTTGTTCAGTAATGACCTCTGAAGTGACTGGATGATGACAGCTTGTATCTTCAGACCTGTCAGTCACAGCAGATTTAGATATATTAGATCCTAGAAACTCATCATAAAAGAATTCAAATAACAAATCTAAATCAGTTAAATGTGAAGTAGATGTAGAAGCGTTATCCGAATTTATCGCTGTAGACACAGGTTCTGGACTGATCTGCCCAGAAGCTAATACACCAGTGATAACGGGTTCTGAACTGAGATTATCAGAAGCCATATCTTCATCAAATGTAACATTGACGCTCTCCACAACTGTCTTTGACTTCTTTATATAAACACGATATGCAGCAGAAGTTGAGGAATAACCGATAAAGATTGCTTCATCCGCTTTAGCACTGAATTTATTCAGACTCTCTCTGTCGTTAAGCACAAAACATTTACACCCAAATATGTGAAAATATTTGATAGTAGGTGTTCTGTTGTTGATCAGCTCATATGGAGTCTTTTGAAAACGACGGTGTATTATGGAACGATTTTGCGTATGGCATGCAGTCGACACAGCTTCCGCCCACAAGAATAGAGGTAGATCCGATTGACTAAGCATAGTTCGAGCGGCCTCGACTAGCATTCGATTACGTCTTTCTACTACTCCATTTTGTTGAGGGGTTCTAGCAGCAGAATACTGTTGTGAAAACCCAACTGATTCGAGATATTCATCAACAATCTTATTCTTGAATTCTGTGCCATTGTCAGTTCGAAGGAACTTGACTTGTCGCTGCAGTTTCACCTGGGTCGTCTTTAAGAATGAAATGAGAACTTCAGGTGTCTCATCTTTTGATCGAAGAAATTTGACCCACGTGTATCTTGAGTAATCATCCACAATAACCAACACGTATTTCTTACCACCCAAACTCTGAGTTCTCATTGGACCACATAAATCCATGTGTATCAGTTCTAACGGAGAACTAGTGCTTGGTTCAGGCTTCGGTTTGTGAGCGGCTCTCTTCATCTTACCCTTCTCACAAGCTGCGCATAAATGTTCTTTCTCGTATTTCAGCTCAGGAAGTCCCTTTACTAATTTTCCACGAACCAGCTTGTTGATGTAACGAAAGTTCAAATGAGATAACCGTCTATGCCAGAGCCAACTTTGTTGCTGTGAAGCTTTTGTCAACAAGCATACCTGATTGTCAATCTGAACTTTGGACAAGTTGATGGTGTAGAGGTTTGTCCTTCTATGTCCACCCAAGAGTTCTGTTCCGTCTTCAGTACGAACCGAGCAACTCTTAGACTTGAAGTTAACCTCTAACCCTTTATCGCAGAATTGACCTATGCTGAATAAATTGTGCCCCAAGCCTTCGACATAACTCACTTTACTTATCGTTATGTTGTCTTGAATGATGTCACCATATCCTAGAATAGGTGAAAGCTGATCGTTTCCAAATCTGACATTGCCACTGAATTTCTCTGTATAGTTAGACAATAAAGCTTTTTGCCCAGTCATATGCTTGGAACATCCACTATCCAAGTACCACATATGCCGGGTCTGCAAGAGAAATCAGGCAATAATAGATTTAGGTACCCATTTAAAAACGGGCCCTAACAGATTAGCACAAAATTTTGGTATCCACTTGAAAATGGATCCTCTGTTCATTTGAAAACCTTTAAAATCATTTGATCTAGAAGAATATACATAATAAGATCCATACCAATCAGAAGAATCATGAGAATAAGCAAAGTCAGTTTTCCGATAATTATGATGAAATTTAGTAGTAATAGGAGATAATTGAATCAACTGGTTTATTGAATAACGCTTGTAAGAAGTTACAAGGTTTTGTTTATGAGAAGCACATTGATCAACTACATCAGAATCACTACTAACAGATTTAGTACAAGAATTATCAGTAACTGATTCAGCTATCTCAGCATCCTTCTGTTTTGGTCTCCATTTGGATTAAGCTTTCTGCTTTTTCTTCCTTAAATCTGAAACATAAAATGTAGATTTATTAGGAAAAATAGATTTCTGTGACTGAGGTTTCTTTTGTGTACCAGTGTATTTCTGTTTCTGTAATCGCTGCTTCTTATGTTTCTTACCATTAGCATAGTAATCCGCAGTTACAGAAACTTTGTCATTTCTAACACCACTTGGTAACACTTTGTCATTTTCAAGACAAGTAGAATGATCAGGAAGTTTAGAATGAATGTCAAACATATCAGTTTCTTCCATGCTCCCATCATCAGAATTAAAAGAATCATTTGCAGACTCAAATAAGTCATCAGAATTATCAGAGAAAATTTGAGGTGCCTTTGAAACTGTAGAACACTTTGTTGATTTTTCTTTAAAAACAGTGTTCTTTATAACTGTAGAGAACACATTTTGTTCTATATCAACCAAAAGTTTTTCATCAGATAAAACATTTTCAAGTTCAACTATTTTGCTTTCAAGAATAGATGTAGGAACATAAACCTTTGCAATCGCAGGTTTTGCCTTCATCTCAGATGCGGAATAACTAACAAAATAGTCTTTTGAAAGAACTTTCGGTGTTTCTGAAAGATAACTATCATTTAACTTGACATAGTTAAATGGTAGTTGCATTTTCTTTTTATTCTTTCTGTTTTCAGTTTCTTTGGCCTCATCTTCATCTGACAATTTGGTAACAAATTTGGGTTTCAAATGAGTATGTTTATCAGCACAAGCAAGAAAATCATAGTTATAAAGTGCCGGCTGTTTTCTGATAGCTTTCTTAAGATAATGGGGGTTGTTAAAACCAAGTCCCCATCTTTGCTTAACATCTACCTCTTCATTAGGAGCATTAAGAAAGATGGTTTGATCTGTTTGATCTCTTTTATAAAGTTTAACTTCCAGACCATTTACCTTCTTGTTCAAATTCTTGTTTTCAACCTGCAGTTCATAAATAGTTAGTGCAGATTCATTTTTCTCAAACTCATATCTATTTACTTTACCTTCGAACTCAGAAATCTTCTTTTCAAAATTATCTACTTTAGATTTAGAATCAGAATCAGATTTGCGTAAAGAATCAATTAGATCTTTGTTTGAAATAACAGAAGTATTAAGTTCAAAGATCTTCTTGTTCTTTTTAGCAACCTTTTCCTTTTCATTTTTCAGATTATTTTGTAAATTTTGAAGCTCAACCACCATGGTTTCCAATTTGGTAATAAGATCTTTTGGAGTTAAGTTTAATACCTCATTAACTTCTTCATCATCTGACTCGGCATTCTTATCCTCTTTGCCCATGAGACAGATATGAGCATTTTCTTCTTTCTCATCACTTTCATCCTCAGAATGATCCAACCAAAACTCATCTTCAGCCATTAGAGCAATACCAGCTTCCTGTTGTTTTGCCAAAAGCAACTTATTCTGATAGTACTGAGAGTTGCGAACTTTCGGCTTTCGACAATCTTTAGCATAATGACCCAACTTGCCACAATTGTAGCATTTGATTGAATCAGGTGCTGGCTTCTCAACAGCTGTGTAATCATTCACAAATTTCTTCTTTTCATCCAGTTTCTTCTCACCATACCTATTCTCTTCAAATTTCTTGCCTTCCACCCTCTCTCGGTGCTCATGGTTCTTTGAACTTGATAACGAATAGCGTTGAGAATTTGATCCCGGCTTCTTATAAAATTTCTTCTGAAAGGCACGGGTCAGCAATATCATGGCTTGTTTCAGACTTTCGCCATCATCACTATCAGACACATAATCTGACTCAGAAGTTGTAAGAACTATCTTCTTTTTCTTTTCTTTCTTCTCTTTCTTTTCTTTCAACTTCTCTCCAGCTACTAAGGCAATTGGATCAGAAGCTTGTACTGCTTTCTTCTTTTCAGCTCTTTTCTCTTCAACCTCTTCTTCATCTGCTTTAAGGTTTCAAATACCTCATGTAGTGGAATGTCATTTAAATCCTTCATCTGCTTCATTCTTCTTGTATGCTTCTTCCATTCTGGACGTAAGATACTCAAGAATTTGACATTGTTTTCCAGTTGCTTCTTCTTAACTTTGTTCTTTGTTAACTCGTTCAGAAGCAACACAAACCTCTCATAAGTATCTTCCAGACTCTCATTCTCCTTGGCTTTGAACTCCTCATAGCTATTTATGCAGTTTGCCACTTTCATCTGGTTTCCGACCTTTGATCCCATCATCATCTTTTGTAATTGATCCCACATCTTCTTCGCATTGGCTTTATAACTGTCAATCTTGATGTAGATCTCGTTTGGGATGCTTTGAAGAAGTAAAGATCTCGCTTGTTTATCTGCTTTGTATCGGCTTTTCTGCTCTTCAGAATATTGAGAAATATCCACTGTCACTGTTTTCATCTTTTGCTCTCGTTCTTCAGTTCCATCTTCACTATCAGAAGAGTCAACATCAGGTATCTAAACTGTAATTTGAGCCATTGGACCTTCAGTGATAGACAGTAAAATATTCTCTTCATTTGAATGCCGATCCACGAAATCCAAGAATCTGTCTTTCCATTGCTCATATTCGCCTTTGAATAAAACTGGAGGTTTGACATCGGTTCCAATTGAAAGAGCATCTTTGGAAGTCATCTTGTATAAACCTGTTTGAAAAATATATCAATAAGAAACTAGAACTGATCGTTAGTCCAAAATGTGAAATAAAAAAAAAATCTTGAAAAACTAGAAAAATCAGAAAAATTGAAAAATTTGACTAAGTATCAGAACTCGCAAGTCACTATTTAACTCGCAAGCCCTAAAACTCGCAGACTGAATAACTCGCAGACTGATTCTTGTGCGTTCTCTAAATTCTCAACCAAACGCGCAGACAAACTCGCAAGCAAACTCGCAAGAAAACTCGCAGAAATTTGCGCGTTTTGAGAAACTCGTAAGCAAACACGCAGATAAAACTCGTAGATGAAACACGCAGATCGACGAAACTCGCAAGCGCCTGAACTCGCTAACCACTGTTCATCCTAGAACTCGCTAACTGTGATGTGCGCGTTTCCCAAACTTGCAGATCGAAGCTTGCGCGTTTGAACTAAACTCGCTAGCCACTCTTGCGCGTTTCAACACTTAGAATAATTTCTTGAATCTTCAAACTCGCAGGTCGATGAATTCGCTAATCACTGTTTCTCCTCAAACTCGCAAGACTAAGAACTCGCAAGTCACTATTCCTTCTTAAACTCGCTAGCTTCAATTAGCGAGTTTGATGAACTCGCTGGCCACTACTAGCGCGTTTTGGTCCTTAGAAATTTTTCTAACTTTTTCCAAACTCGTAGACTTCAACTAGCGCGTTTTTTAAACTCGCTAGTCGTTACTTGCGCGTTTTGACCAATATCTTTTCTTCGACTTGCGCGTTCTTGCGGATGAACCTTGCGCGTTTCAAGATGAACTAGCGCGTTTCATGAAGAACTTGCGCGTTCTAGCGATCTAGCGCGTTCTTCCTACTGTCGACCCAAAAACCTGAGTTTTTCATCTGAATTCAATCTAAACTTTGTCCAATTGATCTGTAACTTTGAATTGATGCTAGATTACAATGCTAGAACAGATTACAACTCAAGAAACTTACAAACAATCACTTACAATACAAAAAGATCAATGAAATAGTGACTTACGACTCGAGAACAAAAACTCAACAAAAATTACAAAATTCATATGATTTACAGTGCAATACTGAAATTAACATACAAATACTCGATCTAGTACACTTTGCTATCAAAACCTAATCAAAATCTGCTCCAAAAACTCACAAAAACTCAGAATCTTGAATTTTCTGCACATGAACAGTGACGAACTCGTTTCTTGATTTTCTTGAATCGATTTCACCTTTTGGATCTGCTCTGATACCAATTGTGTGTCCCTGATTCTAGTTTCTAATCTATAACACAATCAAACAAACAAAATTGAACAACCAAATTACCTGTTTGATTACTTGATTTCTTAAATTACACTTTCTCTCTCTAGAACTCTCTCTCTCTCTCTAAATCGTATTCTCCAAATCTATTATATGTTCTAATGTCACACACACACTTCTAAAATACAAAAGAGAAAAAGTATTTATACTAACATCTAATACAAGGAAACAACAAAAACAACTAAACTAATACATTGACTTTTATAACAAAAGACTTTGACTTTTAATAAGAGTTGACTTTCTTCAGCTTTGACTTTCTCAACTTTGACCTTCAGTATTCTTGATCTTGTATCCAACAGATTTATGCTCTAACATTTATGTTGTTTTCCGTGTTCGTCTTTGTAATCTTATTTTTCTGAAGATCATTCAGAAGCATATTAAACCTCTCGTAGGTTTCCGTCAGCTTTTCACCTTTTCTTGCTTTAAACCCATCATATCTGGTGATACAGTTGGTCACCTTTAGCTGGTTATTGATGTGGCTTCCCATCATCATCTTCTCTATTTGGTCCCACATCTTTTTCGATGAATCCTTGAAGCTATCTATACAAGCATAGATGTCATTCGGTAGACTTTGAAGAAGGTACGATTTTGCAAGCTTTTCTGCCTCGTACATTTCCTTTTCCTCCTTAGTAAAATCACCAATAGATTTCCGAATCTGTCGCTCTGGCCATCCTTCAGCTGGGTTTCCCGGTACCACTTTCATTGGCCAATCTTGTGGACCCTCAGTCAGGCATTTGTATATTTCTTCATAGTTGGATTTTGCTTCTATGAAGTTCATAAATCAGTCATGCCACTGAGGGTACTCTCCCCGAAAGAGCACCGGGGGCTTTTGGTCAGAATCGATAGCTAGAGCATCCCTTGAGTTCATCTTTACTTCTTAACTTAAGAGCACTGTAATGATCGTTAGGCAAGCAGGATGATCCACATATAATAACAAGAAGAAACACAGAAACACTTGGTCTAACAGAATATTCGGTCAAACGAAAGACTGGAGTATGCAAGATACCGGTCGAAGGAAAGACCGGAGTAAGCAGGTATCCGGTCGAATGACAAGACCGGGGATACACGTATCCGGTCGAAGGTGCAAGACCGGAGATAGAAATATTCGGTCGAAGGTGTAAGACCGGAGATACAAGTATCTATCCGGTCGAAGGTGTAAGACCGGGGATACACGTATCCGGTCGAAGGTGTAAGACCGGATATACGAGTATCCGGTCGAAGGGCCCAGGTCGAAAGACAATTAAAACGATAAACACAAAAAAAAACAGATAAGATCGATAATCACAAACGACCGAAGAACCCGAAGAATTTCTGGGATTCGATCGAAACCAAACCCAGATCCTTCGATCGAAATAAACACAGACAAAACAAACAAGAATCGATTAAACCGATCAACAATCAACAGTAACCATTAGACCTAATGCACCTAGACCGATAAGCATCAATAATAATCGACCGAACAAAAAAATTCCAGAAAATTAATCGACCGAACAAAAAAACTTTACTGTTTTACCACAAAAAAAAACGATCGAATGAAACTAGATACAACTTAAGCAAACATATATCGATCAAACAAATAACACAGAAAGTAACCACTAACATTCAATTAATGCAAGTAAAGCAATTAACACAAGTAATTGATCTTAGGGTTTCAGACAAACCTTTTTACTGGATCAAACCTTTTTTCCTATCTGCTCTGATACCAATTGTAGATCCCAGTGCAGTGCAATCACAAGTAAATATGAACAATGATGAACAAATTATAAGCCACAGCAACTAGTCATATGATTGATAATACTTCAAAGGGTTAAGGTTTACAGAGAGAATTTCTGATAAGGGTATGTAAACCTAACGACTAGTAAACTGAATAATGAACTTCTAAACTAACAAATGAAATAGAAACAACTTTAAATACGTAGGCTCGCAGGCCTAATGGGCTTATGGGCTTTTAGGCCCAACAAGCTTACAACTATGATAACTTGACATAAAATACCCTGAACTTCTATTTAACTAACAAAGTAGCCCTAACACTTTTACTTAATATTTTCTTAATATTGATTTTTTTAATAAATGGCCAAAAGTCTATTTAACATTTGATAAAATAATATATTTTTATTTTTATTTACTTCATTTATATTAGTTAAACAAATATGTTTATTGAAAAAAAAAATTCTTTTAAATTTAATCACCTTATTTTTCCTTTCTAACCTAACAATCAATATATGTATATATATATATATATATATATATATATATAGACGGAGGTTCAGGGGAAAACCTCAAAAAAACGGAAAACTGAAGAACACTCTGGTAACCTTCCATTTGGATAGTATGCACTTGTGCATACAGGTAAATTATGTTGATTTTTGGTTTTTATGCACAAGTGCATTATGCACTTGTGCATATGCAAGTGTGCATGTTACAAATTAGCTGTATGCACAAGTGCATACCGTCCAGATGAAGGGCTACCAGAGTGTTCTTCAGTTTTCCATTTTTTTGAGGTTTTCCCCTGAACCTGACCCTATATATATATATATATATATATATATATAAAGGAGGGCCTAGGAGAGAGAGTGAAGGAGGCCTCCATTGAGGCTTTAGAATTTTCTTAGAGTTTTGAATTATTTTTAAAAAAATTATGCATTAAATGAGTACACACCTTTATTTTCTTTTTTCTTTTTCACTATAGCTTTTACTTAATATTTTCTTAATAGTGATTTTTTTAATAAATGGCCAAAAGTCTATTTAACATTTGATAAAATAATGTATTTTTATTTTTATTTACTTCATTTATATTAGTTAAACAAACATGTTTATTGTTAGAGCATAAATCTGTTGGATACAAGATCAAGAATACTGAAGGTCAAAGTTGAGAAAGTCAAAGCTGCTAAAGTCAAATCTCATCAAAGTCAAAGTCTATTTTGTAAAAAGTCAAAATTAGTTGTATTTTGTAGTTAGTATAAATAGTTTTTCTTTCTTTGTATTTTGTACATGAACAGAATTAGAGAATATTCTAGTCGTATTGTAGAGAGAGATAATACAGTTTAGAGAGAGAAAGAGTTCTAGAGAGAGTTTGTAATCTTGGATTGAGAAAGTAATCAAACAGGTAAATTTGATTGTTAAATATTGTTTGTTTGATTGTATTTGTGTAGAAACTAGAATCTGGAACACACAATTGGTATCAGAGCGAGGTTGCGGGTTCGAGTCTCCCAGTGTGCAAATGCTGGGGGGGGGGGATTGTTGAGGAGAAATCCCAACATTTGCTGGGAATGCCGCAAGCATCCAGCGCCCTCACCTTCGACTCGGGAGTACGTAAATGGCCGGGACAAACAGCCCGACCCGCTGGCTCTACGAAAGTGGTGCAGCCCCTCATGTCCGCCTGTCGCTTAGTACGGGGCTTTGCGCTACCATGGTTTAAGGAAATAAAGTTGCGCCTTCACCACCAGCAATTGCTTTTGGTGTAGTGGTAAGCGCTTGATCCTAACAAGTTAAGCGTGCTCGGGCAAGAGCAATCCTAGGATGGGTGACCTCCTGGGAAGCTCAAGCTGCTCCCAAAGAATCCCATTTGGCCGCTGTCAAACGGATCTTTAGATATCTGAAGGGGACTGCAGATCTTGGTTTATGGTATCCTAAGGATACAGGGTTTCAACTGACTGCATATTCAGATGCAGATCATGCAGGTTGCATGTTGGACAGAAAGAGTACTTCTGGTCACGTACAATTCCTTGGAGACAAGCTCGTTAGCTGGGCTTCAAAAAAATAGTTATGCGTTTCCACATCGACTGTTGAAGCAGAGTATGTAGCTGCTGCCAGTTGCTGCTCTCAAGTCTTGTGGATGCGAACACAGCTACGAGACTTTGGATTCAAATATGACAAAATTCCGATATACTGTGACTCGAAGAGCGCGATTGCCATATCTGCTAATCCTGTCCAACACACCAAAACTAAACACATTGATGTAAGGTATCACTTTATCAAAGATAATGTTGAAAAAGGAACAATTGAACTTTATTTTGTAAAAACAGATTATCAACTTCCAGATTTATTTACCAAACCCTTATATGAGAAGAGATTTAATTTTCTTCTTTCTAAGCTTGGTATGTTAAATCTGAAGACATAATCAGTTATTACCTACTAAAGTTACGTATTGTTATTTTTCATCATTTTCTTTATTTTTTTATCTGAAGGATACCTGCACTTTAATTGTTTGCTCATGATCTCAGGGGGAGTATGAGAAGATTGTTAGATGATCTATATTCATTTGAGGGGGAGTAAAACTAATTTCTGCATTTTACTTAAATGATTAATTTTTGTGATGCATGATTTTAGGGGGAGCTTATCAAAAGGAGTAAGACAATGATTTCTGATTACTTCAGATCAGAACTCGTATCTTAAAAGTTCTATTGTTTTATGTCTTTTAAGTTTTGAATAAATTTTTGTGAATAAATTTTGACTAGACTTTGAGATTTATACAGGATGAGAGAAACTGACAAGATCATATATTAATGACGATAGCTTGACTTTCTGAGAATTAAGATTGAGCGAAAAGGTAAATTTCTTATCTTAATCTCAAATGTATCTGAAAGAAGGACAACTTTCAGGTATAGAAAACATGTTCTTAAATGTTCAAACCACTTCCCGATTTTTAATCAGATTTTATAATTTGAAAATGTGATTTTAAATGTTTTCATTTTTATTTTGTGCTTACATGTTTACAAACCGTGTGTTTCCAAAGATAAATACTTGAGTATTGTCTTTTCCATATACTTTCAAGTATTCACACACACTGGTTTGAATTTTTGTTCAACATGTTCTTACCATGTCTCTAAATTGAAACAATTTTTATTCGATGGTAAGACACTCTGCTTGTATTCAAATAATTTTGAGCGATATTTCATTTTGAAACGGTCATTTCAAGAATGTCTATATCTTGTTTCGTATAGACAACTATCAATTATTCTTGACCATAAGCTTTAATTGCTATATCATTCATTTCTAATCATATTCATACAATGTCAGATTTTCAAACAAGTCTTTTGCACTCATGTTTATTCATTCAATATACTTGTTTGAAAATACTTCAATGTTTAAAAATGCTCATATTTTCATGATTACTTTTTGAGCATACATTCATCTGATATTTGTATATGAGCTTTAACTGTTACAGTTAAACCATTTGTGCAACTCATGATTAATAGGAAACTTGGGTTCTTTGTGCTAGGAATTAACTAAACTTCTATGGATTCACGTTAACCAGTGTTTCCTATCCATGAAGTTAATCCTTTAGTGATTGAGTGTGAGGAGTCTAAAAGAAATTAGTGTGGGTGTGATGAGGTAAAATAGAAAAGAGAGTTTGGTTAGTAGTGAGCTTAATGATTAAAAAGAAAGAGGGTGTGAGATCAGAGTAAAAGAATATCAAACTCTGCACCAACTATTTTCTGAGTCGGGCAGCCACATTACTAGCATTTCACAATTCTTTGGTGAATGTTATTGAATCAGGCAAATAGCCCATGCCAACTCTTGCTTAAACCCCACCAACCACTCATTTTCTTCTCAAAAAGAAAATGTTTCACATTTTCAAGGGGACGCAGCATATAATCTATCTGGTTTTCATTTGGAAAATCTGGATATTGAAAAAGAAGGAAGTCTGCCCCACCTTCGCACTTCAATCATGCACTTTGAGTCTGTGTTTATCTACTGTTGTCTCAGTGGTTTACACTATGTTGAGCCTTTATAAAAGCAATTATTCGTGCTTAATTCTTTCTACACTTGCACGAACACACAAGGAATTCGTTTCTTTGTCATAACATTCATAGAAATTGCCTTTGTGGTATTTCGATGATTGGATGAAAGCCCTGGGGGAGTGAACATCAAAAAGCTCCTTTCTAATGTGTATTCATTACACACAGTGACTTTGTGTTACTGACAGGCATTTTAACTGATTCATCTGTTGATTCAGGAGTTACATGTTCTAATTTGTCTGGATTTGAAAAGATCTAGATGAAAACTTGGTTATGGATCACATAATCAGAGGCTCAGATCAGATTGGTCAACGACATTTCTTGGAAACAAAGTTTTGATGATCTAGATGCTCAATTCACCAAAAAGGGGGAGATGATACAAGAAATGTTAAAGTTTTAAAGTTTGGGGGAGATGAAATGTCCAAGTCAGGAAAATTCAAAGTTAAGATTTGATGATTTGATAAAGTTCAAGGAATCTCTGAAGATTTTGAGGAAATTTTCTTTAAAGATTATCTGCTAAAGCATCCGAGCTAGTGATGGCCAAATGGGCCCGGCCCGACCCGGCCCGATCGATTAACCGAGCCCAACTCGACTGAAAGCCCGGCCCGGTGGAAAACCGGTTTTGAGCCCGAAAACCTAGACCGGTTTAGATTTTTGGAGTTTTCGGCGGCCCTGCCCGGCTCGGCCCGAAACCGGTTCACGACCCGGTTTTTTGGCCCGGCCCGGCCCGATTTTAACAATTCAAATTTATAGCCGTTTATAGCCGTTGGTATGCATTTTTTGACCGTTTTTTTGGTGTTTTTTACCCCTCCAAACCCATATAAATACTTGTGTTGGTTATCGATAGTGACACCAACTTACAAAACACAAAAAACGCAAAAAACGCATACAATTCTCATTTATCGGCTCTCGTTATATTCGTTTCTCGCAAGTTCTAGTCTAATATCTCTAGTTCTCTACTCTCTAGTCTCTACTATCAAGTCTCTACTCTCAAAATGGCCGAACAAAATTACCAAGTTATTGCCGATCATGGACGAAAAGCACCAATTTGGAACCATTTCAACTTGGTGATGCTCCCCGGCGGTACAAAAAAAGCAAAATGCAAACGGTGTGGAGATCTCCTTGCGGCGACCGCAAATAGCACGTTAAAGCGCCACTACGAGTCTTCGTGCAAGAAGTTGAAATCGGGTGACGATCCAAGTCAACCCATACTTGACAATTCCGGTCAAGTATGGTCGTATGATGCCGCGTTGGCCCGAGAAATGCAAATGAAATGTGTCATTCAAGTGGGGTTGCCGTTCGGACATTTCGACAATCCTCACATTACGAACATGATCAAACTCTCGCTCCAACCACGCTACGTGGGTTCGGTAAGTCGTCAAACTCTTAGACGTGATGCTATAAAACTTTGGAAAATGGCCAAAAAAGATACGCGACAAACGTTTTTATCATTATCCAACAACATTTCTTTAACGTGTGATATATGGAGCGCACCATTCGGATTGCCACAATCTTATATATGCATAACGGCACATTGGATTGTGCCGCAATTGTGGCAATTATGCAAACGTGTAATCACGTTTGAGCACTTTGGTTCGCCACATTCGGGTGAGCGTCAATTTAATATAATTATGAGAAATATTGAATATTATAATTTAACTAATAAGGTTATTAGTATTTCGTTTGATAATGCTAGTAATAATACGTTATGTGTTGAGAAATTAAAGTTGGCTTTAGCCCCTATTTTAAATGGAAAATTATTTCACACACGTTGTTGCGCACACATAATAAATCTAGCCGTTCAAGACGGCTTAGTAGTATGTAAACATTCTTTAACTAAGTTTAGACTTATGTTACGCCGGATTTTCACAAAAGGTAAAAGCATGCAACAAGCATATATAAAATATTGCAAAGATGTCGGTTTTAAAGTTGGGACCGGCACACGATATGGCGGTTCGATGGAATTCGACTTACAAAATGATGGATAATTTATTAAGACAAAAACCATATATTCACGCATTTTATAACATTCAATACCCGGATAACACGATATCTGAATATGATTGGCAAATGCTTGAAGGCTTACATGATATTTTGGGCGATTTCAAAACTGCAACAACTTTGTTATCCGGTATTTATTATCCAACAAGCCCTTTACTTTTAAATCAAATATATATTTTGGCAAGTAAAATTTCTCAATACGAAGACCATTTCAACTTTCACAACGTGGTAGCACTAATGAAAGCAAAATTGTTAAAATATTTTAAAGAGATCCCCTTCAGTTTTCTCTGTGCCGCGGCATTAAATCCGTATTTAAATGTTACGGGTGTCGAAGTTTTAATACAATCAATATGTGTAGCGTTTGGTTTGGATACGGCTACAAATTCTTCTTTTTCAAGGAACCGCATACTACAATTTAATAGTGATTTTCATCAATTATTTGATATTTATAGAATTAATTATGGGGGAGGAAGCCAACAAACCCCTACAACTCAAATGTTTTCACCGGGTTCTAGTTCTAGTTCTCGTGGGCGAAACCGGTCTGACTTAATGGCAAATTTAATGAACTCGGTTTTAAATGAATCTAGTAAAAAATCTAGATTTTATGGAGATAATTTGAGTGAATTCAATATGTACATACATACTAATTTTATAGCGGCATCCTCCACAACCGTCAGCGATGTTGAATCACTAGATTTATTAGAATGGTGGAAAGGTAAACAACCACAATACCCGGTTTTGGCATCTATTGCCCTTGATATACTAACAATCCAAGCTAGTACCGTAGCTTCGGAGTCTGCTTTTTCTCTTAGTGGCAGGATCATATCGGAGCGTCGATCAAGATTAACCTCGGAGTCGGTAGAGTGTTGCATATGTTTGAAGGATTACTTGGATGGCCAACAAAGAATTCAACATGAAACAAGCCTGGAGGCGGATATAGACGATGTAGAATTAAACTTAGCCGAAAACGAAGTCGACGAAGGACTAAGTACACCAGGAACCGTAACCGAGGACGATGCTAGTAGTGCCGGTGGCGTCTCACGTTACGACGATGAAGAAGAAGAACCAGACATCGACCGCCTTGATGATAATACGGCTGTTGATCGACTAGAAAAATACGGAACTCTTGAAGACTACAATCCAGAGTATAATCCATACTATAATCCATACAATTACAATCCATGGGGATGGGGTGAGGGTGGGAGTTCGGGAGCGGGACCTTCGGGTTCTTAGAATTTATGTATTGTAAGTTTATAACTTAAAATTATAAATAAAATGTATTTTTAAAATGTATTTTAGAGATTTATTATAAATAAAACGTATTTTTAAAGTGTATTTTAGTGATTCAATCCAATTTTTATTTTTTAAAGTTTAGTAATTAATTATTATATAAAGGAAATTATTAAAAAATAAAAAATAAAAGGTAGCCCGATCTTGGCCCGGTTTTGGGCCCGGCTCGGCCCGGTTTTTGGTAAACCGGTTTACCCAAACACTAACCGGGCCACCCCTTTTCGGGTGAAACCCGGCCCGGCCCGGCCCGAAGCCCGTTTGGGCCCGGTTTTCTCTTTCACTGTAGCGGCCCGAAGACCGTTTTGGCCCGGCCCGGCTCGGCCCGAGCCCGATTTTTGGCCATTACTAATCCGAGCTGATTCTGAAGATAATTTCTTTCCAAAAGTCTGAAAGCGTTCTATGAGAGCTTTGGGGAGATTGTTCATTATTTTGAGATGTTTTTGGAAAGAAGACATTTAAAAGAAAAAGGGGAGATTATTTTGACAGAGCTTAAAGTAAAGACTGAATTGCTAGATCTTTCAATAATGATCTTGAATCCAAAGGGGGAGATTGTTAGAGCATAAATCTGTTGGATACAAGATCAAGAATACTGAAGGTCAAAGTTGAGAAAGTCAAAGCTGCTAAAGTCAAATCTCATCAAAGTCAAAGTCTATTTTGTAAAAAGTCAAAATTAGTTGTATTTTGTATTGTGTATTTTTCCTTGTATTTTGTAGTTAGTATAAATAGTTTTTCTTTCTTTGTATTTTGTACATGAACAGAATTAGAGAATATTCTAGTCGTATTGTAGAGAGAGAGAGAATACAGTTTAGAGAGAGAAAGAGTTCTAGAGAGAGTTTGTAATCTTGGATTGAGAAAGTAATCAAACAGGTAAATTTGATTGTTAAATCTTGTTTGTTTGATTGTATTTGTGTAGAAACTAGAATCTGGAACACACATTTATTGAAAAAAAAATTCTTTTGAATTTAATCACCTTATTTTTTTCTTTCTAACCTAACAATCATCAATCAATATATATATATATAAAAGAGGGCCTAGGAAAGAGATTGAAGGAGAGGGCTCCAAGGAGGCTTTAGATTTTTTCTTAGAGTTTTGAATTATTTTTAAAAAAAATATGCATTAAATGAGTACACACCTTTATTTTCTTTTTTCTTTTTCACTATAGCTTTTACTTAATATTTTCTTAATAGTGATTTTTTTAATAAATGGCCAAAAATCTATTTAACATTTGATAAAAGAATGTATTTTTATTTTTATTTACTTCATTTATATTAGTTAAACAAACATGTTTATTGAAAAAAAAAATCATTTGAATTTAATCACCTTATTTTTTTCTTTCTAACCTAACATCAATATATATATATATACTAGTGGTGTACCCGCGCGATGCAGCGCGGGTGAATCATAATTCCGAAACATTAGTTTAATCCTGGATCATGTTTCTTTATCACTTTCGATTTTATTTCATGAGATTGCGTGGTTATTTTGCAAGTCAACTAATATATAAAGTTCAAGGTTAATATGGTATATTAACAAGATCGAATGGAAAAATAATTGCACACGTATTGGGTTTCTAAACCCATTTACTCAGACGTCATTGCAAAACTTGAAATTTTTGACTGAACAAACAAATACAATCATTTGTAAATAATGTTCATCCATATATCCAGAATGTTGTTTAGTTTTCGTGATACACTCATCCGTAAATATTTCCTGCAAAAAACGGCGCAATGTTTTTAATAGATACATATGGTACCAAATGTGTAATAATATAATTATTGATGATATATTATTCATCACATAAAACTTCTTGATAGACGACGTTTGAGGTGTAGACTCGGGCACGATTGAATTTTTTCACATGCTTCACTAACACCTTCGTATTACCCTGTGATATCCCTCTAGACAGCGCCACATGAAGTTGTCCATGTTGAGAATACTGATTCCGGTAGATAAACACCTACATTTGGAATTGTCTGGCCTTGAGCTTTATGGATTGTCATAGAAAAGCTAAGCCGAATGGGAAAATGTTTTCTCTTTAGCTTAAATGGGAACAGGGCCGGTCCTGGGGTTTTTCATGCCCAGGGCGGAAAAGCTAAAAATTGCCCCCACAATAGAAAAAAACAAACTAAACACAAGCAGACATTTTTACGACGATTTTTTTATTAAATTTAATAAAATAATACGTGGGACTTAACTGAAAACCCTGAACGACAAAACATAAACATACATAATCTAAAACATGTTTTCGTGTAACTTTTAAAGCAAAAACATTAATTATTTTATCATAATAAACGTTTGCTAAAAACTTATTTTCGATATTGAGTATAATAACTCGTTCAAACTAACTCGACTTATAATAGTCTGCGAATACGACTTTAACAACTTAATTTTATATCATTAAGATTACACGAAAACAAAATATAAAAAATACTATAATGTAAAAGAATATGAAAGATGGTTATATTTATAAAAACGAGAATTTTTAAATTGTTAATTTGATATTAATATCAAAGTTTATTTTCAAACTTTGACAGGGTCTTCAAATATATTTTATTCTAACATACAAATATTATCGTTTTCTCGAAACCACATAAAATTGTATTATAAAATTGATAACAAATAAAACAAAATATTAAAATCAATAAAATTATATTATAAAATCAAAATATTTAAATATATATACACATATATATATATATTATAGCATAGTAGTGGAGGCCTCAAAACAGTTTCTTTTCAACCATATATATTTTATTATAGGTTATTTGGTTTTTAATGAAACACTTTCACTATCTCACGTAAGCAAGGCTTGTGAATTGATGCCCTTGTTTGAGTTGCTGCCCAGTGCCATTGCCCTCACCGCCCTACCTTAGGGCCGGGCCTGAATGGGAACATGTTATCTTCAAACGGACGTAAGGGAATTCTCGGCAATAATACTCTCTTTCCAGCATGTTGACCAACATGAATGTATCTGGCTAAAATGAATGAATTCTTAAAAGCCAAAACTCGAAATGCATCTTGTTGTTAACATAGAAAATGCTTCCCTCATCACACTTGAAAGACTCCTGGTACGGATATGGATTATGGAACCAGCACAAATAGAATCTGGAAATGAATCCTAAAGTATTCCTCCATGTGACCACTTACTTTATAAACTTGAATGCTTACCCGTAAACCTTGCAATACATTCTGCATATTGCCCAGTTGTGTCCCTTACACAAGTACATGCATATTGCCCAGTTGAGTCCCTTACATAGTTACACATGTACTGATATATTCCTCCATGGGTTTTACGATGTGACAGGTAGCATATTTACAATTCCTTTGAAAGCATATGATTCCATATGCTAGAGTAAGGTATATGATTCAATACCTCGTGGAAGCCAACTCTTTTTCGTTCAAGTTGTAGTTTGATTACACAGTCAACCCAAATCAGAAGAAGGGAAGAGAAGCACAGAATTTGTAGCCTGATAAAATCATAGTTGGAAATCGGACGTTAGGATATGTGCAAATCAGCCTATTTAACGGTGCATAACTCTCAAACCGTGAGTCCGAATGAGCTCAAAACTTTCAGGTAGAACGATCTAAATGTATACTACAACTCTTATGAAGGGCCTCAAACCCAGTTGAGATTCTAAATGGCTCAAAATTGTGTGTTTTTGGGACTGATCACAGTTTACTCGGGATCAGTCCCTGTGTTTTTGTAAATTTTGTATAAAATCGATCGATGATCCAAATGGGGTGATTCCAATTCGAGTAGAACCATAAGAGGCCATAGAACAACTTTCATTTAGACATTATAATCTGTTTTGGCTTCTATGTAGGAGAAAAATGCTTGAAAATAAGAGGTACAGAAGCTGTCATTTCATGTTTTTCAGGTGTGCCTAACTTAGGTTGATAATGGATACACTTGGGTATGTTCCTTGTTCAAATTCAGTTTATACTGTGTATTTATTCCCAATTTGGATGTCGTATACTGAGAGGTGTATCTTTTGAATTTTTGAATAAAGGAAAACATGAAAGAGGCACGAATTGCAGCTTTAAGCATAGTTTGCAAGAAGAAGGTGATGTGGGAGTTGGATCAAGGAGAAGAAACTCGAGCAGGTTGGTATTTATCTAATGTATAAAAACTGAAATGAATATACAAATATAATCCATAGGCAAATCCATTATGCAACTGCTACATCTCTTAACACGTGATAAGTAAATTGGGATTTAAGGACTAAACCTTAATTGCATTGTGAAACTAATCTTTTGTTTTTGCTGTCATTTTAGAAATCATTCACTAACACAAAATCTAATAATCAAATAAACATAATATTATAAATTCAGATACTAAGAGGTGTCAAGGGCACAAAAAGAAATCACCTGTAGAGTTCTAAGAGCTCTTGAACTTGACCGATGAACCAAATCAGATGATGAGATATTGAGCTGCAAAAACAAAATCAAGCACATAAGATTGTTCAACAATTTGTTAAACACAATGGAGTACAAAACTTTGCAAGTGATGAAGGCAACAGATGAAGTTAGGAAGAAGAAGAAGAAGACCAACAGAAGCAGCAGAAGATCACTGATCGTCAACAAATTGAGTTCGGAACATATATGCACAGATTTACCCTTTTGTATAGGAAAACCTTGCAAGAAGCAAGTGAAATTCAAGCCGATATGGGTAAGGATGGGTCTAAAAATGAGGTGTTGCAGATTATGAGGATGAATGATGATGGATTTTTATTCAACACTCTTGGAGAAATGGTATCAATCCAGACTTAATATCAAATTATGGTTGCAAGGGATTGTTGATATATATCTGGTCTATGATTTTATTGAGTCTGCTGTTATTGGGAATATATTTTGGTCTATAATTTATTTTCGGACAAACAAAAATGGAAATGTAGGAAATTATTTTGGTATGGAGTATATTGATCTTACAACAATACCGAAAACCGGGAAAACCGAAAACCGGGGTATTCACGGGTCGGTTTCGGTTTTAAATTATAGGTATCCGCGGGTAACCGATCCGAACCGGTACATATAGAACACTTAATAATATTATATTTAATATCAACTATTTAATTTTAAAATAATCATCAACTAAATAGTGGATATTTTTAAAAAATAAAACTTATTTTAATTTTTTTTCTTGGATTATTTTTATATATTTGTTACGGAATTGGTTTAAATTTTCTATTTTGGTATTATTTTTATATTGTAAATAATATTTTTTTATAAATTCAGGTAACCGTGAACCAAACCGCGGGTAACCGACTAATTTCGGTTCGGTTTGGTTTAACCCGCGGTTCGGTTTCGGTTCGGGTAACCATGTATCCGCCTCATGCAGTTCGGTTCACATTTTTCTTACTAACCGAGCCGAACCGTGGACACCCCTAGATACACCAATGTGGCAATCAACAAGGAGAGAAAATATAGGATCAAGGTAAAACTCCATAAGAGTTTCAACAGACCAAAAAACAGGTGAGAGATCAAAAATTGATACATCATAATAACTATCAACAGAGAGAAGGTATTTAACATGTTAGAAGGCTTACTTGGATCACATTTCATCTTCCAGAGACATTGCTCCTTATAACTCCAAATATGTATCCTTGGATTCTTGATGAATAGAAACTTCCAGTGACAGTGCTCCTTATAGCTCCAATTATGCATCTCTGTCACTAAAAAAACCATAACCACAGATCCCCATTCATATCTATTCTGTATGAAAAAATTCAATTCCCAAAGAAAGAAATCAAGCCATGGAATAGGCCAAAAAATTGCTCATGTCCATGCTTGATAAAAGCAAAAAAGCACAAAAAAACCCACCCCTTTCAAACAAAGTATTATACTGCTAAAAAACAAACAGCATGTACACCATATTTAATAGACTCAATCCCACAAACCATACTTCCAAATGAACCTCCTTGATGCTCCATAACAAATTCAAAGGGCCTAACTCCATTACCCCGCACCCCCTTATAGAATCATCCCTTTGTCCCTCCCCAAAACCCCATACGTGTATCATTAGACCAATAAAAGGGGACAAAAACAAATGCTGAAATGCCAATATAGCATTCAACAGAAAGAAGATGCCAATGATTAAGGTGAGAGCCACTTTTAGTACAATTATGAATAGGATAACCCCCTCATCCCAAAAATCCATGAAACTTCCCAATGCTAATTTAATAGTTTTCCAAACACACCGGATATATGTGAATGACCAGATTAACCAAAAGAGCAGAATTAATTCGTATAACAAAAACCATACACACCAAAGACCAACATTATACCAAAACTCAAATGTATACCCAAGAAATAAAACCAAACTCCATAAAAAACCAAAAAGATGTTCTAAGATGGATTTTGCAGTATCAAACCTACAACTACACCCAAAACCCCACTTGCAAAATAAGAATTTTTAGAACACCACCTACAAGTTGATAAAGAAATAAGGTCCCCTACAAACCTCCAATGCTCCCAAAAAACCTCCTTGTAACACCTAATCAATGTCAAAGAACCTATCTCCTCTCTCTTACCTCCCCTTATAACAACATCTCTCATCCCAAGGAAACCCTCCCCCAACAGCCAACGACTTAAGCTGCAAATCGTGAACCAAATCACAAGATGCAGAGATGTTGAGTTGCTTCATAAGTGGAAATAAAAACACAAACTTACAAAACCCATTCAAAGGCCAAAAATGACTTCTAATTATACATAACATAAACATATCCAGATGATAAAATCTTGATAGAACAAACTACTTACCAAAACCCATTAAAAGGCAAAAGCTGGTAGAACAAAGTTACAAAAACCCATTCAAAGGCAAATCGAGCTCCAAAGGCCAAATCAAGAAGAAATCGAACTCCAGAGGCCGAAGTCGTTGGCTGTTGCCTGTTGTAGAAAAAAATAGTCAAGAGATCATGTGGACAACAAAAAAAGGAACAAGTGAACAACAGAGGAAAAAACCGAATTGGTAATTGGAAACCTTCGTTTACTTTGGAAACCAGAAGCACATATATCACCTCAAATAAAAAACCTCCGTTTTTGGTCTCTTCACTTCTGTAATAACTTGTTCTAGATAACATCATTAACATAATAACAAATTTGTGCAATTTTATTTAAGAAAATTGTGATACAAAACCCCTTATAAATAAATTGAAAAAGAAAACCTTAGATCCAAGCCTAGAACAAGAAAAAAAACTAACTATTCAAAAATCAGATTCAAGAAGAAGAAACCTACATTTGCTATGTTGCTTCATTGTGGATGAACACATCCAAAAAAGTTCTTCGAAGATGGACATTGGGAAGAGATCATGGATCTGCTTCTCCTTATGTAAAACACCTTGAACCCACCCCTGCCATGAATACCCATTTCCGACCTCCCCTTCACCTGCAAAAACACTCCACCACCATAAATCAAACAGAAAGAACTTCAACACATTTTGATTTAAAAACCTAAATCCATAAATCGAACCCATAAATGATATGACATAGGGGTGCAAAATCTGGAGAGAAAGGTGTAGAATCCGAACAAACGTCAAGGAAAAAACCCATGGAGTTCTCACTGGTTGCTGCGATTGCCGGTAATCAGGGAAGAAGGGCCACCGTTGTTGTAGGTGTTCAACATCATCAGGGGAAGAAGAAGGGACACTGTAGAAGAGGGGAGCATCGATGGTAGAGAGAAGGAGGAAGGAAATTTGATTTGGAAATTTGAATTTGAAATTTTAATCCTGAACCTTTCCTGGACAATTGTTTGAAGCTGGTAGGTGGAACAGTAAATAAGTACTCTTCTGTATTGTACTCTTCTGAATTACCTCAATTTGGTTATGGTGGTAGGTGCATTACAAGTGTGTAACTTATGCTTTAAAGCTTGTAATTCATAGTTTTTCAAAATTCCTGCATAAATTGGTAGTACTTTGTGCTTGGTAACTTGTTTTTAAGAGTTTGGTGTAAATGTATTATAAGGTAGTATAGAATATATATATATATATATATATATATATATATATATATATATATATAAGAGGGCCTAGGAGAGAGAGTGAAGGAGAGGCCTCCAAGGAGGCTTTAAAATTTTCTTAGAGTTTTGAATTATTTTTAAAAAAAGTTATGCATTAAATGAGTACACACCTTTATTTTCTTTTTTCTTTTTCACTATAGCTTTTACTTAATATTTTCTTAATAGTGATTTTTTTAATAAATGGCCAAAAGTCTATTTAACATTTGATAAAAGAATGTATTTTTATTTTTATTTACTTCATTTATATTAGTTAAACAAACATGTTTGTTGAAAAAAAAAATCTTTTGAATTTAATCACCTTATTTTTTCTTTCTAACCTAACAATCATCAATATATATATATATATATATATATATATATATATATAAAAGAGGGCCTAGGAAAGAGAGTGAAGGAGAGGCCTCCAAGGAGGCTTTAGAATTTTCTTAGAGTTTTGAATTATTTTTAAATTAAATTATGCATTAAATGAGTACACACCTTTTTTAAATTAATAAACCAACAATCATCAATATATCAATATATATATATATATATATATAAAGGAGGGCCTACGAGAAAGAGTGAATGAGATGCCTCCAAAGAGGCTTTAGAATTTTTCTTAGAGTTTTGAATTATTTTTAAATAAAATTATGCATTAAATGAGTACACACTTTTTTTAAGTGAATAAACCAACAATCATCAATATATGAAAATATAACTTACATATGGGGATATGGATTCTAAATTCAATTCTCTTTTTATCTTTATATATACATACATATATATATATATATATATATTAAAATGAAATTAAAATTATGTGTTATATAATAATTCTATTTTATATGATTGTCATAAGTTAATTCATATATATATATATATATATATATATATATATGAAATTTGTTTTTTCCAATATGAATAAAATATTATATTAATAAATAAGAATTTTATTATTTATTATTTAAAAATATTTAAAAAACATAAATAAATTACTTTACTAATGAATAAGAGTATTATTATTTAATATTTAGAAATATTAAAAAAAATCAAAGAGAAAATGAAAGGTTTGTTTATTTATTAATAATTTTTATTAAAAATTAATTCAAAAATATGAAAAAAAAACAAGATAAATAAGATTCTAGCCTCTAGAAGATGCCACTTTTCATTCACGAATAGACAATTTTTAACTTATTTAACATTTTATAAAGTCTTTAACTTGATTATCTCTATAATGAATCATTTTGTAACAATGTGCCAAATCATTTGTTGTAGGTTTTCCCTTAATTAGTAGATGGAAAGATGAAAAGACTATAATGAATATGGCTAGGTTGTTATGTAGTTTGAAAGTTAAAACTAATTATATTGGAAGTGAAATTACTAAAGAAGCCTTTTTGTAATGAAATATATATTTTTTATTTAGGGGTAGAATAGTCATTAACTTATTTAATATTTAAAAAACTCAAAACAATGAGAAAATTCCTTTGGACAAATTCTCTTCTCACATTGTGCCACATCATCTTGGTAGGTTCTCCTTTTATATAGAAGATAGATTATGCATTAAATGAGTACACACATTTTTTAAGTGAATAAACCAACAATCAATATATATATATATATATATATATATATATATAAAAAGGAGGGTCTAGGAGAGAGAGTGAAGGAGAGGCCTCCAAGGAGGCTTTAGAATTTTCTTAGAGTTTTGAATTATTTTTAAATAAAAGTATACATTAAATTAGTACACACCTTTTTTAAGTGAAAAAACCAACATCAATATATATATATATATATATATATATATATATATATATATATATATATAAAGGAGGGCTTTGGAGAGAGAGTGAATGAGAGGCCTCCAAGGAGACTTTAGAATTTTCTTAGAGTTTTGAATTATTTTTAAATAAAATTATGCATTAAATGAGTACACACCTTTTTTAAGTGAATAAACCAACAATGTTTATAAATCAAAACTTATAAACATATTATTTAATATTGACTTTTTTAGCATTTCACATAATAGTTTTTAATAGTTTTTTTCTTTCTAATAAGCTAACAATCAATATATATATATATATATATATATATATATATAGTGTTTGGTTCATTTGAGAAATGGTAAATATATGAGAAATAGAGAAGTGATCTTAGTCATTCATATGGTCAAGATTGGATTTAATTGGTCAAAAGTTACGGCTTTGACTGGTCAAAAATTGCGGCTTTGACTGGTCAAAAATTGCGGCTTTGACTGGTCAAAAATTACGGCTCTTCCAAAAGTATAAGGGTATTTACGTAACTTTGACAAAAACACGCGCGTGTTTATATATATGAAGGCATGCAGTCATATATGAATGCATGCGTTCATATATGAATGTTCGTAATTTTAAATAAACACTGACTGCATGCCTTCATATATGAATGCACCTTCATATATGAATGCATGCGTTCATATATGAATGCATGCAAAAAAAAGAGTGACATTCATATATGAACGCCTGTTTTTTGCATGCCTTCATATATGAATGCATGCGTTCATATATGAATGTTCATAATTTTTACATAAACACTGACTGCATGCCTTCATATATGAATGCATGCAAAAAAAAAAGAGTGACATTCATATATGAACGCTTGTTTTTTGCATGTCTTCATATATGAATGCATGCGTTCATATATGAATACGTACAAAAAAAATAGTGACATTCTACTAACATTCATATATGAACGTCTACTAACATTCATATATGAACTTCTGTTTTTTGCATGCATTCATATATGAACACACACGGCTAAAAAAAAATGATATTCATATCTGAACGCATGCGTTCATATATGAATGCGTTTGGATAATTTACAAAAATACCCTTCAAATAATAAACAATGTGAGAAACACGGGAGTGGACCATGGGAGCAATTATCCCCTAATTCTCGGTCAAAGCCGCCGATCTTGACCGAATTAATGGTTTAAGATCACTTCTCTATTTCTCATATATTTAGTGTTTTTCAAATGAACATTTCCCTATATATATATTAGGGCCTAAGAGAGAGAGTGAAGGAGAGACCTCCAAAGAGGTTTTCGAATTTTCTTAGAGTTTTGAATTATTTTTAAATAAAATTATGCATTAAATGAGTACACACCTTTTTTAAATGAATAAACCAACAATCAATATATATATATATATATATATATATATATATATATATATATATATATAAAGGAGGGCCTAGGAGAGAGAGTGAAGGAGAGGCCTCCAAGGAGGCTTTAGAATTTATTAGAGTTTTGAATTATTTTTAAATAAAATTATGCATTAAATGAGTACACACCTTTTTTATGTGAATAAACCAACAATCAATATATATATATAAAGGAGCGCCTAGGAGAGAGATTGAAGGAGAGGCCTCCAAAGAGGCTTTAGAATTTATTAGAGTTTTGAATTATTTTTAAATAAAATTATGCATTAAATGAGTACACACCTTTTTTATGTGAATAAACCAACAATCAATATATATATATATATATATATATATATAAAGGAGCGCCTAGGAGAGAGTGAAGGAGAGGCCTCCAAGGAGGCTTTAGAATTTTCTTAGAGTTTTGAATTATTTTTAAATAAAATTATGCATTAAATGAGTACACACCTTTTTTAAGTGAATAAACCAACAATCAATATATATATATATATATAAAGGAGGGTCTAGGTGAGAGAGTGAAGGAGAGACCTTCAAGGAGGCTTTAGCATTTATCAATAAACAGTTATCTTATGAAGAGTCATTTATTAACATTTAGTTCACTTATGTATGTTGCATAAAAAACTGACCGTTACCGTTAATTAGTATGTTCATGACACTTATTTATGTTGCATAAAAAACTGACCGTTACCATTAATTAGTATGTTCATGACACTTATTAGTCATTATGAATTACATAATTGAAATATCAATATCTTATATTTAATTTTATTTAACAGGTCAATTTAATTATAACATATCATTATATAGTTATGTTATCATTAACAATTATTTATAAAAGGTAATTCAATATATATATATATATATATATATATATATATATATACACTCATAACAATTATTTTATATTTATAAATTTCATTTTATTTATCATGTCACATTTATTATAACCTATCATTTTTTATAGAGTTATCTTACATAAATAGGTTACCTTTTATCATTAACAATATTTTACTTATTTTTAGATAACTTTATCTTAATAAATGATGATAACAGTATTTCTTTGCATCTATGTGTGTATACATATATATATTGAAACAATGTTTAGGGTTTAGTTATCTAACAATGCTTATAAATCAATAGTTCTTTTTTATTACTTAGTTAGATAATGAGCCTTATAAATAATTATTTATTACTTTACATTAAATGTTTAACTTCTCGCATAATCTTTCCTCTACACACACGCACATATATATATATATATATATATCAAAAGAAACAACTGAGAAATATGATAAAACATTTTTACATCAAGTGTGATACCGATTTATATTTGTTTAACATCTAATATGTGATCATCGATCCATTTAACTTTAATATTTTTTAAAAACTTATCGCTACCGTGCAACGCGCGGTACCGAACACTAGTTAACCTATAAATAGATAACAATCGATTTTGTTGAACTTTGTTGTGGGTGACAGGGTGTGTAGAATATTTTTCTCTATACTTGTTGATTCTCATGGTAAACAGTGTTTTCTTTTGGTTTACTCATTCATCTTCTGTCTATTTTGTAAGAGGTTTTTTTTGTAACTGTGGGTTTTCGGATCAGCTTACGCACACCGACTAATCTACCGTGCAAACCTCCATGGCCACAAGGGCTTTGGCAGC